>JALAZF010000186.1:9557500-10757500 GCA_022829125.1 Lathyrus tuberosus
CATATGGACCTCTTTGGACCATCTAGGGTTAAAAGCCTAGGTGGTAACTATTATGGGTTTGTTATAGTCGATGATTTTTCTAGGTTTTGCTGGACAATTTTCTTAGCAAATAAGAGTGATACCTTTTCGGCCTTTGAACGATTTACTAAGTTATCTCAGAACAAGTTAAACACAAACATTGGGTCAATCAGAAGTGATCATGGGGGTGAGTTTGAAAATAATTTATTTGAAGCATTTTGTGATTCCAACGGAATTGATCATAATTTTTCCGCACCACGTACCCCTCAACAAAATGGGGTAGTGGAACGTAAAAATAGAGTTTTGGAAGAACTTGGAAGGACTATGATCAATGATGGTGGATTACCAAAATACTTTTGGGCCGACGCCATAAGTACGGCTTGTTATGTTTTGAATAGGGTACTCATCTGGCCTATTCTAAACAAGACACCATATGAGCTTTTAAAAGGGTGTAAGCCAAACATCTCTCACCTTCATGTATTTGGTTGCAAATGCTTTGTGTTAAATAATGGGAAAGAGACACTTGGTAAGTTTGATGCCAAGGCCGACGAGGGTATTTTTCTTGGATACTCTCAGTCAAGTAAAGCGTATAGAATTTATAATAAGAGGTTACGTGTAGTTGAAGAGTCAGTTCATGTTACCTTCGACGAGTCTTATCCGAGAAATGTCGGAGAAGGTAGTTCTTTTCATGGTGCAGGTGTACCTACTGAAGACATACTCAAGGACACGGATAAGGGAATTGATCAGCCTGAAGCAGTGTGTATTGAGGAGGAAAAGGATCACCAACCAGTGAAAAATGAGGATGATGATCATGATGATAAAGATGAACTTTCTCCAGCTTGGAAGTCTTCAAAAGGCCATCCAATTGACAACATTCTCGGTGATATCTCTAAGGGAGTAACTACTCGCTTTAAACTTAGTAATTTTTGCTATTACTCTGCCTTTGTGTCACAAGTTGAACCTAAAAACTCTAAGGAGGCGTTACTCGATGAGCATTGGTTTCTATCAATGCAATATGAACTAAATCAATTTAGGAGAAATGAGGTTTGGGACATTGTTCCCCCTCTGCGAGATCATCGAGTAATCGGCACCCGATGGGTGTTTAGGAATAAACTTGATGAAAATGGAGTAATAACGCGTAACAAAGCGCAGCTGGTAGCGCAAGGCTATAACCAAGAGGAAGGAATCGACTATGAGGAAACTTATGCGCCGGTTGTCCGACTCAAGGCTATACGCCTTCTACTTGCCTATGCTTGCACAAAGAACTTTAAACTATTCCAAATGGATGTTAAAAGTGCGTTCCTTAACGGATACATAAATGAAGAGGTTTATGTAGCCCACCCTCCGGGTTTTGAATCCCACGAATATACTGATCATGTTTATAAACTTAAACGCGCTTTGTACGGACTCAAGCAAGCGCCTAGGGCTTGGTATGAACGTCTAAGCAAATTTTTACTTGATCAAGGATATTCAAGAGGTAAGGTTGACACAACCCTCTTCATTAAACGTCAAGGAAAACACTTAATTTTGGTACAAATTTATGTTGACGATATCATATTTAGGTCTACTAACATGACTTTGGTCAAGGAGTTTTCTAGTTTGATGCAGGGGGAGTTTGAAATGAGCATGATAGGGGAGCTCAACTATTTCCTCGGATTGCAAATCAAACAACTTGAAGAGGGCACATTTGTGAGTCAAACGAAATATTGTCTTGAGTTACTAAAACGTTTTGATATGCTGAACTGCAAAGCAATATATACTTCTATGCCTACAAGTGCTAATCTTGATCGTGACGAAAAGGGTAAGGATGTTGAGGTAAAGAAGTATCTAGGTATGATAGGGTATCTTCTTTATCTTACCGCATCACGTCCCGATATAATGTTTAGTGTATGCATGTGTGCGAGGTATCAGGCACATCCCAAGGAATCCCACCTAAAAGCTGTTAAACGCATACTTAGGTATCTCTCTCGTACTCCAAAGTATGGTATGTGGTATTCCAAAGGTAGTGCTTATTCCTTAGTTGGTTATTCCGATTCCGATTTTGCCGGGTGCAAATTGGATAGGAAAAGTACTAGTGGTACGTGTCACTTTTTCGCAAATTCCTTGGTGAGTTGGCATAGCAAGAAACAGGTTTCCGTTGCTTTGTCAACAGCTGAGGCAGAATATGTTGCCGCCGGTAGTTGTTGTGCTCAAGTCCTATGGCTTAAACAACAATTGCTTGATTTCAGTTTAAAACTTGAACGTATTCTGATTCTATGCGATAACACTAGTGCAATCAACCTAACTAAGAACCCCGTATTACATTCATGCACCAAGCATATCGAAATACGTCATCATTTTCTTAGGGATCATGTAGAGAAAGGTGATGTGATTTTTGAGCACGTTGACACCAAAAATCAACTTGCTGATATTTTTACAAAACCATTAGCTACAGAGCCTTTCTTTCACATCCGTAGGGAACTTGGCATTCTCGATATCTCGGATCGTGTTTAATAATCCTTTAAGATAGTGATCTTCACATATATATACATGCTTGTTTATTCTTTTAACTAACAATGCAAAGAAATATTTAGCTATATGTGAGGGCTCTCATCGTTAATAGTGATCAAGGTAATATCGTTCCGTTTCAAAAATTCTCTCTAATAAAATGTACCATGTTAAGTGATTACATTGATGTTTATTGCACATATTAAGCCCACTTTATCCATTTAGATGTTTGATGTTTGTGTTGGCTTTCTATTTATTTAATATCATGGCGTAAATAACACAAAAATATAATTTTTAAAAAATTTCACTGTTTGAGTCGACTCACAAATGCTTCAGGTCGACTCACTATTGCTGCATTGTTTACGTGTTTAGCCGGGAATGCTCAGGTCGACTATTAGGTCGACACATAGCTTCTTTTTTCAAGATTATAGAAAAAGTTACAGTGTTCGTCGACGCACACAGACCTAACAGTCGACCGCTCGCTGAAAAATTGCGAAAAATTCCTTGGGTCTTGTGCGGTTTTGACCCATTTAATCTCGTTTTATGCTTTTTCTGATTTTCTATGTGGCATTAATATAACACATGCATTGTATCAAGTCATTCTCTCATTTCCTCCTCTTCCCTAATTTCATCTCCACCAAAACCCTAACTTCATCAATCTCACCCACAATTCTTGGGGTCTATAACTGTTGGGAAATTCTTCACTATTCATCCTCCTTCAACATCAATCATCAATGGCTTCACGGAGAATCACCCGTAAAAGAGTCTCAAGAGAATCATCTGTTCAAGCGGGTCCTTCTCAACCACCCCTAGATCAACCGGTAACTCTTTCTTCTCTACTTTCTCCTGAGAATGCTGATTTATTTGAGAGAACGATAAAGAAAAGGTCTGTGGTCAAGCAATTTGTGTATTATCGTCGTACGGTTGAACGCATGCACTTGGAAGAAGTCATGGGTTTATTGGATTTTCAGAATTTAAATGGGTTTTTAGAATGTGATGTCAAATACAATGAGGATCTGGTAAGACTGTTCTATACTAGTCTAGTTGGAAAGTTTGATGATTTTATGTTCAATTGCAAACTAGGGAATAAGACCCTTACTATCCAAAACACCACTTGGCGAGATTTATTCCGTTTGTCTGTGACTAATGAGGGTCCTATCCAGCACATAACTGATACCAGGCATGTTAATGGTTATGAGTATAAGACAACCTTGAATTCTATGCTCAGAAGACCATATCCTGATGCAGTTGTGGCAAGTAATCTCTTCCCTAGGGCAATAACAACGGGAAAACTGTCTTCTGTTCCTAGGATTTTGCAGTGGATCGTTGCTCATATTCTTAGACCCAAGCTTGGAGGTTATTCTAGGGTGGATAAGCCTGAGGTTCAGTTAATGTACATTTTGATGAACAAGGTAAAAATCAGTTGGCCTTATTACTTTGCAAGTAGAATGTATGCTCTTCGTGAATCCAGTAGAGGGACTGCACTTGGGTATGCATCTGTTATTCAAAAGTTTTTCAATGATGCTATAATAGTTGTTCCTGGTATTCCTTATAAGTCCATTACTATAAATCAAGAGTTCTACCAGAAAACTATGACTATGATGGCCATATGTGGGATGTCGCAGAGAAAAAGTATAAGTATATTGTGAAAGCAAACACGGTTGTTCTGGAAGATTCTAATGAAGAATATGACGAAGAAGAAGAAGAAGAAGGGGAAAATGAAGAAGGCGAGAATGAACAAAATGATGCTACCGAGAACCAAAATGACGATGCTCAAGGGCACCAAATGGATACAGGTGCTGATGATAATGCTGCATGGATGTATCAAGGATCTGAAGAAAATCAAGGTTGGAATTCATGGCAATATCCAATGGAAACTGAAGTTGACAAAGGATGGGGTCAATGGCAATATAATAGTTGGACCAATATTGGTTCTAACTACATGCCATCAACTCACGGGCTGAACTACCAAGAGTCATATTACACTCCTCCTTCACCTCCGCGTCCTCAACAAAACAATGAGGATATTCTTGAACTTATGAGGACTATGCAACTTGACCAACAGCGGTTTGCCACAGCTCAAGAGGAACGGTTCAAGTCTTTGCACGAAGAAATTCAGACTCACGCCAACAACTTTGACTCTTTTGCCACTAATGTGATGGGAAGATTCAACACTATGGTCGAGACTTCTGCTAATCAACACCGTGCTCTTACAAATAGCTTCAACATTCTGAACCATACCGTGTTGGAGATGACCGAGCAGTTGGATGTGCAACCTACACCACCTCATCACACTCAACCGTTTCGCAGAAGAGGCCACTCATTTATGGGGAGGAGGCCATGAGGATCAACATTGCATCTTGCATCATGTCTCTTCATGCTTTGTTCTTGCGTTGTTTATGTTTATAACTCTACTATGTGTCCGTTTGCTATGTGCACTTTATTTTCGTGACTTTGTATTACTACTATTTTGGCTTCTCTATGTAGTGACAATGTGCTGTTATAATCTTTGTGTTCCTTAAGCATTATGGTTTGGTTTTAATAGTTTGTTTGTATTAATCATTATTGTGTTCGTTAACTTGCATTATATGTGAATGTGTGTTAATGGTTATTCGTTGCAATTCGTTAAAAATGCAGCTCTCAATTTTCTATTCTTGATACTTTATCTTTCTCTCTTTTTGATGTTGTCAAAGGGGGAGAAGAAATGGGAAATAACAGGTATTAACAGGTATTGAGATGATCAAACAATAGTGGATGCATAAAGTCAGGGGGAGGATACTACCTCAGTTTGACCGTTTTGCAATCATAAAAAAGGGGGAGTATGTGAGGGAAGTTTCTCTCTATGTACTTGATTTTAATGATGTCAAAACTATCATGCTTTGCACATATAGATTTCACATTAATGCACATTAGGTGTTCTAAGGATGTTTGATCATGTTGGAAATGTTCTAGGTGCATTAGATATGGTTTAACACCTTTAGGAAAGGCAAAAATGTGATTTTTGCATATTTGAATGGTGTGAGTCGACTCATAACCTTGTTCAGGTCAACTCATACATGTTGGATTTATGTCTGTTAAAACTGTGTGTTGCGGGTATGCTCAAGTCGACTCTTCAGGTCGACGCATACATCCTGCATTTGTGTCTGTCAAAAACTGGGTGCTATGAGTCGACGCATAGCCCTGTTTAGGTTGACCGTTCGCTGTTTTGCACCAATTTTATGCTGTGTTATTCACTCTAAAATTCTGTTTTTCTCTTATGTTTTTCTAGGATAATATATATATATATATATCATTTTAGCTCATTTTTTTACAAGCATAACAAGAAACGTGAAAGATATATGCCATTTCTCTCATCAATTTCATCTTCCTCTTTGAGTATACAAACAACTACACATAACCATTTTTGTTTGTTGTGTTCATTGATTTGAAGTGATAAGGTTCAGATTTCAGGAAGTGTTATCTTCATTTCTGAGTTGAGATTGGTGGTAGGTGTTTCTTGAATAAAACCTTAGGGTTTTCTCCTCCAAGAATCAAAGGGATTTTGGGGGTTTTGCACAAGCCGTTTCGTTCTACAAGGATTAAGCCCGGCGAAGGTAACCGAAGAGATCGGTTTAGTAGCTGTAATCGGAGGATCGTAGAAGAGAGGTTTGGGTTCGAATTTTTGGTAGATTGCAATTGATTGAGTGAAGGTAACCGAAGAACGGTGGTTTCTTTTGGTTTAGTAGCGTGGGACGATAATTGAATCAACCATATTTGAAGCACTTGATTCACCTTGAATCAAGGGAAGAGAAGGCTCTACATCAACAATTCGAAGACGTTCGAAGATTTGATTGTTCATAGTTTTCTCTTGTATAAACATACAATTGCAACGATAATATATATATATCTCAATTCCGTGTTCGAAGTTGGGGGCAGTGGTACCCATAGCGAGGACGATTGGGGAACTGCCTAATCAAATCACGTTTGTTCTCTTTCTCCTTAACTCTTTTATATTTTCTGCATTGTTTAAATTTGCCAAGTTTCAATTTGTCTAAATTTCTGAGGTGTTGTAATCTAGAGCTGAAAAATCGTTTTGTTAAAGTGATACAATTCCTTGAATTGTATCTAGGAGCAGCTTGAACTTACTTTCCATAGAAATTCTGCACTTAGTGTGTTTGTGCACACCAAGTGTTTGATAATTTGTCTCAAAGCAAATTCAAACATTGTTTGTGTTTCATTGTTTATCATTTGCCTCATTGGTTTGGATTATACATAAAACACGCTATAATTTGTTGATTGCGTTTGATTAGATTAATAAAACTGAATTTTTCTCTTCCATACTCATTCACAATATATACGTGCATATCCGATCCTTTTGGTAGAAGGTTCGTTGTAGACTTTTGATCCAGTGGTAGCTTTCGTTCAAATAATTTTTTTTAAATCCAATTTTGCGTGTAAAACTCGAAGGATCTATTCAACCCCCCTTCTAGATCCATAGTCATAGTCTAACACACCTTACAATATACAACAAGCAAACATAGAGTGATATCTAAATATGATTTCATAAAAATAAAAGTTACACATAAGCTATGGAGAAACACAAAGCTTACTGCAGCTATAGAGAAACATAAAGTTACACATATGCTTTATTCTATCCGCAAAACAAAATAATTTGATTCAACATAATACAACAAAACCTTATGATTTGATTTAGACTAGACATAAAACTTACCATATGATTTACCCTTAATATCAGGAAAAATTGTGATCAACAATTGCAGTCTTCCCTCTTGATTTGTCCTATCAATTAGGTTTCAAATATAGCACAAACTTTCGGAGCTGTATCTACGGAACAATCTGGTGCTTAGACGTTCCGGAGGTACATCTATGGACAATTCCCTGAACTGAATTATTTCGAAGTTTTTTCCAGTGTTTACCAGTTTAAATTTATTCCATAGATGTAGGTCCGGAAAAAAACCAAATTTTGATAAAAAATGGTGCGTCCGGATATGTATATCCGGAAGCAGGGAGCATAAAAGGAAACTCGCTAGGCGCCTAAGAGTATCAAGAGATGGATTGAAACATAAGAGGGGTGGCCGTTTGGCCCCATTTATTTTTTTTCTCATATTATTTGTGTGTACTATTATCAGTTAGAAAAATTAGGGTTTATTGTCGAACTTGGGCTTTGAGCTCACTTATTGTTTTACTTTTTTACTTTTGTCCATCACTTTTACACCATATGTTTACTAAGTTGATCTATAAAACATACCCCTATTTCTAATTCTATTTCAATTAAGTTATTTAATTCATTTGTTTAACTTATCCAATTTTAAATTTAGTTACTTGATTAATTTGTTTAGTTAATTTTTTAAAATTTTAAATTTAGTTATTTAATTAATTAATTTAATTAATTTATTTAATTTTCGAGTTAGATATTTATTTTTTAGTTAATTCGTTTGTTCCTTTTTTTAAAATTATTTAACTTCTTTATTTTAGTGGACTCATTTAGTCTCTAATAAAAACCGAATGTTTATCTTCGCTTTATTTCATTAGGTTTAAGGTGTAAAATACTTCTTTTATTTTAATGCATTACTCATTTTTCACATAATTTTGAAAATATCAGAACATGTCATTTAGTAATAAAAATTAAAAGCACTTCTTATTTCATTTTATTCCAAAATACAAAAAATAAGTAATTTCAATCTATTTAATTAGTATAGTTAATTAATTTAGATGATTAGAATTTTTTGTTTGTTTACACCAAATATAAAAAACTCGAAATAGGTCTTTATTTATTTTAAGTGAATTAATCAATTCGTACATACGTTAGGTTCTTCTCGATTAAACTAATTGTTCAAGAAATCCCTTTGTAAGTAACTTTTTCCTAAATAAATTAAAGCAAGTTGAAATAATTAACATGCAAACTTTAGCAAACAAACACACTAAATCCTAGATTATAGGAGATTCTCGTTGAGTACAACGGAGGTGAGGGGTGTCTAACACCTTCCCCTCACTTAACCAACTCCCGAACCCTAATGTTATATCCTTACTTCTTAGGATTTTCTCATTATTTCCCATATTCCTTAGGAATGAATAAAGGATGATGGCGACTCTATAATTTTCAAGTTGTGACACTTTGCTATCTCAGATTTTAGACACAAGCATTAATTACAGAGATGAGATAAGGATTCATGCAATAATGGCTTTGTTGAAAAGTCGAAATGGTATGTTATGACCACGACGCTTTCGACAGTTTCAATTTGTCGAAGGTAGCACTAACTTTGGTTGATATTGCAATGAGTAAGAGCCCAAGAGTTTTGTTGGTTTTGGAACTTAGTGAAATTCAGGGTTCCTAAGACATTTTACTCTATGTAGTCGAAGGAAGTGTAATGGGATAAAATCAAACAGTTACTCAAGGACACGTGGAAGTATGTCGAAGGTGAAGGCTGCATGGAGATGAAGACGTGGCATAGTTTGCTTAGTTGACCGTTGTAGATGCTTATTTTAGGACTAGTATATAAGTAGGAGTTCGCTTATGTTTTAAGGGTCCGCAATTGTACACAAATGCTGCAAAACTCAAAGTATTTGTGTGTTTGTAAGAAAAGAGTCAAGAATGTACATATGCATTCCACTTTTATAAATTAAAGTCTTTATGTTTGAATCATTTACTGCATTAAATTTAGTTCAATCACTCTTAAGTTTTCTTTGCATTTTGATTTCAGTTTAATTGTAGTTATTATTCTCAAAACTCTACATTTCAATTTTGATGTCAAAATTGCTTAAAACTCATGATTCACACAAATATATCCTGAGATCTTTTCAAATTTAATCTCTAAGTATTAATTAAAACTTATTTTGCTTACTAAATTTCACAGTTAACACGTTTGTGAGTTTGTAATCTCACCACATTTGCCTTGTCTGCCCCTGCATACGACTTCTCTAAGATCTCCCACTCTTGCGTTGATTACTCGCAATCACCAAATTTCTCAAAGTTGTCACCATCAACACATTAATAGATCAAAAATAGTGCCTTGAAATCTTTCTTCTTCTCTTCCTTATGCGTTGCTTGTTATGCAGTCGCAACACCTTTGACAAAAGGATTCAACCCATTCTTGATCACTTCAAAAACATCTTGGTATCCAAACACCACCTTCATTTGCTTACACCATTTTTTCGTAATTCTTAGTTTAAAGGATAAGTAGGTTTGCAGGGATTCTTCCATTGGAAACAAAATTCATGTTCCACACTAGGTGTTTGTGGATCAAAAACTGGCTTTTGATGCCAAATGTCGGAACATTGAACCACAAGAGTGGTGAACAATGGTGGAGAGAAGTGGAATATGGAGAGTGAAATATGAAAATTATGTGTGTGTGTGTGTGTGAGAGAGAGAGAGAGACAGAGACAGACAGTCAGAGACAAAGACAAAGATAGAGAGATAATTGAGGGTGAGAATGATAATTTGCATTAACCTTGGATGAGAATGCATCCAACACATTTATACAAGTGGTACAATATGATTGGTATCCAAAACAAACAATTGCATAGTAAAAAAGTGTAAAACTCGGGTTCGTAACTAGTTACACCATTTGGTTTACTCGTTACAACTGCCATTGAATTAAATCACATTCAGTGGTAATCAGTTAATGCCTGAGGTTAACCGGTTATAGTTGGGAAATTTTCCCTTTTTTGCAACTGAAGAAGTGAATATGTCTTTGCTGTAACCGATTACACCCATGTGTTAACTAGTTACAACACTTGAACTACCAATATTATTTTAACAAGATTTCCCTATTTTGAAAAAATGAAGGATCGTTCATATTATCCAAAAGTGATGAATATGTGGTATCAACAATTGAAGCAAAAGGGTCACATGTATTCTTTATCAGGTATTTCAATTTTCAGCTACGTCATCATTATTTTCTCCAATGTTTACATCTCTAGCTTTTAAAATCCAATTTGAGAACTATATCTCATCAGTGATATCCGAACACGAAGATCTATATTAAAGCCTCATATTTTTTTGTCAAAGTTAAAAACTAAAAAAATTGTCAAAAGTATGAAGAACTAATGCTAGCATGTACGATATATTGTCTCATCCTTTTTGGAATGACATGAAGAATTTTTCAAAAATCACTATCTAAGACAACAATTTTTCCTCCAAAGGGAAAATTCAACCTTCTTGGATTAAAGACTCTAAGTATATACCTAAACGGTTTATCAACAACTTCAAATAAATGTTTATGAACCATCGAAGCTTCATCCCAAATAATAATTTTTGACATAACAATTAATTCAACCAAAATGATCTTTTGATTTGGTACGTCATGTAGAAATCTCAACGATATTTATTGGTATGGTGAATATTGAATCAGTTGTCCTTCCACCAGAAATTATTAATGATGATATTCCACTTAAGGCTATTGTAAAATAAATATCTCTCTCCAATCTAAGTGATAGAGAAATTTCCCTCCAGATGAATGTTTTATCGGTTGCTCTTTATCACCACCACCATTATAAAATGTTGTTGTAATAGGATCATTACATTTGTTGACATACTTGAATAGGTATTTTATGAAACACAATTGGTTACACCACTTAACATTTATGTGTGCATTATATTTGAACAAAAGATACATGTTATATGGTATAACACATCTGTTATCAATGAAAGAGTCGCCTTTTTTATAACAAATATACCATTATCCCATCGTTTGCACATTAGATATCTTTTTGAAACAATGAGGGGAAAATTTTTAAAATAACCTATTTTTTCAAATTAAATATGAAATTAACCATGTTTTCAAATAATTTACTAAAATAACATAGTTTCAGAAAGTAAGAACAAGGATACGCAAAATCAAATGGCGCATCCCTTTAAATTTATACCCATGCGCCAATTTGAATGACTTCTTCATGTTCATCAAGCCATTTCATATGGAGCATCCCCTTTGAATTTATACTCATACGCCATATGAAATGGAGCATCCTCATTGTATTTTTTTTAAAATCATGTGTGTATATGCCTTTTCAAGTGGCTACTACTACATTATCCCTTCTATAAATACTGCACCACCTTCTCTTCATTTTTCTCTACACCACCTTCTCTTCATTTTTCTCATCCCATCTTCCATTTTTCTTTCAAAATGGATTCCTCTTATTCTTCCTCATATCTCTAAAATTTCTATATATTCACAAGAGAAATGCCAATTTAATTTTCTCGGCAGTCAAACCTCCAATGAAGATTCGCCTCTGGAATACACTGACGTTAGAACATCTTAACAGATGTCTGAACCGCTGGTTAGATAGAGACATTCCAGAGGGTGAAAAAATCAGAAGAACTGAAAGGCTTGTTACCACGTACAACCAAAATGTAGAAGTTCGTTTCTGGGAGAATGTTACAACCGACAATGATGTTCATACGTTGATGTATAGTTCTCAGGAAATTGTCTTGATGGTTGTAATCGCTTAGTTATGTTATTTAGTCGTTATATTTATTTGTTTTGTTTTTTTAATTGTTTAAATTCTTGTTAATTTTTTTTATATTATTTCTATTGAATGTTATGATATTAATGGAATGAAAGTTGTTGTTGATATAAAGAGACAAGGTTACATTTAAAATTATGATGTTGTGCTTGATCCAACATTGGGACATTTGTACGATTGTGTCCGGGCTGACGACATGAACTAAATAATCTTACCATTTTGTTTTTCGTATCCATCTCCGTTTGAATACGCGTACTATTAAGGCGACCCTTTTTCTTTCTTCGCATAATTTCATTGTGCCAGACAATTTCCTCTTCATTTGCAGGCCAATAGTCCGCATTTGCTACTACCTGAAAGCTAATGCTGTAGACATTACATAGACTAATGACTTGGTCAACAACGGACAGAAAGTTGGAAGGATCCCGGAGAGCCTTTGAACATGCTGCTATTACATGAGAGCAAGGAATACGAAAGGCTTGAAACTTTCCGCAGTCCCACTAACTTCTATCTAGTTCTACTTGGTTGGATCCTCCCGGCCTCCCGTCATTGTGATCCATTGACTCAACAACACTGAACCAACCTTTATTATGGTCAAACACTGTGACCACATGTGTGTTAGCTTTGGCAGCTTCGTCCTTAATGAATTTCATCGAACTATCACTGAACAGCTGCCCAAATTATAGGACAGAACTCTATTTTGAACGTCTGATATCAAAAAGTGCCCCGAGCCTAAAATATGTTGCCCTTACCAAAGCGGTTATTGGGAGGTTTCAGATGCTTTTAAATACAAAGTTAATTGATTCCATGAGATTTGTTGTCATATGGCCCCATCGTTGGCCATTGTCGTATGCCCTGGTCCACTTCTCTAGTTGAATATTGTCGATCCATCTTAATGCATTTGCATTTGTCAATCTGATTACTTCACGGTAGTTTTTGAAGGAAGGCTCTGTTAATGGATACCCTGCGTTCACAACCTTCTTCCGCAGTGTCTTGTCTTTAATCTCTCGCATGAAATTTTGAGCGATGTGTATAATACAATAAACATACATTGAAAAAGGATCCTACCAGCCGTTATCAAGATCCTTATATGCACTCTCGATTGATGAATATTTGTCAGAAATCAAACATAAGTTAAGTTGGGGAGACATGTGTAATCGGAAATTTTTTAGGAAAAATCTCTAACCCCGGTAGTCTCCCCTTTAACTAAAGCAAATGCAATTCGAAAAATGTTGTTGTTGCCATCTTGTGCCGCTGTCATGAGTAGCGTTCCTTTATATTTCTCGTACAACCATGTTCCATCAATTTATATAATAGGTTTACAGTATGCAAAACCTTTGATACATGATTCAAACTCCCAGAAGAGTCGGTGGAAAATGCCATTTCCACTTACATAAGTCTCGTCTGGGGTATATGCTAGCAAGGTCTCCAAAATGGAAATATTCCTTGGAGCATATTGTTTAAGTGCCACCAAGTATTTTGTAAGTTCTTTGTACGAGTCCTCCCAATTTCCGAACACCGTTTCAACCGCCTTAGTTCTAACTATCCATGCTTTCCTATACAAATTAAGGAGTATAATTGTATCTTTGAACGATATGCGAGATTATGGTACTCACCTTGAATGACAGATTTTTGCTAATGACAGACAAATTTCATTGCATATTAATTGAGAGCTGAGTTTGCGATGATCCTGCATCGAATTGGTGATTATACAAGTGTGCTCTAGACCCATTGACCCTATCTTCCAAGAACCACTTCTCTTTAGGTAAGATGATGTCAATCGGAACGGGCACACCTCGTTATGACAGTAGATATTATACAGAGTCGGATTCGTTCGGTCAACTCTATAATCAACTAATAATTCCACGTGATAGTGTTTTATAGCTCGGACACAGTCTTTGGCCACTGTACAAGTGTTAATCAACCTGAAAATGTTTTTTTCAACTCCATTGAATAGGACATTCAAATCTTTGGAGTTTCCAAGAGCAGTCTCATCTTCTTCCTTAGTTTAGTCTTCTTCAGGCTTCAGAATTTCCTTCCCCTCTTTATCTTTGACCACAGGATGTTCCCAACCTTTAATTATGGCTTTCCAAGTTTTGCTATCTATGGATTTTAAGAAGGCAACCATACGAGACTTCCAATAGTCATAGTTAGTTCCATCCAAGATGGGGGGTATAATCACATTTCCTCCTCCTTTCTTGTCCATAATACCAGAACATAAACTCCCTGGAGTTCACCCAAAAATAGAACAGAGTGACTTACTCTGATGCCAATTAAAGTTCTGGCACTTTAAGATAGATGTCTAGACTGATGTCCCAACACCAAAACACAGTGTCAAGATAGATGTTAAGACATCATCTGATGACATAAACCAATTAAATGCAGAAGGTAAATTGTAGAAAGATAAAATAACACCAGTAGTTGTTAACCCAGTTCAGTGCAACTCACCTACATCTGGGAGCTACCAAGCCAGAAAGGAAATACATTATAATAGTATTAGTTCAAAGCTAAACTCTCCCGTTTATAACTTATCACCTAATCACTACCCATGCTAACTTCTACCTAGGAACTCCTAGATATGAGAACCCCCTCTCACTTCCTACCAGTCACAAACCAGTGACAATCCAACAACACCAAAATAGAAGTACACACTTCCAAGACAATACTTAGTTTTTCTTAAAAACTTCAACTAAGAACAATACACTCTTGCTTAAAAGCTTTAGAGTGAACAATTAATAATGAACAATCAGTCAACTCAATGCATCAAACCTGATATAAGAGTGACATACAAACAAAACACACTAAACCCTAAAACACCACCAAGACACGGCTAATCCTAATTCTCCCAAATTTTCCAATGTACAAGTTGCAAAAGGTTTAGCTACTTTCTTTAAATAGCCTTCAGACCTCGTGGGTTTAGGCTTCTTGAAGCGCAAATCATCAAGAATCAGCTTTCAATCATTAGCATAATTTCCTGCACAATAATAGGAACAAAATACAAAGTTTCCTAAAAAGTCTCCAAGATCCTTTTTATGAAACTAAATCAAATCTGCAATGTTCCTAAACTATCCTTGCTTAGCTACGCCTGTATGAGAACTAAAATCATCCAGAATCTCATATTTTAAAATAAAATCTTCAAGGATTTAAAATGCAGAACTGTTCTGATGTTTTGGTATAGCATGTCACAACATCTGTCAAGAAAAGTAACAGTAGACTCTACTGTACCAGTTGATCAAGATGTCATGACATCTTGCTCAACATCTGGTTGTGATACGTGTTTTCAAAATTAAACATGTTTTACCAAAATTGTTACTAATCATAAAATCACATACCTAATAACACTTGATAATAATAATCATGTACGTGATTAGTGATTAGGTATGTGATTTTTAACTTTGATGATAAAACATAATACAAATTTATATTAACTTTGGTTCATTAGGCCATAAATTCATCTTGTTGTTGTCCATTTGAGCGAGTTGTGTGACTGTCTGTACTTTAGACATGTTATTCATTTCTTGTAGCAGATTATGTGAGCTTCCTCTTTTTGGTTTATGCTAGTAATGATACTCTTTTTTTTTTGACAAAATACTAATAAAAGAATTTTGATTTTGGTCTCTATACATTTTTTCTTTATTAAAAAATATAAAATTACTTCCTACTGTAAGTTTTAGGCCATCATATATTAGATAGCACCAAATAATGGTTGAAGCAAGTGCCTACTATATGTTTTCATGTTGAGGCTGAAGTGCACATAATAAACATGTAATCAATACGAGTTGTTTTCAAGTCTCAAAATGCTAATAATATATTGGGAAAAATATGAATACTCTAATGGAGGAGATATAAAAATTGAATTCTTCAATTCAAGTTTATAATGAAAAAAAGCTTAGATCCAAGATTAAAAGCAAGAAAAAAATTCGAATATGCAGAAGCTTGTGCTGGAGCAAATCCATTGCATTTTACTATAAGTGTGTGCCATGTGTATATTAAATAAAGAATGTGATGACACTTGGCATGGTAAAATACAACTTTCTTATTAGCAATCTCAGTCATGGCCATTTTCTCTTCCTGCACCATATATATGGAAATGTATGTTTTGATATTTATGTTTCGATATGTGAATCATGTCAACTTTTTATTAGTTATGCAACATGAATGTCTAATTATTTTGATGGCCTTTCCAGGCTAGTCGGTTGCATGAGAAAATGACCAACTTCATTTCAAAAAATATAAAGCTGCACAGATCCAGCATGGTTCAAGGCGAGTGATAGTTTTTTTAGACGTTTTTCATCAATGACATTGTGATGTAAGAGGATTTTGATTTTGTACTCATTGTATTATGATATTTGGTTGAGTGTGGATATATGGTGGAGAAACGCTTTTCTTTTGTGCATGCATTGTGTGCTAACTGTGCTATGTATTTGTTTTCATTAAATATTCAGAAACACCTCTAGTGAATCTGAATCATTATTGGAGAGTTGAAAACACAAAGTTAAAAAGTAAATAGGTTGATGATTAAATTCAACTAATTTTTAATGAGTTACTTTTTCAAACAGTAGCTCATTTCATGTGGAAATATGTGTACTTTTTAAAGAAAATAGGGTGTTAACTTGCCAACATCCATAGTAAAATCAGGTGTAATATACCATATTATAATACCCTATTTAAAGAAAAAATAGGGTGTAAACTTGCCAACATCTATAGTAAACATTGGTCATTTACACCCAATTTTTATCAAAAGGTGTGTAAATTCATTTGATTTAAATGCAATTATTTAAAAACTTACACCCGTTTTCTATAAAATAGGGTGTAATATTGCATATATATACACACACACACACCCATTTTAAATAAAAAAGGTGTAATATACTATCTATAAAAGTATATATGTAAACATTTATACCCTTTTTCTATAAAACAGGGTGTAATGTGAAATATATTTACACCCGTTTTCAACAAAAAAGGGTGTTATATAACATATATTTACACCTGTCACTATGCCATAGAAGGGAAAAGACAGCGTTTTTTTACTTTTAACAGCGCTTAAAAGCGCTGCCTAAGGTGGCACTGCTATAGGTAAAGACAGCGCTTTTGTTTTATGCAAAAGCGCTGCCTTATGTAGGCCTTTAGCAGTGTTTTTTCTGGAAAAATGCTTTCTAAAGTAGTCCTTTAGAAGCGTTTTTTCTAGAAAAACGTTGTCTAAAGTGGGTCTTTAGCAGCGCTTTTTCTGGTCTTTTATGCTTTCTATTGGCAAACTTGGCCAAAAATGGTTCAAAGCACTAAAAAACCCCTAAAGCTCTTCGCATGGGGCTTCTTGTGTACCCCTCATGATCGACCACTCTAAGTCATCTTGACTTAAATACTCGAGGGGCTAGCATATACATAAAAGGGTAATTCCTTGCAGGAGGAAAAATGACATATTATATAAAACGCCTCAGCTGAGCCAAAACATTGTACAATACAATTAAAATGAGAGCCTAAAGGCCAGAAAAATCACTAACACCCATATAAGGGGACAATCAAAACAACAACAAAATACAGCTTCCCCTCTAGAAGCTAATCGCTCTCTCTCCAGCCTCCTGAACGAAGAAAATTGAACTAGTCTTCATCCCAGTCCTCATCAACATCTGCACCAAAATCACGTTTCAGAGTGCGGTCTTTTGTGAGGGATTTCATCTTTCTCACAGATTTCTTCCCGGACAAGGTTGCTCCGATTGATGATGCAACAGATATTGCAACATTTGGACCGTCCTTCTTCATTTTCTCGGTCAGCTTCTTGGCCGCGGAGTTTTTTGAGGAAGTGCTCATGTTAAAGTAATCTACAACAACAATTTCAAAATCAAATTCAAACAACATCCACATCAACACTAATTCAGATTCTAAATCCTAAATGAAATACATTTGCTTTTCATAAAACAAAATTTTCATAAGATGCAAATTACAATAGTAGAATAGAAATAAGATTAACATATACAATGCAATCACTAAAACAAAAATGAAAATAAAAAACAAAATAGAATAATTAAAAGAAAGAGCATTTGGACATCCTTCATTCTATTACTCCCATTCTTTTGGAAGATGTTTTATTACTCAGAATTTTGAAAATACATTCAATTTCATAAAAAGATTACACTTCATCACAAATCATACACCAGAAATGTATCAACATCCTCATAACCAAACATCCAAGTCCTTACACGATTCATCAAATACTTACACAAACCGGTCCTCAAAACCTTAATCATACCAAACAATTTCGTCAAAAATATACCAGAAATTTCAAACCAATTCATCAAAGTCATACCCCACTTCATCAAGATCATTACATGACTAAACACAAAATCAAGACCAGAAAACTCATCAACATACACCAGAAGTTTGTCATACACACATACCAGAACAACTAACATCCACCAAAATTCAAGAACTCAGAATACAACAATAGCAGCAACTGTCGCTAGAAGGAGGAGGCAAGACAAGAACAGTGCACACAATTCATACAAAGTTATCAGATTCACACAAGAAAATTCAGAACATCTGCGATTTAGGGGAAAGAATTAGTTTGCTGCTAATATGTGTGACGAGAATTCTAGAAGGAAAGGCAAGGGCCAAAAATATGACCTTGAAATTAGCAAATAAATATTCTATAGTTCCTTGTGAAAAAATGAAAGATGTACTACTGAAAGTTGGAACATTTGTATACCCTATTGATTTTGTAATTTTCGACATTGAAGAAGAAGTAGAGGTTTCTATCTACTTAAAGTGGGCCATTATTATGTACCATTAGGGAAAATGTTGACCTGAAAATTGTTTTTGAACACAAATGTAAGTTTTATAATTATCATATCCACATAGATTGGTGGTTTCAAATCCCATTCAATAGTTTTTTAGACATCAAGTAGAGAAGGGTTTTATACTCTTTTTGATGCTTAAAAATAAATGACAATAAATAAATGATAGAAAGTAAAATTGAAATTTTAGTGTTAACAGTATGAAAGCTTGTTAGGGGTAGATTTTGTAATTACGTATTTATCATGCATAATCATAAGTGACTAATATGTTCATCTACTCAGCTATTAATATTGCCACATGTTTCTCTCGTTCGTATCTCATGTCAGTTTCAATGTCGTGAGATCAGTACATTACCTAATAGTCGATATTTTGATCTATTAGCCAACACAAAGCATTACGTTTTAATAGATATAAAGCGGCCTTACTTCACACCAATCCCACTATAGTACTTGCGAATATTGAACCTACCATATGTCTCGGCATTAGAATTCAATAGATGAATATCTTGGATCTAGTAATGACAGGAACTTTTCGAATGTCTAGTCATACCATGAAAACAAATTTTAGATAGCAAATATAAAACGTACATTAATCAAGATATAGTGACAAGTGTCATTAAATAAATTTGTTGGACAATATTGTTTCTATTAATCTTAACACGACAAGTTTTTAGTCACATCAAATAAAAATTATTTACAAGAATTTCTTTCATGTGTTGTACAAGTTCCGTTTAAGAAATTTATTCAGAATTTGAGATTATCTATGCCTATGTTTAAACGTGATACAAAATTTAAATTTACTTTTTACTTCCAATTTTAAGATTTATGTAAATAATCTTATATACAAAAAAATTTAAATACTACATGAACATCTTAACAACTTGAAGCCAAGAAAAAAAGTCATGTCTCCAGTACTCAACATATTATTGTTACAATTAAAACACAATGTTGGTTAGTTTTTAAATAGAAAAATAAGCTTAATATTAAAATTGATAAATAAAAATACATATTATTGAATGGTTTCTTCCTTAATGTAGAATTATAAAAACTATTTTAATAAAAATTTTTGGATGAAAACAATAAAACTTAATCATGTATGCTTCTAATCGAAAGTAGGCTTTGGTTATAAACTATGATATGAGACTTACGGGCTTCAACGCCAAGCTCATTAATCATTTGGGTATCCAAATCAAAGCATGCAAGTTCTCTATCCTCTTTTCTTAAAAATAAATCCCCATTCTTTCCTCCTGCAAAAGGATATGCAACACAAGCCAATGGCCCAAGAATAAAAACTTTAGTCCAAGATTCTTTCACACCAATTTCATTTAAAATTGATATATGAATTGTATTAGTCTCCCCGTGATACGATGACAATGCAATGAATCCTTTAATTAATATCATCAAGTGTTTATGCTTCCATTTACGATCCATATTATCATTCATGTATGAGGGCATGGGTGTTGTTAAAACTACCTCATTACTAACTTCAAATGACATCAAACATGTTTGGAAAATATACTGGCTACTTTTATACAACGAATGACACATTCCATTTGTGTAACAGCGATCAATTTTATCATCATGGTTAGGGATCATATAATAATAAGGGATTGTCATGGGAATGTTAATATCTAATTTCCTCCAAGAATCACTTCTTAGGCTATATATCTCCCACACAGGTTCATATGATACATCTTTCCATGGCACATTTTCCTCATCCAAACCAAGATATTCACAATCATTGCGACTCAATTGATAAAATGATACACGCCGAAGCACTTTATAGTCATTCTTAACATGATCATGACCAAATCCATGAATAAGCCATGAACAATTTCGATAAGGCACGGACTCAGCGGGACTAGGAGGAATTACCTTGTATTCGTCAATAGTTGGATTCCATAATGCAAAGCCTTCATTGAGACTAACAATGCCAAGAATTCCATTGATACTACAAGACCCCACGACAATAAAATCTTGGCCATGATCTACAAATGGAAGAGAGTAATCTATCTTAACTTTATTCTCTAATCTCTCACCCGAAAGAAAAGAAAAAGATGATCGAACTTTCCAATGCGCAACCTCAGATGTATATCGTAGGAGATAAGGTCTATCATCAAAATCAAAAGGATTTCTAGATATAAATTTTTTGCGATAAGTGTTCATAAAATGAGAATCATTCAATAAGAGGGTCCATGATTTTTGTACGCATTCAAATCGCTTCAACGACTTCAACGGTAATTTTGACAAAATGGAGATTATGAGATCATTGGGTATGTAGTTGCTAACTTTCTCCATCTCCGACCAAATGTTCGTATAGAAATTGCAATTGGTGATGGAAAATATGAGATTGATTATAAAAATGGGATTGATTCACCTATGTCTCAAATAATATAAATATTAGATTAGTTGTGTAAAAATAAAATAAAATAAGGAAATAATTTGAAATGAGTCAATTAAAAATATTATACATATTGAAAGAATAGATTTTCATTAAATATTCTATATCAGTGAGATTTTATTTCCTTATTCACATGAAAATGAGTAAATAAAAAATATTATATTACCCTATAAATGTAATACTGATAATTAGAAAATAATTCTCACTTTTCGGAAATAAAGAAATAATTTGAAGCGAGTCAATGAGAAATGTTATATTCCTCTAAAAAGTAATATTTGAAAATAAAAAAAAAAGTCTGAAAAAGTAATGATCATAAATTGCAGCAAATCTTATTTAAAATAAGATTTTAAAAAAGTAAAAAAAATTCCCTTATTCATTCTTTTTTAATTGATAAGAAAAAAAATCATAATAGTATATAAGTTAAAAATCAAATTTTATTCAATATTTTTTAAAGAAACCAAAATAAAATATATATTTACGATAAAAACGAGTTAATAAAGTACATATTGTACTGAAAATGACAAGAAAGAATCCAAAATTACAACTCAAAATTCTGAAGGAAAAAAAAAACAGTAAAAAGTTATCTACATAATATCAGATACACAAGATAAAGTATTTAAACTCCAGATCTGGTAATCATAATCCAAAGTAACATATTTCAGCTTTAACCACAAAAATGATTACAACTTTTCCCTATTAGATAACAACTGTAACTGTCTCGCTTTATTGTGGAAAATACGCCTATTTCACTTTTTCTAAATAAATCAAACCACATTAAATTAAATAATGTTAAAAGCCAGCAGGACATTTTCCGAAAACCCACCAAGACCACCAAACTGCAAAAGATGATCCAGAAACTTTCCTTGGGATGTTGTTGACAACCCTAACCAATTAAACATAAAAGTCCACAACCCTACGAAAAAATCACATGTTACTAACAAATGATCTATGTCTTCATCCACGCCATAATTTTTCACACATCTTTGATCGTTCGTGGCAAGAATCTGTCACCTAGCCAGGTTGCCTTTCGTCGGACTAGGTTCTATGACAACAACCAGACAAAAATAGATACCTTAAGCGGCTCAATAAAAAAATTGGGAGTTAGCTTGATTGTTGTTGACGTCAATTTCAGACAAACTTGTAAAAGCAGTGTCAACCGTGTAGCAAAAAAATGGATGTAAAGTCCAAGCCCAATGATCTTCCACTTCCACCTGAAAAACAACTTAGATTAACTGCTCAATACACTCTCCCACCAACTCCTCCTCCCAAGAAATAAGCCTTCTACGCTACTTCCACGCCTCAGCATTCTCCCCTTATCCTTATTCGTTCATTTATGCTATTGTCGCCCATTTATTCTCCACTAAATCAAACAACCTACTAAATCCTACCTTTAAAGACATACCATCAAGCCAAGGATCTATCCAAAATAGAGTAGAAGACCCATCTCATATTCTCCATTAAATACTCTTAAGCAACCACCCTCCATCAACCAAATCGACACCCTACCTTATATTTTTCAAATTCCTCTACTAAATAGATTCACTACTACCCCCGAAACATAATCGCACCCTTTCCTCACCATACCTAACACACAATACCTTATACCACATACTTTTTGTCTAAATTTTGAATCCTCCAACACCATTTACCAAGTAAAGCTAAGTTAAACTCCTTCAACCTCCTAACCCCGAGACATCCATTTTCTTTTTTCAAACAAATGGTATCCATTTGATCCATGAAGTTTTTCTCACTTCCTCAGTCTCCCCCAAAAAATACATTAAATACCGATTCAAGAGAAGATATAATACCTGAGGGTGCCTTGAAGAAGGAAATAAATTAGACCGAAATGGAAGATAGGATGAACTTATTAAGAATCAGATGACCCCCATAGAGATTGTTGTGGCGCAAAAATACCATCGGCGTTCTAAAGCTCGAAATAATGACAAAGTCGCCACCAATGTTTTTTATTCCAAAAGGAAAGGGAAAATATCGATAAAACCCTTAAAGAAAAAGAAATGGTCATCGCAACCAAATTTGGGTTCGGGAGTCAATTATGCGAGGGGAAGGGATTAACATTCCTCACATCCATTGTACTCAATGGGAACCATTTAGTTAGATTTTTGGATAGAATTTTTGTGTGATGTTACTTTTTTTTATAGTTATTAAAATTTTGAAAGGAAAAAGAAAGTTACTAAAAATAATTTTTTTATTTAGGTGTTTGACAAGATTGCGAGTCTCTCTCATACATATCCTCTGGTGCGATGAGGAATTCAAAGCTACGTAGTTCTTGGTAGAAAACCACGTATGTGTTTGTTGATTTTAATGAATGATGTTTAGGTCTCATTCTAGAGGTTAAACGTTGCTTGTATGCTTGTGTGTGGGAGACTTAAGCGTTTGTCTGCATCGTGGTAAAATGGATAAAACATCATTTGTTTATGAAAAGTTTGCGGTCACGCTAAGGAGGAAAGAGTGAGTCTGATGAGTTGAGTTTGTTTCTTGGACGGATGACGAGTATTTTAAAGGAAAGCTATACAGAATGTATCCAAATACTCAGGAAAAAAGGGATATACATCCAACTAGTCCTTTTTCATCTGAGTTGCGAAAAAATATTTAATATGATTAAAATCTTTTGAAGAAGACAAGAACTTGAAAAGCAAGTTATACAACAGGTATCCAACACTCGAGGAAGAGAGGGATATACATGCAACTAGTCATTTTTCATCCGATTTAATTGAAAAAAATAATTTGATTGCATTAAAGTCTTTTAAAGATGACAAGTACTTGAAAGACAAGCTATACAATGGATATCCAAGTACTCGGGGAAAAGAGGGATATATATCCAACTAGTCCTTTTTCATCTGATTTATCGAGAAAAGGTTGTGAGAGAAAGTATTATCTCTACAAGTCAATCTATGTTTTGATGATAACAATACGTATTTGTGAATGAACCATTTTATGTTCTAACGTGTGTTGTATGCAGATCATAATTATAAAAGATATCAGATCCAACAAGCACCAGCCAGATGTACCTAATTGATAATATGCGAAGTTACTATGTGTGACACAAGTCGCAAGAAGCAAGAACACTTTTGTATCTGATCATGATCAGTCAGATCCAAGGATGCTGATACTTCTGTTGCAATGCTCTTATGGATGCTCTCTGAAAGTGATTGAGATTCTGAAGATAGCGAAGCTTCTGGAGAAGATAATCCTCTAGAGAACCGAAGTACTGAAGACTCTCATGACTTGAGGTTCTGAAGGCGGAAGGCTCTGAAGACCAAGTGCAAAAAGACTCTGAAGACTTATGTGTTCTGAATATCACAGTTCCGAAGGTCAAGTGCTGAAGACTCTGAAGACACATTCCTAATGGACAAGTTCTGAAGTTTTGGAAGACTTGAAGAAGCAAAGGATAATGTTCTTAAAGACCAAGTGCTGAAGTTCTGAAGACTGATTCCTAATGGACTTCTTAAATAGACTGAAGACTTGATGTATCAGATATCCTATTAAGAAAACGCTACTCATGCTTCATCAATTTACCATCAGAAGCCACTGAAGTTTGGAAGTTAAATGTTACCATTGTGAGTGACTGTACACACTGCCCAAGGAAGATATCCCGTCACTTCTCCCATATCAAAAAGGAGATGTGTCAGTACACCTAATTATTGCACAACATCTCTTTTCCAACGGCCAACAGTATTTCAAACGACTATAATTCTACTGGCTATTTAAAGGAAAAAGTTCTCGCTTCTAATGTGTCAATTTGATGGAAATCATATTGGATGTTCCACTTACAAATTCACCAAGCCATTATGTGAAGATAGCAACAACGATGAGTTCTCGTTGTAACACTTAGAATATCCAATGATGTCACCCATTCACTCATGGCCATTATTGTTGAAGCTCAAAGATCAAATCAACACAACAACAACAATTTGGTACAAAAGTTGTTGATGAAAAAGACAGCATTGAAGATCAGTCAAGTCATCAACCTCCTTCTCGTCAAGACTATATTGAAGATCTGAAGCAAGGAGTTATTGCACAAAGCTTGCTCAACCAAGAAGACGAAGAAGAAAAAGATCTACAAGATGTCAACAACTGTTAAATCTAGATACATCTATGTAGTTTCTTAGGATAGCAAGGAGCTATTGCTCATATCTTGCTTGAACACTTATGTGTTCTTTGTACTTAAACTTAAGAATAATCTTCTTGTTAAGAAGCATCTTTGTAATCTCCTGTTGAACTAATTCTTGGTGAATTAGGATTCCTTGAGTGGTCAGTGTGACCGGAGACTCGAGAAGACAATGGATGGGTGTCATTGTGGGAAATCCTAAAATATGGTCAATAGCGTTATATTCATTGTGATGAATCCCTGAACGTCTAGCTGTGGAAATCCTAGCAGTAGATCTTGCGAGATTGCAACCTGCAGGTCAATGTTCGTTATATTCACTGAGTGAATCCCTGAACGGTTCATTGTGTGTTAGTCACCGGTGTGGCCCATGCATCTGTAATCTAGTTTGATTATAGTGGATTAAGACCTTGTGTTCAAGGCGAAATCACCTGAGGGGGGTGGACTGGATTAGCCTGTGTGGTGAACTAGGATATATCGTGCGCTCTTTACTCTTGTTATGTTTAACATCTTTGTTTATATTTCTATAGTGAGTATCAGAACCTTACATAAGCAAGTCAGAACATTGCAGCTTAACTCTGATAAGCTTCCGCTCTACAAGTTCTGAATATGGCGTTTAGCGTTCAGACTCTCATTGGTTCTCATGCTTTACGCATACAAATTCTGAATGTTTCCTCACGAGTCAGAGTCTCTCAACGAACTTTGAAGTTACTTGAGCGTGTTAACAACAAGAAGTGAAAAGTTGTTAAAAGAGTAAATACACAATTCAAACCCCCCTTTTCTTGTGTCTTTCTCGCACCTTCAATTGGTATCAGAGCTCCGGTTCTGTTATTGATGGATATCAAACACTTAACAGTGTCAGAAAAAGATCCATATGCGGTGCGTAGAAATACTCTGGGTGAGAATGAAATCCACTTACAATTTCTGTAAACAGCTCAGAAGATGACTGTGTACAAAATTGTAATCAATCTGAATAACTTGAGCTAGTCACTAATTCTGAAGTTTTTGTAGTTGTCAACCAACTAGATCTTCCTTGCTTAAAGCTTCGTCAAAGATTGAAGAATCAGTTGGTAGGATAGATTCATTAGATAAGAAGTAGTATCTGCTGAATACTTATCTTGGAAGATACATGTGGATAGACCACGTATTTGCTCAAAGTTGAATCATCAGAAAACAAGAAGTCTTGTTTGCTGAAGATTATTTCTTTATGAGTTTTTGAGATGTTTTCAAGAAACGGATTAGGTCCACCCTTGACTTTCTCGTCTAAAACTCATTCAAAGCTTCTTCATGTAAAGAAGAAAGATTGTTGTTCTATGATCTTCAGAATGAAGTCAGTTGAAGTCAGAAATCTGAAGAAATCAAACTCTTAGAAGTGATTCAACATCTGAATCTTGGATGATCAAGGAGTTAAAAGAATCAATGAAGAATTGAATATTGTTTTCTTGGAGAGCCTTGCAGAAAACCGAAAGAATATTCAAGAAGAAGAAGCTCAAAGATTCATCGAAGTACTTGATCAAGAACGAACTCTTAAGTTTTAATTGATTTAGTATAACCTAGTTCTGATGACTTGAGACGCTCTCGGTTAAACCAAACGTGGTTGCTCTGATTATTATCAGATAGGTGTTTCAGAACCTCTCAACCACTGGAATCAGAAGTTGTCAATTCAAACAGTTATGTTCCCTACTTGAAAAGATTTTAAGTTAATGATGTCCTTCAGAGTGAAGAAATCAGTTAACATTCTTTTCAAAAGTAGATATGTTGGACCAACCTCAACAAGTTTATCAGCATTGTGAGATCAAGAAGTATCATGCAAACCATGTCTAGTGCTATACACATGTGTGATGATACTTAGTTCTGAACAAGATTTGAATCTGACTAAAGGAACAAGTCATAAGTTATTATGTGATGTCAGAACCTCTTAGCACATAACCTCTCAACGGTTCATGCTATTGCCTACCGTCTAAAAATAAGATGCTCTTATGAACAAGGATTGGGATCCGGCTATGGAAGAAGAACTTAATCAATTCTCAAAGAACGATGTTTTGGATTCAGTTCTATAACCTAAGAATGTTTATTGGAACTCAGGAACAAGCTAAATGAGAAGGAAGAAGTTGTCTGAAACAAGGCACAACCTGTTGCTCAAAGATACGGTCAACAAGAAGGAATTGATTACAACGAAACCTTTTCTCTGATCGTCAGATTTGAATTTTTTGAAAAATTTAGAAGAATCAAATGAGTATCTTTAAATAAAATGATTCCAGCTGAAATCGGAATTCAGAAAATGTTCACATTCTTCAGAAATCAGAATGCAAGTGAATCTTGAAGAATTCAAGAACCCTCAGTAGTTCATTCAGAAGCAAGCAGAATCTGAAAGTTAATGCACTCATAAAAGTGGTAAGTGATTGATCCTATATGAAGATCTCAAAATTCTCCCAAAAAGAAGATCAGAGTCAAAATAGAAGGCACTCAGATAAGTTTGTTAGGATCTCAGCATCCTTAAGGTACCATTCTTCCTCTATTTATGACTCATTAACAATTCATGTAATAAATTGAGATATTTTATTAAATTTGTGGTTAAGCTATGTTAAGTCTCGTAAGAGGCGATTAGAAATTAATTTAGAAAATCTTTTGTCCTTCCTCGAATACGTCTGCACATATCTTATAAATAGTTAAAGTAAATTCAACCCTATGTGTAAGATTCTCTCCATTATATCACTCTGTGTCAAGCCATGTCCTATAACTCATAAATACACTCCAACTGGTACTCCCACCTAACTCTCTCTCTCTCTCTCTCACAGGGTCCCTTAAGTGAATCCAGCTAGTACTAGAAATCATAATGTTAAGATTAAATTAAGTTGAACGACATTCATTTGATTTAGTCTCTTATAGGAAAAATCTGTATCATCGGCTTTACCCATATCTCTTGCTAGAAATATCTCAGGCCTTCAAATCTCTTGAAATACGTATGGTCAATAACAGCCGCTCACTTGATAAGTAATAGGGAAACGTGCTACCTCAGCCAAAATAGCTCATCACTAAACACTGACTAGGCTTAATCATGCTCTGACATATAATGATTCCTTTAAGTATTGAAAATAGTAAAAATTCTTGGGACTACATTCCTTGCTGTACATTAATTAATAATTAATGAAACTCTTTTGAAACATAGGATTGTGTCTACATGTCTTCACTAGGAATTAATGGCTTCACAAAAGCATTTAATTCTAAGACCTAATTTTTGCCTATATTAATTCGCATGCGTATCCTTTTGATCTTCCCTAGAATATAAGACTGCTTGTCTATTCTCATCCTTTAGACTACCCCTACATATCTTAGAGTCTAAGTATTCCAGTTTTTTTAAGACCCTCTCAGTTGTCGACCTATTCGTTTCAAGCTCATCTATTTAAAGTCATAACATCTTCCAAAAGAACTTTCCACTATCCTTTATCTCCAACCTTCTTATCATTCTAATCGCTATCAAAAATGACTCCAATAACCTTTTACGGCAACGATGATCTTCTTGAAGTCATCAATGAAAAACGATCAAATCCAACGGATACTGACCAAGATTTCCTCCTCATTATTCACTGCCAAAATTGGAATTGATACATACGTATGCTCAGAGGCTCAATTTATCCTAACATTTTAAAATCCTTTTGGATCAATGCTTCTGTCAACATTAATGGTCTGTCCATCTCTTCAGACATCTATGGCCTTCCTGTCACCATCAACACCACAAAAATTGCTGAAGCCATTGAATGTCCACCAGGAGGTGTCACACTCAACCACGCATCCATTAGATGCACCTCCGATGCTAAAATGCATTATTTGTTTGATATAGGATCTGCCTTCAAACCCACAAATCCTGAAAAACTTTTGCCTATTGCTAAAGGATGGTTTAAGTTCATTCTGACTAATATCAAACCTCGTAGCACAAACAAAGATTTTTTGTATCATGATTATAAGCTTCTCATCATGTGTCTTCTCAGGCGAACTCCTATAGATCTGTCCCAGGTTATCTTTGACCATCTTAAGGACTCAATTCTTCTGTCAAGAACTACCCACGAACCGCTCATTCCCTATGGTAGAGTCTTATCAGAAGTACTCTTCAAAGCAGGAATTGTGCATGCAATCTGCAGGATTCATTGTGGCTCGGATACTGCTCTAGTTAGGAGTTTTTGTGAGACCTTTGACAGCAGTTGGTTCTCTTAGGACAAGAAATTGCTAGTCAAAACTAGGTTAAGGTATTAGCATAAACTGACTTATTAAGTATGTATTTGTACCGGCTGTGTTTTGCACGTATGAATGAAGTGATGCTACCTTCTGTCTTGTTATTTATACTCAAATCAGGATTAAATCTGTTCTAAAAATCTTTATCATAATTAAAACAATTAAAAGGTTAATCATAATCCAAATGTTCACATCATCTAAAATGATTAAAATGCCTTCTCTTAATAACAATGCAAATTGATACTTGCATCCTTCAAGGATAATGCAATCTCAAATATTCATAGATTAGTAGATGCTTCTATTTCCTGTGTGAATCCTTTGGAAGTAAGAAATGTCTAGACTAAGTTCCATGAATGGATCTCAGAAGAGACTGTAAAGCACAAGAGGCTAGCAATTACTCAAGTAGAAGAAAAGCTCCATGCCTCAAACACAGATGATCCTGAAAGCCTACTCTCATCGTCCTCATCATCTTTAGGCTCCTTTTCAATCTAACCATTAAGAACCTAGTACTATTAAGTTTAAAATCTATGTGTCTTGATTATATCTACGTTTTGATTACCCTAATCTCTTTAGGATTAAGCTCAACCTATGCTTTACATATGAAACTATTTTGTGATTTTGTGTTGATGCTTCCATCTAGTTGTTCTTAAATGAAAATGCTATAATCAAACTCTACAGATGTTCTAAACCTTCAATTGGTAATCAGTTGGTTCCGTCTAACTATTCTTCAAAGGAATATGCTTTGATTAAAGATGGTTATCACTAAAGGAATTTGATTGTTCTTAATTGTCAAATATTGTTTCTATGATTCTATGATGTTTCTGTTCCTTATCATAAAAAGAAGAAATATATACTTTAATGCTCATATGCTCTAACACTTTTTGATGATGTCAAAAAGGGGGAGAAATATAATGATTTTGATTGATAAAGAAGAAATCTAGAAGAATAATGATTTTAATTAATAAAGAAGAAATCTAGAAGAATGCAGAACTCAAACAAAGTACTCATATAAAATACGTTTACCACTAACGATATTGTTTGATGTTTACCGAGGAACTCTGAACAAGTTCACTAGGCACTCTAAGAACAGGTTAAGAAAGAAGAACCTTGCTTGCTAAGAAGCTCTTATGGACTGGTCGTTCATATGACAGAAGTTGTACACTTTATGAGCATGTGTTCAGAATCTGATTTGCCCAGTACTGTTCAGAAACTGAAAACTTTCTGAAAGTCAAAGTTTATCGTGATCTCTGTCTCACTTGATCCAGAAGCTGTAAGCTGTCTGAGAATATGAGATTCAGAAAGAAGAATCAGAAGAAGAGAAACTCTGAAAGCAGTCAAGACAAAGTCTACATCTAAAGATGCTCACTTAGAATAACTGTGCAAATCAGAAGTTGAAGAACTGTCTGAAGATTGGGATTGAAGATCCAAGAAGAAGTAGTTCTGACGTTTACCAAGAACCAGTTAAAAAGGAAAATGATTTGGTATCAGACTAAATCAACAATTGGTAATCAGACTCAGTTACATAAAGATTGGTATCAAACTAGATCTGCAGTAATATCAATCAGAGCAAAGCTGTGAAAAATTGTCAAATACCTTCATTAGTATCTATTTTAGCACACTAAGGAAATACTCTTCAAGTGGTATCAAAAGAATTCCTTCAGTTTGAATCAGAATCAACATACTCTGGTATAAGAGTCAGCACATCACTTAGTATCAGAGTAAAATAAAATCATAAGTACTAGATTCAACATCAAGCGTTGATAGATCACAAAAATTAACCTTCAATTGGTATCTGATCAAAATCAAGCTTTGATGAACCACTGAGTTGTGACAGTAACAAGGTTCTGAGATGAAGACCTGTGTTCAAAAGTCAAACTCTGAAAAAGTCATGATCTATATTGGTGATTAAAAATCTTAAATTTCTGAATCTTGATTCTGAAGATCCCAATATCTGACTTATGGAAATTAGGGGGAGACTACCCAGAAGATTCAACTCCAAAATCTAAAATCTTCACAAGTCTGAAACTCAGGGGGAGTTTCTTGAAAGACAGTGTCTGTCTCTGATGAATCACGAGGCTATATTATCAGATAAGAACTGTTATATTCGGTGCTTAAATGAATATGCTGAAAAGTAGAAATGCTTCAGATGTTTCTGAAGATTACAAGCTCTGATACAACTACAAAGGAACTAAGTTCTGAAGATCTGAAGATGGAAGTTCGGATGAACTAGTCCAAATGCTGAAGAATCTTTGTGTCCTTAAAGACAAGATAGAGAATTAATCCTTTTCTATTCTTTGTTCTGGCAACTCGAGTTGTTATTCTGTATCTCTTTGGATCATATGAGATTCTAGATGATCACAGATAAAGCTTTGAGGATAACACATTCTGGGGGAGCTGCTGTTCCAGACTCTGAATATGTTTGTTTGGTGATAACCTTGTAAATTGTTCAATCAAAATACTTGGTTTTGTCATCATCAAAAAGGGGGAGATTGTGAGAGCAAGAATTGTCTCTACAAGTCAATCTATGTTTTGATGATAACAATACGTATTTGTGAAAGAACCATTTTATGTTCTAACGTGTGTTGTGTGCAGATCATAATTATAGAAGATATCAGATCCAACAAGCACCAGCCAGATGTACCTAATTGATAATATGCAAAGTTACTATGGGTGACACAAGTTGCAAGAAGCAAGAACGCTTATGTATCTGATCATGATCAGTCAGATCCAAGGATGCTGATATTGCTGTTGCAATGCTCTTGTGGATGCTCTCTGAAAGTGATTGAGATTTTGAAGATAGCGAAGCTTCTGAAGAATATAATCTTTTGGAGAACTGAAGTGCTGAAGACTCTCATGACTTGAAGTTCTGAAGGCGGAAGGCTCTGAAAACCAAGTGCAAAAAGACTCTGAAGACTTATGTGTTCTGAAGATCACGGTTCCAAAGGTCAAGTGCTGAAGATTGTGAAGACGGATTCCTATTGGACAAGTTCTGAAGTTTCGGAAGACTTGAAGAAGCAAAGGATAATTTTCTTAAAGACCAAGTGCTGAAGTTCTGAAGACTGATTCCTAATGGACTTCTTCAATAGACTGAAGACTTGACGTATCAGATATTCTGTGAAGAAGAATCTACTCATACTTCATCAATTTACCATCAGAAGCCACTGAAGTTTGGAAGTCAAATGTTACCGTTGTGAGTAACTATACACACTTCCCAAGGAAGATATCCCGTCACTTATCCCACAGAAAAAAGGAGATGTGTCAGTACAACTAATTATTACACAAAATCTCTTTTCCAACGACCAACAGTATTTCAAACGGCTATAATTCTACTGGCTATTTAAAGGAAAGAGTTCTCGCTTCTGATGTGTCGATTTGCTGGAAATCATATTGGATGTTCCACTTACAAATTGACCAAGATATTATGTGAAGATAGCAACAACGATGAGTTCTCTTTGTAACACTTAGAATATCCAAAGCTGTCACTCATTCACTCATGGCCATTGTTGTTGAAGCTCAAAGATCAAATCAACACAACAACAACAATTTGGTACAGAAGCTGTTGATGAAGAAGAAAACATTGAAGATCGGTCAAGTCATCAACCACCTTCTCGTCAGGACTATATTGAAGATCTAAAGCAAGGAGTTGTTGCTTAAAGCTTGCTCAACCAAGAAGACGAAGAAGAAGATGATCTACAAGATGTCAACAACTGTCAAATCTAGATACATCTATGTAGTTTCTTAGGATAGCAAGGAGTTGTTGCTTATATCTTGCTTGAACACTTCTGTGTTCTTTGTACTTAACCTTAGGAGTAATCTGCTTGTTAAGAAGCATCTTTGTAATCTCCTGTTGAACTAATTCTTGGTGAATTAGGATTCCTTGATTGGTCAGTGTGACCGGAGACTCGAGAAGACAATGGCTGGGTGTCATTGTGGGTAATCTTGAAATATGGTCAGTAGCATTATATTCATTGTGATGAATCCCTTAACGTCTAGCTGTGGAAATCCCAGCAGTAGATCTTGCGAGATTGGAACCTGCATGTCAATGTTCGTTATATTCACTGAGTGAATCCCTGAATGATTCATTGTGTGTTAGTCACCGGCGTGGCCCGTGCATCTGTAATCTAGTTTAATTATAGTGGATTAAGACCTTGTGTTCAAGGTGAAATCACCTGAGGAGGGTGGACTGGATTAGCCTGTATGGTGAACCAGGATATATCGTGTGTTCTTTACTCTTGTTATGTTAACATCATTGTTTATATTTCTATAGTGAGTATCAGAACCTTACATAAGCAAGTCAGAACCTTGCAGCTTAACTCTGATAAGCTTCCGCTATGCAAGTTCTGAATATGGCGTTTAGCCTTCATACTCTCATTAGTTCTCATGCTTTACGCATACCAATTCTGAATGTTTCCTCTCGAGTCAGAGTCACTCAACGAACTCTGATGTTACTTGAGCGTGTTAACAACAAGAAGTGAAAAGTTGTTAAAAGAGTAAATACACAATTCAAACCCCCCATTTCTTGTGTCTTTCTTGCACCTTCAAAGGTTTGATCGGATTAACATCTTTTGAGGATGACAAATACTTGAATACAGGCTCTATGTAGTATCGGTTTTTTAGTGCTACTTTCTGATTTTTGTATTTATCCTATGAAGCTAAAAAGGAAGGGGAATATGTCTTAAACTAACTCTGCACGCAAGTGTTTTTTTAACAAATGCTAAAAGATCGGGGATTCGGGGTTTGGCTGCACAAAAGGGGAGCTATTAACATCTAGAGTATCTCTAGTTGTCCATAGGAACCTTTATTTGCGGATATTTTCTACTGTTTGAAATGCCTTCTTAAGACTATCTGTTGTTGATTGGGAAAGTTTTTCCTTTGTGAGGGTTGAGAGAATGTTTTTATTTTTTTTTGGGTTTTCTATTATTTTTGGAAGGTATTGGACCTAAGATTTTTTATTTATGTGCTTGCTAAAATTTCACAATTTTTTGCCTACGTATTCCCATAAAGAGAATTAGGAAATCAGAGCAATGGTAGTTCCTCCTATTCTATGGGAGGAAAATTGGTGTCTTGTTCATAGCCCAAGATTGAAGCTAGCAGAGTATTTGTGTCTTATTCAAAGCCCAATATTGAAGTTAAAGTTGTATTTTTGTCATGTTCAAAGCCCAAGATTGAAGCTAAATTTGATTGAGATAGATAATTTGTCATCTCTAAAGGGAGATATCTCACCTATTCATCACAAATGTTGAGTAATTGGTTATAAGGGAAATTACTTTAACTGGGATGTGTGGAATCCAACAATGCCATAATTTCCTTTATAAGAGAGATGTCATGGAGGAAGAAGCTTTAACTCAGTGTAGGGCAATGCCACTTTTTCCTTTATGAATCATTCATGCTAAGAGAGGGACATTGGCTTGGATGTGTAGAATCCAGAGGCTTGCCACTTATATCTATTAGATGAAAGAGAAATTTTAACCATGATAAAGGGGGGACTCCAGCTTGGATTTTGAATCAACAAGTGTGCCACTTACAACAATTTATCTGGGAAAAGGTTTTGATTCTTTGTATTGATATGTGATGTATAGAGGAAATGTCCTCCTACAGAGAGGACTCATGGCCTCATCTATGGGGATGATAGATTTTGTGCCTTGATTAAAGCCCAAGGTTGAAGCTGAGAAAAGTTGAAAACTGAATCCACTAGGGGAGGTTTTATTTGAGTATCTTGTTTGAAGCCCAAGATGGTGAAGCTGAAGATTTTGAGTATAGCTGTAAAGAAAGATGACTCAACTTGGGAGTATGATATTTGTCTTGTACAAAGCCCAAGATTGAGGCTAACTGGGAAAATCATTATATGAAGCCTAAGAGGAGACTGACTCTTGTTGAGGATTATTGAAATCTAGGAGAAGGTCTAAACTGTGTTGGGGAATCAAAAGGGAAACTAACTCTTGCTGGTGATTTGAGCAGAGTTGATTTACTAGATGCCATGAGGCTCTGTTTCTTTTGGAGGATTTGTTAATGGTAACCTGATCTTGGCTGGGGATTTTAGAGATGAAAGTTAAGCCTTGTTGGGAGTCAGAGGGGTTTAAATGTGAGTTTAAAAACCTTAGAGGTTTTGACTCTTCTTGGAATTGATGTATTAATAAAATGATCAGGATTTATCCTATGCTTTTAGGATGTCTGTGGGTCTTTGTGTTAAGTTCAAGAGGAGGTTGTGGAGGTGAGACTTTCCAAGTCTACTTGTATGAAGCCCGAGAGGAGGCTGAGACTATCTAAGTCTCTTAAGAAGAGATAGACTCTGGTTGGAGAGAGATCTTTGTATGATTCCCAAGAGGAGGCTGAGAGTTTGAAGACCACCTCTTGACTGATTGGATGTTCTAGAATTTTGACTTTCCTGAGGATGGGACTAGTAGATATGACTGAATTCTATCATATACTTTTAGGAAACCTTTGGGTCCTTTTACTAAGCCCAAGAGGAGGATGTGGGGAACTTTTAAGCAGCCTATTGATCCTTGTACTAAGCCCAATAGGAGGCTAGGAGTGCTTCTAGGAAGCCTGTGGGTCCAAGCCTAAGAAAAGTTCCATAAAGGTTTCACCGGCAATAATCCTTTCTTTGTTGAACAATTCAAAGGTTTGAAGATATTCAAAAGATGTTTCACCGGGAATTAATCCTCTCTGGGGAAATGAATTTCTTTTATATGTTTCTAAGTTCTGACAGTCTTAAGAAAAGTTTCACCGGGAAAAAAGTCTTTCTTTGTTCCATATTGAATAAAGCCCAAGAGGAGGCAGATTGTATTGGGGAAGTTTCCTATGAGGGAACTAGTTTTTGAACTAAGTTATGAGTATCCTTCTATTGACTACAACTGTATGATTAGGGTTTTGAGAATTTGAAGAAATTTTTGGGAAAACTTTGAACTTGAATTTGAATTTGAAAGAAAGTTATTGTTATTAGAATGAAAAGGAGGTTTGGGGCTTATAGCTCAAAGAGAGGCTTAAGTGATCTAAGAGCAGTTTCACCGGGAATAATGCTCCTCTTAGCACTAGTTTAAAACACACAGATGATTTTGAAAACAGAGGTATGGGGGTTACAACTCAAGGAGAGGCCCATGGAAGGTTGTTTATTGTTTAAAACAAAGTTTATGTACAAAAGATTGGGGCTTATACTCAAGGAGAAGCCCAGATGACTTATTTTGAAAATAATGACCGCACTGCGATACCGAAAGACGTTGTGGGACTTATACCCTAACAGAGGCCTAAAATTTATTTATGTACATAGAGGCTGGGTCTTATACTCTATTAGAGGCCCAAAAATTATTATTGAAGGAAAGAAAAATGGGGCTTATACTCATGGAGAGGCCCAGATAAAAAACAGTGGACACACCGTTATTTTTGAAAATTATACTGGGACTTATACTATAACAGAGGCCCAAGATTATTTATTTACAAAAAGGGGTTGGGTCTTACTCTCTATTAGAGGCCCAAATGTTTCAAATGAAGTTTTGAAAGATTTATAAATCAAGGAAAAACCCTATTTTTATTTAAAATACATTTTTAAAGAAAAATTAAATAAACATATTGTGAATTTATAAACATGTTGTGAATTTTGATAAATGTTTGAAAATAGATATTTCATTCAGATGATAGTTTGAAATTCAAATGGTTTTGAAAAATCAAGAGAAATAACTTATTTAAAATGTAAAAAAAAAACAAATTAAAAGAAAATTCTTAAAAATATTAAAAAATATGTCAAATAAAATATTTTTTGTGATTTTTTTGGTGAATAAAATATTTTAATGTGTAAGTGATTTTTGTGCAAAAAAAATTCAAATAATTAAAATTGATTTATAAAAATAATTATTTAAAAATATTATGAAAAATATAAAAAATAATGAAAAATTGAAAAAAAATAGAGGGAAGGATCAAAAATGGCATGGGTGGGTGTTAAACCCACGCTATCTAGCCAAACACACATGAAAAACACACGCTGCTACCACTGGGGTGGTGTTACATCCATATATCAAAACCACCCTATAAACCTATATGGGTGGCGTGTTTTTAGGCTAGGCCAAGGCGCCATGGGCTGGCCCTTGCCTAAGGATGACCAGATTTTTGACCTCTTGCAAGAAGGTCATAACTTTCTTATTTCTCCATGAAAATGGATGAAATAAAGATGGATCCTACGTATGATTTCACGAGGAATCCAATGGTGGTCTTAGAATTTTCTAAAGATGCCTAAATTTTAAAACCCGATAGTGGTTTCAAAATAGGTCAAAATTTGCAAGTTCTATGTCACAACTTCATACAAGCAATAATATCATGGTAAATTAGTTCAAACACAACACATATGATATGTATGACATGTTCATGATCAATGAACATCAAAGAAATCCATATTTCACAAAGTTCAAGTTGTTATGCACTTACCTCCTGAAGCTCCTCTTGCTAACTTTCAAGATGCATGTGCCAAAAGTAGTCCAATGCTTTGGACACTCTCAATAGACCCCTTAGAAGCTTTTAGGATGATCAAAATCATCTGGAAAGCTTTGGAACAAAAATTGGCTATTTCTTGCAAAAGTGGAAAAAATGATCAAAAAGGTAACTCCCTCAGTTGGTGTTACAGTTAAGGGACACTTGTTGGAACAACTTAGGGGTGATATTTGGAGAGGTTTTGAGGTTTCATTTGGCTTTGAAAGTGACCGAATCAAGACATGACTTGAAAAATTCAGAAAAGTCAAAATTTGAGGTTTTGATGCTTGACTTTCTGATTGTGGTGGTGTGAGTTGAGGATGAGGGTTTGAACACCTCCAAGGGATGATATGTGAAGTGTTTGAATGGTTGCTCGAGTGATTCAAGCTCTGGTTTTGAGAATTCTAAGTTTGATATTTGAAACTTGAAATTTGGAGCAAGAGGAAGAAAGTGAGAAAACAAGGCTATGGTATTGTTTTGGTGTGTTGAAATCAGTCACAAATGACCTCTATTTATAGTAGAGAAAGTTTGTTTTTGAAGGAATAGTGAATGGGGGCTGGATCACCCTATTATCCAATGGATATGCCCATGTATCATGCCTTGAATGCTAAGGTACCAAGACTCCTCTTAGACATTAACTTGAGTTGTTCTTCGTGGCTTTAGGTCTTCTGATTTTTGAACCAAACTTGACTCAAATGGACTGTCATCGACTGATACATGCCACCTATATGCATCCTTTCAATGCTTCATGACAAAATTGAAGTTTTTGGTTTTGAAACTTGAATGCCACATGCCAAAGGGATAATGTCTTGATTTGCAAGGCTCTATGGTATGATTCCTCTGCAGATAACAAGTGCATTACACCTTAGAAACTTGTTTTGCATGGTGACAAGGCTTTCCAAGTCACAAAAATGACAAAACCAAGTTGTGTTGTGAAATCTGTCTTGTAAAACCAGGATGAAAATTGTCATTTTGTGAGGTTCATAACTCCTAGTTCAAATTGAATCATGGGAGGCTCTTGTACTTTTTGAAAAGCCCACATATCATGCTTCAACTTGGATGTTTGTATCTGGTCTTGATTCATCTTGGATCATGATGAAAAGTGCCTTTGAACATTGGTGTCCAAAACTGAGAAACTTTGCAGAATTTCACTAAGTGTCAAGGAAAAGCTTATTTCTTAATTTTTGTGATTTTGATCAACCCATAACTTAAAATCCATGAAGATTTGGAATGTGGTGTAGTTGACAGTCTTGTAGTATGTAATGAGAGCTTTCATTTGAGCTTTCACAAGTTATCGTCTTGCAAAGTTGGGTAAAAATCACGTTTATCCATAACTTAGTAAAATTTTAAGTTTCTTAAGGTTGCCTCTTTTGCAAGTAACCTCACTTTTCTTGATTTTTCTTGATGGATGATGATCCAAATCATAAGTTAACATTGTTTTTGACTTGAAGAGGCCATATTTGTCAAAAAATCTCAAAAGTCAAACTTGGTTTTTTATCACAGTTGACTTTTTATCAGATGAATTTCAAAATTTGTGATCCTTTATGCAATCAAGTCCTTGGGCTAAATCAAACCTAATGGATGGATACCATAGGTGTTTTAGAGTGTCTTGAGTCATGTCCCAAGGTTTGAAATCATGTCTTAGTCAAAAGTCAAAGGTCTGGTTGACTTTTTCTCAAAAACCCTAGTTTATGGTTCAGATGAATTTGAATCTTTATATTGCTCATGAACCAAGTTCTTTGTGTCAATTTAAACTGGTAAGAGGATCAATATAAGATATTTGATGTTTTCAAAACATTTCTTGAGGCCTTGGCTCATGTTTTGCTCCAAAAGTCAACTTAGGGGTGAATTAGGTTAAGAAAACCCTAATTCCTGATTTTTGATGAATTCATCCCCTGAGGCTATTTTGAACTTATAAATGGACTCATGGGGTTCTTTTGAGATTCTTGAATCACATATTGAAGTATTGGCTCATTCCCATATGAAAATTTCCTTCTGGAGGCCTTGGTCGACCAAAACCCGAATTTGGTGACACTGATGATCTCGAGGCTTGATCAACTTGAAATGTTGCATTCCTATGCTTGATTCTTGATATGGGAGACATATTGATCCTTAATGGATGTTTGAGAGGTTTGAAATGTTGAAGATCATGTAAATTCTTGATTAATCCTTTGCTTGAATGCTCTGAGAGGGCTCAAAAAACCCTAATCATGGGTTGAGGTGAATGCTCGACAATCTTTGAGAGGATTGATGAGGCATGAAAATACCTTCATATTGTGGTGATGATTTTCTCTATGATGTGAAATCTTGTGGTCAAAATATAGGGTATGACAAATGCCCCTCTTTAATCTTCTTGGACTTGAAGGTGCGAATGGCGAAGATGTTTGGGCGTTCATGGTAAAAGAGGATTAAATATTAGAATACCCAAAATTTTGATTGCGATTATGAATGGTAGTTGATTTACTTGTCCATTTTCTTTTTCTAAGTAATGCTACTAAGAAAAGGGTAAAACTTCCCCCTCGATCCTGGTCTTTAGCCGCGGAACTGGTCTTAGTTTTCTTGGAAAAAACCTCCCCTTGATCCTGGTCTTCAACCATGGAACTGGTCTCTGTTTCTTTTGAAATAAACTTCCCCTCGATCCTGGTCTTCAGCCGTGGAAATAGTCTCAATTTCTTCTTGAAATAATCCTCTCATCTATCCTGGTCTTTAGCCATGGAACTGGTCTCAGTTTCTTCTTGTCGAGTTCTTCTTTTGACAAGGAATGCTATCTGTGGCGGTCTTCATCAAACTTCCCGCCGAGGTTTACTGGGGAGATGCCATTTGATGGAAAAATATTTGATGTCAGACTGGTTGGGGATACCCATTTGTATGAACTACAGAGGTGTGCAAACTTCTATGTTGGAGAGACCATTTGCTGGAGAGGTTACATCATACTTCTCCTCGAGACTTTCTCGGAGACGCCATGTGATGTAATTCAATTTTGAGGTGTTGATGACCTCTTTGAAAGTAGGACACACTTCTCAGGGAGAGACTGTCCCGAAACATAATTGCACCCCTTCCTCACCATACCTAGCACACAATACCTTATGCAACATACATTTCGTCTAAATTTAGAATCCTCCAACACCATTTTCCAAGTAAGGCTAAGTTAAACTCCTTCAACCTCCTAACCCCGAGACATCTATTTTCTTTTTTCAAACAAATGGTATCATATTTGATCCCTGAATTTTTTTCTCACAAAATTTGGGTTTAAGAGTCGATTATGCGAGGGGAAGGTATTAGCACACCTCACATCCATTGTACTCAATGGGAACCATTTAATTAGATTTACGGATAGAATGTTAGTGTGATGTTACTTGTTTTCTTCTAGTTATTAAAAGTTTGAAAGGAAAAAGAAAGTTACTAAAACTAGGTTTTTTATTAGGGTGCATGACAAGATTGCGAGTCTTGCTCCTACGTATCCTCAGGTGCGATGAGGAATTCAAAGTTATGTAGTTTCGAGGAAGAAAAAAGATATTTTTGGATTTTTTTATAATGCTTAACGAGACGTTGAGTCTTGCTCATATGTATCCTCTAGTGCGATTAAGAATTCAAATATATGTAGTTCTTGGAAGAAAACCACGTATGTGTTGGTTGATTTTAGTGAATAATGTTTAGATCGCATTCTAGAGGTTAAAAGTTGCTTGTATGCTCGCGTGTGGGAGGCTTAAGCATTTGTTTGAATCACAGTAAAATGGATAAAACATCATTTGTTTATGAAAAGTTTGATGTCGTGCTAAGAAGGAAAAAGTGAGTTTGATGAGTTGAGTTTGTTTCTTATATGGATGAGGAGTATTTGAAAGGAAATCTATACATAAGGTATCCAAATACTCAGGAAAAGAGGGATATACATCCAACTAGTCCTTTTTCATCTGAATTGCGAAAAAAGATTTAATATGATTAAAGTCTTTTGAAGATAACAAGCACTTAAAAAGCAAGTTATACAACAGGTATCCAACACTCAAGTAACAGAGGGATATACATTCAACTAGTCCTTTTTCATCCAATATAATTGCATAAAAAAGGATTTGATCGCATTAAAGTCTTTTAAACATGACAAGTACTTGAAAGACAAGTTGTACAGCGGGTATCCAAGTACTCGAGGAAAAGAGGGATATTGTTGCGGTGAGAATCAGATATCAAGCTATTAATTTAGTTGAATCACAAAACTTTGAAATTCACCACCAGTAAAGATCGAAAAAAACCCTAAGTACGCTATGTAGGAACACAACTAGAGATCTAAGGTTCGGGGTTTGGTTATACCTAGGGAAGGTGTTAGCATCCTAGATAACTGTAGTTCTCTACAAGAACCTCTTGTTAGTATTTATGTTATATTAATGTTTGCTTGCTAAGGGAAATGTGCTAAGGTAAAAACCTAGGGGTATGTACACTAAGTATGCTCGCCAAGACATCGCATCTCGTGCCTACGTATCCTGACTGGAATGGAATCAGAGCATTCGTAGTTCCCCTTAACGGGGTGAAACTATGAGAAAAGGAAATGTGGAATCCGAGAAGGCATCTATAAAGGTAAAAAAGGGTTAAATCCAAGAAGGCATTGGATGTAAAGGAAAAAGGTAGAAAAACAAAAAGGTGGCTCGCTAGGTGTAGCACCCCAAAATTTGCCCTCTTACTTTTACCACTAATTGGCTTATGTTTCATTTCATTCTTTGCATTATCATCATTGCATATCATTGGCTCTAGGCCTGGGATCAAGGTACATGAGCTATCTCAAGTGAATCACATTCTCCTAACCAGTGCAAAATTAGGGTTGTGGTGAAAAGTCAGTGCAAGTGAATTTTTGAGCCAAAGTTTGACTTCAAGGTTTTCCATATGCTCTGAATTGTCCAAGGATGAAGTATTGCCCATTGGTTCAAGTCAGAGAATATTCAATTAGTCAATTGATTGAGAATCAGTCAGATTGGGGAAAAGTCAACTGTGTAGAGGAAAAAGTCAACTCCTGACTTTTTTAGGTCAAAATCTTGTTCCTCATGTCAAATATATCCATTGTTGAAGATTTGATCAAGAAAGTCCAAAGGTATCATCAAAAATCAAGAAATATGAAGAACTTCCAAAAATAGAAACTTAGGGTTTCTAAATAAGGCAAGTTTGTCAAGTTGAAGGGTCATCTTTAAGGCATTTTTTCTCTATGTTACAAGCTCCAAACTGAAAGTTTCAAGAGGCCTATTGAAAGGTCATCTCAAGAGCTTCAAAACCATACCAAAAACATCTCCATTGTGTAGCGAGCGAAACTGGACGTGGTTCTTAAGCACTGGTCGCTCTTTGCGGTTGAGTTTACTACAGGTCGATTCATGTTTTATCCTTTTAAAGCTGATGAAGGAAGGGAAATATATGTCTCCAATTAACCCTGCTTGCATACTGAGTTTAAACAGCGGTCTGTTAGGTTACGAATGCTATCAATGTGGGGGGGCCTTTGTACTGGTTATTTGTATTTTCGCCAATACTGTTTTCTCTCTTTTTGTTAGGATACTGCTTCAGATTAGGATATATGGGATTTTGGGTTTTTGTTTAGTGTGCTCGCTAAGATTTTTATTTCAATCTTAAGCCTACGTATTCCCGTTTACCGAAACAGGGAAATCAGAGCGTTCGTAGTTCCTCCTATTCTATGGGAGGAAATGGGTGTTTTTGGTGTCTTGTTCAAAGCCCAAGACGTGAAGCGAAAGGTGGTTTATATCTTGTTCAAAGCCCAAGATGTGAAGCTGAAGAGTTTATTTGTATCTTGTTTAAAGCCCAAGATATGAAGCTAAAAGTGTTGACTTTAGAGAGAATTTGTCATCTCTAAAGAGGGGTTTGTATGTCACAATTGTTGGGTGACTGATTATAAAGGAGGATTACTTTAACCGAGATACGCGGATCCTAGCAATGCCATAATTTCCTTTATAGGGGATTTCCAACCTGAAGGAGAAGGCTTTAACTCAGTGTAGAGCAATGCCATCTTTCCTTCGGAATTTCTCATGCTAAAAGAGGGACAGTGGCATGGATGTAGATGATCCAGAGGCTTGCCGCTTACAGCGATTAGATCAAGGGGAAGGAGTTGTTGATGTTTGTGTACTGTGAACGAGGCACAACTTTGATGCTAAAAGGTTGATTTGACCAACCAGTGGTTTTCTTATACAAAGCCTAAGAGGAGGCTAATAAGTGTCTCGTACAAAGCTCGAGAGAGAGGCTAAAAGGTTTTTGACTCGATGAAGGAGTCTTTTGGTATCTCGTATAAAGCCCAAGATGGAGGCTATTTGACTCAACAAGAGAGTTTTTTTTTTGTATCTCGTACGAAGCCCGAGATGGAGGCTGTTGTTTGTTTGGCTCAATAAGAACCTTTTTGTATCTCGTATAAAGCCCGAGATGGAGGAGAAAGGGGTGATTGACTCAACAAGGGAGTCTCTTATGTGTCTCGTACAAAGCCCGAGAAAGAAGCTAAACGTTGTTTGACTCCGCTGGGGAGAATCATTGTATAAAGCCCAAGAGAGAGGCTATGGTGCTGTTTCAGTTAAGTGATAGGTCCAGTATACTGATTTTGAAAGAGAAAAGCAGTTCTTATATGAGCAACACTGTACTCAAGGATTTGATTCAAGGATCCGGGTTATTCCTGTTCTTTAAGGAAGCGGGAAATCCAAAGGGTATTGAGACTGTCCAAGTCTACGGGTTTTCTTCCTAATATTGAAGGGTGCTTGAGAATGTCTTGGAGACTCAAGGAGATTAGACTGTTCAAGTCTAGAGTTTTATCTTTTGTACTATGCTTTGAGAAACAGTAGTAGACTCTTTGAAAGGACTGCTCTATGTAGATGATTAAGTTTTGTTCCTATACCTCTAGGAGGTCGTCGGGACAATTTGTACGAAGCCCAAGAGGAGGCTGGAAACTTTTAAGAAGTCGATCGGTCCTTGTATGAAGCCTAAGAGAAGGCTATCATTCCTAGAGGAAGAGATCATTATACGAAGCCTAAGAGGAGGTTGTGAATACTTCTAAGAAGCCGACGGGTCCTTGTACTAAGCCCAAGAGGAGGCGGGGTTGCTTTTAGGAAGTCTGTGGGCCCTTGTACAATGCCCAAGAGAAGGCCTATGCTTTTAAGAAGCTTATGGGTCCCCAAACCTCGAGAAATTCAAGACAGGCTACTCACGAGGAATAGATCAAGCCAGGAAAGTCCGAGAATTTGGAAGAAACTCAAGAGATGCCATTCACGGAGAAAAGATCATCTCTGGGGAGTAGAGTTTCTTGACAAGTGCTTTTAAGAAGCCTGTGGGTCCCTAAACCCCGAGAAGTTCAAGACATGCCATTCACCGAGAATAGATCAAGCTAGGAAAGTCCGAGAATTCGGAAGAAACTCAAGAGATGCCATTCACGGAGAAAAGATCATCTCTGGGGAATAGAGTTTCTTTGACAACTTCTACGAGTGACAGTCTATGAAAGGGTTCACAGAGAATGTTGCCTTTCATGTCTCCATATTGTTTAACCCCAAGAGGAGGGAAGATTGTGTCTGGTAATCCTATGGGGATCTAGTTTTGACTATTTCTAAGAGTGGTCAACGAGCTTAATGCTAGTACTAGACGTAGTTGCCGGGGAAACTCTAAATATCTATACTATTATTACACAATTGATATGAGTTTATGAAAGAAGACTTACAGCGAAACAGCCCCACAATACAGTTATATGTATATGAAAACGGTAAATGAAAGCAATAACCACTTACTCGGTTGTAGAGCTTCCATGCTGTTTGGTTAGTTGTTCAACAAAGAAATATTGAAAACAACAGTACATTCAAAATCAAAGGAGAAAGTGCTTTGAAAAAGAAAGATTTTTGGGGCTTACAGCTCAAGGAGAGGCCCAGGGTTTTATCAGTGAGCGCACTATTTGAATTCGTACAGAGGGACTTATACAAGTGACTGAGGCCCAATAGAAGGTTTTCTGTACAAAGGGATGGGTCTTACACTCTCTCAAGAGGCCCAAAAAGGTTTAAAGAAAAAGAGTAGGGCTTATAACACGAGGGTAGGCCCAAAGTTTTGTTTTTGAAATGGTGATCGCGCCGAGGTTTTCTTTTAACACGAAGGGACTTATACAATAAGTTAGGCCCAAATGGTTTTGGTTAAAAAGGGATTGGGTCTTACACTCCAATAGAGGCCCAAGTGAGTTTTAAGAAAAGAAATGGGTCTTACTACTCGAGGGTAGGACCAGGGTTATTTTGAAAAGGCGACGATCGCGCCGTTTATTTGAAAATGTACAGAGGGACTTATATAACGAATGAGGCCCAAAATGTTTTCTGTACAAGGGGGTTGGGTCTTACACTCTAATAAAGGCCCATGAGAGTTTGAAAATGATTTGTTTGAGTGAAAATCAAAGAAACCCTAATTTTATTCTTTAAAAGTAAATATTTAAAGAAAATCAATGAAAAATACCAAATAGGTTTTAATAAACCACTTGTGATTTTTGTTTAAGGTTTGAAAAATGAGGTATAAATCACAAGAGATATTAAAACTCATTTGGTCTTGATTTTTCAAGATGAATATTCATTTTAAAATGTTTAAAAACAAATAAAAAATGAATTTATTCACAAAATACTAATTATATTAAATAAATAATATAAATCTAATTTTTTTGTGTAATAAAATATTTCAACATTTTTATGTTTTTTTGCAAAAAGAATCAGTCAAAAATAATTAAAATTGAAAGAGTTATTAATTTTCCAATTAATTAATAAAGCATGAAAATATTGGAAAAAATGACAAAATGTGAAAAAAACACAAAATGGCATAGGCGGGGTTTGAACCCAAGACCTCAAGGTTACAAGGCGCGCGCCTTACCACTGGGGTGGTGATACATCCATTGTTTGAAACAAAACAACAAATATACAAGTCAGGCCTTGGTTTTAGGCCTGGCCCAAGGCAAGTTTTGGCAAGTTTTGGCTCAGAAACGTGAAGGTCATAACTTTCTCAATTCTTAATGGTTTGAGACAAAATTTATATGCATCTGGACCAGAATTTTATAAGGAATCCAATGGTGGTTGTAGTTTTTTCAGATCACACTCCCTCCTCAAAACCCGATAGTGGTTTTGAAAATGACCTATAATTGCATTTTCTATGCCACAACTTGGTACAAGCATATATTACATGGTGAATTAGCTCAAACACAACATATACAACATGTATGAGATGTATATGATCAGTGGACTTCAAAGCATTACATGATTCAAAGATTCCAAGTTGTGAGGCTTACCTCTTTTTTGAGATTTTGGAGCTTTTGTGCAATCTGTCAAGCCTCTAGTTCCAGAAATGATTTGATGCTTTTGACACACTCAAATGATCCCTTAGAAGCTTTTTGGATGATTGGAATTGACTGGTACTTGCAAAAAACACAAACAGTCCCTTTCTTGCAAAAGGGGTTAAAAGTGACCAAAATAGCAACTCTCTCAAATGGTGTTCCAGAAGGGGGGAACCATTTGGGACAGTTCAAGGATGATATTTGGAGTGTGTTTGAGGTTTTGTCTGGTTTGGAAAGTGACTGAATCAAGACATGGCTTGAAAAATGAAAAAAAAACCTATTTTGAGGTTTTGAGAGGTGACTTTGTGATTTTGTGATTACAGGTCACTTGTGATAGTTTGCACAACTTACATAGGATATATATGAGGGGTGTGTGTGATTAATTGTGATGGAAAAGTTCTCAAGCTCAAAAACTCAAAGTTGCCTTGCTAAAGAAGGCATTTTTGCCAAGAGAAAGAGGTTTTTAGGAAAGAATCTGTTTGATGGCTTTGGTGTACTCAAACTGAGCACAAATGAGCTCTATTTGTAGTAGAGCAAGTTTGTTTTGGGATCCACAGTGAATGGCAACTGCAGCAGAGGTTTGGCCAATGTTGTCCAATGGAAATCCAAGTCTCCTCTAACCATTGACTAGAGGTTAGGGCACAGGGCTGTGGTTCCCTTGGTCTTGGATAAGTCTTGACTGAATTCAGTTGAGAATGGCTTAGTCCATGCCACCTTGATGCTTCCATTGAATGCTCCAATCCAAAATTGGAGTCTTGTCCCCATTTTGGCAATTCTAGGTTCAACATGCTATTTCTTGTTCCAAAGACTTTGGAGGCTTGGCACAATGATTGTCCCCTTTAGATTCAATCCTCAGAGGTGTTCAAGTGGATAGGAGCATTTGGATTTGGCTGATTTTGGCAAATCGAGCAAAAATGCAAAATCTGCCTTGCCTTGACAGATTTCAGCAAGGCAACTTTCCAATGTCATATCTCATGACTCAAATTGAATTTGGTAATGTTCTTGGCCATTTTGGAAAGCCCTTACATGATAAAAAAATTGTTTGAACATGTTTGGTTTTGATCTCTTTTGAATCCAAGTGAAAAATCCTCCTACATTTGGCAAAAAGTAAGGAAAAATCTGACTTAGTGAAATTTTCACTAAGTGTTGGAACAAAGTGACTTTTCTTGATTTTGATCACTCCATAACTCAAAATCCATGAGGAATTTGGACATAGGTCAGTATGAAGCTTTTGTAGAAGACAATGTGATCTAGAAATCAAGATTTGAATGGGGAACAATGGCTTTGTGGTTTAGGAGTTATGGTCCTCCAAATTTGGCACATTAGTGTAACTTTTTCATAACTTAGAAAATTTTCTAAGTTTTTATGGTTACCCCTTTTACAAGTTATCCCACTTTCTTTGATTTTTCTTGATGAATGATGATTCAAATCATACATTAACATCATTTTAGGGTTAAAAATCCATTTTGGTGAAAAATCTCAAAAAGTCAAAGTTGACTTTTGTGCACAGTTGACTTTTTATCAGATGAATTCCAAACTGTGCAATGCTTCATGAAATCATGTCCTTGGCCTAAATCAAACTTGATGGACATGTTCCATGGGTGTCATAGGGTATATTGATTCATGTCCTAGGGTTTTGGAGCATGTCCTGGCCAAAAGTCAAAGTTACAGTTGACTTTTTTCCTTAAAACCCTAACTGTGGTGCAGATGAAATTGAGACTTGTTGCTCAAGTTTCTTGTATCAATCCATTGTTGCAAATGGATCAGTATGGCATATTGGAGACCCTCAAATCCTCTCTTGAGGTCTTGGTTCATATTTGCCCTAAAAGTCAACTTAGGGGTGAATTAGGTCAAGAAACCCTAATTCCTGATTTTTTTATGAATGCATCCTCTGAGGCAAAATTGACTTGATGATTGGGTTTATGAGGTTCCATGAAGTATATTAGGTTATGTTTTGGATACTTGGGTCATGCCCAGAGGAAAATTTCCCTTTGGAGGCCCTGATCGACCAAAACCCTAATTTGGTGACACTGGCGATCCTAAGGCTTGATCCACCTAGAAGGGAGCAGCTTTGTGCTTAATCCTTGGAGTGGGAGTCCTTTTGATCCCTTTGTGGATGTTTGAGAGGTTAGACAAGTTGAAGATCATGTCATTCCTTGATTGATCATTTGTCTAAGAGCTCTGAGAGGGCTAGAAACCCTAATTTTTTATAGTAGTGAATGCTCACCCATCTTTGGGGAGACTAATGAGGCAAGATGGTTCCCCCATATTGTAATGATGATTTTCACAATGATGGGAAATCTTAGTGGTCAAAATTTGGGGTATGACACATTGGATCAAAATTAAGGGAGATATGATGGATTAAAGTGGAGGGTTCACAAGGCATTTTGACTGGCCAGGCATGGCAAATGCGCGTGTGGCTCGGAGAAATATTCACAAACACTTTGTGTGCATGCAGTGTCCATGTTCATGGTCAATTATCTTCATGATGGAGACTCCAAATGAAAAAATGTTCAACATGAGTTTTGTTCTTCTCCATCCCCTCTACAACTTTGCTGTTGGGAAAGAGTTCATTTGATTAATGTATGAGGAGCTATAATGGATCAAAGACAAGGTCACACACTGATCACTCCATGGACACATAGTTTGGCACGCGTGCAAGGTATGGCTGGCCCATGTTCAGTGTTGAGCAAGTAACTTCATCACAAATTTTGGGTGGTTTAAGGACTTCAATTCTAATCATTATGAACAACATTCTTGTTCCTCTCCATCCTTTCTTTCCATAGCCACTTAGAGCTCCTATTTTCATCCTTTGAGTAAGGAGAAATTGTCCATTAAAGTCACATACATGAACATTGTTGTGTTGCCTGCAAAAAATAGAAACAAGTTATATTGTTGTTGTTGCTTTGCACGCACATCATACACCAACATTGCCTCAATTATCCAAACACTATCTTCCACTCTCAATGCACCTCACACACTCTTTACCATAAGTGTGCAAACAAAAGAGAAGTGAGAAACTTGCATCATAAGTTGTTGTTGCTGCCAAGTCAGTACATCATCATCACCTCTCATCTTAATCCACTCCATGAGCCTTCATGTTGCTCTCCTCACCTAAACAAAACAACAAAAACTCGTGCCAGCTCATACACCTCACTGATTCTCCATTTTCAACTCATTTTCAACTTCACTCAGCTAACCATGGTTCTAAGTGTCATCCATGACAGTTAGAGGTTAACTCAAGATATAAAAGCTAACCTCTAACAGAATTTGCAAGGGAACTGATTCAATTCATTCACATTAACACTCACACTCTGAAATTTCTCAAACTTCTCTCTCTCTCTCTCTCTCTCTCGAAGCTATTCTCACTCAAGAACTCTCTGCATTTTCTCCTCTCTTCATCAACAAGTCTCAAAGAAATCCATGAATGCAAGAGGATGAAGCAGTAGATCGTGTAACATCAAGTTAAATTTCAATTCCATTTTTCTTCCTCTGAAATTTCAAGCATATAGCATCATCTTTATAGCCTTTATTTGGCCAGTGATAATCTCCAAAGATCATGGATCTCTTCTCTTCTTTCATGTGTTCAAAGCTTCATCAAAGTTCAGGTTCATAGATCAAACTTTCTTACAATTTTATTTTGAATTTAAGCTTGATTTTGCTTGTTTTGGAGTCCTCTAGGGACGATGTGATATTCTGGCTAGATGATAGGCACTTAGGTGCATAGAACTTGAAAGTTAGGGAAAATTGTTTCCCTTCGATTTGCTTTGTACATGAACCATATGTGAAAACTAAGGCCGAATTTAGGTACTACGTGAAGAGACGAAGAGATTGATGTGTGATTTATGCATTTCTGATAACATGTGATCCTTGGCAGGACGAAGCTTGGCCGGAGAAGATGACCGGAGTCTTCTCTGGCCACCGGTGTTCTTCAACCTCTCTTAAACCCTAGATTTGCCAGTTTGAATGCCAACCGTTGATACGTTTAGATCCTAAGGCTAAGATTGTGCCAGCGAATAAATGAGAGAAGGTGGGAGTCACGTGCGTGTTTTTCTGAAATATTTTGGAGTTTGATGATTACATGTAGTTGATGCATCATTGCTTAACATGTTCTTGCATCTCATCCACGCATTTAGCATGCTTTGACAGATGATCATTGTTGACTTGATCCAAGGGCTCTGAGTGAGTCAATGTGTTGACTGAATTCCACCACATGCGTGTCATACCCCAAATTTTGACCACTAAAGTTTCCCATCATTGTGCAAATCATCATCACAATATGGATGCATCATCATGCCTCATCAATCTCCTCAAGGAATTGTTGAGCATTGACTACAATCAGAATTAGGGTTTCAAGCCCTCTCAGAGCTTTTAGACAAAAGATCAATCAAGGAATGACTTGATCTTCAACTTGTCTAACCTCTCAAACATCCACAATGGATCAAAAGGACTCCCACTTCAAGGATTAAGCACAAGGCTGCTCCCTTCTAGGTGGATTAAGTCTCAAGATCGACTGTGTCACCAAATTAGGGTTTTGATCGCCCAGGGCTTCCAGATGGGAAAATTCATCTGGGCACAAGCCATTGATCCAAAACATAACCTAATATACTTCATGGAACCTCATGAACCCAATCATCAAGTCAATTTTGCCTCAGGGGATGCATACATCAAAAATTAAGAATTAGGGTTTCTTGACCTAATTCACCCCTAAGTTGACTTTTGGGACAAACCATGAGCCAAGACCTCAAGACATGATTTGAGGGTCTTTGATATACTATATTGATACATTTGGAACAATGGATTGATCCAAGAAGCTTGAGCAACAAGTCTTAATTTCATCTGCACCACAATTAGGGTTTCACGAGAAAAGTCAACTGTAACTTCGACTTTTGACCAGGACATGCTCCCAAACCCTAAGTCATGAATGAATATACTCTATGACACTCATGGAACATGTCCATCAAGTTTAATTTAGGTCAAAGACATGATTTCCTGAAGAATTGCACAGTTTGGAATTCATCTGATAAAAAGTCAACTGTGCACAAAAGTCAACTTTGACTTTGAGATTTTTCACCAAAATGGATTTTTAATCCTAAAATGATGTTAATGTATGATTTGAATCATCATAAATCAAGAAAAATCAAAGAAAGTGAGATAACTTGTAAAAGGGGTAACCATAAAAACTTAGAAAATTTTCTAAGTTAAAATTCAAGTGGCTAGGGTACCAACTTTGGAGGACCATAACTCCTAAACCACAAGGCCAATTTTTTCCATCCAAGGCTTGATTTGTAGATCCCATTGCCCTCTACAAAAACTTCAACTAGGCATAACTCCAATTCATTATGGATTTTGAGCTATGAGTGAGCCAAAGTGGTTGAAAACATGAAAGTACACCATTTTCCAACACTTAGAAAAATTCTGTCCAAGACAGATTTTGTTGAAACACCAAAACTTGTGGGATTTTTGCACATAGTTGCAAGCTGAATCAAGTCCAAAGTTAAACATCAATGTTTTTGCATATATTGCCAAGAATTCAAAGGGCTTAACAGCATGAATTGATTCAACTTGAGCCATGAGAAATCCATGCCCAAAGTCATGCTGCTGCAAGCTGTTTTGGAAAAATCAGTTTGCATGTTTGCTTGCCACACAAGATTTTGAACTGAAAACTGAGGATCAGCATGCCACCTGTGTTTAAACCAATCACATTGCATCTAATCCAACTGATAAATCTGAGTCAAAAAGCCAAGGAACCTTCCAACTTGAGATTCATCCACTTTGGCACATTTTGCCTTGAATTCAAAGTGCATTTATGTGGAATAGTGCATTGTCAAGATTCTCACTCTCCTCAGTCAAGTTCTTTGATTAAACAACATTAAAAACATCTGAAGAATGTGATTTCAGTCAAGGCATAGCTGATCTATTTGGAGCAGCTGTCATGCCTAGTTCAAAAGGCCTTTATGCCAAGCCAATCCATGCAAATGTGATCTGATCCAGCTGCCATTCACTATTCCTCCAAGACAAGAGTTGATCACCTATAAATAGAGGTCTCAATGGATCATTCAACTCACACCAAAGCCAGTTACATCACTGCTTTCTCTCATTCTTTCTTGAACTTCAAGTTTTCTTGTTTTTGAGAAACCACTATCGGGTTTTGAGTTGCAGCCATAAGCAATCAATTCCAATTGCTCAAACACATCACATATGATGTATTTGAGGTGTCCAAGTGCTTAAACACCATCTGTAACACTCCCAGCTCAAAATCACTCTTCAACCAAGCCATTATGCTTCAATTTTGCAGGTGGAGGTCTCCAGTTTGAACCAGAGAATTTCAAAGTGTTCCAAAGCTTGCAACACACTCCATAACATCCATTGAAGCTGTTCAGATCATCACAATTCATCTGTAACACCTCCAGATCAAAAATCAATTTGCTCTTGCTGTCACGACTTGGAGGTAAGCACAAGCTAGGTCATCTCTCAATCTATGCATATTTCCTCGCACAATAATTTGGCCATATGTTCATAATCATGCATGGAGTGTTTTCCCTCAATTAATTGCATTGTTTGAATCGTGTATCAAAAATCCTAGCCTTCATGCAGAAATTAGGGTTCTTGAGGTTTCTTCGTGATTTCTTGTTGTATGTTTAATTTAAATGAAATTAAAGTACATAGACATGATCGTGAGTTTGAGACGAGCATAATGATATGTGGATTGCATGGTATAATCAAGTATTCATGGAGATTGGATAGAAAATGCAAATCAGCCAAACCCAGAACACGCGCGTGTTCTTGGTGTGTTCTTGGCGCCATTTTTGAATAATTTGAATATTTGAATTTTGTGATTTTGTTTAATTGATTCAAAAATTAATTTCTCTCTGAGTTTTAATGATTTTGAGTTGATTCTTTTTTTAATAATTCACAAAAATGTTAAATTATTTTATTTTAACAAAAAATCCCAAAAATATTATTTATTTCATGTAATTAATATTTTTGCAAAGAATTAATATTTTAATTGTTTTTGACATTTTAAATATTTTTTCCACATTGATTTTGCAACTTTTAATGTTTTCTAATTATTTTGTAGGTCAATACTTAATTTTTGAAGCATTAATCCAAGATCACAATTTATTTTTCATGTGTTAAACAATTTTGATCATTTTAATTGAATTTTTATTCAATTAAATACATTTTTGAAAACAAATTAGGGTTTTGGATTAATTCAACCCTCACAAATCGTTTTCAAAAAACTTTTGGGCCTCTAATAGAGGGTAAGACCCAATCCTTTTTGACCAAATCATTTTGGGCCTCACTTATTGTATATGTCCCGATACCGTAAAAAACAAACGGCGCGATCGTCGCCTTTTCAAAAGTCAACTGGGCCTACCCTCGTGTTATAAGCCCCACTCTTCTTCTTCAAAAACCTCTTGGGCCTCTAATAGAGTGTAAGACCCAACCCTTTGTCAATACAACCCATTTTTTGCCTCACTTATTGTATAAGTCCCGTTGTATTTCAAAAAGTTCTACGCGATCATCATCCGTTGAAAAACCATTTGGGCCTCTCCTTGAGCTATAAGACCCATTCAAAAACACTTTGGGCCTCTATTAGAGTGTAAGACCCAACCCCCTTTTAACCAAAATCATCTTGGGCCTCACTTATTATATAAGTCCCTTTGCGTTAAAAGAAAACCTCGGCGCGATCGCCATTTTTAAACGAAAAGTCAACTGGGCCTACCCTCGTGTTATAAGCCCCACTATTTTTCTTTAAACCTTTTTGGGCCTCTTGAGAGAGTGTAAGACCCATCCCTTTGTACAGAAAACCTTTTTGGGCCACAGTCACTTGTATAAGGCCCTCTGTACAAATTCAACGGTAAAACCCTGGGCCTCTCCTTGAGCTGTAAGCCCCAAATCATTCTTTTTCAAAGCACTTTCTCCTTTGATTTTGAATATATTGTTGTTCTCAATCTTTCTTTGTTGAATAACTAACCAAATAGCATGGAAGCTCTACAACCGAGTAAGTGTTTATCCGCTTTCATTTACTGCTTTCATATCATATAACTGTATTTTGGGGCTGCTCACTGTAAGTCTCCTTTCATAAACTCATATCAACTGTGTAATAATAGTATAGATATCAGAGTTTCCCCGGCAACTACGTCTAGAACTAGGTGACGCTGTTTCGTTTATTCGTAGAAATAGACACCTAGATCCCCAATAAGAGCACCAGATACAGTCTTCTCTTCGGCTGTCCTCCTTAGGAATCGTCAAGAAACTCTACTCCCAAAGATGAATGTATTCTCCGTGAATGGCATCTTTGAGTTTCTTCCAAATTCTCGGACTTTCCTGACTTTGATCTATTCTCGGTGAATAGCATTGCCTTGAATTTCTCGGGGTTTGGGTACCCACGGGCTTCTTAAAAGCATCGGCCTACTCTTGGGCATCGTACAAGGACCCACAAGCTTCCTAAAAGCAACCCCGTCTCCTCTTGGGCTTAGTACAAGGACCCGTCGGCTTCTTAGAAGTATTGACAGCCTCCTCTTAGGCTTCGTATAATGATCTCTTCCTCCGGGAATGATAGCCTTCTCTCGGGCTTCGTACAAGGACCGATCGGCTTCTTAAAAGCTTCCAGCCTCCTCTTGGGCTTCATACAAATTGTCCCGACGACCTCCTAGAGGTATAGGAACAGAACTTAGTCATGTTCATAGATCAGTCCTTTCCAGAGACTACTACTGTTTCTCAAAGCATAGTACAAAAGATAAAACTCTAGACTCGGACAATCTGTTTTCCTTGAGTCTCAAAGACATTCTCAAGCACCCTTTCGTTAGATAGGAAGAAACTGTAGACTCGGACAGTCTCAATCCCCTTTTGATATCCCCGTTTCCTTAAAGAACAGGGAATAAAAACTGGTCCTCGAACCGAACCCATGAGCACAGTGTTGCTCATATTAGAACTGATTTTCTCTTTCGAAATCAGTATACTGGACCTGTCACTTAACTGACACAGTAACCTTAGCCTTCTCTTGGGCTTTGCACAATGATTCTCCCAGCGGAGCAAACTTTTCGCCTCCATATCGGGCTTCGTACGAGATACAAAAGGTTCTTATTGAGCCAAACCAAACTTTTCGCCTCCATCTCGGGCTTTATACGAGATACAAAGTGGTTCTTATTGAGCCAGGTAAATCTTTTAGCCTCTCTCTCGGGCTTTGTAAGAGATACAAAAACACTCTCTTGTTGAGTATAAAAGATTTTCCAACTGAGACAACTCTTTTCTAGCCTCCTCTTAGGCTTTGTATAACGATATACCCCACTGGGTTGAACCATTTTAGCCTCTCTCTCGGGCTTTGTACGAGACAGAAATTAGCCTCCTCTTAGGCTTCATATAAGAAAACCACTGGTTAATCTAATTAACCTTTTAGCATCAAAACTGTGCCTCGTTCGCAGTAAACAAACCTCAATAACTAATTCCCTTTCATCTAATCGCCTTAAGCGGCAAGCCTCTGGATCATCTACATCCATGCCACTGTCCTTCTTTTAGCATGAGGAATTCCTAAGGAAAGATGGCGTTGCTCTACACTGAGTTAAAGTCTTCTCCTTCAGGTTAAAACCCCTTCTCAGGAAATTATGGCATTGCTAGGATCCGCGTATCCCAGTTAAAGTAATTCTCCTTCTCCCCTCTTTAGAGATGACAAATTCTCTCTAAAGTTGAGACCTTTTAGCTTCACATCTTGGGCTTTGAACAAGATACAAACTACCTTTTGCTTCACGTCTTGGGCTTTGAACAAGACACCAAACCCCCATTTCCTCCCATAGAATAGGAGGAACTACGAATACTCTGATTTCCCTATTTCGGTAAATGGGAATACGTAGGCATAAGATCGAAAGAAAAGATCTTAGCGAGCACAATCAACAAAAAACCAAATCCCATTTCAAAAGCAGTAATCCAAAAACATCAGTCCTAATATCCTAACCCTTGATCCCCATTAGAAAACCCTCTGCCTAGATAAAAAGAAAGAAAGCAGTATTGGCGAAAATACAAATAACCAGTACAAAGGCCCCCCACATTGTAGCATTCGTAACCTAACAGACCGCTGTTTAAACTCAGTATGCAAGCAGGGTTAATTGGAGACATCTATTTCCCTTCCTTAGTCAGCTTACAATAGGATAAAAAATGAATCGACCTGTAGTAAACTCAACCGCAGAGAGTGACCTGTGCTTAAGAACCACGTCCAAAATCGCTCGCTACAGAAAAAGTGGCGCCCACCGTGGGGCCGTTCAAAGTTAGATCTAGGCACGGTCTTCTTTCTTTTCTTCACTTATGTGAATACCACAGATTGGGGCTTCCGCCGAGGAACCCATTTCTGTCAGGAACTTAGGATCCTTAGCTTCATTAGGTCTAGGATGTTTAAGACAAATATATATACTGCTTTTCCTAATTGCTATACGCGTTTATTTTTCTGCTACTGGGAATGCGGGTGATGCGGTATGTGGAAAGATCGAGTATACACCTAGAAAAGCCAACCCTTTCGTAATGCGGAAGCTATCGGAAATAGCTGTTACGCGATACTACCCTCATTTGAGGCTGGTGATCTATTCTCGGTGAATAGCACTTACTCTAAGATTGCACACAACTCGCTGGCGATCCGCTTGTTGTCTGCCTTCCTGGGAGGAGCTAATGATAATGAGTACAGGTACAAGAATCACCTTAGTAAACCTTTGGGGATGGGTAGAGCCTTGACTTCATGACAACGACCCTCTGACCCCATGTTTTTTCTATGTTTTTGTGTGCTGAATTCATGCATTCATCTAAAAAAAAAACATTAAAACATTCAAAAAAAATTTCTCTTCTAGTCTCTCTGTTTTTCAAAATAAACTAAGACTGTGATTGCAAATATCAGAGAAAAGGATTGCACCGATGGATTTCGGTAGAAGGAGAACTCACCAGTATACCTTCAAGGTTCCAAAGCTAGAGGATTTGAGAAGGTTAGCGAGGATGATCACTAACCTAGAGGCTTTCAGAGCCAAGCACGGTGGTTTGTTACCACTGTTAAGAGTCCATGTGATTGGGGGAATCATGGACGCGCTCGTTCAATTCTACGATCCGGTTTATCACTGTTTCACATTCCCGGATTACCAGCTAGCACCAACGCTGGAGGAGTATTCTCATCTGATCGATCTACATATCACTGATCGAGCACCATTTTCTGGACTGGAAGAAATTCCAAAGAATCAGACCATTGCAAGAGCAATCCATTTGGACGAGTCTGAGGTCAGGACTCACCTGACTACCAAGGGTGGCATACAAGGTTTACCAGCCCAGTTCTTAACAAAGAAAGCTCTGTACTTCGCTAGTATAGGGAACGGGATTGCTTTCGAAAGCATCTTCGTCTTGCTCACCTACGGGTTATTTTTGTTTCCCAACATCAATAACTTCGTTGATATCAACGCTATTAAGGTTTTTCTCATTGGAAACCCTGTGCCGACTTTGCTCGCAGATACATATCATTCTGTACACTTAGGAAATTTGTACAGTGGAGGGGAGATCACATTATGTGTACCTTTTCTTTACAAATGGTTTATCTCTCATTTGCCTAAGTCTGCTGCTTTCTGGGATCATAAGAGTGCCTTGCGCTGGTCGCAGAAGATCATGTCTCTTACCAACTCTGATATAGATTGGTGCATTAGGATTTATGATGGGATCGGAATCATTGATCGTTGTGGAAACTTCCCCAACGTACCCCTCATAGGAATTAGAGGGGGAATCAACTATCATCCGGCATTGGTTCTTCGTCAATTTGGATACCCGATGAGGCTCGTTCCGCAGAACGCTCATCTGGAAGGTCTTTTCTTCAAGGATGGAGAAAACGACATGGCACTAAAGATGGAAATAGTGCATGCGTTAAAACACGTTCATAAGAAAGGACGAGAGTCTCTAGGAAAACCGGACTGTGTCTCGGTGGAGCCTTATCTCCATTGGGTACAAACTAGAGCTCTCAAGCTAAAGATGCCTTATCCTCGTTACAGAATTCTTCCGCCGAGGGAATCAGTCATGTACTTCATGACTGAGACTGAAAAACTTCAGGTTACTCTCAACAAAGTTCAAAAGGAGAGAAGGTCTTGGAAGAACAAGTACCGCACCCTCAATGTAGAGTGTATCCAAATACAACAACTACTGAAAGAGAAAGATGCTCTGATTGAAATTTTAGAGCAACATGCTGTAGAGAATCAAGATGACCAAAAGAATTTGCTCGTTCCTTTCACCTGGCAAAGGAATGACAACCCGACAATGGCTCGAGAGCCCCGGTCAAAGAAGAGGAAGTACCAGGACCCATTAGCTTAGGTTTCTGTTTCCGCACCTTGTAATCTACTGTATTTCCATTTCTGTAATCCTTTGGAATTCAATAAAAAGGGGTTTCCCCACTGTTTGATGTTTGCAATCTAATTGTCGCAGTTTATTTTGATTAAACCAAGAAAAACAATTAATATAATCATTGCATTTTATCATTCTCACATCGCGTATTCTCCTTACCTACGAATCTTACGTTTGTGTCTCGGTTCTAGAGTCAAACTGTCTCATTCGTACAATACTCAGGCCAGTCGTCAGTAAAAGATGGATGATCTCGAGGAAGAGAACAGAGAGTTGAGAGAAGAGCTCGACGCTCTGAGAGAGGATATGAGAAAGCTTCGTAACGACATGCAAGCCATGGCAGAAGCTCAGCTACAAAGAACTGTGATCTCGGAGGTCACCTCGACGCCCATAGTGGAAAAGTTCGATCCTAGGTATCAGATGCCGAAAGATCGTCCCTGGGGCATGCCTGTCAATTATATCCCGGAAGGATATGTTCCGCCGATCGTTGAAGATCAGGGAACTTCTGCAGGAGCCGCTGGTCCTGAAGGTTACAAACTTCGAGAAAGCGAAGATGCCAGAGGTATATTAAAAACTCCTGAAGGTTACAAACTTCGGGAGACGCCAAGATTCAACGCCGTAGTTACGGTACCACCCCCTGTGGTGCACACTGTCCCGGAAGGACAGATTCCATAGATACCTTCTAGGAAGAAGGAGACTATGTTTGACCGAATGGATGAATTCCAGGAACAGTTCTTGGAAATGCAGAGGGAACTGCAAGCCATTCGCGGTCAGGATCTTTTTGGAAAGGACGCCGCAGACCTTTGACTGGTCCCCAATGTGAAAGTTCCGCACAAATTCCAAGTGCCTGACTTTGAAAAATACAAGGGTAACTCTTGCCCTCAGAGTCACTTGACAATGTACGCTCAACGAATGTCAGCTCAGACGGAAAATCAGGACCTACTGATTCATTACTTCCAGGATAGTTTAACCGGTCCCGCTTTAAAATGGTACATGGGTTTAAACCGTGCCTCGATCATCACATTCAGAGATCTTGGCACCTCCTTCGTTCAACATTACAAATACAATTTGGACATGGCACCAGACAGAGATCAACTCAGATCAATGTCACAAAAGGACAAGGAAACTTTTAAGGAATACGCCCAGAGATGGGGCGAAATTGCCGCTCAAATTTGTCCACCTCTTGAGGAAAAAGAGATGACAAAGATCTTCTTAAAGACCTTGAGCTCATTTTACTACGGCCGAATGGTCGCCAGTGCGCCCAGTGATTTCACCGAGATGGTCGGTATGGGTGTACGTCTTGAGGAAGCCGTCCGAGAAGGACGTTTGGTAAAAGACACTGGATCAACGAGCGGTACTAAAAAATACGGTAGTGCTCTCCCTAAGAAAAAAGAGCAAGATATTGGGAATATCTCTCTCGGAAAGCAAAGGCGTCGTTATCAACCAGTAGCAGCGGTAACTCCTGCTATCGGCCCCGCGCCTACGTATCAACCTCAGGTTGCGCAGAGCCAACCTAATCAGCAAAGGACTCAACAGCCTCTTCAGCAGGCTCGTCCTCAGTACAATAACAATCGTACAACACGACCATCATGGTTTGATCCTATACCTGTGTCGTACGCAGAACTATTTCCGTTACTACTGGCTAAGGGGCACATTCAGACTAAATCTCCTCTTACAGTACCGGAAAATCTGTCTTTTTGGTTTAAAGCGGATCAGACATGCCCTTATCATCAAGGAGGATCGGGGCATAACATAGAGAGTTGCCTCAATTTCAAATCCGACGTGCAAAAGCTTGTTAGGAGCGGGCTCTTATCTTTCAAAGATACGAATCCTAATGTTCTCACGAACCCGCTGCCTCAACACGAGAAAGCTACGGTCAATCTGATTGAGGAAGAGACTAACAATGTCTATCATTTTCACGATGTATTCTCATTGAGGACCAATCTGGTCAAGATGCATTGTAGACAGAGTGGATATGGCCATGTGCCACCTCATAACTATCACCAGTGTGATATCTGCTCTAAAGACAACCAGGGGTGTTCTGTAGTGCAAGCAGCTCTGCAGGAACAGATGGATCTCGGATGGATCCAGGAACACCGAATTCGTGGAGTTAACATGGTCTACACGAATTCCAACGTCATTCAAAACCACGACATCCGTGCGATGAATGTCAATTTGTTGGCAATGCACTCAAGGCAAAGCCAGTATCATAATCTGCCGTGGCACGATTACAGTTCCTGTCTGACTTGCTCGGTAAACAAACAGGGATGCTCTTTCATACAAGAGGCCCTCCAGCGTCAGATGGATCTTGGATGGATCCAAGACTACCATGATAGGAATCCCTATCAAATCAACATGGTTCAGGTTTTTTATATTCGCGTGACAAATACCAACCTGGTAGAGTTACATGCTGAGCAGGTCCGACTCGGATTCCTGATCTCACATGACTATCAATGCTGTAAAGCGGGTTGCGAAAACGACCGGGGTTGTACCCTTGTCCAGGAGGCACTTCAGCACTTGTTAAATCATTGGTGGATGCCCATCTATATGGATGAAGATACTCAGTAAATTAGTATCAGTAACAGGAATCCTACTCGGCGTCAAAGTCAGGATGTCCGATCAGTGGAAGCTAACCTAGTAAGGTTACATTGTATTCAAAGTGGGCGTGGCCAGGTGCCCCCACATAACTATGACAGTTGTGGTGTCTGTTCAGAAAGTAACCAAGGGTGTTACCTTGTGAAAATAGCTCTTCAGGGTCAAGTGGATCGCGGAGAAATTCGTCCATATCCAGGTTCTAGACCCATCAATTGGTCACCGAACTACCTTGCTGAGCAAGTTGAGAATGTTGTTACGATCTCTGGTCATCACAGGACCAGGGATGTTTTTGCCATTATTCCTCTACTTGACGAATCTAAGGTTCCCAATCGGGAACGGATCGAGGTTACTTATGATGGTCAGAAAAACCAGAAGGTTCCCATAGTCATCTATCTACCGGGACCATTACCGTATAAATTAGCTAAGGCTATTCCTTACAAATACGGTGCAACAACAGTTGAAAATGGAAAGGAAATTCCATTACCCTCCGTCGTGAATATTACAGACATCAGTCGTGTAACACGGAGCGGTCGAATCTTCAACCGAGGAGTTGGAGAGTCCAACAAAGAAAAGGAACTTCAGACAGAAATTCCCGATCCACCAGTCGGTCAATCCAGTAATCCCGACCTTTCGAAAAATAATGATGAGATGCTGAAGCTCATCCAAAGGAGTGAATACAACATTATTGATCAACTGTTATAGACTCCTTCAAAGATCTCGGTATTATCACTGCTACTCAGTTCAGAAGCGCACAGGGAGGCTCTACAGAAAGTCTTAGAGCAGGCCTTTGTGGAACAGGATGTAACAATCAGACAGTTCGATAGCATTGCCTCTAACATCACTTCCTGCAACAATTTGGGATTTAGTGATGAGGATTTACCTGAAGAGGGTCGCCGTCATAACATGGCGCTCAATATTACAGTCAACTGCCAGGACGATGCTTTAGCCAGCGTACTGGTAGACACAGGGTCAACCCTGAATGTTATGCCGAAGTCCACTTTGATGCAATTATCATTCAAGGGCCCTCCGATGAGAATCAGCGAGGTCATCGTCAAAGCGTTCGACGGATCCAGAAAAGCAGTTATCGGCGAAGTTGATCTTCCCATAACTATTGGTCCTCATACTTTTCAAGTCAGTTTCCAGGTCATGGATATCCGAGCAACGTACAGTTGCTTATTAGGAAGACCTTGGATACATCAGGCTGGAGCGGTCACCTCGACTCTCCACCAGAAGCTAAAGTTTGTTCAGAACGATCAACTTGTCACAGTCTATGTGGAACAGGCCTTGCTCGTGAGTAACTTGTCATCATCTGCTGGCATAGAACCTGAAGAGGTTATTGGAACGCAATTCCAAGCATTATCGGTGAGCAAGAACAATCAATCCGGAGGAGGAACATCGATTTCCTCATACAAGGATGCTATCAAAGCGGTCGAGAGTACCAATACAAAAGGATGGGGACAGCTTGTCATTCCTATCGACAATAAAACAAAGAAGGGTCTTGGTTTCTCTGCAACCTATACCCAGACAGCTGTCAACGATGAAAGTCTTCATCCCGTTCAGAATTTCTTCCGTAGTGGAGGTTTCCTCCAACCAGTGACTCAAGTAGTCCATGCTATCAATGAAGAGGATCCCTTTGACATAGATGAGGATTGGAATTCTTATCTTAACCAGGACGGTTATGTGTCGCAGGACGAAACGCAAATTCCTTTTTGCTTTCCTACAAAGAGTCCAAGATTTATACCCAGATCAGATGTTGAGATGATCTACGGAGATTGTGATCCGGAAGGATTCCGTGCTCCGCCAAATTCATTAGAGGAGGACACTCCGATGAAAGACAATTCTGACTACACCTACTATGGCCCGATGGATGGTCTGCCAATGTGGCAACCTTACCCAGGAGACTTGGGGCAAGAAAGTCAGCCGAACAATGAAAATCCGCTGACTGTCATTGAATAGAATACCTGTGTCCCCACCATGTCATGGGATCAACACTCAGGTCATTCAGAAATTACTCAACACAATGATGAATTTGCAACGTTCGCAGGACTTGAATTCATCAACTATGCTTTTCCTGAGGTCAACGTCATCGAGAGAGATGACTCCTCCAGTTCCAAAGAAGTTTGGGACACTCTGGGAGAACCAAGTGGAAAATACGACTATATGGTCAAGTACACCGCTCTCGCAAGCTCTCATATCAGGCTCGAAGATATCCAGCCAACTGGATGGGGAGATGCAGCTGAGAGCATAAATGCTTTGCAAAATGCAACAGAGGAATCCTCCTACGAAAACTCTGCCGGGGAGACAGATTCCAACGATCCTGCTCCACCAGAAATCAGCGTTATTTCTGAAGACAAATCAAGGAAGGTGCCAGACTTTGTGATGCACCGAGGAGTTCGCCGCCAGTGGGTTGCTGTCGAGGTTCCGAAGGTCGTTCATCAGTCAAAGTAATTGCCATCTTTAAACCTTTCACCCTGCCCAGGTGAAACGGATGTTTTGATAGGGCTCGCTTCCTGTAAATTTTCCCTCTTCGCTTTGCCCGAAGCGACAGAGTTTAGTTTTATAGGGCTGTAGTTTCAAGATTCGACTTGTTCATTAATAAAATAATGTCGTTCTGTAATTTCCGCATTAATTGTTGTTTTCTCTTTTTGCTTTTTCAGAAAATGGTAATCCTAAAAAACATTCGATAATAAAAACAAGCAGTAAAATAAAAACACTGCACACACTTGCATTTTCTCTATCTCTTCTAAACACGAATCATCACGCCATGCAGATTGCTTGTTTTACACCCATTGAAACATACGATCCGATGCCTTCTCCCGACTTTGAGTTCCTGGTATTTGGGGCTGAAGAAGAAGTTGACAACGAAATTCCAGAAGAGATCTCCCGATTACTCAGACAAGAGGAAAGGTCCATTGAACCTCACAAAGAGCCGTTGGAAACGGTAAACTTGGGTTCAGAAAAAGAGAGAAAAGAAATCAGGATTGGGGCACTGCTCAGTCCAACTGCCAGAGAGGGTTTGATAAAGCTTCTCAGAGAATTTCCCGATGTGTTCGCTTGGTCCTATCAGGACATGCCTGGGTTGGATACCAGCATCGTGGAACATCATTTACCGTTGAGATCGGAATGTCCGCCAGTAAAGCAGATGTTGAGACGCACTCACCCGGACATGGCCATCAAAATCAAAGAGGAGGTACAAAAACAGATCGACGCGGGTTTCCTCGCTACATCTGAATATCCTCAATGGTTAGCCAACATCGTACCCGTTCCTAAAAAGGACGGAAAGGTCAGAATGTGTGTAGATTACAGAGATCTGAATAAGGCAAGTCCAAAGGACGACTTTCCTTTACCAAACATTGACATGCTGGTTGACAGTACAACAAAGTTCAAAGTTTTCTCCTTCATGGATGGATTCTCGGGCTATAACCAAATCAAAATGGCGCCGAAGGACATGGAGAAAACTTCGTTCATTACCCCATGGGGTACCTTTTGCTACAAGGTAATGCCGTTCGGTTTGAAGAATGTCGGGGCAACCTATCAAAGGGCCATGACCACTCTGTTTCATGACATGATACACAAAGAAATCGAGGTGTATGTCGATGATTTGATTGCAAAATCAAGAACAGAGGATGAGCACGTTGAACATCTGTCAAAATTGTTCGAACGTTTAAGAAAATTCAAGCTCCGCTTGAATCCCAACAAGTGCACCTTCGGTGTCCGTTCGGGGAAACTACTAGGGTTCATCGTCAGCCAGAAAGGAATTGAGGTTGATCCTGACAAGGTCAAGGCCATTCAAGAAATGCCTTCTCCGAAAACTGAAAAACAAGTCAGAGGATTCCTGGGACGTTTGAACTACATCTCCAGATTCATATTCCTTATGACCGCCACATGTGCGCCGATTTTCAAATTATTGAAAAAGAACCAGGATTGCGTTTGGTCAGAAGACTGTCAAACTGCCTTCGACAGTATTAAGGAGTATCTGTTGAATCCGCCGATTCTATCACCTCCAGTGGAAGGAAGACCACTGATCATTTATCTCACAGTCCTTGAGGACTCAATGGGATGTGTACTTGGCCAGCAAGACGAAACTAAACGGAAAGAGTCTGCCATTTACTATCTGAGCAAGAAGTTTACCGACTGCGAAACTCGGTACACGATGCTCGAGAAAACTTGCTGCGCTTTGGCTTGGGCAGCCAAACGTCTTCGCCAGTACATGATTCGTCATACTACTTGGTTGGTCTCCGAGATGGATCCAATTAAGTATGTTTTCGAAAAACCTGCTCTCACGGGAAGAATTTCCCATTGGCAGATGTTACTATCAGAATATGACATAGAGTACCACGCTCAGAAAGCTGTTAAGGGAAGTATTTTAGCCGATCATTTGGCTCATCAACCGATTGACGATCAAGAATCAATCGGGTTTGACTTCCCAGACGAAGATGTCATGTATCTAAAAATGAAAGATTGCGACGAACCGTTACCCAGTGAAGGGCCAGAACCAGGTTCCCAATGGGGACTTATCTTTGACGGAGCAGTTAATCATTACGGAAATGGAATTGGGGCAATCATTGTTACTCCTCAGGGTACCCACATTCCTTTCACTGCCAGACTTATGTTCAAATGTACGAACAACGAGGCCGAATACGAAGCTTGTATCATGGGTCTTGAAGAAGCGATTGATTTAAGAATAAAAAACTTGGACGTATAAGGCGATTCAGCCTTGGTTATCAATCAGATCACAGGAGATTGGAACACATACCAGTCAGGATTGATTCCTTACAAAGACTATGCAAGAAGGTTGCTACCCTTCTTCAACAGAGTTGAGTTTCATCACATTCCTCGTGGTGAGAATCACATGGCTGATGCATTAGCCACTTCTTCCATGATTAGCGTAGGTCGATGGAATGACCAACCTAAGATTGACGTCATGCGCCTTGAACGGCCCGCCTACATCTTCGCGATTGAAACAGTCATAGTCGACAAACCTTGGTATCACGATATCAAATGCTTCCTTCAGAAACAAGAGTACCCACCTGGGGCACTCAGAAAAGACAGAAAGACCCTCAGAAGGCTAGCTGGAAGCTTCTTCCTGAGCGGTGACACTCTTTATAAGAGGAATTTCGACTTGGTCTTGCTCCGATGTGTGGACAGACCAGAAGCAGACATGCTTATGAAAGAAATTCATGAAGGATCCTTTGGCATTCATGCCAACGGACACACAATGGCGAGAAAAATTCTCAGAGTCGGGTACTATTGGTTGACCATCGAATCTGACTGCTACAAGTACATGAGGAAGTGTCACAAGTGTCAGATATACTCCGACAAAATTCATGTACCGCCAACGCATCTCAAAATTCTTTCTTCCCCATGGCCTTTTTCCATATGGGGAATCGACATGATTGGTTTGATTGAACCCAAGGCTTCAAACGGACATCGGTTCATTCTGGTAGCCATTGACGACTTCACCAAGTGGGTCGAAGCAGCGTCGTACGCTAATGTTACCCGACAAGTGGTGGTCCGATTTATCAAAAATAATATCATCTACCGTTATGGTGTTCCAAGCCAGATTATTACAGATAATGGATCTAACTTGAAAATAAGATGATGAAAGAGTTGTGCGCAAAGTTCAAGATCGAACACCATAACTCATCTCCCTACCGACCCAAGATGAACGGAGCGGTAGAAGCGGCTAACAAGAACATCAAGAGGATCGTTCAAAAGATGGTTGTAACCTACAAAGATTGGCATGAGATGCTACCCTTTGCTCTTCACGGTTATCGCACATCTGTCCGCACTTCAACAGGGGCAACCCCTTTCTCTCTAGTGTATGGCATGGAAGCAGTGCTCCCCATAGAAGTAGAGATCCCATCAATCCGGGTATTGATGGGAGCTAAGCTCACCGAAGCTGAGTGGTGTCAAAGTCGACACGACGAATTGAAACTGATCGAAGAAAAATGGATAACGACACTTTGCCACGGTCAATTGTATCAACAAAGAATGAAGAGGGCGTTCGACAAAAAGGTCCGACCTTGTGTCTTCAAGAAAGGAAACCTCGTGCTCAAGAAGATACAATCATTTCTCACTGATTCGCGAGGCAAATGGACTCCGAATTATGATGGCCCTTATGTGGTCACGAAAGCTTTCTCAGGCGGCGCCTTGAGACTTGCAATCATGGACGGAGAGGAATTTGCCTACCCCACGAATGTTGATGTAGTCAAGACATACTTCGCCTAAACTAAAAAAAAACGTCTCGGTGGATCAAAAACCCGAAAGGGCGGTCCAGGCAAAAGTTAGAGACATGAAAACAAATCATCCCGATGGATTGGAATTCTCATAGTACAATCCAGGCAAAAATTAGGGATAATGGCAAGTAACTATGTTCAACAGAGGCAAGTCCCTCAGCAGCAGTTACATCATCCATCAGAGGAAATCTCCCGTCAAGGCCATCTTCGATAGAAGCTCAGGATGTCCCGAATTCAATGTTGGTAGAAGGATAGTGGTCGTTATGTTTCAACGTAGCCCTTTTCCCTGTAAATTACCATTTTCTAGCTTTGTATATACTCTTTTGAATCACGCGTTTGGCTGATCTCCATCTTATCAATAAAATTTGAGCCCTTGTGCTTTTGTTTGTAATTCTTATTTGTTTTAGCTTTACTGAACGACGTTGTTTAACTTAATCAGCGATTCTTGAAATAAAACAAAATGAATTTACTTGTTAAATCTTTTTCCGCTTTAAATTAAAGACGGCATTTCTTTTGACTGTTGAACATCAGAAGAACATCGATCGCTTCTCCAGAAGTAAGTGAAATTCGAAGTGCAGAATCAAAGTACTCCTTCTAAGCCAGTGCGCCTGAACGAAGGATCAACTGTGTCAGAGACCTTGTTTCGTCTGACACCTTCGGCCGAGTTCTCATCTCCTAAGCCCGATCAACATAGCTCCCAACAGGGACTATCTCTCCTAAGCAAGGTGGAATTGCTATTTTGAACCAACTGTACATCTTCGTCCCGTGATGGCCGAGTATTCAGTCGTGTTCATTAGTCTGTATGTCGCGTCTGTCTTGTCAGCATATACATACATACATCATGCATTTTATTTGCATTCGCATTTCATACTGCATCACTATCATTTGAGTCGGTCTTATCCTGCCGTGATAACCGTCCTCTCAATTGAGTTTGTCAGTTCTTTCCTCGTCAGGAATTGCTTCGTCTGAACAATCTCGCTACCAGTGTATCTTAAGATCAGAGTCGGCACTTGGCCACTTTGATAACTTGGACCTCTGAATGACCAGAGAACCTTCAACAGATGTCACTCTTCACCATTGAAGATGATATTCTCGCTTTCACGGATTAAGAAAAATTCCCAGAGAAAGCCTCTTAAACAGAGATTCGGAAGTACATCAGTGTTTCTCCGAAAAAGCCGTTGATGAAAAGGTCATCGGCACCTCAAAAGTGGGTCCCATCATATGGCCTTTCTCTGGGAAGATCCCAAGAAAAGTATGATGCGATATCCCCAAGGAGAAGCAGTTTCTCAAGAGACTCGCTTTCCCTAGTAGAATCGACAAATGGCGTCTCCAACAGAGAAGTTTGTGCAACTCTACAACTCAGACGTTGGGTTCCCCAGCAAGTCTGACATCAAAACTTTTTCCGTCAAATGGCATCTCTCCAGGAAAATTCGGCGAGAAGTTTGAGGGAAAACCGCTACAAATAGCGTCCCTTGTCAATAAAGTTTATTGACAAAAGAAACCTAGACTAGTTCCTTGGTAGGAAACCAGGATCGAGGGGAAGTTTATTTCTAAAACTAAGACCAGTTCCTTGGCGTAAGGCCAGGATCGAGGGGAAGTTTAAATCAGCAACTAAGACCAGTTCCTTGGTAGGAAACCAGGATCGAGGGGAAGTTTATTTCTGAAACTTAGACCAGTTCCTTGGTAGGAAACCAGGATCGAGGGGAAGTTTATTTCTGAAACTTAGACCAGTTCCTTGGTTGGAAACCAGGATCGAGGGGAAGTTTCAATCAGAAACTAAGACCAGTTCCCTGGTAGGAAACCAGGATCGAGGGGAAGTTTACCTTTTCTAAACATCATTGCTTAGCAAAAGAAGATGAAAGCGCAAGTTGCCATTCATAGCCATCAAAATTTCGGATATTCCGATATTTAATCCTCTTGCACCCCGAATGCTCGAATACTTTCGTCATTCACACCTTCGGGTCCAAGAAGATTAAATAGGGGCATCTGTCATACCCCAAATTTTGACCACTAAAGTTTCCCATCATTGTGCAAATCATCATCACAATATGGATGCATCATCATGCCTCATCAATCTCCTCAAGGAATTGTTGAGCATTGACTACAATCAGAATTAGGGTTTCAAGCCCTCTCAGAGCTTTTAGACAAAAGATCAATCAAGGAATGACTTGATCTTCAACTTGTCTAACCTCTCAAACATCCACAATGGATCAAAAGGACTCCCACTTCAAGGATTAAGCACAAGGCTGCTCCCTTCTAGGTGGATTAAGTCTCAAGATCGACTGTGTCACCAAATTAGGGTTTTGATCGCCCAGGGCCTCTAGATGGGAAAATTCATCTGGGCACAAGTGTAACGCCCCAGTTTCGACCATTTTATTTAATCGAGCCGATTTAATTATTTTGAGTATTATATTACTTTTATTTATGACTTTGGTGTGATAATATGTTGTTTTGTACTGTTATTATATTTTATCGCATTTTGGGATCGTTTGGGAGATAATTGAGAGTAAGGGTATTTTAGTCTTTTCCCTAATTATTTACTAAGTTAGTAAAGAAAAGAGATAGAAATAGAAAGGAGAGAAAAGAAAAGAGAAGAAGAAAAAGGGAAGAAAGAAAAGAAGAGAAAGGAGAAAAAGAGAGAATTTGGGAAAAACTTGGAAACTCAAGAAAATCACTTCTAGGAATCGATTTAATCGGGTAAGGGTGTGAAATCTCATTATCTTATCAATGTATATTATTATGTATGATTGTGTATGTGTGTATTGGATTGGTTGTGGTGTTTTCATAGTTTTCCATTTTAGGTCGATAATGAGAAATCGATGTTTTCGCGGTTGAAAATCGACGAAAATGTGGTAGAATGCTTGTTGCCATGATTAAATTGAGTTTTGATGGATGTATGTTGTTTTGAAAATGTTTTGGGTTGAAAAATAGGGTTTTTGGGTTTTCAACAGTGCTGAAGGATTCTTAGTTTTCGCAGGTTCGCCTAGCGAACCAATCAGCGAAGGGTAGCGAAGGTTCGCTACGGGTATTCGCCTAGCGAAGGCGTGAGCGAAGGTTCGCTAGAGTGTTCGCCTAGCGAAGTTTGGGTGTTTTTGGCTCAGTTTGGTTCTGACTTGGTTCGCCAAGGGTTCGCCTAGCGAACTTTGTCTCTGTTTTTATCTAACAGTTGGTTCGCCGGAACATTCGCCTAGCGAAGGAGCTAGCGAATGCTCGCGAGGGATGTTCGCCTAGCGAAGGAGCTAGCGAATGCTCGCGAGGGAGGTTCGCCCAGCGAACAGTGTTGTTCGCGTAATTTTGTTTTCTGCATAACTTTTGATCCGTAACTCGGATCGGGACGTTCTTTATATCGTTGGAAAGCTAATGAAAAGTTATTTCTATTAAAAATGGTTTGGAGGGTAAAAGATGATTTAATTAATTCGTGTTTTTGAAAATAGTCGGGTTGTTGAGTTTTTATCGCGTTAAATGTGTGCGATTGATGTGTTAGCATGATATATGCTTGTGACATGTAACGTGTAGCTTGTAGACCGTTATATGATGTGAATATACACGATGAAATGTTGTGACGATGGTTTGTGGCCTTATGGCAAGTATGTGCATTGTTTGATTGAGTATCAATGTATGTGGTTTCAAGTGTATGATTAATGTATGATATGGCGGCCTCTGTGGCGTAGATCCACAGCAAGATGAATGGTAAGGTATTGATTATCATGGGATTGCTATAATAGTAATATTTGGTGTGTGGAATGGGTTCCAATTGTGTTAGAATACTCATTGGGGTAGAATGGCTTATATGTCATTCCTAGTGAGGTATTAATGTTTTGGTCGAACACATTAGGGTAGAATGACTGTATGTTGTTCCTAGTGTTGTTGTTGTACTCATTAGGGTAGAATGACTTTATGTCATTCCTAGTGAAGTGCGAGTGTGTCGTTGGGTCCATTGGGGTAGAACGATTATATGTCGTTCCTGGTGGAGTACTCATTAGGGTAGAATGACTATATGTCATTCCTAGTGATGTACAATTGAGTTGTCGTGTTCATTGGGGTAGAATGACTATGTTGTCATTCCTAATGAGGTGTGCATTGGGGTAGAATGACGTTGATGTCGTTCCTAGTGTGGTGTCCACTAGGGTAGAATGACTATGTTGTCATTCCTAGTGGGATATTCATTGGGGTAGAATGACGATGTTGTCATTCCTAATGAGAGGTGCACTAGGGTAGAATGACTATGCTGTCGTTCCTAGTGGGGTATGTATTGGGGTAGAATGACTATGCTGTCATTCCCAGTTATGTGATGCGTGGTATTGTCGGGTCTTGATTGGATTGGTGAATTATGCATGATGTATATGTTGTTGTGGAGTGAGTAGAATTGTGCAGGTGTGCATGGATGGATAAACATGAATATGTGTGTTTGTGTTGAATGATAAGCATTATGAGGAATATGCTTGGTTATATATATATGCCTTGCGATGTATATTGAGTGAGATGTGATGATTGTGACATAGTAAACATAATATGTATGTTTATGTGGTATGATGGAGTGGTGAGAATATGTGGTATATGTGTATTTTTATGTTGAGATATATAATTATATGCATTGTTATTATGATTATGTTTCTCACCCTTCTGCTGTTTTATAATGCTCTACGAGGCATTGCAGATTAGGTATCTGGCGGTCTTTTTGTGAAGCGTGTCTTCATTTTCCTTGTTGGTCGGTTGGCTCTGATATGTAGCACCGGGTAGCTAGGACGTTTTGATCTTTTGTGATACATTTGCATATGTATCTTGCTGATGAATTTGTGTATATAAACATGATGTTGCTTGTGATTCATACTGGATGATGTATATATGTGGTTGTTATTCAATATTTTAGATGTTTCCGCTTTTATTCTAAATATTGAGATGTGGGTATAAGGACTGAGATCCTTCGTTGTTTGAGAGTTACCCCACTGTTGCATATCATTTGTTGAGCAAGTGTTGTATGTTTTAATTTCAAGCATAATGTGACATACCTTTTTATGCCGTGTTTACAATTATACTCTGATGAAATTTCCATTACGTGCCTAGATGAATTATTTGATTATTTGAGGGTATAGAAAGGGGGTGTTACATAAAGTGGTATCAGAGCCAGTGTTGAGTCAGTCGTGTCTGTCTCTTTGTTGTGTTGATTGAACTATTGTTTAACCTTGTTGTTCTATGGGAAGTAATCAGAATATGGCTGGTAGAAACGATGCTGCGATGGCTGCTGCTATGGAAGCAATGACTAGGGCTGTGCAGGGTGCACCGAATGTGAGTGCTAACGAAGAGTTCAGGAAGAATCAACCACCGGTTTTCAAAGGAAGATTTAATCTCGATGGTGCTCAACTCTGATTAAAAGAGATTGAAAGGATTTTCAGAGTTATGGACTGTGCAGAGGAGAATAAGGTGAGGCTTGGATCTCACATGCTGAGGGAAGAAGCCGACGATTGGTGGGTCAGTATGCGTGAAATTCTTGAGGTGGATAATGAAGAGGTAACTTGGGAATTGTTTCGTACCGAGTTTTCGCTGAAGTATTACCCTGAAAGTGTGAAAGGGAAGAAAGAGATGGAATTCCTGGAATTGAAACAAGGTGGTATGTCAGTGGTGGACTATACTGCTAAGTTTGTTGAGTTGGTACAATTTCATTCTCATTATGCTGCAATTACTGCTGAGTTCTCAAAATGTGTTAAGTATGAGAACGGTTTGCGTCCCGAGATTAAGCAAGCTGTGGGATACCAGAGGATTAGAAGATTCTCAGATTTGACTGAATGTTGTAGAATCTTCGAAGAAGATAGCAAGGCTCGTTCTGCTCATTACAAAAGTGTGAATGAGAGGAAAGGTAAACAGCAAGCTAGGGATGGTCCTTATGTGACTCCTGTTGATAAAGGCAAGTATAAAGGAAATTTCGATGAGAGATCTGGAGGAGGTTCCGGTTCCGTTAAGTGTTTCAAATGTGGTGGGCTTGGTCATCGTTCATTTGAGTGTAGAACTGATGTGAAGAAATGTGTAAAGTGTGGTAGGATGGGGCATGTGACGGCTGATTGTAAGGACCGTGAGGTTATTTATTTTAAATGTGGTGAACCTGGCCACATTAGTCCTTATTGTCAAAAACCGAAACAAACTTAGGAAAAGAGGTTGCATGGGCAGAACTCCAGCCTACTAGTGCAGACAGTTGATTAAAGGTACATGCTTTATTAATAGTACGCCTTGAGTTTCTATTATTGATACAGGAGCGACTTATTCTTTTATTTCTCATGTGTGTGCAAAGTGTTTGAAGTTGTTTATGACTTGTTGAACTGTTGTTTATTCCTTAGTACGTCATATGTGTGCGTAACACTATCAGTGCTTTCTGGTTTTTCTAATCCTTTGTCTTCAGGATTGAGAATGTTATAAGTGGGGGAGAAGCTGGTACTTCTCCAAGTGGCTTCAGGTGAGGAGCGTTGGCTCAGGGTGCCGTTGTTTGACCGATTGTAAGTGTTATTTAGACAGTGTGGTTTCTAATTCCAAAGGGAATACGGAGGTAAGGTTTATGTCAAGTAAGGATTGGTGTCTTAGGTGGTTTTGTGCACAAGAGGCAAGGAATGTTGTTATGGCTTGGTAAAGATGGTTTATGCCGCATCATGATTGTCGACTAGCTATTGACAAATTGAGGAACTGATCACCCTTAATCTCTTGTTGATAGCAGACGGAAATTGTGTTGGAAGGAATAGACGTGTTTATCCAGCTTAGTTGGTATGTTCGGCGAATAGTTGTGGAGTATGGGAATTATATCTTCATACTTATTTGGATAAGTTTGTAGTGGTGTCCTTTAAGGATATTTTGATCGATTATAAAATCAGAGGAAGAACATGTAGGCGTTGAAGATTGAGTCGCAAGTGTTGAAAAGAGATGAAGCTTTAAGTTAAGTTGTCAAGAGTGGATTTTGGTTGATAAAGACGAGTTTTCTTGGTTGAGAGGAATAAGTATGAGACAACATTGATGGTTGGGATTCCAAAACGAGTTATAAATTTGAATTGGATTATTCTTTGAGAAGAATTAATGTCGTGTCGGATGAGTTAAGTTGAAGGCCTTTGCATATGTATGTTTGGAGATTAGAAGAGTGTTACCTATGGTGTTAGTAACGATCTTGTTGTGTTTCGGTTCAACAGTGAACCTGGGTGTTTGTATCTTGGTCATCCTTTGAGTTGTGAGTTGGTCGTCAAGTGCATTGTATGGGCATTGCATCTTGTCGTTGTTGTTGTGGTTAGTATACTGGTTTGTTGTTTGTGTTATTAGTGGTGTGCCTTTGGTTGGCATGATAGTGGTTGGTCGGACGCGAGAGTCGTATCCGAGGTTGCTTGTACTTAGCCTATTTTCGAGGACGAAAATGTCTAAGTGGGGGAGAGTTGTAACGCCCCAGTTTCGACCATTTTATTTAATCGAGCCGATTTAATTATTTTGAGTATTATATTACTTTTATTTATGACTTTGGTGTGATAATATGTTGTTTTGTACTGTTATTATATTTTATCGCATTTTGGGATCGTTTGGGAGATAATTGAGAGTAAGGGTATTTTAGTCTTTTCCCTAATTATTTACTAAGTTAGTAAAGAAAAGAGATAGAAATAGAAAGGAGAGAAAAGAAAAGAGAAGAAGAAAAAGGGAAGAAAGAAAAGAAGAGAAAGGAGAAAAAGAGAGAAATTGGGAAAAACTTGGAAACTCAAGAAAATCACTTCTAGGAATCGATTTAATCGGGTAAGGGTGTGAAATCTCATTATCTTATCAATGTATATTATTATGTATGATTGTGTATGTGTGTATTGGATTGGTTGTGGTGTTTTCATAGTTTTCCAATTTAGGTCGATAATGAGAAATCGATGTTTTCGCGGTTGGAAATCGACGAAAATGTGGTAGAATGCTTGTTGCCATGATTAGATTGAGTTCTGATGGATGTATGTTGTTTTGAAAATGTTTTGGGTTGAAAAATAGGGTTTTTGGGTTTTCAACAGCGCTGAAGGATTCTGAGTTTTCGCAGGTTCGCCTAGCGAACCAATCAGCGAAGGGTAGCAAAGGTTCGCTACGGGTATTCGCCTAGCGAAGGCGTGAGCGAAGGTTTGCTAGAGTGTTCGCCTAGCGAAGTTTGGGTGTTTTTGGCTCAGTTTGGTTCTGACTTGGTTCGCCAAGGGTTCGCCTAGCGAACTTTGTCTCTGTTTTTATCTAACAGTTGGTTCGCCGGAACATTCTCCTAGCGAAGGAGCTAGCGAATGCTCGCGGGGGATGTTCGCCTAGCGAAGGAGCTAGCGAATGCTCGCGAGGGAGGTTCGCCCAGCGAACAGTGTTGTTCGCGTAATTTTGTTTTCTGCATAACTTTTGATCCGTAACTCGGATCGGGACGTTCTTTATATCGTTGGAAAGCTAATGAAAAGTTATTTCTATTAAAAATGGGTTGGAGGGTAAAATATGATTTAATTAATTTTTGTTTTTGAAAATAGTCGGGTTGTTGAGTTTTTATCGCGTTAAATGTGTGCGATTGATGTGTTAGCATGATATATGCTTGTGACATGTAACGTGTAGCTTGTAGACCGTTATATGATGTGAATATACATGATGAAATGTTGTGACAATGGTTTGTGGCCTTATGGCAAGTATGTGCATTGTTTGATTGAGTATCAATGTATGTGGTTTCAAGTGTATGATTAATGTATGATATGGCGGCCTCTGTGGCGTAGATCCACAGCAAGATGAATGGTAAGGTATTGATTATCATGGGATTGCTATAATAGTAATATTTGGTGTGTGGAATGGGTTCCAATTGTGTTAGAATACTCATTGGGGTAGAATGGCTTATATGTCATTCCTAGTGAGGTATTAATGTTTTGGTCGAACACATTAGGGTAGAATGACTGTATGTTGTTCCTAGTGTTGTTGTTGTACTCATTAGGGTAGAATGACTTTATGTCATTCCTAGTGAAGTGCGAGTGTGTCGTTGGGTCCATTGGGGTAGAACGATTATATGTCGTTCCTGGTGGAGTACTCATTAGGGTAGAATGACTATATGTCATTCCTAGTGATGTACAATTGAGTTGTCGTGTTCATTGGGGTAGAATGACTATGTTGTCATTCCTAATGAGGTGTGCACTAGGGTAGAATGACGTTGATGTCGTTCCTAGTGTGGTGTCCACTAGGGTAGAATGACTATGTTGTCATTCCTAGTGGGATATTCATTGGGGTAGAATGACGATGTTGTCATTCCTAATGAGAGGTGCACTAGGGTAGAATGACTATGCTGTCGTTCCTAGTGAGGTATGTATTGGGGTAGAATGACTATGCTGTCATTCCCAGTTATGTGATGCGTGGTATTGTCGGGTCTTGATTGGATTGGTGAATTATGCATGATGTATATGTTGTTGTGGAGTGAGTAGAATTGTGCAGGTGTGCATGGATGGATAAACATGAATATGTGTGTTTGTGTTGAATGATAAGCATTATGAGGAATATGCTTGGTTATATATATATATATGCCTTGCGATGTATATTGAGTGAGATGTGATGATTGTGACATAGTAAACATAATATGTATGTTTATGTGGTATGATGGAGTGGTGAGAATATGTGGTATATGTGTATTTTTATGTTGAGATATATAATTATATGCATTGTTATTATGATTATGTTTCTCACCCTTCTGCTGTTTTATAATGCTCTACGAGGCATTGCAGATTAGGTATCTGGCGGTCTTTTTGTGAAGCGTGTCTTCATTTTCCTTGTTGGTCGGTTGGCTCTGATATGTAGCACCGGGTAGCTAGGACGTTTTGATCTTTTGTGATACATTTGCATATGTATCTTGCTGATGAATTTGTGTATATAAACATGATGTTGCTTGTGATTCATACTGGATGATGTATATATGTGGTTGTTATTCAATATTTTAGATGTTTCCGCTTTTATTCTAAATATTGAGATGTGGGTATAAGGACTGAGATCCTTCGTTGTTTGAGAGTTACCCCACTGTTGCATATCATTTATTGAGCAAGTGTTGTATGTTTTAATTTCAAGCATAATGTGACATACCTTTTTATGCCGTGTTTACAATTATACTCTGATGAAATTTCCATTACGTGCCTAGATGATTTATTTGATTATTTGAGGGTATAGAAAGGGGGTGTTACAACAAGCCATTGATCCAAAACATAACCTAATATACTTCATGGAACCTCATGAACCCAATCATCAAGTCAATTTTGCCTCAGGGGATGCATACATCAAAATCAGGAATTAGGGTTTCTTGACCTAATTCACCCCTAAGTTGACTTTTGGGACAAACCATGAGCCAAGACCTCAAGACATGATTTGAGGGTCTTTTATATACTATATTGATCCATTTGTAACAATGGATTGATCCAAGAAGCTTGAGCAACAAGTCTCAATTTCATCTGCACCACAATTAGGGTTTCGTGAGAAAAGTCAACTGTAACTTTGACTTTCGACCTGGACATGCTCCCAAACCCTAAGTCATGAATGAATATACTCTATGACACCCATGGAACATGTCCATCAAGTTTGATTTAGGTCAAAGACATGATTTCCTGAAGAATTGCACAGTTTGGAATTCATCTGATAAAAAGTCAACTGTGCACAAAAAGTCAACTTTGACTTTTTGAGATTTTTCGCCAAAATGGATTTTTAACCCTAAAATGATGTTAATGTATGATTTGAATCATCATTCATCAAGAAAAATCAAAGAAAGTGAGATAACTTGTAAAAGGGGTAACCATAAAAACTTAGAAAATTTTCTAAGTTAAAATTCAAGTGGCTAGGGTACCAACTTTGGAGGACCATAACTCCTAAACCACAAGGCCAATTTTTTCCATCCAAGGCTTGATTTGTAGATCTCATTGCCCTCTACAAAAACTTCAACTAGGCCTAACTCCAATTCATTATGGATTTTGAGCTATGAGTGAGCCAAAGTGGCTGAAAACATGAAAGTACACCATTTTCCAACACTTAGAAAAATTCTGTCCAAGACAGATTTTGTTGAAACACCAAAACTTGTGGGATTTTTGCACATAGTTGCAAGCTGAATCAAGTCCAAAGTTAAACATCAATGTTGTTGCATATATTTCCAAGAATTCAAAGGGCTTAACAACATGAATTGATTCAACTTGAGCCATGAGAAATCCATGCCCAAAGTCATGTTGCTGCAAGCTGTTTTGGAAAAATCAGTTTGCATGTTTGCTTGCCACACACGATTTTGAACCAAAAACTGAGGATCAGCATGCCACCTGTGTTCAAACCAATCACATTGCATCTAATCCAACTGATAAATCTGAGTCAAAAAGCCAAGGAACCTTCCAACTTGAGATTCATCCACTTTGGCACATTTTGCCTTGAATTCAAAGTGCATTTATGTGGAATAGTGCATTGTCAAGATTCTCACTCTCCTCAGTCAAGTTCTTTGATTAAACAACATTAAAAACATCTGAAGAATGTGATTTCAGTCAAGGCATAGCTGATCTATTTGGAGCAGCTGTCATGCCTAGTTCAAAAGGCCTTTATGCCAAGCCAATCCATGCAAATGTGATCTGATCCAGCTGCCATTCACTATTCCTTCAAGACAAGAGTTGATCACCTATAAATAGAGGTCTCAATGGATTATTCAACTCACACCAAAGCCAGTTACAACACTGTTTTCTCTCATTCTTTCTTGAACTTCAAGTTTTCTTGTTTTTGAGAAACCATTATCGGTTTTTGAGTTGCAGCCATAAGCAATCAATTCCAATTGCTCAAACACATCACATATGATGTATTTGAGGTGTCCAAGTGCTTAAACACCATCTGTAACACTCCCAGCTCAAAATCACTCTTCAACCAAGCCATTATGCTTCAATTTTGCAGGTGGAGGTCTCCAGCTTGATCCAGAGAATTTCAAAGTGTTCCAAAGCTTGCAACACACTCCATAACATCCATTGAAGCTGTTCAGATCATCATAATTCATCTGTAACACCTCCAGATCAAAAATCAATTTGCTTTTGCTGTCACGACTTGGAGGTAAGCACAAGCTGGGTCATCTCTCAATCTATGCATATTTCCTCGCACAATAATTTGGCCATATGTTCATAATCATGCATGGAGTGTTTTCCCTCAATTAATTGCATTATTTGAATCGTGTATCAAAAATCCTAGCCTTCATGCAAAAATTAGGGTTCTTGAGGTTTCTTCGTGATTTCTTGTTGTATGTTTAATTTAAATGAAATTAAAGTACATAGACATGATCGTGAGTTTGAGACGAGCATAATGATATGTGAATTGCATGGTATAATCAAGTATTCATGGAGATTGGATAGAAAATGCAAATCAGTCAAACCCAGAACACGCGCGTGTTCTTGGTGTGTTCTTGGCGCCATTTTTGAATAATTTGAATATTTGAATTTTGTGATTTTGTTTAATTGATTCAAAAATTAATTTCTCTCTGAGTTTTAATAATTTTGAGTTGATTCTTTTTTTAATAATTCACAAAAATGTTAAATTATTTTATTTTAACAAAAAATCCCAAAAATATTATTTATTTCATATAATTAATATTTTTGCAAAGAATTAATATTTTAATTGTTTTTGACATTTTAAATATTTTTTCCACATTGATTTTGCAACTTTTAATGCTTTCTAATTACTTTGTAGGTCAATACTTAATTTTTGAAGCATTAATCCAAGATCACAATTTGTTTTTCATGTGTTAAACAATTTTGATCATTTTAATTTAATTTTTATTCAATTAAATACATTTTTGAAAACAAATTAGGGTTTTGGATTAATTCAACCCTCACAAATCATTTTCAAAACACTTTTGGGCCTCTAATAGAGTGTAAGACCCAATCCTTTTTGACCAAATCATTTTGGGCCTCACTTATTGTATAAGTCCCGATACCGTCAAAAACAAATGGCGCGATCGTCGCCTTTTCAAAAGTCAACTGGGCCTACCCTCGTGTTATAAGCCCCACTCTTCTTCTTCAAAAACCTCTTGGGCCTCTAATAGAGTGTAAGACCCAACCCTTTGTCAATACAACCCATTTTTTGCCTCACTTATTGTATAAGTCCCGTTGTATTTCAAAAAGTTCGACGCGATCATCATCCGTTGAAAAACCATTTGGGCCTCTCCTTGAGCTATAAGACCCATTCAAAAACACTTTGGGCCTCTATTAGAGTGTAAGACCCAACCCCCTTTTAACCAAAATCATCTTGGGCCTCACTTATTGTGTTAGGCCCTTTGCGTTAAAAGAAAACCTCGGCGCGATCGCCATTTTTAAACGAAAAGTCAACTGGGTCTACCCTCGTGTTATAAGCCCCACTATTTTTCTTTAAACCTTTTTGGGCCTCTTGAGAGAGTGTAAGACCCATCCCTTTGTACAGAAAACCTTTTTGGGCCACAGTCACTTGTATAAGACCCTCTGTACAAATTCAACGGTAAAACCCTGGGCCTCTCCTTGAGCTGTAAGCCCCAAATCGTTCTTTTTCAAAGCACTTTCTCCTTTGATTTTGAATATATTGTTGTTTTCAATCTTTCTTTGTTGAACAACTAACCAAATAGCATGGAAGCCCTACAACCGAGTAAGTGTTTATCCGCTTTCATTTACTGCTTTCATATCATATAACTGTATTGTGGGGCTGCTCACTGTAAGTCTCCTTTCATAAACTCATATCAACTGTGTAATAATAGTATAGATATCAGAGTTTCCCCGGCAACTACGTCTAGAACCAGGTGACGCCGTTTCGTTTATTCGTAGAAATAGACACCTAGATTCCCAATAAGAGCACCAGATACAGTATTCTCTTCGGCTGTCCTCCTTAGGAATTGTCAAGAAACTCTACTCCCAAAGATGAATGTATTCTCCGTGAATGGCATCTTTGAGTTTCTTCCAAATTCTCGGACTTTCCTGACTTTGATCTATTCTCGGTGAATAGCATTGCCTTGAATTTCTCGGGGTTTGGGTACCCACGGGCTTCTTAAAAGCATCGGCCTCCACTTGGGCATCGTACAAGGACCCACAGGCTTCCTAAAAGCAACCCCGCCTCCTCTTGGGCTTAGTACAAGGACCCGTCGGCTTCTTAGAAGTATTGACAGCCTCCTCTTAGGCTTCGTATAATGATCTCTTCCTCCGGGAATGATAGCCTTCTCTCGGGCTTCGTACAAGGACCGATCGGCTTCTTAAAAGCTTCCAGCCTCCTCTTGGGCTTCATAAAAATTGTCCCGACGACCTCCTAGAGGTATAGGAATAGAACTTAGTCATGTTCGTAGATCAGTCCTTTCCAGAGTCTACAACTGTTTCTCAAAGCATAGTACAAAAGATAAACTCTAGACTCGGACAGTCTATTTTCCTTGAGTCTCAAAGATATTCTCAAGTACCCTTTCGTTAGATAGGAAGAAACCGTAGACTCGGACAGTCTCAATCCCCTTTTGATATCTCCGTTTCCTTAAAGAACAGGGAATAAAACCTGGTCCTCGAACCGAACCCATGAGCACAGTGTTGCTCATATAAGAACTGATTTTCTCTTTCGAAATCAGTATACTGGACCTGTCACTTAACTGACACAGTAACCTTAGCCTTCTCTTGGGCTTTGCACAATGATTCTCCCCAGCGGAGCAAACCTTTCGCCTCCATATCGGGCTTCGTACGAGATACAAAAGGTTCTTATTGAGCCAAACCAAACTTTTCGCCTCCATCTCGGACTTTATACGAGATACAAAGTGGTTCTTATTGAGCCAAGTAAATCTTTTAGCCTCTCTCTCGGGCTTTGTATGAGTAACAAAAACACTCTCTTGTTGAGTATAAAAGATTCTCCAACTGAGTCAACTCTTTTCTAGCCTCCTCTTAGGCTTTGTATAACGATATACCCCACTGGGTCGAACCATTTTAGCCTCTCTCTCGGGCTTTGTACGAGACACAAATTAGCCTCCTCTTAGGCTTCATATAAGAAAACCACTGGTTAATCTAATTAACCTTTTAGCATCAAACATGTGCCTCGTTCACAGTAAACAAACATCAACAACTAATTCCCTTTCATCTAATCGCTGTAAGCGGCAAGCCTCTGGATCATCTACATCCATGCCACTGTCCTTCTTTTAGCATGAGGAATTCCTAAGGAAAGATGGCATTGCTCTACACTGAGTTAAAGTCTTCTCCTTCAGGTTAAAACCCCTTCTCAGGAAGTTATGGCATTGCTAGGATCCGCGTATCCCGGTTAAAGTAATTCTCCTTCTCCCCTCTTTAGAGATGACAAATTCTCTCTAAAGTTGAGACCTTTTAGCTTCAAATCTTGGGCTTTGAACAAGATACAAACTACCTTTTGCTTCACGTCTTGGGCTTTGAACAAGACACCAAACCCCCATTTCCTCCCATAGAATAGAAGGAACTACGAATACTCTGATTTCCCTGTTTCGGTAAACGGGAATACGTAGGCATAAGATCGAAAGAAAAGATCTTAGCGAGCAAAATCAACAAAAAACCAAATCCCATTTCAAAAGCAGTAATCCAAAAACATCAGTCCTAATATCCTAACCCTTGTTCCCCATCAGAAAATCCTCTGCCTAGATAAAAAGAAAGAAAGCAGTATTGGCGAAAATACAAATAACTAGTACAAAGGCCCCCCACATTGTAGCATTCGTAACCTAACAGACTGTTGTTTAAACTCAGTATGCAAGCAGGGTTAATTGGAGACATCTATTTCCCTTCCTTAGTCAGCTTACAATAGGATAAAAAATGAATCGACCTGTAGTAAACTCAACCGCAGAGAGCGACCTGTGCTTAAGAACCACGTCCAAAATCGCTCGCTACAATGCGCTGCAGGCCATTCAGTGTTTTGGGCTTAGTGTTTTTGTTATACGCACCCTCTCCTTTGGAGCCCATGTCATGTTTGAACTGTGTATTTGCTATTTGTGCACCCCCTGGTTATTCCTTTTGTTTTTTTATTTTCTTTTACATACATGTTTCAAGTAATTTTATTAAAGATACTTCTAGCATGATAAAAATTCCAAATAAATTCTCATGGCATCCTAATGCATTTAACTAATTTTTGACAATTTAATGTTCCATTTTTGGATTATTTTTTCATTTTTTGTGAATTTTTCATTGTGTTGCATTTTGGTTGAGCTTTGTTCATGATACATGTTGCCTTGATGAATTGTTTGAGGTACTTGTGAGATGAATTTTCACATGAAAATTGATACATGCGTTTTTGATATATTGAGGCACTTTGTGTAATTTTTTTGGACTTTTGGGATCACTTTTGGTCAATGTTTGAATGCCATACTTGTGCCTAATGCTTGTGCCATTTATGTGAACTTATGAAGCATGTTTTAGCATGATCCTTAATGAGTTTTGATCCATTCTTTTGAGACACGTTTACTTACTGTTTGCAATTTAATTAACTTTCCTTCTTCAAATTTTCATGTCCTCTTGACATGTCCTTTTAGAATTCATAAATGCAACCTTGTTTGTGTGAATGTTAGGGATCATATGTTAGGGTATTGATGTGCATGGTATGCAACCCTCTTTGATACTTGTTGAGACCTCTTGATACATGTTGTGTGAATATTATAGGTCCTTTTCCTCATATTATAGGTCATTTCTTATTCATTTTTGGATTAACTTGTATGCACTTGTTTAAACTTGAAATGTTTTGTGAACTTGTGCTTATCTTCTTACTTGTCTTTGATGACTTGTCTTCATTAATGTTTGTGTGATCTTGTACATCCATGAAAACATGATTCACTTATGTTTGTGACCATTCTCAATATATGTCATGGATTCTAATTGCATCTTGCACCTTGCATAAGTTCATGAACATTTGATCACTTGTTTGAACTTGTTTGCACCTAGTTTGTTTCTCTTCTTCAATATGCACTAACATGAGACTTGTGTGGACTTTGTATGTACATTCTTGCATTCTAAATGTCATCTCATATGTCATATGCTACTGACTTGCATTCATTTACATGTATGTTCATCTTGCATTTTCATTCCTTACTTGTGTTACAAGTATGCATAAGTGTATGAACTCAAGTGATGTTTGTTTCCACTTGTTCTTGCCTAATCCTTCTTAATGCTTGCATTCATGACTCACATGCCATATTAATGACATCTCCACACATTCATAAATTTCATTCACTTCTGACTTTAATGTTTGCATGTGCATTTTTTCATGTTTATGAATCATTTCCTTTCATCTTGCATAGTTAATACACATCTTGTATTTGTGTGATCTTTTGGTGCATATTTTAATCTAGTTTGACTTTGTTTGTTACCTTAAACTTAGTAGGCCATTAGTAGCCTTACCTACTGACCTTAGATGATCCTTAACCCTTAGGACTCTTTCCTTTTGGTTTAAACATTGTTTGCTTCTTAAGCTGTCTTCTTAAGATAACTAACATTGTTTGCTTTACTTTCTTTCACTAGTATTCAATACTTGTGATTATTTTGTGCTAACCTTTTATGTAGGTGCAGAGGTAAGGCACATGAGCATGTGGATGCTTATCCAAGCTCATTCCTCCTTTCATCTCTCTTCTCTTCTACTTCTATTTCTCTTTTATGTGTGGATTACATGATATAATGCTTGATTGTGTAGAACTTCTTCACATCCCTTTGGGATCCTAGCTCATCCTTAATTTTTGATTAAGGTTAGGTAGGATAAGCATTAGGTAGTTCTATCCCTCTCTCTTCTTTATACTTAGGTTTTTCTTAAACCTCAACCTTAGGGCCATCTTTTGCATGACAACATTAGGATATAATTCCCCGTAGTGTTTTCTTTTCCTTGAGTCTTCTCTTCTCATCTCTTAACATTTCTAAAATACTTAAAAAATATAACGTATATTGCGCTCGAGCCTTAAGTGTAAGAAATGAAGAACGAGGGGTCTCCCCTCCTCTTCTAGAGTGTTTAGCATACGTCCCATTTGGGGGCGACCATGCGACTCACTCGTTCCTGCATGGTAGACTTTGGTGCAATGTAAGTTACAAACTAACTTCAATCCACTTCTATCTAAAAAACACCAAAACAAACTCAAACCGTTTTCGTCCTTCGGGACTTGTTCAGTTTCAAATCATTTTCAGAAAAGAGCACGTTATTTTCCATTTTGTCGCAAACAAGCTTCGACCCTAACTGCCAGACACGAACTTAACGTCGCTCATAAAAAACACTAAGACCTCGTTAGGTCAAACTACGACTGTTCTGACTTCCTCTCTCTGGTTAGATTGAGGATACGTAGGCATGAGACGCAACGTCTTGGGTAGCAACCTTCCCCCGGCAAAACCGTAGTCCGAACTACGTTGACTCAGACTTTCCCATTGCACGAGGGAATAAATTGACCACTTGCTAGTCCATCCCCTTTGCGAGTCAATCCTAGCGCTTGTCTGTTTATTTTCATTGGGTGTTTACTGTTGTGCTTTATTTTGTTGTATATTACTGTATTACTGTTTTATTGATTTACTGTATTTACCGCATTTATGGCATTGCATTTTATTATTATGTTGGACTGTGCTGTGTTGTACTGGATTTTCTGTTTGGCAGGTTGGGATTTCTGAGAGATAAGCCCGATACCCAGGCTTGAGCATACACCTATGATTAGCATGGAAAGTAGTGTGACTTGTGTTGCATTTGGCCAGACGTAGTATACATGAAAACTCCACATCCAGACGAGGTTTTTTTGGTAATATTCTATCCTGCGCATTTGGGGCAGACGATGGAATGTAACCTGGAAAACTATCGACTCTGGCGACCATTCCCCGAGGAATCAGTTGAGGCAGTCCTCCTAAGAGGTAGTAATGGCAGACCAGAAATGGAAAACCCATTATACTTCTTAATTCGAGGACCCGAAACTGGGAACTTATATAGGCTGACCTTTTTTAGGGGAATCAGTTGAGGCCTCCTTGATTGATGATGATGCCAAACCAGAAATGGTGACTGTATCATCATTTCTTGACCTGAGAGTCCATGATATTGAGGATCCTCGGTTTTCTAGAACCCACATATGAGAGGGGTTGGCTGTTTACAGGTTTGCAGGTGACCGTAACCTTCTACCTACCTGGTTTTCTGGTCTTCTTATCAGTGTGGACTTATCAGCTGGGTATTCTAGTATTCTGATTATTTTGGTATTCTCTTCAGAGCATACCTTTGAGCTTATTCAGTCATCAGTATAACAACTATTCAGAATTTATGGATACCTTGATCCTGTGCCTTTGCATTTACATCACATGACATTTTTCATTCTCATACTCATATGCATAACAGGTATTCAAAGAGGGGAATTCTTATTTTGACTTGGTATTTTCTCCAGAACTGTAAACTTGACTTCTCACCACTACGTAACTCGAAGAAATCAGAGGATAATCATGGATCAGATGCGATCAGAGTTGTCAGAATTCCAGACTCGTATGGCTCAGTGTATGGAGGTCATGCAGGGTATGGCTCAAAGTCAAGAGGAATTAAGGGCGATTATTCACAGGGTTGTTGTAGTTATCCTAGAGATTGGTAATGGGAATGTTGTTGGTAATACTCTGGGCGGAGTTGTGAATCCTCCACGTACTAACATTCCTTCACCCTCTCCTATGAGTCAACCCAGAAGAAGTGCTGCTAAGATTCCTATTCCTCGTCAGGAAGTGGATAATCGAGATAAGCAATTTTATGATGCTGAGATGAGTTTCCCTACTGAGACGGACAAGAGGCTTCGTATGCTCGAAGAGAGATTGAAGGCTTTTAAGATCGAGAATGCTTTACGTATAGACATGTCTGACTTAGGGTTGGTCCCAGGTGTGAAGATTCCTCTGAAGTTCAGGGCGCCTGCTTTCGAAAAGTATAATGGAACCACTTGCCCCAAGTTACACATCAGGGCATATTCCAGAAAAATGTCTGCCTACTCGGATGACGAGAAGCTGCTGATGCATTTCTTTCAGGACAACCTCGCTGGGGCATCTTTAGACTGGTATATGAGCTTGGAGAGAACACATATTAAAAGCTGGAGAGATTTGGCAGAAGCTTTCATTAAGCACTACCAGTACAACACGACATGGCGCCTAATAGAATACAATTGCAAAGTCTTTCTCAGGGACAAAACAAAAGCTTCAAAGAGTACTCCCAGAGGTGGCGTGAATTGGCTTCCTGAGTTCAACCTCCGATGTTGGAGCGAGAGCTTATTGATATGTTCATGGATACGCTTCAGGGGCATTATTATCAGAAATTGGTTGGATGTTTGTCAGCTGGATATTCAGGTCTTGTATTGGCAGGAGAAAGAGTCGAAAACGGCATCAAAACGGGAAAGATTCAAATTGCTGCTGAAGATGCAAAGAAACCTTATGTCGGGTTCTCCAAGAAAAATGAAGGAGAAGCTAGTGATTGGTATATTCCTCCTGTTGTTCAATAGCCTGTTCGGTATCAACGACCTTATGCTCACCAACAACAGGGACAACAAAGATCACGAAGGCCTGCGAGAAGGTTCGATCCACTCCCTTTTCCTCACAGTCATGTTCTCGCTCGTCTACTTGAGAGTTCTCTGGTTGAACTAAGGGATGCCAAGCTTGTTCCCGACCCCATTCCTCCTGATTATGATCTAGATGCTAGATGTGAGTATCACTCAAACACACCGGGCCATTCAATTGAAAATTGCAACGTGTTCAAGCACAAGGTGCAAGAACTGGTTGACTATGAGATCATTACATTCACTGCAGATGATATGTACATCAATTGAAGCCTCATTTCTCAAGTGAGCACTCAGACTGCAAGTATGTCATCATAATGAATAAGTTTAGACAGAATCAAGCTTCCTCAACGATGGCAATCTTCAGCTTCTTTAATGCATTTCATTTGTAATCTTTCATTTCTTGTTAAAGCATTGTATGCATGCAAAGACTTGCTTGTTTTTTTTGTTGTTATTGTGATGATCTTAATGCAATAAATATGTTTTTCTTGAAGTAATTCATTTTTATTCATTCATGTGATATTTCTGTGCATTGCAATACCAATTTTCTTGCTTAAACTCTTGGAGGGAGGATGATGAAGTAAAAACGCAAAGTACTTGGTTGTGTGCAGGCATTGCTTCAAATTCCTGTTGAGGATGTACATGCATTGCTTCAAATTCCTAAACACCGGAGACATAAGGGAGATAGACTCTCGTCAACCCCTTTGAGCCTTGAAGTAGGAGTTTCTTTTCATTCGGAAAACACCCTCACATTTAACCTGGGCTAGGGTATGTGTCAGTTAATTTAACCGAGCGTTCAAATTTTGAATTGAATAGGCATCTGAGGATCCATTACCTTTCTTCCCTCACACACCAGGAGATTAAGGGACGTGAAACCAAAATGGTTATCCCTCATCAACTAAGGAATGAGGCAGTCACAACCCTTTCAAACAAGTCAGACAACCAGTGTCACACGATTTGTTAAAAAAAAAAGAATCAAAAGAAAAAAAAATAGAAGAAAGAAAGCCCGCTAAGTCCAAAACTTGAAAATAAGCGACTTACGCAAAAGTTATGGTATCTAACTGGACTTCGAAATTGAAAAATTCAAAAAGAATCAGTCCAGGAAAAATCAGGGAAATAAAAAAAGCGAAAAACAAAAAAGGAAGATCGAAAGAGAAAACCCTCAATAAAGAACAAGTCGTGTGACCGAAACACTGAAGACAAAAAGGGTGACTGCCACTCCAGAAACCTTGAGGGTTCCTTAATCATCACTCCTCAAAAATCCTTTTGAAAGATGAGCGCTTGTGCCAAATTAACTGAACATAGGACTGGAGAACATCAAGGAGAATGGGTGGGTACAAATAAATTTTGAGCCATAAATCCTTTTTTCTAAAACCGCGAACCAGACCACATTACAACCCTTAAAAGTCCTAACTGAAGCAGGGTTTATTCCGAAGGCGTACTTCAACGAGATAACGTTCCTGACTCCCACGAGTTGTGTTAATAAGATTTTTGTTGGTATTGCATGTGCGTATTGTTTTCCATTCAAAAATAAATGTCGTAACTAGTGATTCGCTCACAAGGTTTGGCGACATATTTTCAATAAAAACTTCAAGGTTAACATGTTTGTTGCATTAGAATTATCATTCTCATAATAAACTTGTTCTGCTTGCATACATGTGCCTAAGCATTAAGGAATCTTGCACAACGAACGTCAGTCGAGAAGCTTGATCCTGCTTAGTTGGGATGCTTGAAAATTCTGAAGGACAGTCATATCAAGGGGCATGCTGCCAAGAAACTCAGTGCAGAGTGGGCTCTCCCCAGTAAGTCGTGTTAAAATGTAGCCAATCTGGGGCAGTCACGTCGAGAAATCTTTCTGCAATTCAGCTATTCTGGGGCATTCATTCGGAGATCGGGGGCAAAGTCACTTCAAAGCTCATATCGAGGCTGGCCACCTCCGGAGCATGAGAAGTTATCCTCTCCAGAAGACGGTTAATCAGAAGCACCTCTTCAAGGTTCAAAATACTGAGGCAGAGTATTTCAAGTCACTACAAATTCTCTCGAGGCGAATTCCTTCATAGGTCATACAGTCTGGGGCAGTTACATCGGGATTCCATAAATCTCTCCAAGAGTTTGGAGACCCTAGGGCAGTGTGAACGCCCGATCTTTTGTAAAATCCTCTTGAGATTAGACCCTGTGATCTGGGGCATGTCAAGAATTAAAGGAACCGTTGTTCACACTTTATAATAAGTATGCGGTCGATTAACAGAAGCTTGAAGTGCTAAGTTGTTCCTGACGTGAGGCTTTCGAAGTCTCTCCCCTAGCAAGGTGCTAGAAGCTATCTTTTTTCCATCAAGGTGTTGGAATTGCTATTTCTCCCCAAGCAGAGGATTGTCCTCAAATCGAAAAGGGTTCTTTATGAAGTATCCTTATTCCCAACAGTGTAGGTTGATTCCTCATTCTCAGCAGGGTAAGATGATGGAATATTTTCAAGCAGTTTGAAGACGATGAGAAGTCAGAGTATTCTCTTCCTCAAAAGTCAGATTAGGTGTTTCCCCGCAAGTCAAAGTCCAATGGTTATTGGCATTCTTAGCAGTTCAAAGTCCAATCTTCATTGGCTTCTCCTCAACAGAGTTTGCAATTCAGCTTGCAGTTCCCCAACAGAGATTTTAATTCAGCTTGCAGTTCCCCGACAGAAGTTGCATCGCTAGTGGTTATAGGTGGTACAGGAGATCGGATATTGGTGATCCCTTCCTCAGCGAAGTTTTCTTGTTCTGTTCTGCGCATTCCCTGGTGGAGTGCCCTCCCATTCTTGCATGTAGTTATCATCATTGCATTGCATCCTCAAAACGCGTAGCATTTCCATTTCGTATGGAGCATTACGCCATAGAAAGAAAATTCAAACATGCATCGAAGCATAAGCCAGATTTGGTACCTTGTACGAAAGCCCAGATCAACCCGTAATCAAAACATTGATCCCCCAACCTCAGAGCTGACGCCTTTTCCTCCCCAACCTCCGGGTTGACACCCCTTTTTACCAACTTCAAAGTTGTTGTATACCTTTTCTCGACCTCAGAGTTGATAAACATGTTTTTCTTCCCCAACCTCTGGGTTGACGCTCCTTCTTTACCAACTTCAAAGTTGTCGGACACCTTTTCTCGACCTCAGAGTTGATGAATACCTCCTTTTGACCCCAACGTCAGGGTTAACGCCCACTTTACCAACTTCAAAGTTGTCGTGTACCTTTTCGTGACCTCAGAGTTGATGAAAATGCTTTTCCTCCCCAACCTTAGAGTTGATGCCTTTATCCAACTTCAAAGTTGTTGTATACCTTTTCTCAACTTCAAAGTTGATGAACATTATACCTCTTCTCGACCTCAGAGTTGATGAAGTACCATTTCTTCCCCAACTTCAAAGTTGTCGTATACCTCTTCTCGACCTCAAAGTTGATGAAGTATCCTTTTTTTGACCAACTTCAAAGTTGTCGTATACCTTTTCTCGACCTCAGAGTTGATGAATATCCTTTTCTTCCCCAACTTCAAAGTTGTCGTGTACCTTTTCTTGACCTCAGAGTTGATGAATAGCCATTTCTTCCCCAACTTCAAAGTTGTCGTGTACCTTTTCTTGACCTCCGAGTTGATGAATAGCCATTTCTTCCCCAACCTCCAAGTTGACGCCTATATTCTCTAATTTCAAAGTTGTCGTATACCTTTTCTCAACCTTAGAGTTGATGAATATCCTTTTCTTCTCCAACTTCAAAGTTGTCGTGTACCTTTTCTTGACCTCAGAGTTGATGAATACCCCTTTCTTCCCAAACTTCCCAGTTGACGCTTTTCATATCCAACCTCAGAGTAGACGTATTATGGCATGTCTCCAACCTCTGAGTCAACGTATACCCTTCTTCTAATCCAGAGTTGAAGTTATGGTTTTTTCTCGACCTCGGAGTTGATGTCTGCTATTTTCCTCAACCTCAGTGTCGATGTTGATATTTTTTCCTCAACCTCAGAGTTGATGGTCTACCAATGTATCCCCAACGAAGTCCACATTCTACTTGGTCTTCCTTTTCGAGTTCACCTTCAGCCGTCCTCGTATTCTTTTGTTGGGTAGAGCGTCTTCGGTCGGTCTTCCTTGTCTAGTCCGCCTTTGATCGTACTCTTAGTGTTTTGTTGAGTAGAGCGCCTTCGGTCGGTCTTCCTTTTCGAGTTCATCTTCGGCCGTCCTCGTATTATTTTGTTGAGTAGAGCGCCTTCGGTTGGAAAACACTCAATTTCATTATCCCCACAGTTTGCAAATTTCAGGGTTCTTTTGGTATTCAATCTTCGTGTATCCTTGAATGTCTGAAAGTTGTTGCTATCATACCTTCAGGACCAAGTTGATTGAATAGGGGCAGCTGTAGTACCCCAAAATTTTCCCTCTTACTTTTAGCACTAACTAGCTTATGTTTCATTTCATTCTTTGCATTATCACCATTGCATATCATTGGCTCTTGGCATGGGATCAAGGTACATGAGCAATCTCAAGTGAATCACATTCTCATAACCAGTGCAAAATTAGGTTTGTGGTGAAAAGTCAATGCAAGTAAATTTTTGAGCCAAAGTTTAATTTCAAGGTTTTCCATATGCTCTTAATTGTCCAAGGATGAAGTATTGCCCATAGATTCATGTCAGAGAATATTCAATTGGTCAATTGGTTGAGAATCAGTCAGATTAGGGAAAAGTCAATTGTGCAGAGAAAAAAGTCAACTCCTAATCTTTTTTAGGTCAAAATCTTGTTCCTCATGTCAAATATATCCATTGGTGAAGATTTGATCAAGAAAGTCCAAAGGTATCATCAAAAATCAAGAAATATGAAGAACTTCCAAAAATAGAACTTAGGGTTTCTAAATAAGGCAAGTTTGTCAAGTTGAAGGGTCATCTTTAAGGCATTCTTTCTCTATGATACAAGCTCCAAACTGAAAGTTTCAAGAGGCCTATTGAAAGTTCATCTCAAGAGCTTCAAAACCATACCAAAAACATCTCCATTGGATCAAAATCAAGGGAGATATGATGGATTAAAATGGAGGGTTCACAAGGCATTTTGACTGGTCAGGCATGGCAAATGCGCATGTGGCTCGGAGTAATATTCACAAACACTTTGTGTGCATGCAGTGTCCATGTTCATGGTCAATTATCTTCATGATGGAGACTCTAAATGAAAAAATGTTCAACATGAGTTTTGTTATTCTCCATCCCCTCTACAACTTTGATGTTGGGAAAGAGTTCATTTGATTAATGTATGAGGGGCTATAGCGGATCAAAGTCAAGGTCTCACACTTATCACTCCATGGACACATAGTTGGGCACACGTGCAAGGTATGGCTGGCCCAAGTTCAGTGTTGAGTGTAACACCCCAATTCTACCCATCGAATATTTAATAAAATTAGAGTAATAAAATTTCAACATAAACAGGATGTCACATTTTCAACTTTAAACATCAACCTCAATCACATAATATACAGATGCATAACACTTTAAAATAATCGGGACACCATCAACATCAACTTTTTGTCTTTAAAATCAAATAACTTCATTAATCAAACGGCGGAATTCTTAACTTCAATTTAAAAGAGCAACATCTTTGTCCAGCTCAAATTAACATCAACATAGCAAAGGTTTAATAAAATTTCAGCATAAAATTCAGCAACGGAATAAACAATAACAAATGCAAATAGCGTTCAATTCCCCCCCCCCCCCCCCTCCCCGAGTGTAATGTATCAGAGCGACGACACCGACCCGAACTAATGAAAGTAAACGGCCTTCACTCTAGATTACCTGCAGGATGGCGTATAAACCATCACCAAACACAGAAGGGGTGAGATATCAAACAATATAATCGGATATATGATAAATAATATTTTAGATTAGATTATAAAATCACCACTTCACAACTTTTTAGGAAACATAAATCAACAACACAACGACAATATCTCAATCAACATAAATCAGCAACATAACAACCTTCAAATCAATATTAATCCGCAATGCAACAACAATTTAGAATTCACATTCAATTAACCACACAACAACAACGATGCAACATGAAATGCGACTCAAAATGCACATGCATGTGGTACCATTGGAGCAGAACTCCCAGCTTAAAAATTTCCCAATTAATAAAGGCATCAACAAGGCATAAGCCTTCTGCTTAATATTTTGCCAATCCAGGCCAGCATAGTAATTTTTCCAATCCAGGCCAGCTTAATATGTTATGCCATGTGACCCAACATGAACATCATAATAACAACACTGATAATTATATCTATCAGTACAACAACAAAGCAGCATTGGCCATAGGCCAACAACTTAAATTCTTGCCAATAATTAGAGACAATTCAACGTATTCCACAGCTTGTAATCCTCAACAACCAGTATCACAGCAACTAGGATTTAATGCACCAACTAAAATATACTACAATCTATCATTTAATTGTTCGGTAGATTTCGACTAAAAATCAGGTAACTAATTCCATTATTAATTCTATGTTCCGTACTACTAATTTATATACCAACTTCTCCAATTAAAATTAAGATGGAATAGAAACAAGTGAAAACCATAACGGACAGAATTCAGCAGAACAGAAACAGAAAAATTCGCACAGCAGGCCCGTGATGCTCATCACACTTCCTGGCCCTCGTCACACTGCGTGACGGTCGTCATGCATTGTGTGAAGGTCGTTACTCTCCCACACCCGGCGTGCCGCTCGTCACGCCCTTGTTACGATCGCCACAACCCAAAAATCCCTTCGTCTCAGAATTTCGTTCTAGTTCTCTCACAGTCCCAATTCATCCAACACAGTGAAATGGAAACACAACATAAAATATACCTTAAAGCACATAGTCTAATTCTTCCCAACCAATTCATCAACCTCTCCTTGAATTTTCAGATTAGTTCCAAATTTACTCATCAGTGCAACAGAAACACAAGTAATTATACCTTAAAACAATATAACCAATTTTCTTACGAACAATTCATCAACAGAAAAGTGATTCAATATCCACGACAACATTTTCAATACATACAGAGGAAAATTCTACAATCCAACCCCACATATTATTCATCAATTACCCCATTATAGAGTCAGAACCCCACCCTTACCTTGGATTGAAGGTCGCTCTAAATTACCGGTCTGAATCTTGCTCTAGCAGCCTCTCCGAAGTCTCTCTCAAACTCTTGCTCCACTTCCTGTAACTTCCACGTTCCTCTTTTCTTCACAGAACCCTCGTTTCCTCTTCCTATTTCTAACTGCCACTCTTTCTTTTTAATTCCTATTCTGATAACTAACACCCATTATAAAATAATACTATAATCTTATTGGGCTTACGTTCTTACACCCCCCTTTTCTACTACTTGCACCTAATCAAATAGGCCCAATTAATATAGCCTAGTATTATTCTATTTCCTACCACTTAATTCAACTAAACAATTCCACAACAGTTAACACAACTTAAATCGATATCACACAACTTCAACAATTCAAACGGAAAATATTCAAAAATATTTAATTAAATAAATAATTAAATAATTGGGCGTTACAACTCTCCCCCACTTAGAATATTTTGTCCTCGAAAATTTACCTGATTCGAATAACTCGGGATAGGATTCCTTCATCCTGCTTTCCAGCTCCCAAGTCATGCTTTCTCCGGCAGCTCCTAACAAGACAACTTTAACCAACGCAATCTCCTTGCCTCTTAGAATCTTCATCTCACGTTCCACAATCCGTACCGACATCGTTTCCATAGTAAGATTATCCCGTACTTGCACATCATCCATATGAATCACATGCGAGGGATCTGGAACATACTTCTGGAGTTGTGACACATGAAACACATCATGTAAGTTCGACAGATTAGGCGGTAAAGCCACTCTATAAGCAACCTTGCCAACTCTGTCTGAAATCTGATACGGACCAATAAAACGAGGAGTGAGCTTCTTAGACTTCAAGGCACGTCCAACACCGGTCACAGGTGTAACTCTCAAAAATACATGGTCACCCGCTTGAAATTCTAATTCCTTCCTTCGCTTGTCGTGATAACTCTTATGTCTACTCTGGGAAGTTTTCATCTTTTCTCGAATTAACTTCACCTTCTTAGTAGTCTCTCGAACAATTTCAGGTCCAAGTACTACACTTTCTCCAGATTCATGCCAACATAAAGGAGTCCTACATCTCCGACCATATAATGCTTCAAAAGGGGCCATCCCAATACTAGAATGGTAACTGTTATTATAAGTGAACTCGATCAATGGAAGATAGGTATCCCACGAACCTCCCTGTTCAAGAACACAAGCTCTCAACAAATCCTCCAACGACTGAATAGTCCTTTCAGTTTGACCATCCGTCTGAGGGTGATATGTCGTACTCAACCTCAACTTAGAACCCAACGCCTCTTGCAACCTCTTCCAAAAATCAGAAGTAAACCTCGGATCCCTATCAGACACAATACACAAAGGAACACCGTGCAGCTTCACAAATACACGAATATAAATCTCCGCTAACTTCGATACTAGAAAACTGATGTTAATAGGGATAAAATGAGCCGACTTCGTAAGCCTATCAACAATCACCCAAATAGAATCATGACCCCTTGAAGTATTAGGTAATCCCGTCATAAAGTCCATTGAAATGCTATCCCATTTCCATTCTGGAACTTCTAACGGCTGCATCCACCCCGTAGGCTTCTGATGTTCAACTTTCGACTTCTGACAGGTTAAACATGCATACACAAACTGCGCTACATCATGCTTCATCCCAGGCCACCAAAACAAATTCTTCAAATCTCGATACATCTTTGTAGCCCCCGGATGAATACTCAATTTACTTTTATGACCTTCTTCAAGAATCGCTTTCTTCATTTCCGCATCATCAGGAATACAAATTCGATTTCGTAATCTCAACACACCTTGCGCATCTAACTTGAAATCGTCATTCTCTGACTGATCGATTCCAACCATCGAATCTACTAGTTTCACGTCTAACTTCTAAGCTTCTCTGATACTATCCAGAAAATCATTGTTAATCTTCAGCATCCCCAACATCACACTCTGCGGTGTCACCTCGCAAACTAAGCTCATATCTCTGAATTGCTCAATTAACTCCAATTCTTTAACCATCATCGCCGACATATGCAAAGTCTTTCGGCTTAAAGCATCAACCACAACATTAGCTTTACCTGGATGATAGTTCAAAACGAAATCATAATCCTTTAATAATTCCAACCATCTCCGTTGTCTCATATTCAACTCCTTCTGATCAAATAAGTACTTTAAACTCTTATGATCACTAAACACTTCAAATCTCAAACCATAAAGATAATGTCTCCAAATCTTCACCACAAAAACAACTGTAGCAAGTTCTAAATCATGCGTAGGATAGTTCTTTTCATGAGTTCTCAACTTCCTCGACGCATAAGCAACCACCTTATCATTCTGCATAAGCACACCTCCTAAACCCATCTTAGAAGCATCACAATATACCACAAAAGGTTCTCCCGGATTAGGTAATGTCAAAACCGGAGTCGACGTCAATCTCTTCTTCAATTCCGTGAAACTTTCTTCACATCGAACGTCCCACACAAACGCTTTACCTTTACACGTCAACTTAGTTAACGTAAGTGCCAACTTCGAAAAACCTTCGATAAACCTTCTATAGTAACCAGCTAGTCCCAAAAAGCTTCTTATCTCGGTAGCCGACCTTGGAATTTCCCATATCAACACAACGTCTACTTTAGACGGATCCACAACAATGCCACTATCCGAAATGACGTGACCAAGAAAACTAACTTCCTTTAACCAAAATTCACATTTTGACAACTTTGCATATAACTTCTTCTCTCTCAAAACTTGCAATACTAGTCTTAAGTGTTCTGCATGCTCTACTTTCGATTTTGAGTAAATCAGTATACCATCAATGAACACCACCACAATCCGATCCAAGTAAGTATGAAAGATACGGTTCATGTACTCCATGAATACTCCCGGCGCATTAGTAACACCGAACGGCATCACCAAATACTCATAATGTCCATAACGCGTTCTAAAAGTTGTCTTCTGAATATCATCATCTTCCACTTTAATCTGGTGATAGCCTGACCTCAAATCAATCTTGCTAAACACACAAGCACCTACCAACTGATCCATCAAGTCTTCTATTCTCGGAAGCGGATACTTGTTCTTAATCGTCACTTTGTTCAACTGTCTATAGTCAACACAGAGCCCCATACTCCCATCTTTCTTCTTCACCAACAACACTGGAGCTCCCCACGGCGATACACTAGGCCTTACAAACTTCTTTTCAATCAAATCCTCCAACTGCTCCTTTAATTCTGACAACTCAGACGCAGACATTCTGTACGGTGCCATAGTAACAGGTCTGGTACCAGGTACAAGATCAATTGCAAATTCAACTTCTCTCTCTGGCGGTACTTCAGGAATTTCATCAGGGAAAACTTTAGGAAATTCACGCACCACCTGCAACTCATCAATTATAGCTTGGTTCTCAATAGATAATGTTGCCATCAACGAGAACACCTGAGCTTCTTCTTGCATCAACCGTTGCAACTTTCTAGCAGACAATAACCTAGCTTCCTCTTCAGGAGTAGAAAACCTCAAAGTCTTGTTATAACAATTTATATGAACATAGTTATATTCTAACCAGTTCATACCTAAGATCACATCCATTCCAGTTAACGACAAACATACCAAATCAACATTAAAGTCTCTGTCGAAGATCGACAAAGGACACTTTAAACACACAAGAGAAGTAGTCACCGATCCCTTAGCCGGAATCTCAACGACCATCTCTTCATTCATAGAAGACAACATAAGACCCAATCTCTTAACACAATCAGCAGCAATAAAGAAATGAGTAGCACAAGTATCAATCATAATGATTAAAGGAGTACTATTAATGAAACATGTACCTCTGATGAGTCTGTCCTCGCTAGTTGTCTGAGTCGCAGCCAACGCGAACACTTTCCCACCGTTTTGCGCCTTCTTTGGTTTCTGACACTGACTACCAATGTGTCCTTCTTCACCACAGTTGAAGCAAATCCTCTCTTTATGCTTGCACTCAGATATGGCATGCCAAGTCTTACCACAACGGAAACACCTCTTCACCTCAGCAGTACTGTAATACCCCGTATTTTATGGCACCGAATAATATTACATTGTGATTAACTGAGTGCGGTTGCTCTGAGAAATTTATTTGATAAAATAATTAGAGTAACTTCGGTACTTAGAATTGATCCAATTAATACTATTTGTTTCGGAGACATTTATTTTGTTTGAACTTAAGAGACTTTTTGGACATTTAGTAGTATTATTTCTAATACTAAGTTTACCATGTGAATTCTTTTCCTCTCACTTGCCAAACAAAAGAAAAAGATAGAAAGAAAGAAGGAAGAGAGGAAAGGAAGGAGAGAAAAAGGGAAAAACAAGAATTTAAAGAAAAGCTCAAGAACATCAGGATCATCATCATCCAATCTTCATCCAAACTTCTCAATCATCTTCATCTTGCTCTATCTCAAGGTGAGTTCTAGTTAGTACCATTATTAGAGAGTTCTAGAGAGTTTTTGGATTTAGGTTAGATTATGGAATTTGGAACTTTATGGTTGAATCTTGCTATAAATGTTGTTATATGCTTGTTATCATGCCTATACTGAGTTTGGATCATGTGGGTATTATTTTGATCATGATTTGTTGGAGGAAAAATGACTTGGGAGTGGAGAACAGCAGCTGGGAGAAGTTCTGGTTCGCGTGGTTCGCCTAGCGAACCTGGGGCGAAGCCCAGCGAACAGCAATCGAGGGTTCGCCTAGCGAACCCAAACGCGAAGCCTAGCGAAAGTTCGCTGACCCGTTCGCCTAGCGAACTTAGTGTGTTTTGAGTCTGGGGACTTACTGCCTAGGTGTTCGCTGGCTCGCCCGCCTAGCGAAGGCGAAGGCGAAGGCTCACCAGACGTTCGCCTAGCGAACTTAGGGTGTTTTGGGTCTGGGAGCATTCTGACTAATTGCTCTCCAGCTCGCTCGCCTAGTGAAGGCGAAGGCGAAGGTTCACCAGCTCGTTCGCCTAGCGAACCTGGGGCGAGCTGTGTTGTTTTTTAACTTGTTTTCGTCATATCTCCTCATTCGGTTGCCCGTTTTGAATGTTCGGTATATCAATAGAAGCTGGAGAAATGATATTTATGATGACGATAAGGATTGTCGATTTTATTGCCCGATTAAATAATCGGAGGGAACCCGAAGTGGTATTCATTTGATAATTCTATGTAAACTAGGTTTTTAAAATTGTGTTAAGCTATTCTATTATACTAATAATGTATGTTTTGCCTAATTTATGGTTGTTAGCATGTTATGATTGAAAATGCATGTAAGATAAAAAGGAAAATAGGAAGAGTGAGGAAAACCTCTTATGAACTATAGGGACTTTAGAAGTTGGAAACACTAGTATGGAACATGTGTGTTAACCGTTTGGTTGTGAGAAGGCACTATGGCCTTGTGATTGTCGAATACAATCACGACTGTGTGAGATCACGTAATCGTAACTGGATATATTTATTTGCGAGTGCGTTTCATGGTTCTCGAGCTCCTCTAAAACATGTGCACAACTACTTGACAGGTTTGATTCCCATGTGCAGTACGAATGGCGCTCTGGGAGCGTATGCTTGTGATGCTTTATGGCCCGTGTGAAGCGACGGTTCATAACGGTTTATCGCCCGTAGAACCCGAATCCATTCGTATGTCAAGTAGGTTCAAGGATCCATGACTCGAGTCGTCTTCTAGACGTAGAAGCGGACGGGAAAAGGGGATACCTTGGTGTGGTTACCGATTAGTGATATTGTGAGTTGTTGAACTCATAGCATGTTTCCATATAGTGTGTGTGTGTGCTCAAAGTCACTCCCTTTCCCCGGACTTGAGTTAGGATTGTTAGAACCATAAATAATCCGAGAGAATCCATAAGATAGGGAACTCACTGAGATTTGATGTACCTCACCCCACTGTTGTTGTTTACATCACAGGTCCTGCAGGTTCGACGACGGGTAAGGATAAAGTGGTCTGACTTTTCCTTCCGGTTCGTAGTTTTTGAGATGGCATGGCTTCCGCTATGACGTTTTATTTTGAGATCATTGCCTTGATCTAGCTCTTAGTTTTTATCATGTTGGAACATCTTATATATGTAATTCCTTAGTTTTGTGTTGTATTAGGGGCATTTATGTGTATAATGTGTTAACTAAGACTTATTTGTATTTCAATACCAAATACTTGGATTCATATATATAATTTATGCTTTGATGTATGGATTTTATATGTGGGTGTTACAAGTACACACATTACTCTTATGACCAGGTTTCCCGCATTTGAAACAAGTTATGCCAGCAGGAGCATCTCCCCCACTAGTTCTCTTGCCATCAGCCACTTTCTGTTTACCTTTTCCCGCCGGAGCATCATAGGGCTTGCCACGATTCTGTTGGTGCTTGCCCCTCCTCTCATTAATGATCTTATAATAAGCATTGTTATCCTCTTCAAAAATCCTGCAACTATCAATCAAATCCGAAAAAACATGAATCTTCTGATATCCAACTGCCTTCTTAATCTCTGGGCGCAACCCACTCTCAAACTTGATGCATTTTGAAAATTCAGCATCATCCCCGTTGTAGTGCGGATAAAACTTAGCCAACTCAATAAACTTTGTAGCATAATCGGTAACCGACATGTTTCTTTACTTCTGCTCAAGAAACTCGATTTGCTTCTTACCACGAACATCCTCTGGGTAATACTTCCTCAGGAACTCTCTTCGGAACACAGCCCAAGTGATACCTTCACCTGCAGCTTCCAACCTCTGACGAATCTCTAGCCACCAGTCATCAGCTTCGACTGCTAGCATGTGAGTCCCGTACCGAACCTTCTGCGCTAGAGTGCAGTCCATCACACGGAAGATTCTCTCCATCTCTTTCAACCAATCCAACGCTCCATCAGGATCATACGTTCCCTTGAAGGTAGGCGGATTCTTCCTCTGAAAAGTTGCCAAACTACGAGATCCAGCATTCTCGTCAGCGTTCGGCTAATACTGCAAGGCTTGAGCCATTGCTTGCATCGCAACAGCAATTGCAACATCGTTCCTTCCAGCCATCTCAACTTATCACTGCAACATAAACAAGAGTAGAACTAAGTAACTATACTCGATTGTTAAACAGAACTACGACTTGACAACTTGGCCGGACGGACCGACCTGCTCTGATACCACTAATGTAACACCCCAATTCTACCCATCAAATATTTAATAAAATCAGAGTAATAAATTTCAACATAAACAGGATGTCACATTTTCAACTTTAAACATCAACCTCAATCACATAATACACAGATGCATAACACTGTAAAATAATCGGGACACCATCAACATTAACTTTTTGTCTTTAAAATCAAATGACTTCATTAATCAAACGGCTGAATTCTTAACTTCAATTTAAAAGAGCAACATCTTTGTCCAGCTCAAATTAACGTCAACATAGTAAAGCTTTAATAAAATGTCAGCATAAAATTCAGCAACGGAATAAACAATAACAATTGCAAATAGCGTTCAATCCCCCCCCCCCCTCCGAGTGTTACGTATCAGAGCGACGACACCGACCAAAACTAATGAAGGTAAACGGCCTTCACTCTGGTATACCTGCAGGATGGCGTATAAACCATCACCAACCACAGAAGGGGTGAGATATCAAACAATATAATCGGATATATGATAAATAATATATTAGATCATATTATAAAATCACCACTTCACAAATTTTTAGGCAACATAAATCAACAACACAACGACAATATCTCAATCAACATAAATAAGCAACATAACAAACTTGAAAACAATATTAATCCGCAACGCAACAACAACTTAGAATTCACATTCAATTAACCACACAACAACAACGATGCAACATGAAATGCGACTCAAATGCACATGCATGTTGTACCATTGGAGCAGAACTCCCAGCTTAAAAATTTGCCAATTAATAGAGGCATCATAAAGGCATAAGCCTTCTGCTTAATATTTTGCCAATCCAGGCTAGCATAATAATTTGGCCAATCCATGCCAACTTAATATGTTATGCCATGTGACCCAACATGAACATCATAATAACAACACTGATAATTATATCTATCAGCACAACAACAAAGCAGCATTGGCCATATGCCTACAACTTAAATTCTTGCCAATAATTAGAGGCAATTCAACATATTCCACAGCTTGTAATCCTCAACAACGAGTATCACAACAACTAGGATTTAATGCACCAACTAAAATATACTACAATCGATCATTTAATTGCTCGGTAGTTTTTGACTAAAAATCGAGTAACTAATTCCATTATTAATTCTATGTTCCGTACAACTAATTTATATACCAGCTTCTCCAATTGAAATTAAGATGGAATAGAAACAAGTGAAAACCATAACGGACAGAATTCAGCAGAACAGAAACAGAAAAATTCGCACAGCAGGTCCGTGACGCTCGTCACATTTCCTGGCCCTCGTCACACTGCGTGACGGTCGTCACTCTCCCAAACTCGGTGTGCCGCTCGTCACGCCCTTGTTACGATCGCCACACCCCAAAAATCCCTTCGTCTCAGAATTTCATTCTAGTTCTCTCACAGTCCCAATTCATCTAACACGGTGAAACGGAAACACAACAGAAAATATACCTTAAAGCACATAGAATAATTCTTCCCAACCAATTCATCAACCTCTCCTTGAATTTTCAAATTAGTTCCAAATTTACTCATCAGTGCAACAGAAACACAAGTAATTATACCTTAAAACAACATAACTAATTTTCTTACGAACAATTCATCAACAGAAAAGTGATTCAATATCCACGACAACATTTTCAATACAGACAGAGGAAAATTCTACAATCCAACCCCACATATTATTCATCAATTACCCCATTATAGAGTCAGAACCTTACCCTTACCTTGGATTGAAGGTCGCTCTAAATTCCCGGTCGGAATCTTGCTCTAGCAGCCTCTCCGAAGTCTCTCTCAAACTCTTGATCCACTTCTTGTAACTTCCACGTTCCTCTTTTCTTCACAGAACCCTCGTTTCCTCTTCCTATTTCTAACTGCCACTCTTTCTTTTTAATTCCTATTCTGAGAACTAACACCCATTATAAAATAATACTATAATCTTATTGGGCTTACGTTCTTACACCCCCCTTTTCTACTACTTCCACCCAATTAAATAGGCCCAATTAATATAGCCTAGTATTATTCTATTTCCTACCACTTAATTCAACTAAACAATTCTACAACAATTAACACAACTTAAATCGATATCACACAACTTCAACAATTCAAACGGAAAATATTCAAAACTATTTAATTAAATAAATAATTAAATAATTGGGCGTTACATTGAGCAAGTAACTTCATCACAAATTTTGTTTGGTTTAAGGACTCCAATTCTTATCATTATGAACAATATTCTTGTTCCTCTCTATCCTTTCTTTCCATAGCCACCTAGAGCTCCTAATTTCATCCTTTGAGTAAGGAGAAATTGTCCATTAAAGTCACATACATGAACATTGTTGTGTTAGCTGCAAAAATAGAAACAAGTTATATTATTATTGTTGCTTTGCATGCACATCATACACCAATATTGCCTCAATTGTCTAAACACTCTCTTCCACTCTCAATGCACCTCACACACTCTTTACCATAAGTGTGCAAATAAAAGAGAAGTGAGAAACTTGCCTCATAAGTTGTTGTTGCTGCCAAGTCAGTACATCATCATCACCTCTCATCTTAATCCACTCCATGAGCCTTCATGTTGCTCTCCTCACCATAACAAAACAACAAAAACTCGTGTCAGCTCATACACCTCACTGATTCTCCAGTGTTTAGGAATTGAAACAATGACTTATATCGTCAGGAAAGTTTATTTGAAAGCATACCACGGCAATTATGGGTATATTGTATCATCATCCTCCCTCCAATCTTTGCAGAATAAAAAATAAAGTGGAAAAGAGATAAAATATTTTGCAAAAGAAAGCATAAAAATGTAAATAGCAGACAAAATGAATTGAATCAAAAGTTGCAATGCTCATTTCATTAAATTTGAAGGTACAAACATAATTGAAAGCAAACAACTATTACAAAATAAAGAAAATGTAAACAACAAGAAACAAGGCCTAGTGACTAGTTAAACACAAGGATGAGTTGTCCTGTCTTTAAGAAGTAGCTGAGCTGAAGTCAACTGAAGCTTTACTTGGTGTGCCCTGGCAGAGGATTGCTCTGGACATTGGGATTGTCCTTAAAGGAGAGGATTTTATTTCTCATCAGCTCTTGTACTCTAGCCTTCAACGCAAAGCAACCTTCCAAATTATGGCCTGCGCCACCTTGATGGTATTCACAATAAAGATCAGCCCTATAGCCGACTGGAAGAGGATTTGGAGGAGGAGACATAAGCCTTGTGGTAACCAACCCCTGCTCAACCATACCAGGATAAAGTTCGGTGTATACCATGTGAATAGGGTTAAATTGATTTCTATTACGGTATTGGTTATGTCCTGCAGTTGGACTTTGGGAAGCTTGAGCTGGTCGTGGAACAGTAACCACGGGAGTAACAGCAGTAACAGTAGGGTGAATAGTATAGTGAGGTTGGGGACAAGGCATTCTCACTTCAACCATTACAGCATTAGTTTGATCCTCCCTTTTCTTCTGAAAGTTCCCATAGGATTTCTTCACAGCATTGGAAGATTCAGCAGCCTTGGATACTTTTCCTTTCTTAAGACCTTCCTCGAGTCTTTGGCCAATAGTAATCAAATTAGTGAAATTGGAGGAAACACTTCCAATCATCTTCTCCTAATAAAATGGGGACAGGGTGTCCATGAACATTCCAGTTAATTCCTTGTCAGCCAAAGGAGGTTCAAATTGGGATGCCAACCCTCTCCAGCGCTGAGCATACTCCTTAAAAGATTTCTTCTCATGCTGAGTCATGTTTTGAAGCTGGCGGCGATTAGGAGCCATGTCAAGCTTATACTTATACTGCTTCATGAAGGCATTTACAAGATCTTGGAAGCAGTGAATGGAGTTTTGCTCGAGACCCATATACCATTTAAGTGATGCTCCACTCAAGCTATCCTGAAAACAGTGGATAAGCAGCTTCTGATTTTTGGTATAAGCAGTCATCTTACGAAGATACATGACTAAATGAGCCCTTGGACAAGAGTGCCATTTATACTTCACAAATGCTGGAGTTTTTGTAAACTAATTGATGTTGATCAAGTACTTAGTTTTTTATTTTTTTTTAAAAGTTGATTTTATTAATTTAATTAATTGATTTTTTAACTAATTAAATAATAAAATGAACTAAAGAAAATAAAAAATAATAAAGGGAGGGTGCAAACATGCATACGGGTGTAGCATTGCAAAAAGTTTCTAGCACGAGCTTTACCCATAAAATAAAATAAGAAAAACAAAACTAAAGAGGAGAGGTGGTGCAAATATAAGAGTCGGCGGTTGAAAGGACCAAGGGATGAAAGGAAGAAACTAAAAATAACATAAAGAGAAGAGGGGGTGCATATATAATAGTCTTTTTTCATGTGTGGCCCAAAGATCAGCCATGCCTTGTGTTTGGTTATGAACTTATGTTTTTGTTCAGCTGTTGTTAGGGCTAACAATCAAGGTCATAACCAAATAGTTAAACAGTTATGCACTTATGAAATACAATGGTTATTTAGGTTATGTTGTATTGATGATATGAAATACTTGTTCTATTGTATGATGCCGAAACAGGTTCAGTAGTATAATTCTATTCAGGTTATGATGTACACACAATTGTCTCCAAATTATGTCAAAAATGTAAACTCAGTTCTTGATGTAATACTGGTTATATGATGGAATACAGGTTATGTCTACAATTATTTGAAAATTAGACACAATTTTCTTCAAATTATGTCTGTGATTATTGTATAATGTAATACAAATTGTGTCAAAAATTTTCATCAAAATTCACACTAAAATTTTGATGAAATATACCCAGTTTTCCAACATCAGATTTTGATGAAATTTACATCAGAAATTTGCACAATTGTCTCCAAATTGTTGGGTGTGAATATGGAAGTAGAAAAACCGTATAGAGGGAGGTGAATAGACCAAAATAAAAAAAATGCAACTGTCGTTTTCCAAAATCAGAGTGTTTTCAAAAGAGTTACGACCGGAGGGTTTGAATCGAAAATGAAAATTATACAGTTGAATATGATCAAGCTAACACAGTTCGTTTCACACATATCCAAGATTATAAAGATGAAAGTCTTGGTATGAATTGATTCAATTTGTGTAGTCATAAGAAGTGTACACATTTCATTCAATGTGTGGAATCATAAATTCAATTTGTTTTCAGATTTATCAATGACAATACTAGCTTTACTAGTTGTCTAATTACAACAAAACCTAAAGCTTTATGTAATAATTTGCTATTTAGGCCAAAACGATATGATACAAAGGAATTGAAAAACCTAGCATGAAATCACTACAAATATAAATGCAAGAGTAAGAGTTAGAGAGATGACACCAAGATTTATAGTGCTTCAGCGTTTGTCCTCTCTTGGCCTATATGCACTCTTCAATGGTTTCCCATTGGAACGTGTATAGTTCCTTGTTATTTGACAAATATTTCCAAGAATTTATACAATCACTAATCCACAATTACAACTGAGAAAATAAATCTCCTAATTTGTATCTTGACTTGTATATAGCAAACTTGCCAAACTCTTATATGTAATATTTATTCGAATACGTTTCTTGAACCTTCCAATAACATTAGTTCTGCTCCAGGCATTCTTGTGTAGCTATTAAACCCTTGATCCTATAGATTCCTTGAGCGGTGCAATTGTCTGAAGATCCAAGAAGAACTTTGCCCTATCTATAGCCTTCTACACAGTTACTACTAAGACAATGCTGGATAGAAGAACCTACTTCTTTTCAATGGAATTTGTCACCACCATTAACAATCCCTCGTTCTTGATAACAACTTGAAAACTCAACAAGATCTCCAAGAACGGTTAGTTTCAAGTATGCACCTCTTTCAATCAATCTCAAAACTCTCTTTATCAAGATCAAAACTCAATTGAAGTTGAAGATGTGAGATATCAGTAGTTAGACTTTAAACTTTCAAAATAGTGGAAGTTAAATTTCACACAAAATCACAATGAAAATTCTTAATAGAATGATAGATGTTTTGTCTAAAGCAATGACAAAAATGATTTATAAGTGCTTGAGATAAAGCACACAAAATGGTTGAAAAGGGTGGTTATATTTGAATAAAAAAAAATATGATTTGAATTAAAATAAGCAAAATGAGGTGGAATTAAAGATATAACTAATTTTTGAAAAAAAATGCTAGTTGTTTCAGATCAAAGACACCATGATTTGAATCAAGCACAAAATTTGATTTGAATCAAATGACAAATAACTGACATGGTTTTTAGGCAAAAGAATTTGATTCAGATCATGTTAAAAGTTTGATTTGGATCTAATCAAACATATTCAAACATGAATTGTTAAAATTTAAATTGATTCGAATCATGTACAAAATTTGATTTGAATCAAATTAGACAAAATATGTTCTCAGGAAAATGATCAGGATCAAGTGTAAAATTTGATCAAGATCAAATTGATGAGTTTAACTACTGCCAAATTTGATCAGGATAAAAAGTTCAGTGTAAATATGAATGATTCAAACCAATCTTGTAAAATCTTAAATTTTCAAATTTTCAAAAGCTTTTTGAGATTTTATCTTTGAATCAACTTTGACAAAAAACACACAATGATTTCATTCCCCCAACATATGCTGTTGTTCAAAGAACAGTTATATAAAGATCAATTCTAACTTTGTATGAGAGGAAGAAACCTCAAAAATGCTTAGATTTTGAGTTATGAAGCTTCAAAGTTTTGAAAAATATTTGGACACTTAGAATATTTTCAAGGCAGATTTTGGTCTATAGAAACAACAATCTTTGTAGCCAGTTTTCACTATGATCCTTTGAGATTCAATACTTTAGTCAAGCATGAAAGTTTTAAAGAATGTTTGGGGCTTTTCAAAAAGTACAAGAACTCCTCCATAACATTCTTGAGCTGAGAGTTTCGAAGGGATGAAGTTGGTGTCACAAGGTTGATGTTCATGTCATTTTCACCACTTGTTCTTGGCCAAAACTCCAAGCCATGCCCTATAATCATGCTTTACAGTCCTCATTACTTCTAAATCAATCCATAATCAGAAGTTTACATAAAAAATGGAGCCTTATCCAAGTGGTTAAGCTATTATTCAAGAGATATTTCCATTTGTGGAAGAAAGGTGACATTTCCATTTACATAAAGTGACTTTAAACAAAATCAAATTGTCTTTAGCATTGTAGTTTTTTCTTATGCACCATAAAATTTTTGTACTGAGAAGCAACATGTCTGAACATCTCAACAACCCTAGAAGAAGCTTGTACCTTTGCATTGGAATGACACAAAATCATGAAACTACCAAGTTACAACTCAACCAAGCCAAAAGGTCAAGAAGTTGATAATCTGACCAACTCTTTACCTCCACTTTTTTCCTATAAATAGAGGACCCTCTCAAGTATCAAAAGACACAAGAGCTCACCCTCCAAATCTCATCATTCTCTCTTCCCACAGTTTTTGCAAAAACACTCCAAGTTTGCAAAACCTCTGGCCAAACACTTTCCACTCGTGCAACTCTCAAACCAGCTTCACAAATCTTCTCTAAACATCATTTAGAACTCATTCCAACTCTTGGAAAGTTTCTGTACCAACTAAAACACCATCCTCCATTTCCATTTGCTCATCTTGCAAGAACCCTCGAGTAAGACTATCCAAGCTGTTTCTGGCCATTTGCATTTCTCAAGCACTCTCTAAGGGATTCAACAAGGCTCTAGAATTCTATATCTTGCACCTGTAATCACTAGAAGAAGCCTTGGACTTTCTCCAAGAGGTAAGCACCTTGAACCCTTGAAAACTCATGATCATGCATTGTTCATAATTGTTTCTTGAAGTTTTCATAAAGATGTGATGGTATTTAGTGTACATGGCTCACTTCATTCAAAAAATATCATGTGTGTGTGATGCTTAGAAATTCTGAAACTTATGGTTGTTACACTGGCTTGAGATGAGTGTGTCTTGAACCCTTAGTTTTAGGGCAAACCAATAGCATATTCAGAATCATTGGATTTTTCCAACCATGATAGGGTTTTATTTTGTAAAAAATGATGGAAAAATGAGGGAGAAAAGGTGAGTTGAAAACCTAGACATGGGAGAGTTAGGGCTCGGGGAGAGAGAAAGAGAAAAGAAAGAAAGGTGAGGAAGAAGAAGCCGAGGTGGAGGCAAAGTGGAGGTGACATGGCGCTGAGTTGGCCATTTTGATGTTGTTTTAAAATATATATTTTTAGAGGTAGATATATTAATGGATTAGAGCATAGCACCGCTGGTCCAGAAGGAGGGTTTGTGTGTGTTTGTAAGCGAGAGGACTGGGGTTCGAATCCCCCTCGCCCGAGTCCTTTTTATTTTTTTGAACTTCAAGTAGTTTCAAAATATATATTCATGTTCCCACATGTTTTCACATAGCACGCATAACTGGTTTGGTCTTGGTTTTAGGTTGCAACCTGGGTAGCGTGAGTTCAACACTCACTTGGACCATTTACCTTATTTTTAGCACTTATTTTCTTCTATTTTCTTTGCAAATTCAAATGATCATAACTTCTTAATTTTCAATCATTTTTTACCCAATCTTTTTGCGAAATGTTCATGATGTTGTCTATTTTCTGTTCATGAAATTAGATTTCCAAAAATAACTATTTTTGTCACACTTATTCATGTTTAAAGTGAGTGACCTTTTTAGGTTTTCTTAAGGACCATTTTCTTTTCTTTGGTTGGTTCCTTTGATTTTCTTTGCACATATGGACATGTTTGAACCATTTGAAACTTATGTGAACCTTGTGTGATGTTTTCAACTTATACCTTTGGTCTTGACTTGGTTTTTGGCTTACCTTTATGTATGTTTACATGTCTAAATGCCTTGAAGTTTGTTTTCCTACACCATGAACCTTTGTATAACTATCTTGCCTTAATATGAGATGTCATCTCCTTGTTTACACAACTATAATTTGCATGTTTGCCTTTATGTCGACTTCATTAAGTTTATGTGTCATTAAACACTTGATTTTTGTCTTGAAAAAGATTGTGAATACATGTTTGTATGCTCAAACCTTTGTGATGCTTCCACTTTGTTTAAAGACCATGTTGAACTCTAATATGCATGTTTGGTTGTTACCTACTTGTCTTAACATGTTCAAACTTGTGCCATGCTTAATTGGTCAAGTAATGCCTTAACTTGTTCACGTGATGTTTAAACTTTAAACATGTCATCTTTAAGCACTCTCACATACCGTCCTTTGTATGCTTTCATATTCACCCATCATGTTATTGTCATAAACATGTCTTGATGTTCAAGTATGATTGGTTGTTACCATTTACTTGTTTTAAATTGTATTCATGATAAAGTAATGCCTTAAATTATCCATGTATGCTTTGAAATTTGATTGTTATCATGACTTATGTATACCTTACTTCATCTTTGAACTTTTATCCATGTTTAAGTGTTGTCATAACTTATACATGTTAACTTGAACTTTGAACCTTACCATGATTAAGTGTTATTGCAACTTATCTTCCTTTGTCTTGTATTCATGATTAAGTGTTGTTACAACTTATCTTCCTTTGTCTTGTATTCATGATCAAGAGGTGTTAGTAAACCCTAAAGCATGTTTGCCTTAATTATGTACTTGAACTTATTATCCATAATACCTTGGTCTTGTTAGAACTATATCTCATGATTGTTTATATGTTGTAACATCTTTGTTTGATTGAACTTACTTTGGTTGTCACCATGTTGATTTAAAACTTCTTTGAACCTTTGAACATACTAGGTAGTTACTTTGTCTAATTCATGACTTTGTTTGGTCCTTACGCTAAATGTTGTCACATTTATCTTTATGCTTTGGTTGTAACCATATGTTCTACCTTTGTCATGTTTTCATTAATATCATTTTTTAATGTTACTTTGATTTTTTTTTCAAATTTATATCATGTTTGTTCATATCATCCATACTTAATCATACTTCTTTAAGTTTGTCAAGTTATCCCCAATATGATGTTAGCTTGTTAGCTTCCATCCTCAAGTTGCCTTTTATTCCTTGATCCAAGGGAAAGTCTCTCTATTAACTCCATGTCATAGATAGCTTAGCATTATCTATCCCCTTTGATCTTGTTAGAGTCATTAGGTTTTTGAAGTTTAGACTTAAGTAAGAATAATAAAATCTTTTGACTTTGTCAAGTCAAGTAGGTGTTAAGACTATAACACTTAGTTCCCCTTTGAACTTTGATCATAATCAAATGTTCATTCATCCTTAGTAAGGTGAACTACAGATGTTGTGATTCCATCCTTGTTAGGATATGTAGGCACAAGACCGCGAAGTTTTGGCGAGCTTACTTAGTGATTAAACCTTTAGTTTCCTATCTCTCACCATATAACCCAAACACAAAACAATAAGCAAACAATATCACAAATACTAGTAAGAGGTTCCTATAGAATACTATAGATACTTAGGATGCTAACACATTCCCTAGGTATAACCAACCCCGACCCCCTAAATCTCTTAACATTGTTGTTACATTGCAAACTTAGGGTTTTTTTTTCTGATCTTTACCCTTTCCCATGGATAAATCAAAGCTCGGTGGTGAATCTTTAAAAATATTTGTGATTTAAGTTTAATCAATAGCTTGATATCCAATTCTCACCGCAACAGAAAATGGCGACTTCACTGGGGAAACCTGAGAGCGTTAAGCCTAACTTACTTGTATTTGCTATATTATTGTTTGCTTGTTTTTATTGTTGCTCCATTTGGGTTGTTACCTTGTGGTGAGATAAGTCTCGACCTTGGACTTGAGAGCAAAATAAGATAGGAATGTGGTATATTCTAGAAAGCTTATAGGGAGTTGATTCCCGACCAAGCTAACTTGAGAAATCACCACTCAGTGGAGGCACTTTTGAGAATAACTATTGTTGATCAAGAGATTGTGAAAACAATACTATTTCTTGATTGAGCCTACGAAGCTGAGAACCTTTAGTTACCTTTAACCCCACTTGGCCTTTTTAGGAACCTAGTGCGATGACTATGAGGGAGTAGTCCTAAAATAGTTGATACGCGACACTACACTCAAAAGAGGTTCTCTTGAGAATATTATTAACTATCGAGTATTTGGGACATTGATAATATCCGAAAGATGGGCTAATGACTTTGGGAACTTGTTAGAACTCGTTGTACAGGTACAATAAACCCTAGTACATACCAAATGGGATAGGTGAACCTTTGAATTCATGCAAGCTTTACACCATGTTTGAGTGTGATCTTGTTGTGTTTGTGCATACATGCATTCATTAGCATCATTGTTCCTAAAAAGTTTCATGGAACTTAAACTCTTGTTTGCAAACATCATAGGATCACCATGGATAATGACAAAAGAAAAACTATTAAGTACACCTTCAAGAGTCCTATGTTGGGTGACCTAAGGAGATTAGGAGCTTTGGTTAAAGATCGAGAAGGGTTCAAGGACAAATATGGAAAGATGTTATCACTATTGAAGACTAATATGGAAGATGGACTTCTCTCCACACTCCTTCAATTTTATGATCCAGTCTGTTAGTTCTGAAATTGGTAGGAATTTTGGTAAAACAAAGTGTTGCATTAAGTTGTCTTACTTGATGTCTTGACACGTTGTTTCTAACATTCTGAGTTGGTGTGTTTTAGAATTGCAAGGATTTTGGGCATGATGTCGAACACGATGTTCTGACATCAGTTGACAGAACTTCCAGTTCAGTGATTTTATGTGCTGCATTTTTTTATATATCTTGGGAGATTTTGTTTGAGAGATTACAGGCGAATTTATTGGAGAAGATTTGTGTTGATACGATCAATTCCTGTTACTTTGTGGAGTATATTTTGTCACTATTTTTAGGGCAAAAAGATTTGGAGTTTTATCAGTTTTAATTGAGAATTAATTATGAGAATTATTATTGCCCAGGCACAAGAATCTATTTCTATTTAAAGGAGTCTCAATCCTACTTGGAAGTGACGAAGACTAGAGATTAAAGACTGAGTGTCAAGTGTTAGGGTTTGTGTTTTCGTCTGTTATTTGTGAGCCATTCATTCATCTTTCAGATGCTTGAATTGGACTGATTGTTTGAGTTGTATGTTTTCCACTCTAAGCTTTTAAGCACGAGTGTTTGTTCTTGATTGAAGCTTTTAAGTAAGATCAAGTATTGTCATTGAAGTGTGATCTTCTAATATTTGTAATTTTTCTATTGTCATCACTTCTGTGATTGAGGGGGAGTGAGAGGTGTCTCATATCTAAGAGTGTCTTAGGTAGAAGAGTCATTGGGTAGTGATTAAGTGAGTAGATTGTCAACTTGTGTGTTGATTGTAGATTCTATGAATTAATACTACTGATAGTGAATTTCCTCCCTGGCTTGGTAGCCCCCAGACATAGGTTGTTAGACCGAACTGGGTGAACAATTCTATGTGTTTATTTATTGCTTTTAAGTGCTGTTACTTTTACTGTCTTGTTCATATAGCAGATATTGATGTTGTGACATCTCACTCGACATCACATATCTGATACCAGAATTTCAATTGGTATCAGAGTAGGCATCCTACTCTGTATCTGGGTGAGATCTAGGGTTGTTACTTTCTGGTGCAATGGACAAGGAGAGTGGTGGATTTATGAATAAACCCCTTATTCTAGATGGATCAAATTATGACTATTGGAATCCTCGCATTGTTACTTTTTTGAAGTATTTAGACAGCAAGGCTTGGAAGGCTCTTTTGAAAGAATGGAAACATCTTGTCATTGTGGGAGAAGATGGTCAGTCAAAGTTGAAACCTAAAGAAGATTGGACCAAGGAAAAAGATGAACTTGCTCTTGGAAATTCTAAGGCTTTGAATGCCTTGTTTAATGGCATTGACAAGAACATTTTCAGGCTGGTCATCACATGTGAAGTGGCTAAGAAGGCTTGGTATATCCTGAAAACAACTCATGAAGGAACCTCCAAAGTCAAGATGTCAAGACTTCAGCTTCTAACAACAAAGTTTGAAAATTTAAGAATGAATGATGAAGAGACCATTCATGACTTCCACATGAATATACTTGAACTGTCAAATGCTTCTAGTGCTCTAGGAAAAAGGATGTCTGACGAGAAGCTGGTAAGAAAGATTCTCAGATCTCTCCCCAAGAGATTTAACATGAAGGTGACTGCTATAGAGGAAGCTCAAGACATTAGCCAAATGAGGGTAGATGAATTGATTGGTTTACTTCAGACATTTGAATTAGGGTTGAATGATAGATCTGAAAAAAATGTCAAAAGCATAGCTTTGGTGTCTAGTACAGAAGATGATGAGAAAGAGTGTGTTCCTGAAACTCAGGAGGAGGTATCCAATGCCATTGTTCTGTTGGGAAGACATTTTAATAAAATTTTCAAAAGAATGGACAGGAGCTATAAATCTAATGTCAAGAACATCACATCTGACATCAACAGGTCAGGTGATCAGATGAAGAAAACAAGAACTGAGGAGAAGCCTAATAATGAAAAAGGAATCCAATGTCATGGCTGTGAGGGTTATGGTCACATCAGAGCTGAATGCCCTACATATCTTAAGAAGCAGAAAAAGGGCTTATCTGTGTCCTGGTCTGATACTGAAAGTGAGCAAGATGAAGAGACTGCCAAGCATGTTAGGGTATTGACTAGAAGGTATATATCTGATAATGATTCTAGGGATGAAGAGAGTACATATGATGAGCTAACTGATTCTTATAGAGAGCTATGCATTAAAAGTGAAGAAGCCTATCAAGAAGGGGAGAGGCAAAAGAAGATTATTGCTCAACTCAAGGCTGAAAAGACAGAGCATTTGGAAACCATTCCCAAGCTGGAAGATGAAGTATCTGTGCTGAACTCTAAACTTGAATCTATGTCCAAGTCTATCAGAATGCTGAATAGTGGAACTGATGTTCTAGACAAGATTCTTAATGTTCGAAGAACTGCAGGAGACAAAAGTGGGTTGGGGGTCAACAGTGGATCTGCTTCAAATGATGTTATTCCTAATTCCAAGCCAGTGATGTTGAAACATCCTGACAGGACTCCCTTTAGGAAGAAATTCAGGCGCTGGAGATGCCATCATTGTGGGAGCTTTGGACACATAAAGGTGTTCTGTTATAAGTTACATGGGTATCCTAAGAGTACTCCTAATTATGCACCCAGACAGGTCATTCATAAAGGTAATCAAGTCATCAAGCAAAATAAGCAATGAGTCTCCAAAACCGATGTTGTCAGCTTGATAGCTCATACTTCTCTTAGAGTCTCCATTAAAGAAGACTACTACTTTGACAGTGGCTGTTCAAGACACATGACAGGAGTGAAGAATTTGCTGGTGGATGTTAAACTTCATTCTTCTGGCCATGTGACTTTTGGTGATGGTGTCAAAGGAGAAATCAAGGGTGTGGGAAAGCTGAATTGTGAAGGTGCACCTAGACTTGATGATGTACTGCTAGTCAAGGGGTTGACAGCAAATTTGATCAGTATTAGTCAACTATGTGATCAAGGACTCATAGTTAATTTTACAAAAACTGAGTGCATTGTCACAAATCAGAAAGGTGAAGTTATCATGAAGGGTGCTAGGTCTAAGGACAACTGTTACCTATAGGTGTCACAAGACTCAAGTTCCTCCACATGTTTTCTTGCAAAAGAAGATGAAGTCAGAGTATGGCATCAAAAGTTGGGACATCTACATCTGAAGGGAATGAAGAGAATCATATCTACAGAAGCAGTAAGAGGAATCCCAGAGCTCAAAATTAAAGAAGGAAGAGTTTGTGGAGACTGTTAGATAGGGAAGCAGACCAAGATGTCACGTCAAAAGCTTCAACATCCCACTACTTCTAAAGTGTTGGAACTTCTTCATATGGACTTAATGGGGCCTATACAGGTGTAAAGTCTAGGTGGGAAGAAATTTGCTTATGTAGTTGTGGATGATTATTCCAGGTACACTTGGGTGAATTTTATCAAAGACAAAACGGAAGTGTTTGATGTGTTTAAAGATCTCTGTCAAAGACTCCAAAGAGAAAAGGAGAGCAATGTCATCAGAATAAGAAGTGATCATGGGAGAGAGTTTGAAAATAGCAAGTTTGCTGAATATTGTTCTACTGAAGGCATCATTTATGAGTTTTCTTCACCTATTACCCCTCAGCAAAATGGAGTTGTTGAAAGGAAGAACAGAACCATTCAAGAATCTGCTAGAGCAATGATTCATGCCAAAAAGCTTCCTTACCATTTCTGGGCTGAAGCTATGAATACTGCCTGCTACATTCACAACAGAGTTACTTTGAGAAGAGGTACTTCAGCTACCTTGTATGAGCTGTGGAAGGGAAGAAAACCAAGTGTGAAGTACTTTCATGTCTTTGGAAGTAAATGTTATATTCTGTCAGATCGTGAACAGAGGAGGAAAATGGATCCTAAAAGTGATGAGGGAATCTTTTTGGGATACTCTACAAACAGCAGAGCTTATAGGGTATTCAACTCCAAAACCAGAGTCATGATGGAATCTATAAATGTGGTTGTTGATGACTATCGAATGAAGGAAGATGTTGATGTCGTGTATGATGTTGGAACATTTGTTGATGATGTATCAACAGAAGCTGAAGACAGAAGTGTAAATCCTAGTCCTACTGCTGCTGAACCTGAACCAGAGCAGCCTAACAAGGGACCATCCATCAGAGTGCAAAAGGACCACCCAAAAGAGCTTATCATAGGTGATCCAAACTCAGGAGTTACCACTAGGTCAAGAGAAGTTGTGTCAAATTCTTGATTTGTATCCAAAATTGAGCCCAAAAATGTTAAAGAAGCCTTGAAAGATGAATTTTGGATTAATGCCATGCAAGAAGAGCTGGGACAATTCAAATGGAATGAAGTGTGGGATCTTGTACTAAGGCCTGATGGAATAAATGTGATTGGCACCAAGTGGGTTTACAAGAATAAATCTGATGAACAAGGAGTGGTCACCAGAAATAAGCCTAGACTGGTTGCTCAAGGTTACACTCAGGTAGAAGGAATTGATTTTGATAAAGACTTTTGCTCCTGTGACCAGACTGGAATCTATCAGGTTACTCTTAGGTGTGGCTTGTAATCTCAAATTCAAGTTATTCCAGATGGATGTAAAGAGTGCTTTCTTGAAGGGGTACTTAAATGAAGAAGTTTATGTAGATCAACCCAAGGGGTTTATTGTTCCAACATTTCCTAACCAAGTCTACAAACTAAGGAAAGCTCTTTATGGATTAAAGTAAGCATCTAGAGCTTGGTATAACAGGCTTACTGAATTCTTGGCTCTGAATGGTTACAGAAAAGGAGGAATTGACAAGACATTGTTTGTCAAAGAGGAAGGAGGAAAACTGTTGATAACTAAAATATATGTTGATGACATAGTGTTTGGTGGGATGTCAGAAGCAATGGTTCAACATTTTATGAAGCAGATGCAGTCTGAGTTTGAGATGAGTCTTGTTGGTGAGCTCAGGTATTTTCTGGGTCTACAAGTTAGACAGATGGAAGACTCCATATTTATCTCTCAGAGCAAGTATGCAAAGAACATAGTCAAGAAGTTTGGTCTGGAGAATGCTAATCACAAGAGGACATCTGCTCCTACTCACCTGAAGCTGTCCAAGGATGAACATGGAGTGAGTGTGGATCAAAGCCTATACAGAAGCATGATTAGAAGCCTACTGTATCTCACAGCTAGCAGACCTGATATCTCCTTTGCCGTAGGAGTTTGTGCCAGATATCAATCTGAACCTAAAGTTAGCCACATGAATCAAGTGAAGAGAATTTTGAAATATGTGAATGGTACTAGTGACTATGGCATACTATACAGTCATGGATCAGGCACTGAACTGAGTGGATATTGTGATGCTGATTGGGCAGGGAGTGCTGATGATAGAAAAAGTACATCAGAATGATGCTTCTTCTTAGGGAACAATCTTATCACGTGGTTTAGCAAAAACCAGAATTGTGTGTCTCTCTCTACTGCTGAGGCTGAGTATATAGCAGCAGGAAGTAGTTGTTCACAACTGCTTTGGATGAAGCAAATGTTAACTAAATACAATGTCAAGCAAGATGTCATGACATTGTACTGTGATAATCTGAGTGCTATCAATATCTCCAAGAACCCAATTCAACATAGCAGGACTAAGCATGTTTACATACGTCATCCCTTTATAAGAGATCCGGTTGAAGATAAAGTGGTTGCTTTGGCACATGTTGCTACTGAAATGCAATTAGCTAATATTTTTACTAAGGCCTTAGATGCAAATCAATTTGAAAATTTAAGAAGCAAATTAGGGATTTGCATATATGAGGATTAGTAGAATTTTTTTTGGAGTGCAGAAAGGTGATTTTTGGTGCAGTTGTCTTATGTGTGTGAGCTTATCTCTTTGGTGAAATTGACAAAATAAGAATGTTTGGAAACAAACAAGAACATTTTTATTGCTGGAAGTACTCAATATTACAATTTTTTTTACAGAAACTACAAGCAAAGAGTTTTCATGTTTGGATTCAGCTATTCATTCCAACCACCTGAGTTAACGAAATTAACCCAATCTTCATCTGCTTCATCCTCAGAATCATGTAGTTGCACATGAGCCTTCTTGATGGTCTTCATCCTTGTTTCTGTTTTTATTCCTGTCCTTGTTCCCCCTGTAGAGCATCCACCTATTTTCATTTCTTTAGACTTCGTCTCCTTTGGTATTGTGCTCTTGTTCTTCCGGTCTTGCTTCAACTGGCCCTTGTGTGTTTCAACTATCTTGGAGGACTGAATCATGTTTCCTTCTCAGTTTGGCTGTAGTAAGAAGCAGTGTGGTGTAGTTTTTATAATTCAAATGGAAACCCTTGTTTGTATCGCCTGGTCAGTCAAAGTTGTTTGGTGTCTGTGCACCTCTCTCTGTTGAGTAATGTGTCACTCTTTCCAAGCTGAGTTACAACAGTTTTTCTTGGTATTTGACCATGTTTGACTAAGTGTCAGAACATTGGGCTTGCTGCTCATAGTGTTCTTTTGGCCAATTATGGCTAAAAAGGGGGAGAGTAGTGACTTTGGCTTTGATGTTACTGTAGTTCTGTGTTCTGTAGTGGATGTTCTTAGTGATGTTCTGTGATGTTCTGATGTTGGTTTTTGGTTGAAGTAGTTGGGTTTCTGGTTGTTGCTGGTCCCTTGACTTGAGGGGGAGCTTCAATTTGTTTGGAGTAAATGTTACTGTGGTTTTTAGATATGTTGTGGTTCTGCTGCATGTTCTCTGATATGTGTTTCTACTGTTGTTTCTCTGTTGTGTGCTGATATTGTTTACGCCAAAATTTGCCAAAGGGGGAGATTGTTAGTTCTGAAATTAACAACAATTTTGGTAAAACAAAGTGTTGCATCAAGTTGTCTTGCTTGATGTCTTGACATGTTGTTTCTAACATTCTGAGTTAGTGTGTTTTAGTATTGCAAGGATTTGGGGCATGATGTCGAACACGATGTTCTGACATTTGTTGACAGAACTTCCAGTTCAGTGTTTTTATGTGCTGCGTTTTTTTTATATATATCTTGGGAGATTTTGTTTGAGAGATTGCAGGCGAATTTATTGGAGAAGATTTGTGTTGAAACGATCAATTCCTGTTACTTTGTGGAGTATATTTTGTCATTATTTTTAGGGCAAAAAGATTTGGAGTTTTATCAGTTTTAATTGACAATTAATTCTGAGAATTATTATTGCCCAGGCCCAAGAATGTGTTTCTATTTAAAGGAGTCTCAACCCTATTTGGAAGTGACGAAGACTAGAGATTAAAGATTGAGTGTCAAGTGTTAGGGTTTGAGTTTTCGTCTGTTATTTATGAGCCATTCGTTCATCTTTCAGATGCTTGAATTGGACTGATTGTTTGAGTTGTATGTTGTCCACTCTAAGCTTTTAAGCACGAGTGTTTGTTCTTGATTGAAGCTTTTAAGCAAGATCAAGTATTGTCATTGAAGTGTGATCTTCTAATATTTGTAATTTTTCTATTGTCATCACTGTTGTGATTGAGGGGGAGTGAGAGGTGTCTCATATCTAAGAGTGTCTTAGGTAGAAGTGTCATTGGGTAGTGATTAAGTGAGTAGATTGTCAACTTGTTTGTTGATTGTAGAGTCTATGAATTAATACTACTGATAGTGAATTTCATCCCTGGCGTGGTAGCCCCTAGACGTAGGTTGTTAGACCGAACTGGGTGAACAATTCTCTATGTTTATTTATTGCTTTTAAGTGCTGTTACTTTTACTGTCTTGTTCATATAGCAGATATTGATGTTGTGACATCTCACTCGACATTACAAATCTGATACCAGAATTTCACAGTCTACCATTGTTTCACCTTTCCTTACTACCAACTTGTGCCTACATTGGAGGAGTATTCCTATATAGTTAGGTTTCCTATTTCTAACAAGTCTCCTTTCCCTTTCTTGGAGAAAGATCCTAAATAGCAAGACATCGCCAAAGCCACACATTTAGGGTTGTTTGAAATTCAAGATAACATGACCACCAAAGGAGGAGTCTTTGGTTTGACTATAGAGTTTTTTATTAGGAGAGCTCAGTATTATGCAGATCACATGAGCATGGGTGCTTTTGAGGCTATTCTTGCCTTACTTATATATGAAGTGTTCCTCTTCCCAAGCATTGAAGACTTTGTTGTCATCCATGCTATCAAGATCTTCCTAAAGAAGAATCCAATACCTACCTTGTTAGCAGATACTTATCACTCACTCCACTTAAGGAACTTCCATAGAAAGGGAATGATTACATGCTGTGTGCCATTATTGTACAAGTGGTTTATTTCTCACTTGCCCAAATCAAGCTCGTTTTCGAATCTCAAGAACGGTTGGTGGTCACAAAAGATTATGGCTCTTACCCACTATGACATTGATTGGTATAGTCGTGTCTATGATGGAGTTATGATCATTGATAGTTGTGGGGACTTTGCTAATGTACCTCTTTTTGTTACCAAAGGAGGAATCGGCTACAATCCCATCTTGGCTCGTCGTCAGCTAGGATATCCTTTGAAGGAAAAGCCCTAGAGTTTTCATGTTGAGAGTATCTTCTTCAAAGATGGTGAAGATAACAAAGAGCTTAAAGAGAAGATTGTGATCGCTTGGAGCCATTTACATGAGAAAGGGAAGAAAGACATAGGCAAACCCAATTGTGTTTCTTTGGAACCCTATCTCCAATGGGTCCGAGATAGGGCATCGAGTTGAAGATGCCTTATCCTCGTCAAGAGCCTATAACTCTGAAGAAAGAACCTACTATAATCTTCATGTCTGAAGTAGAGAAGTTGAAGATCGCTTTAAGCAAAGCACTTCAAGAATGAGATGCTTGGGAGAACAAGTATCAAGTAGTTTTCAGCGAGAACGCAGAACTCCAAAGACAACTACAGACAAAGACTGAAGAAGTACTCTCTTGTAAAAAGAGGAAGGTGCAAGAGGATTTATTTTCCTTTAGCCCTTAGTCGACTCCTTAGAAGTTAATGGTGGATAGGCTTACTTTTGAGAAGACTCAGAGGGAGGACCAAATCAAGAAGCTCAACAAGAGGCTGCTAGTAGAATCTCCTTAGGACTTTTGTTATCTTTTATTTAGATTTCGGTTAAGGACTTTTGTAAGTAGTACTAAACATTTTGTAATCCTCTTTTGAATTAATGAAATGAGTTCCTTTTTGATATATCCTTGATGTTTGCAAATATTTAAGTTCCGCGAAGCTTTTTTTGCATTTCATCTTGCATATATTGTCACATTTGCATTGTATTTCTTTTCATAAAACTCATTCCATCTTGTCATCTCCAGTTTCCACGTTGAATTCTCCACACCGGTATAACACCCGTGCTGAAGCCAAGAAAAGAATGGTAGATCAAGAGCACGAGATTGATCACATCAACAACGAGTTGGAAGACCTCCGTGGCAATGTTGGACAGATCATGGAGATGCTGCAGGTTATTCGTGCCAAGATGGATACCCAGACAACTGTTGCTCTGAGATTGCAAACCCTATGGTAGACCCTCTTCCAGTTACTAATCCTATCACTCTACCTCCATTTGGACTCCCGCCTGGTTTTGTTCCTCAACCACAAGTTCATGTCTCCACTCAACAGACAGTTCAGTTAACAACTGATGTTCCTAACGTAGTTCCGATTTTTGCACCCGCTGTTGTGCACACTCGTATAAGTCAACCTTATTATGACGACCATCATCAAGTTTATGACATACCCGATGGGTCTGAATATGAGGATGAGAAACGCGATAAGCTGACAAAAAATGTGGATTTGATTGAGAAAAGATCAGGGCTATGGAGGGGGATCAGGTATTTGGTGCCGCTGCTTGTGAAATGTACTTGGTATCTGTGTTGGTGATTCCAACAAAATTCAAAACACCAGTCTTTGACAAATATGAAGGGGTGTCTTGCCCTAAAAATCATTTGATTATTTATTATCACAAAATGGCAGCTCATGTGGACAACGACAAACTAATGATCCATTATTTCCAAGACAATTTGAAAGGAGCATCCTCAAAATGGTATCTAAGTTTGGATCAGTCACGAATCCGTTGTTTTCAAGACCTCTTCGATGCTTTCATAAAGCACTATAAGTATAACATAGATCTTGCACCAGGTAGAAGGCAGTCGCTTAGCATATCGCAGAAAAAAGATCTGAATCTTTTAAAGAGTACGCCCAAAGATGGAGGGAAACAACCTCTCAAGTAGAGCCTCCTCTATCAGAAAAAGAGCTTGCAGACTATTTTGTTGACACTGTACGGCCAGAATTCTATGAAAGAATGGTGGGGAGTTTCACTACTAACTTTTATGATTTGGTAGTCGTGGGGATTAAAATAGAATTAGGTCTAAAGAATGGGAAAATGAGTGGTTCAATTGGTAGTTCTAAAGATGAAGTCAAAAGGCCTTCTAGTGGTTTCCAAAAGAAGAAGGAAGGAGAGACCAATGTGTCATATCAACTGTGGCCTTCTAGTAGCCTTCTAGCTGTTTCACTGTAAGTCTTCTTTGATAAACTCATATCAACTGTGTAATAATAGTATAGATATTTAGAGTTTCCCCGGCAACTACGTCTAGCATAAAGCCCGTTGATTACTCTTAGAAATAGTCTAAACTAGATCCCCATAGGATTACCAGACACAGTCTTCCCTCCTCTTGGGGTTAAACAATATGGAGACATGGAAGGCAGCATTCTCTGTGAACCATTTCATAGACTGTCACTCGTAGAAGTTTTCAAAGAAACTCTATTCCCCATAGATGATCTTTTCTCCGTGAATGGTATCTCTTGAGTTTTCTTCCAAATTATCGAACTTTCCTGGCTTGATCTATTCTCGGTGAATGGCATGTCTTGAACTCTACTCCCCAGAGATGATCTTTTCTCCGTGAATGGCATCTCTTGAGTTTCTTCCAAATTCTCTTAACTTTCCTGACTTGATCTATTCCTTGTGAATAGCTTGCCTTGAATTTCTCGGGGTTTGGGGACCCACAGGCTTCTTAAAAGCATCGGCCTCCTCTTGGGCATCGTACAAGGACCCCCAGGCTTCCTAAAACCAACCCCGCCTCCTCTTGGGCTTAGTACAAGGACTCGTCGGCTTCTTAGAAGTATTCATAGCCTCCTCTTAGGCTTCGTATAATGATCTCTTCCTCCAGGAATAATAGCCTTCTCTTGGGCTTCGTACAAGGACCACTCGGCTTCTTAAAAGTTTCCAGCCTCCTCTTGGGCTTCATACAAATTGTCCCGACGACCTCCTAGAGGTATAGGAACAGAACTTAATCATCTGCATAGAACAGTCCTTTCAAAGAGTCTACTACTATTTCTCAAAGCATAGTACAAAAGATGAAACTCCAGACTTGGACAGTCTAATTTCCTTGAGTCTCAAAGACATTCTCAAGTGACCCCTTCGTTAAATAGGAGGAAAACCGTAGACTTGGGCAGTCTCAATACCCTTCGGATTTCCGGCTTCTTTAAAGAACAGGAATAACCCGGATCCTTGAATCAAATCCATGAGTACAGTGTTGCTCATATAAGAACTGATTTTCTCTTTAAAATCAGTATACTGGACCTGTCACTTGACTGAAATAACATTTAGCCTCTCTCTCGGGCTTTGTATGAGACACATAAGAGACTCCCTCGTTGAGTCAATTACCCCTTTAGCCTCCATCTCGGGCTTCGTACGAGATACAAAACACTCTCTTGTTGAGTATAAAAGACTATCTTGTTGGGTCGATAACCTTTTAGCCTCTATCTCGGGCTTCGTACGAGATACAAAATCACTCTCTTGTTGAGTATAAAAGATTCTCTTGGTGAGTCACCATCCTTAGCCTCCATCTCGGGCTTTATACGAGATACCAAAAGATTCCATCGTCGAGTCAAAACCTTTTAGCCTCTCTCTCGGGCTTCGTACGAGACACACAAAAATATCCTCTTGTTGGGCCAATAACCTCCTCTTAGGCTTTGTATAAGAAAACCACTGGTTAATCCAATTAACCTTTTAGCATCAAAGCTGTGCCTCGTTCACACTGCACAAACATCAACAATTCCTTCCATCTAATCACTGTAAACGGCAAGCCTCAGGATCATCTACATCCACGCCACTGTCCCTCTTTTAGCATGAGAAATTCCTAAGGAAAGATAGAATTGCTCTACACTGAGTTAAAGTCTTCTCCTTCAGGTTAAAACCCCTACCAAGGAAATTATGGCATTGCTAGGATCCGCGTATCCCGGTTAAAGTAATCTTCCTTTACAGTCAGTCACCCAACAGTTGTGACAAACAGACCCCCTTTAGAGATGACAAATTCTCTCTAAAGTCAAACCACCCTTCAGCTTCACATCTTGGGCTTTGAACAAGATACAAATCACCTTTCGCTTCACGTATTGGGCTTTGAACAAGACACCAAAATACCCATTTCCTCCCATAGAATAGGAGGAACTACGAACACTCTGATTTCCCTGTTTCGGTAAACGGGAATACGTAGGCATAAGATTGAAAGAAAAATCTTAGCGAGCACAATCAACAAAAAACCCAAAATCCCATATATCCTAACCTGAAGCAGTATCCTAACAAAAATAGAGAAAACAGTATTGGCGAAAATACAAATAACCAGTACAAAGGCCCCCCCACATTGATAGCATCCGTAACCTAACAGACCGCTGTTTAAACTCAATATGCAAGCAGGGTTAATTGGAGACATCTATTTCCCTTCCTTATTCAGCTCACAATAGGATAAAAAATGAATCGACCTGTAGTAAACTCAACCGCAGAGAGCGATCGCGCTTAAGAACCGCGTCCAAAATCGTTCGCTACAAAAAAATGGCGCCCACCGTGGGGCCTATCTCTACTTTCTAACCTTTTTCTTTTCATCTCTTGTAAGGATACCACAGATTGGGGCTTCCGTCGGGGAACCCATTTCTGTCAGGAACTTAGGATTCATAGCTTTAAAGGTCTAGGATGTTTAGGACAAATATATATACTGCTTTTCCTAATTGCTATACATGTTTATTTTTCTGCTAATGGGAATGCGTGTGATGCCGCATGTGGAAAGATTGAGTATACACTTAAGATAAGTGATGGCGACGAGGTCGACCATCAACCTCAGTGGAGGCTGACCAATGCAACCCATTCTCTCACCTAGACAATGGGCCGATTGTGATGTCTGAGAAGCTGAGGAGCCAAACCCTTTTGTAGTGCGGAAACTATCGGGAATAGTTGTTACGCGATACTACCCTCATTTGAGGCTGGTGATCTATTCTCGGTGAATGGCACTTACTCTAAGATTGCTCTACAACTCGTTGGCGATCCGCTTGTTGTTTTGGTTTCCTGGGAGGAGCTGATGATAATGAGTACAGGTACAAAAATCACCTTAGTATAAACCTTTGGGGATGGGTAGAGCCTTGACTTCATGACAACGACCCTTTGACCCCATGTTTTTTCTATGTTTTTGTGTGCTGCATTCATGCATTCATTTAAAAAAAACATTAAAACATTCAAAAAAATTTCTCTTCTAGTCTCTCTGTTTTTCAAATTAAACTAAGACTGTGATTGCAAATATCAGAGAAAGGGATTGCACTAATGGATTTCGGTAGAAGGAGAACCCATAGGTATACCTTCAAGGTTCAAAAGTTAGAGGATTTGAGAAGGTTAGCAGGGATGATCACAAACCAGGAGGCTTTCAGAGCCAAGTACGGAGGTCTGCTACCTCTGTTAAGAGTCCATGTGATTGAAGGAATCATGGATGCGCTCATTCAGTTTTACGATCTGGTTTATCACTATTTCACATTCCCGGATTACCAGCTCGCACCGACGCTGGAGGAGTATTTTCATCTGATAGATCTACGCATTACAGATCGAGCTCCATTTTCTGGACTGGAAGAAATTCCAAAGAATCAGATCATTGCAAGAGCAATTCATTTAGACAAGTCTAAGGTTAGGACTCACATAACCACTAAGGGTGGCATCCAAGGTTTGCCAGCCCAGTTCTTGACAAAGAAAGCCCTGTATTTTGCTAGTATAGGAAATGTAACTGCTTTTGAAAGCATCTTTGTCTTGCTCACCTACGGGTTATTTTTGTTTCCCAACATCAATAACTTCGTCAATATTAACTCCATTAAGGTTTTTCTCATTGGAAATCCTGTGCCGACTTTGCTCGCAGATGCGTATCATTCTGTACACTTAGGAAATTTGTACATCGGAGGGGAGATCACATGCTGTGTACCTCTGCTTTATAAATGGTTTATCTCCCCTTACGTTGGTCGCAGTAAATCATGTCCCTCACCAAATCTGATATAGATTGGTGTAATAGGATCTATGATGGAATCAGAATCATTGATTGTTGTGGAAACTTCCCCAATGTACCCCTCATGGGAACTAAAGGAGGAATCAACTATCATCCGGTGTTGGTTCGCCGTCAGTTTGGATACCCGATGAGACACGTCCCACGGGGTGTTCATCTGGAAGGTCTTTTCTTCAAGGAAGGAGAAAATGACAGAGCACTAAAGATGGAAATAGTGCACGCTTGGAAGCATGCTCATAAGAAAGGACGGGAGTCTCTAGGAAAACCGGACTGTGTCTCGGTGGAGCCTTATCTCCATTGGGTACAAACTACAGCTCTCAAGCTAAAAATGCCTTATCCTCGTTATGGAATTCTTCCGCCGAGGGAATCTATCATATGCTTCATGACGGAAACTGAAAAGCTTCAGGTTACTCTCAACAAAGTTCAAAAGGAGAGAAGGTCTTGGAAGAACAAATACCGCACCCTCGACGTGGAGTGCATCAAAATACAGCAATTACTGAAAGAGAAAGATGCTCTGATTGAAATTTTGGAGCAACGTGTTGTGGAAAATCAAGACGATCAAAGGAATTTGCTCACTCCTTTCACCTGGCAAAGGAATGAAAACCCGACAACAGCCCAAGAGCCCCGGTCAAAGAAAAGGAAAATACCAGAATCAGCACCTGATTTCTCTTCAGAGAGGACTCGGGACCCATTAGCTTAGGTTTCTGTTTCTGCACCTTGTAATCTACTGTATTTCATTTCCGCAATCCTTTGAATTCAATAAAAAGGGGTTTTCCCACTGTTTGATATTTGCAATCTAGTTGTCGAATTTTATTTTGATTAAACCAAAGAACAATTAATATAATCATTGCATTCATCATTCTCACATCACGAATTCTTTTTCCCTACGAATCTCACGTTTGTGTCTCGATTCTAGAGTCAAACTGTCTCATTCGTATAATACTCGGGCCAATCGTCAGAAAAAGATGGATGATCTTGAGGAAGAAAACAGAGAGTTGAAAGAAGAGCTCGACCCTCTGAGAGAGGATACGAGAAAGCTTCGTAGCGACATGCAGACCATGGCAGAAGCTCAGCTACAAAGAACTGTGATCTCAGAGATCACCTCAATACCCATCGTGGAGAAGTATGATACTAGGTATCAAATTCCGAAAGATCGTCCTTAGGGCATGCCTGTTAACTATATCCCGGAAGGATATGTTCCGCCGATCACTGAGGAGGAGGGAATCACAACAGAAGCTACTGGGCCTGAAAGTTACAAACTTCAGGAAATCAAAGATGCCAGGGGCATACTGAAGACTCCTGAAGGTTACAAACTTTGGGAAACGCCAAGATTTACTGTCGTAGTCACGGTACCACCCCCTGTGGTGCACACTGTCCCGGAAGGATAGATTCCACCGATACCTTCTTGTAAAAAGGAAACTATGTTTGATAGAATGGATGAATTCCAGGAACAGTTCTTGGAAATGCAGAAGGAACTGCAAGCCATTCGCGGTCAGGATTTATTTGTAAAGGACGCCGCAGACCTTTGTCTGGTCCCCAATGTGAAAGTCCCGCACAAGTTCCAAGTGCCCGACTTTGAAAAGTACAAGGGTAACTCTTGCCCTCAGAGCCATCGGGTGATGTACGCTCGGCGGATGTCAGCTCAGACGGAGAATCAGGAACTACTGATTCACTACTTCCAGGATAGTTTAACCGATGCCGCATTAAAATGGTACATGGGTTTAAACCGTACTACGATCAGCACTTTCAGAGATCTTGGTACTGCCTTCGTCCAACAATACAAATACAATTTGGACATGGCACCCGACAGAGGTCAACTCAAATCAATGTCGCAAAAGGACAAGGAAACCTTTAAGGAGTATGCTCAAAGGTAGTGTGAAATTGCCGCTCAAATTTGTCCACCTCTCAAGGAAAAAGAGATGACAAAGATCTTCTTAAAGACCTTAAGCTCATTTTACTATGACCGAATGGTTGCCAGCGCACCCAGTGATTTCACCGAAATGGTGGGCATGGGCGTACGTCTTGAGGAAGCCGTCCGAGAAGGACATTTGGTAAATGACACTGGATCGACGAGCGGTACTAAAAAATATGGTAGTGCTCTCCCTAAGAAAAAAGAGCAAGATATTGGGAATATCTCTCTCGGAAAGCAAAGGCGACGTTACCAATCAGTAGCAGCTGTAACTCCTGCTATCAGCCATGCGCCTATTCCTACTTATCAACCTCAGGTTGCACAGAGCCAACCTAATCAACAAAGGACACAACAGCCTCTTCAGCAGGCTCGTCCCCAATACAACAACAACCGTACAACACGGCCACCAGGATTTGATCATATACCCGTGTCGTACGCAAAGCTGTTTCCATTACTGCTAGCCAAGGGGCATATTCAGACTAAGTCCCCTCTTACAGTACCAGAAAATCCGCCTTTTTGGTTTAAGGTGGATCAAAATTGCCCTTACCACCAAGGAGGTCCCGGGCATAACATTGAGAATTGTCTCAATTTCATGTCCGACGTGCAAAAAATTGTTAGGAGTGGGGTCTTATCCTTCAAGGATACAAATCCTAATGTTCTTACGAACCTACTGCCTCAACATGAGAAGGCTGCAGTCAACCTGATTGAGAATGAGACTAACAATGTCTATCAAATTCACGATGTACTCTTGTTAAGGACCAATCTGGTCAAGATACATTGTAGACAGAGTGGATATGGCCATGTGCCACCTCATAGCTATCACCAGTGTGATATCTGCTCTAAAGACAACCAATGGTGTTACCTTGTGCGAGCAGCTCTTCAGGGTCAAGTGGATCGTGGAGAGATTCGTCCATATCCGGGTTTTGGACCCATCGACTGGACGCCGAATTACCTTGCCGATCAAGTTGAGGATGTTGTCACAATCTCTGGTCATCACAGGACCAGGGATGTTTTTGCCATTATTCCTCTACTTGACGAATCTAAAGTTCCCAACCAGGAACGGATCGAGATCACTTATGATGGTCAGAAAAATCAGAGGGCTCTCGTAGTCATCTATCTGCCGGGACCATTACCGTATGAATCAACTAAGGTTATTCCTTACAAATACGGTGCAACAACCATTGAAAATGGAAAAGAAATTCCATTACCCTCCGTCGTGAATATTACAGACATCAGTCGAGTAACACGGAGTGGTAGAATCTTCAACCCAGGGGTTGGGGAACATAACAAAGAAAAGGAACTTCAGACAGAAGCTCCCGATCCACCAGTCGGTCAATCCAGTAATCCCGACCTTTTGAAAAATGATGAGATGCTAAAGCTCATCCAAAGGAGTGAATACAACATTGTCGATCAACTGTTACAAACTCCTTCAAAGATCTCAGTATTATCAGTGTTACTCAATTCAGAAGCGCACAGGGAGGCTCTACAGAAAGTCTTGGAGCAAGCCTTTGTGGAACAGGATGTAACAATCAGACAGTTCGATAGCATTGTCTCTAACATCACTTCCTGCAACAATTTGGGATTTAGTTATGAGGAATTACCTGAAGAGGGTCGTCGTCATAACATGGCACTCAATATCACAGTTAACTGCCAGGACGATGCTTTAGCCAGCGTACTGGTAGACACAGGGTCAGCCCTGAATGTTATGCCGAAGTCCACTTTGATGCAATTATCATTCAAAGGCCCTGCGATGAGAATCAGCGAGGCGTCGTCAAAGTATTCGACGGATCTAGAAAAACGGTTATCGGCGAAGTTGATCTTCCCATAACTATTGGTCCTCACACTTTCCAAGTCACTTTCCATGTCATGGACATCCGGGCAACGTACAGTTGTTTATTAGGAAGACCTTGGATACATCAGGCTGGAGCGGTCACTTCGACCCTCCACCAAAAGCTAAAGTTCGTCAAGGACGATCAACTTGTCACAGTTTGTGGGGAACAAGCCTTGCTTGTAAGCAACTTATCATCATCTACTGGTATAGAACCCGAGGAGGTTATTGGAACTCAGTTCCAAGCACTGTCGATAAGCAAGAACAATCAGTTCAAAGAAGGAACTTCCATTTCTTCATACAACGATGCTATCAAAACAGTCGAGAGTACCGATACGACAGGATGGGCACAACTTGTCATTCCCACTGACAATAAAATAAAGAAGGGTCTTGGTTTTTACGTAACCTGTACCCAGACAGCTTCCAATGAAGGTTTTCTTCATTCCCTTCAAAACTTCTTCCACAATGGAGGTTTTCTCCACCCAGTGTCTCAAGAAGTACACACTATCAATGAGGAGGATCCCTCTGACCCAAATGTGGAATGGAAGTCCTACCTTAACAAGGACGGTTATATGTCTCAGGAAGAGGTGCCTATACCATTTTGCTATCATGCACAAAGTCTGAGATTTATACCACGGTCAGGCGTCGAAATGATACATGGAGATTGTGATCCGGAAAGATGTCGTGCTCCACCAAATTCGTTAGAGAAGGACACTCTGATGAATGACAACTTTGACTACAACTACTATTGCCCAATGGATGGTCTGCCAACGTGGCAACCTTATCCAAGAAACTTGGGGCAAGAAAGTCAGCCGAATGATGAAAATTAGCTGACCGTCATTGAACAGAATACCTGTGTCCCCACCATGTCATGGGATTAACACTAGGGTCATCCTGAAGCTAGTCAACATGAAGATGAATTTGCAACGTTCGCAGGACTTGAATTCATCAGCTATGTTTTTCCCGAGGTCAACGTCATCGAGAGGGATGACTCCTCCAGTTCCAAAGAAGTTTGGGACACCTTGGGACAACCAAGTGGAAAATACGACTTCATGGTCAAGTACACTGCTCCCGAAAGCTCTCGTATCAGGCTCGAAGATATCCATCCAACTGGATGGGGAGATGTAGCTGAGAGCACAACTACTCTGCAAAATACAACTGAGGAATCCTCCTACGACAACTCTGCCTGGGAGACAGATTCCAATGATCCTGCTCCACCAAAAATCAGCGTCATTTCTGAAGACAAATCAAGGAAGGTGCCAGACTTTGTGATTCACCGAGGAGTTCGCCGCCAGTGGGTTGCTATTGATGTTCCGGAGGTCGTTCATCAGTCAAAGTAATTGCCATCTTTTAACCTTTCACCCTGCCCAGGTAAAATGAATGTTTTGATAGAGCTCGCTTTCTGTAAATTTCCCTCTACGCTTTGCCCGAAGCTACAAAGTTTTGTTTTATAGGGCTGTAGTTTCAAGAATCGACTTGTTCATTAATAAAATAATGTCGTTCTGTAATTTCTGCATTAATTGTTGTTTTCTCTTGTTGCTTTTTTTCAGAAAATGGTAATCCTAAAAAACAATTCAATAATAAAAACAAGCAGTAATAAAAAAAATACACTGCACACACTCTTGCATTCTCTCTATCTCTTCTAAACACAAATCATCACGTCATGCAGATTTCTTATTTTAAACCCCGTTGAAACATACGATCCGATGCCTTCTCCCAACTTTGAGTTCCCGGTATTCGAGGCTGAAGAAGAAAATGACGACAAAATTCCAGAAGAGATCTCCCGATTACTCTGACAAGAGGAAACGTCCATTGAACCTCACAAAGAGCCGTTGGAAATGGTAAACTTGGGTTCAGAGCAAGAGAGGAAAGAAATCAAGATTGGGGCACTGCTCGGTCCAACTGCCAGAGAGGGTTTGATAAAGCTTCTCAAAGAATTTCTCGATGTATTCGCTTGGTCCTATCAGGATATGCCAGGGTTGGATACCAGCATCGTGGAACATCATTTACCGTTAAGATTGGAGTGTCCGCCAGTAAAGCAAAGATTTAGACGGACTCACCCGGACATGGCCATCAAAATCAAAGAGGAGGTACAGAAACAGATTGACGCAGGTTTCCTCGCCACAGTAGAATATCCTCAATGGTTAGCCAACATCGTACCCGTTCCCAAAAAGGACGGAAAGGATAGAATGTGTGTAGATTGCAGAGATCTGAACAAGGCTAGTCCAAAGGACGACTTTCCTTTACCACACATTGACATGCTGGTAGACAGTACAACAAAGTTCAAAGTATTCTCCTTCATGGATGGATTCTCAGGCTATAACCAGATCAAAATGGCGCCGAAAGACATGAAGAAAACTTCGTTCATCACCCCATGGGGTACTTTTTGTTACAAGGTAATGTCGTTCGGTTTGAAGAACGCCGGGACGACCTATCAAAGGGCCATGACTACTCTGTTTCATGACATGATACACAAGGAAATCGAGGTATATGTTGATGATATGATTGCAAAATCAAAAACAGAGAGTGAGCACGTTGAACATCTGTCAAAATTGTTCGAACGTCTAAGAAAATTCAAGCTCCACTTGAATCCCAACAAGTGCACCTTTGGTGTCCGTTCAGGGAAACTACTAGGGTTCATTGTCAGCCAGAAAGGGATTGAGGTTGATCCTGACAAGGTCAAGGCCATTCAAGAAATGCCTTCTCCGAAAACTGAAAAACAAGTAAGAGGATTCCTGGGCCGTTTGAACTACATCTCCAGATTCATATTCCTTATGACCGCGACGTGTGCGCCGATTTTCAAGTTACTAAAAAAGAACCAGGATTGCGTTTGGTCAGAGGACTACCAAACCGCCTTCGACAGTATCAAGGAATATCTGTTGAATCCTCCGATTCTACAACCTCCAGTGGAAGAAAGACCGCTGATCATCTATTTAACAGTCTTAGAGGACTCAATGGGATGTGTACTTGGCCAACAAGATGAAACTAAACGGAAAGAGTCTGCCATTTACTATCTGAGCAAGAAATTCACCGACTGCGAGACTCGGTACACGATGCTCGAGAAAACTTGTTGTGTTTTGGCTTGGGCAGCCAAACGTCTGCGCCAGTACATGATTCGTCATACTACTTGGTTGGTCTCCGAAATGGATCCAATCAAGTACGTTTTCGAAAAACCTGCTCTTACGGGAAGGATTGCCCGTTGGCAGATGTTGTTATCAGAATATGACATAGAGTACCACACTCAGAAAGCCGTTAAAGGAAGTATTTTAGCCAATCATTTGGCTCATCAACTGATTGATGATCAAGAATTAGTCGGGTTTGACTTCCCAGACGAAGATGTCATGTATCTAAAAATGAAGGACTGCGACGAACCGTTACCCAGTGAAGGGCCAGAACTAGGTTCCCAGTGGGGACTTATCTTTGACGGAGCAGTTAATCATTATGGAAACGGAATTGGGGCATTAATTGTTACCCCTCAGGATACCCACATTCCTTTCACCGCCAGACTTACATTCAAATGTACAAACAACGAGGCCAAATACGAAGCTGGTATCATGGGTCTCGAGGAAGCAATTGATTTAAGGATCAAAAACTTGGACGTATATGGCGACTCAGCCTTGGTTATCAATCAGATAAAAGGAGATTGGAACACATACCAATCAGGATTGATTCCTTACAAATATTATGCAAGAAGGTTGCTACCCTTCTTCAATAGAGTTGAGTTTCATTACATCCCTCGTGATGAGAATCACATGGCTGATGCATTAGCCACTCTATCTTCCATGATTAGTGTAGGCCAATGGAATGACATACCTAAGATTGACATAATGCGCCTTGAAAGGCCCGCTTACATCTTCATGATTGAAGCAATCATAGACGACAAACCGTGGTATCACGATATCAAACGCTTCCTTCAGAAACAAGAGTACCCATCTGGGGCACTCAGAAAAGATAGGAAGACACTCAGAAGATTGGCTAGACACTTCTTCCTGAGCGGTGAAACTCTCTATAAGAGAAATTTTGACATGATTTTGCTCCGATGCGTCGACAGACCAGAAGCGGACATACTTATGAAGGAAATTCATGAAGGATCCTTTGGCACTCATGCCAACGGACACACAATGGAGAGAAAAATTTTAAGAGCAGGGTACTACTGGTTGACCATGGAATCCGACTACTACAAGTACATGAGGAGGTGTCACAAATATCAGATATACTCCGACAAAATTCATGTATCGCCATCACATCTCAAAGTTATCTCTTCCCCATGGCCATTCTCGATATGGGGAATAGACATGATTGGCATGATTGAGCCCAAGGCTTCAAACGGACATCGGTTCATCCTAGTAGCCATTGACTACTTCACCAAGTGGGTCGAAGCATCGTCATTCGCCAATGTAACCCGACAAGTGGTGGTCCTCTTTATAAAAAACAATATCATCTGCTGTTATGGTGTTCCAAGCCAGATCATTACTTATAATGGATCTAACTTGAACAATAAGATGATGAAAGAGTTGTGTGCAGAGTTCAAGATCGAACATCATAACTCATCTCCCTACCGACCCAAGATGAACGGAGCGGTAGAAGCGGCCAATAAGAACATCCAGAAGATCGTTCAAAAGATGGTCGTAACCTACAAAGACTGGCACGAGATGCTACCCTTTGCTCTTCACAGTTATCGCACATCTGTCCGCACTTCAACAGGGGCAACCCTTTTCTCTCTAGTGTATGGCATGGAGGCAGTGCTCCCCATAGAAGTAGAGATCCCGTCAATCCGAGTATTGATGGAAGCTAAGCTCACCGAAGGTGAATGGTGTCAAAGTTGACACGACGAACTGAACCTGATCGAAGAGAAATGAATCACGGCACTATGCCACGGTCAGTTGTATCAGCGAAGAATGAAGAAGGCGTTCGACAAGAAGGTCCGACCTCGCGTCTTCAGGAAAGGAGACCTCGTGCTCAAGAGGATACATTCATTTCTCACTGATTCGCGAGGCAAATGGACTCCGAATTATGACGGCCCCTATGTGGTCACGAAAGCTTTCTCAAGCGGCGCCTTGAGACTTGCAACCATGGATGGAGAGGAATTTTCCTACCCCACGAATGTTGATGTAGTCAAGAAATACTTCGCCTAAAAAAAACGTCTCGGTGGATTGAAAACCCGAAAGGGTGGTCCAGGCTAAAGTTAGAGACATAAAAAAAACATCCCGGTGGATTGGAAATCTCATAGTACAATCCAGGAAAAAATTAGGGATAATAGCAAGTAATTATGTTCAACAGAGGCAAGTCCCTCAGCAGCAGTTACATCATCCATCGGAGGAAAACTCCAGTCAAGGTCATCTTCGACAGAAGCTCAAGATGCCCCGAATTCAAAGTTGGTGGAAGAATAGTGGTCGTTATGTTTCAACGTAGCCCTTTTCCCTGTAAATTACCATTTTCTAACTTTGTAAATACTCTTTGGAATCACGCGTTTGGCTGATTTCCATCCTATCAATAAAATTTGAGCCTTTGTGCTTTTGTTTGTAATTCTCATCTGTTTTAGCTTTACAGAACGACGTTGTTAACATGATTAACGATTCTTGAAATAAAACAAAAATGAATTTACTTGTTAAAACTTTTTCTGCTTTTAAAATAAATTCGGCAATTTCTTTTGACTGTTGAACATCAAAGGAACATCAACCATTTCTCCAGAAGTAAGCAAACTTCAAAGTGCAGAATCAAAGTACTCCTTCTAACCCAGTACGCCTCAATGAAGGGATCAACTGTGCCAGAGACCTTGTTTCATATGATATGCCACGGCAGAGTTCTCATCTCCTAAGCCCGACCAACATGGCTCCCAATAAGGACTATCTCTCCTAAGCAAGGTGGAATTGCTATCTTGAACCAGCGATATTTCTACACGCCCCGCGATGGTCGAGTATCCAGTCGTATTCACCCGTCAGTTTGTATGTCGCGTCAGTTTTTCCAGCATATACATACATACATCATGCATTATTGATTTGCATTTACATTTCATATTGCATTATCATCACTCTAGTCGGTCTTGTCCCCTAGTGATAGAAGTTCTCTCAATTGAGTTGTCAGTTCTTTCCTCATCAGGAAATGTTGGGTCTGAACAATCTATTTCCTCCAGTTTATTTCTGGAACAGAATTGGCCCTGGACCACTTTGATAACTTGAACCTCTGAAAAACTAGAGGAACCTTCAGTCAGCATCACTCTTCGCCATTGAAGGTGATATTCTTGCTTTCCCGGATTAAGGAAAATCCACAGAGAAAGCCACGTAATCAGAGATTCGGCAGCATGCCAGTTTTGCTCCGAAAAGATTGCTGATGAAAAGGTCATTGACACCTCAAAATCGGACCCCATCATATGGCATTTCTCCTGGAAGATCCCGAGAAAAGTATGATGTAAGATCCCAAGCGACAGTAGTCTCCCAAGAGACCTGGTTCCCCCAGTAGAAACAAATGGCGTCTCTAACAAAGAAGTTTGTGCAACTCTACAACTCAGACGGCTAGGTCCCCCAGCAAGTCTGACATCAAAAGTTTTTCCGTCAAATGGCATCCCTCCAAGAAAATTTGGCGAGAAGTTTGAGGAAAACCGCTACGAATAGCGTCCCTTGTCAATGAAGTTTATTGACAAAAGAAACTTATACCAGTTCCTTGGTAGGAAACCAGGATCGAGGGGATGTTTAAATCAGAAACTAAGACCAGTTCCTTGGTAGAAAACTAGAATCGAGGGGAAGTTTATAATCAAAAACTAAGACCAGTTCCTTGGTAGGAAACCAGGATCGAGGGGAAGTTTGTTTCAGAAACTAAGACCAGTTCCTTGGCTGAAGACCAGGATCGAGGGGAAGTTTACCTTTTCTAAGCATCATCGCTTAGCTAAAGAAGATGAATGCGTAAGCTACCATTCATAACCACCATCAAAATTTCGGGTATTCCGATATTTAATCCTCTTGCACCCCGAATGCCCGAATACCTTCGTTATTCACACCTTCGGGTCCAAGAAGATTAAATAGGGGCATCTGTCATACCCCAAATTTTTACGACTAAGATTTCCCATCATTGTACAAATCATCACCACAATATGGAGGAACCCATCATTGTACAAATCAGTCGGTCAATCCAGTAATCCCGACCTTTTGAAAAACGATGAGATGCTAAAGCTCATCCAAAGGAGTGAATACAACATTGTCGATCAACTGTTACAAACTCCTTCAAAGATCTCAGTATTATCACTGTTACTCAGTTCAGAAGCGCACAGGGAGGCTCTACAGAAAGTCTTGGAGCAAGCCTTTGTGGAACAGGATGTAACAATCAGACAGTTCAATAGCATTGTCTCTAACATCACTTCCTGCAACAATTTGGGATTTAGTCATGAGGAATTACCTGAAGAGGGTCGCCGTCATAACATTGCTAGGATCTGCGTATCCCGGTTAAAGTAATCTTCCTTTACAGTCAGTCACCCAACAGTTGTGACAAACAGACCCTCTTTAGAGATAACAAATTCTCTCTAAAGTCAAACCACCCTTCAGCTTCACATCTTGGGCTTTGAACAAGATACAAATCACCTTTCGCTTCACGTCTTGGGCTTTGAACAAGACACCAAAACACACATTTCCTCCCATAGAATAGGAGGAACTACGAACGCTATGATTTCCCTGTTTCGGTAAACGGGAATACGTAGGCATAAGATTGAAAGAAAAATCTTAGCGAGCACAATCAACAAAAAACCCAAAATCCCATATATCCTAACCTGAAGCAGTATCCTAACAAAAAGAGAGAAAGCAGTATTGGCGAAAATACAAATAACCAGTACAAAGGCCCCCCCACATTGATAGCATCTGTAACCTAATAGACCGCTGTTTAAACTCAGTATGCAAGCAGGGTTAATTGGAGACATCTATTTCCCTTCCTTATTCAGCTCACAATAGGATAAAAAATGAATCGACTTGTAGTAAACTCAACCGCAGAGAGCGACCGTGCTTAAGAACCGCGTCCGAAATCGCTCGCTACACAATGTTGTCATAAATACCCATAGAAGAAATCCCACTTGGAAGAATCAACATCATCAACAACAAGAATTCGTTCAACAGTCGGTGTATCAGAATGCCCCTCAATCATATGTTGCAGCTGTTACTCCTGCTTTCAATAAAAAACAAACTATTTTTCAACAAGTTCCTCAACATCAGCAAGCGTCCAACGCTCCTCAATAAAATCATGTTCAACGTCATACAAATAAAAATTAGAATAGAAGACAGGGAGGGAGGCCATCAATACCCCCTATCCCTATGACATATACAAAGTTGTATTCGTTCCTCATTGAACAAGGCTTGGCAACTCCAATAACATTGGGTCCTCCACCAGAGAAATTGCCACCATATTACAATCCCAATGCCCATTTTCCTTTTCATGAAGGCGCTCCTGGTCATGATCTTGAGGGTTGTTATGCCTTAAAGCATATTGTAAGGGAGTCGGTCGAGAAAAAGATGTTGTCTTTCAATGATACAAACCCAAACGTGAAGAGTAATCATATGCCCGCCCATGGGGCATATGTCAATGCAATAGAGGAAGGGGTCGATGAAGTTTTGATCTGTGATGTAAAAGACATCAAAACTCCGATGCCATAATTCCATGCTAAGTTGTTTGAAGTTGGTTTAGCCAAAGAATGCCACAAGAATTGTGTCGAGTGTGTTGTTCTGTCAAAAGGCTATGAAGGGGTCCAAAAGGATGTCCAAGCTTTAATTAATCAAGGTGTGCTTCAGATAAGTAAATGTGTAAAAAAGAATGAGGTGGCTGTAATTGAACCAGTATTCAATCTACCAACTCCTGTGTTCAAATAGGTTGAATCCGCTTACAAAGAGATTGAACCTGTTTTTAATCTTCCTAAGCCTGCTTCTTAACTTCTAGATCCAGTTGTAACTACTATTCAAGGAAAGAGGATGATGTATGTGCCAAAGTCATCTATTGAACGAAGACCTTTTGCTTTCAGAAACACAAAAGTTGTGCCTTGAAACTATGGAGTGACTGATGGTGATCAGAAAACTATGAGTTCAGAAAATGGGCAGAAGGTTGTGAATAATGAGGTGACAAATATAACAGGGTCAGGAAAAATAACCTGCACTGGTCGAATCTATAACCCTCTTATCCATGTGGTACCTCAAGTGTAAAACAAAGCTACTACTATCCCTTCTAAGGACAAGGATGTTGTTCCCACCAATGAAGATGAAGAGTTTCTCAATATTATGAAGAGGAGTGACTACAAGGTTATTGATCAGTTGAATTAGACACCATTAAATATTTCCATATTATCTCTCCTCATGAGCTATCCCGCACACCGCAATGCTTTGTAAAAGCTTCTTGCCCAAGCTCATGTGACACGAGACATTACTGTTGAACAATTTGATAATGTGATAGCCAACATCACCGTCTGTAACACTTTGAGCTTTGATGAAGGAGAATTTCCTAAAGAAGGTAATAATCATAATCGTGCCTTGCACATTTCTATTAAATGTGAAGAGGATGCCTTGGATAGGGTGTTGGTGAACACAAGGTCATCCCTCAATGTGTTGCCCAAAAGGGCTCTTGCAAAGGTTGCATGTGAGGGGGCAAAAATGAAGCCTAATTCTCTTGTTGTAAAGGCTTTTGATGGCTCTAGGAGGTCCGTGATCGGAGAGGTGGAGTTGCCTATTCTCATTGGTCCCCATGTTTTTTACATAACTTTTCAGGTGATGGACATCAATCCCAACTATAGCTGTCTGTTGGGAAGGCCATGGATCCATGGCACGGGGGCAGTCACGTCTACTCTTCATCAAAAAATGAAATTTGTGGTTAACGACAAGCTGGTAACCATATTTGGAGAAGAAGATCTCATGGTGAGCAATCTCTCTTCCTTCAAATACATCGAGGAAGATGAAGACGCGCTGGAAACTTCTTTCCAAGCGCTTGAAATTGAAAACATGGTTATGTTTGAGGTAGAAAAGCCTGAGCAGAGGTTCTTTCCATCTTTTTCATCTCTGAAAGGTGTCATTTCTGCTATTGAGGATGGTAAAACAGCATGCTGGGGTGAAGTGATCGACGTCAAAATCAAGAATGACCGCTTAGGGTTGTGTTACAAACTAACATAGGAAGCGTCAACTCCTAACAAGAGCCGACCAAGAGAAATCCAATAAGTATTCCTCAGTGTTGGCTTCCAAGTGAATGGAATTATCGAAGACTTTGAAGATGAAGACATAAGTCACTTGGTATACCGTTCTGATGGGGCTTTGAGCAATTGGGATTTTGTGGAGATTCCTGAAATCCTCCCGTTATCAAAGTAATTTTTATTGTTTTATTTTAATGTTTTCAAAAAAATCCATAGTCGAACCCAAGACTATAGGATCATTTTGTAAGGGCCCCCTTCTGTTTTTCAAAGATTAGTGAATGAAGGCATTTTGTTAAATCCCTGTTTTGTTCATTTAATTTTTTTTTGCTTTTCACTTTTAAAATGAAAAAGGAAATCTTTCATAACCACTAAAAAGAACAAAAGCATTCCCTAATTGCATCACCTTTTTGTTTCATTTTTAATAAAATCAATCATCTAAAATATGGAGAATCATTGATACCCACATTGAATCTGATGACTCTCCAACCTCTCCTTACTTTGATGCACCCATTAATCAAGCTTAAGATGAGGGTGAGGATGATTGTAACATTCCAGATGAATTGGCTAAGATGCTTGAATACGAGTACGCAGATCTCCAATCGCACCTAGAGTAGGTCGAAACCATCAAGTTAGGCAGTGAAGATGAGAGAATGGAAGTCAAGCTTGGCACCACATTTGGGGAAGATGTTAGAGAGAAGTTGGTAAAGCTACTCCAAGAGTATGTGGACGTGTTCGCATGGTCGTATCAAGACATGACCGGTTTGGACACCGACATCGTCGTTCATAAGCTACCACTCAAGCCTGATTGTCCTCCTGTCAAGCAGAAACTCCGAAGAACAAGACCAGACATGGCCTTGAAGATCAGAGAAGAGGTTAAAAGACAGATTGACACTGGATTTCGTGCTGTTGTAAAGTACCCGCAATGGGTGTCCAATATTGTTTCAGTGGGTGTCCCTCTTTTGCACATCGATACCTTAGTAAATAATACTGCTAAATTCGCTGTCTTTTCTTTCATGGATGGTTTCTCAGGATACAACTAGATCAAAATGGATCCTGGCGATATGGAGAAAACTACCTTCATCACACCTTGGGGGACCTATTGTTATAAGGTCATGCCATTTGGACTAAAAAATGCAGGTGCTACTTACCAAAGGGCGATGGTTACACTCTTCCATGACATGATGCATAAGGAGATAGAGGTCTATGTCGATGACATGATCGCTAAATCCCAAAGTGAAGAGGACCATTTGGATCACCTATTCAAACTGTTCGAGCATCTCAGAAAGTTCAGATTGTGACTCAATCTAGCCAAGTGTACTTTTGGAGTTTGGTCTTGAAAATTACTTGGATTCATTGTTAGCCAAAGAGGGATTGAAGTTGACCCAGATAAAGTCAGGGTCATTCAAGAAATTCCTGCTCCAAAAACCGAGAAGCAAGTCAGGGATTTTCTTGGCAGACTTAACTACATCTCCAGATTCATCTTCAACATGACTGCTACTTGTGAGCCCATCTTCAAGCTGCTCCGAAAGGATTAAGCAGTCGAATGGAATTTTGGTTGCCTGTTGGCTTTTGAAAAGATCAAAGGTTATCTCCAGGAACCTCCAATTCTGATTCTGCCTGTGCCTGGAAAACCTCTCTTTAAGTATCTGAAAGTACTAGAAGGGTCCATGGGTTGTGTACTTGGGAAACATGACAAGACTGGAAGGAAAGAGTACACCATCTACTATCTAAGCAAGAAGTTTACCGACTGTGGAAGCAGGTACTTACTTTTAGAGAAAACTTGATGTGCTCTAGCTTGGGCTGCCAAACGCCTCAGGCAATACATGATCTGCCACACTACTTTATTGATCTCCAAAATGGATCCGATAAAGTATATCTTTGAAAAGCCTACTCAGACTGGAAGGCTTTCCCGATGGCATATGTTATTGTCTGAATACGACATCCAATACGTAACTCAGAAGTCCATTAACGGGAGTATCTTGTAAGAATGCCTCGCAGAACAACCAGTTGAAGAGTATGAGCCTCTTAAGCTTGACTTCCTTGATGAAGACATTATGTTGATAAGGAAAGATTAGGAATAACCTGTTCCAGATGAGGGTCCCGAGCCTGGCTCCCATTGGAAAATGATGTTCGATGGTTCCTCTAACTATAATAGGCACGACATAGGTGCTATTTTAAAAAATCCAGATGGTGGTTACACTCTGTTTACAACCATACTAGACTTTGAATGTATAAACAACATCGCCGAGTACGAAGCATGCATTCTAGGTCTTGAAGCGGCCATTGACCTCCGCATCAAAATTCTTGAAGTGAGTGGAGACTCAGCTTTGGTGATATACCAAGTTAAGGGTGAATGGGAAACCCGAGACAAAAAGTTGATTCCCTACCAAGCTTATATTGTGGAAATGATCAAGTACTTTAATGAAATCACTTTCCGACATGTTATGAGGTCTGAGAGTCATGTTGCTGATGCTTTGGCTATGTTAGCCTCCATGTGGAGGGTTAGATTTTTCAACGAAGTGCCACTCATCCAGATTGAAAGAAACACTGAGCCTGTTTATTGCCAATCAGTTGAAAAGGAAACAGATGGAAAACCTTGGTTCCACGACATCAAGTTGTATCTGCAGAACCAAGAATATCTAGCTAATGCTACTGCTCTTGACAAGAAAACTTTGAGAAGACTGGCGTCCAAGTTTTTCCTCAGTAATGGTGTGTTGTATAAAAGAAATCATGACATGGTTCTGCTAAGATGTGTTGAAAAATGAAAAGCAGACCTGTTAATGTAAGAAATTCATTAGGGATAATTTGGGACTCATGCCAACGGCCATGCCATGTCCAAGAAGTGTTTGAGAGCTGGATATTATTGGTTGACTATGGAATTTGATTGCATCCAATATGCAAGGAAATTTCATAAATGCCAAATATATGTTGATAATGTGCACGTGCCTTCGACATTGTTGAATGTTTTAACATCTCCGAGGCCTTTCTCAATGTGGGGCATTGACATGATTGGAGCAATCGAACCCAAGGCTTCCAACGGCAATCGTTTCATCTTGGTTGACATCGTTTACTTTACAAAATGGGTAGAAGCTGCATCATATGCCAATGTGACCAAGCAAGTGGTTTCCCGCTTCATCAAGAAGGGCATTATTTGTTGTTAGGGAATTCCAAGCAGAATCATTATAGATACTAGAACTAACCTAAACAACAAGACGATAAAAGAATTGTGTGATTCCTTCAAGATAGAACACCATAATTCTTCGCCCTACCTTCCAAAGATGAATGGAGCTGTTGAAGCCGCCAATAAAAACATCAAGAAAATCCTGCAAAAGATGGTCAAAACCTACAAGGATTGGCATGAGATGCTACCCTTCACATTGCACGAATATCGAACCTCCATCTGTAATTCAATAGAGGCAACACCATTTTCCTTACTCTATGGTATGGAAGCAGTTCTCCCGATGGAAGTGGATATTCCATCCTTGAGAATCCTGATGGAAACTAAGTTGGAAGGAGTAGAATGAATCCGTAACAGATATGATGAGTTGAATCTCATCGACGAAAAGCGGATGACAGCCATGTGGAATGGGCAGTTATACCAAAAGAGGCTTAAGATAACATTCGACAAGAAGGTTCGCCTACATGAATTCAAAGAGGGAGATCTGGTACTCAAGAAAATCTTGCCATCACAAAAAGATGCCCGAGGAAAATGGGCTTCCAACTACGAAGGCCCTTTGTTTTGAAGACAGTCTTCTCAGGAGGATCCCTCATCCTCACAACAATGGATGATGAGCAGCTTGCACATCCTGTGAATGTCGATGCAGTCAAAAAATATTATGCCTAAATAAAACCCGCTAGGTTGAAAACCAGAAATGACGACTTAGGAAATAATGGGTATCCCGGTGGATCTAAGCCTATGAAGGAGATCCAGGCAAAAGTTAGGGATGAAAGCAAAAATAAAAGAGCTCGCAAAGTTGAAAACCCGAAAGGACGGCTTAGGCAATAATGAGCGTCCCGGTGGATTTAAACCCCAAAAGGGTGGTCCAGGCAAAAGTTAGCGACAAAGGCATTTGATTGTATCAAATGATGTTGGCCAATACTGAAGAAACGACCGAAGATCAATTTAGTCACTCTTGTCAGAAGCAAGGATCTAGGGCATCTTAGTTATTAGGGATTATAATAGTTGTTGGATTCAATGTAAACCTTTCCCTATTGCCATTTTCACAATTGTAATACTCCATGGAGCTTTTTCCATTTGCAAGTTACCATTCTTCAATAAAATACAAATTTTTCCAATCACTTTATTGTCATTTATGTTCCCTTGCATTTTCTTGTTAAGCAAAACGCCATCTATTTGTTAATAATGAGCTTTGAAAAAATAAAAGGTTTTTGAAAAGAAAAAGCTTTGAAAAGGTTTTGATAAAACGTAAAATATCTTTGACACATGGGAGGATCAAAAGGAAATTTCCATATATCCCCAAAAGGTTCAAGGTCGCAAAGGCATTATCATACTATTTGTCATATCCCACTGAAGTTGAGACTGACGATACTATTGAATCAATCTGTTGATCATAATCACCAAGTTTAAAGAAGTTCTCAATACTCGTCATGCTGGTACTTGCTTGAGTTACTGATGTGGAGGATCTGTTTCCCTTGTAAAAGTGTCCCCACCAAAATTTGGTCTCTCTTGAGTCAGCATTTGCATGCCATGATCATACTCATCATGTTTAACATGTGAATTTTGCATTAGCTTTTTATCTTGGGTTTGGTTATCACCGATTAGTTTCCCCGTGAAGTCCGATTATCACATTGCCTCGGGACTACTGAGTCTCTTTCCCTGTGGTTGTCACCATATTTTGATCTTTTCCCCAGTCGTCACTGGCATTCACCTGTCTATTTATCCTTGGTGTCTTGGAATATTGTTTGTTACCAATATTTCCTTCCCCATTAGACCTTCCTGAAATCCAATTTTCATTGGTGTAACACCCCAAAATTTTCCCTCATATTTTACCATCCATAAGTGGCTTATGTTTCACATATATGTGCATTTAGGTCATAAACATCATACATGCATCATTGGCTTTCCCAAGGCATGAGATCAGAGGTTCCCATGTCATTGGTTGTTCAAAGCAAGAAGAATGATATATACTTAAGTACTCAAGCTACAAAGGCTTCTTGTGCCTCAAGACATCATGTTTGGTTCACCATTTCATCAGAAGATTGAGATTTACAAGAAGCTTGAAGAGGAACACTCTCTCCTGTCTTTGGTCCTCAGATTAGGGTTTTGCCTATCTGTGTATGTGGTACCTTCATGGGCAAGGATATTGAAACCTCAACATCATCATATCACATAGGACATCTTGGTTCAAGAGATTCTCAATTATCTTCAGAGGAATTAGGGTTTTCATCATTGGACAACATCTCCTAACTTTAGGGGCTAAAATTAGGGTTTTGTTTAAAATTAGTTTATTTCTGATTCTTTGAGCAAGACTTGATTCCATGGTATTCTATATGTCCTAAAGTATCTATGAGTGGAGTATTGACCATCAATTTCATTCAGAAGGGTTTCAATTGGCCAGATGATTGAGAATTAGCTAAATTGGGAACAAAGTCAACTGAGCAGTGAAAAAGTCAACTCCTGACTTTTTGAGGTCAATCTTGTGTTCATCATGTTAAATGTGACCAATGGGTGAAATTTGATCAAGAAATGTCAAAAGAATCATGAAGAATCAAGAATTGTGGAAATTTGCCAAATTGAGAAATTAGGTTTTAAGGGAACTTACAATTTTTGGCAAGTTTTCATGTTATGCAGCCACTTTCATGACCAATTTTCTCCATGTTCAAATCTTCATTTCATTTTTGTCAAACATTAAAGTTGTATTGCTCATTTCAAGCTTTCCAACCATATAAAATTCATCTCCATTGGATCATTTTTTAAAAAGTTATGATTGTTGAAAGTTGGACATTTCAAACTTTCATACTTCAACACTTAGAATTTTTTCTAAGTGTTTAAGGTTAATTTGTATGCCAATGTTCAAGCTTGTTTTTGAGAGGCTTCCAAGCCTCAGTTGGAAATCATGTTCAAATGAAAGTTATAGAGTGTAGTCCCACATTTCCAAAGAGTACAAGATTGTCTCATTTGGTTCATTATTGTGCAAGTTATGATGCTCACAATATCAAGGTTTTCATATTCATCTTTGGTTCCATAACTTGGGTTTTTCAAGTTTCTTGGACAGTTTTGTGGACATGTTTTCGAAGCCAGTTTCCACATAGTTGCAAGCACTATTTCAAGTGGATTTCAACATAGAACTTGTTCATTGTTCTCCCTACTTCATCATAGGCTTGATTTCTTCTCATTTGGAGAAAAATCCATCAAGCTAGGATCAATGGAAGTGGTAGGCATGGTTTTGGTTTTGACACATCTTTGGGTGATCTTTTATGAACATTTCCTTGGAGCATGGTACATGGCACGCATACCTTACCACCTTTACCTTATTTGGCCATGCAAAACCTTAACATACCATGCACATATCTCACCTTTTCTTCATATATCCATGAGAGAGAATCATAAAACTTAGCTAGCAAGTTGTTCTGATTGTACCAACATTCACACATCAATATCATTACCAGTCATGATGCCCTTAATGATAAACACAATGTACCTCACACATACAACCCGTGCCAAGCTCTCACTTAACCATAACCTCTCATTTTTCAATTTTGTATTAACCATGCTCTAACTGATTTCCAACCATGATCAAGCATCCAACCACACATTAACCAACCATATATAATCCCTTAACAAACCCTAACAGAATCAGTTATGCACCATTAGCAAAAATAGATTAAAAAAATCACTTCTCACTCTCTCAACTTGAGGCAATCGAATCTCTCTCATACTTGAAGCTTTCTTCAAGATTTCTTCACCCTCTTCATCACTATACTCCACACTAGCTTCTGTTTACATTGGTCTTCACCTGGAACACCTGGAGCATCATCCACGGATTCATCTCCCTGCACAATCAAACTGAGACTGCAAGCCATATTCAAGGATTCTTGAGCATCAACTAAGGTTTTGACCTTTTAAGCTTGGCACACCCTCATAAGCAAGGATCTTGGGCCTTTAACATCATATCATCATACGAATCATATTGGTTTAAGGTAATCTACACTGTGGTCAGAGGAATTTGAGTTTTGAGGATAAATCATTTTCTCTTAACTTTTTGGGATCAAATTAGGGTTTTGCTTAAAAGTCAGTTTATTTCTTATTTTTAGACAAGACTTGATTCTATGATATTCCACATTTTCCTAAGTGTCTATGAAGGGAATTAGAGTTATCAATTGCATTCATAAGAGTTTCAATTGGAGGATTGACTGAAAATCAAGAAAATTGGGAAGAAGTCAATTAATCAGGGAAAAAGTCAACCCCTGACTTTTTAAGGTCAACATCATGATCTTCATGTTGAACATGTCCAACGGGTGAAATTTAATCAATAAATATCAAGGAAACCATAATAATCAAGACTTGTGTGAGAATTTTCCATTTTTGGAAAACTTTCCATTTTGAGAAAATTCTTAATTGGCAGTTTCCATTTTGGGAAAGTTTTCATGTTTCAAGTTGCTAACTTCCAAGCCATTTTCAGCCATGATGCAAGCTTTAATTCAGTTTGGACCAAACACCAATGTTGTAGAGGATATTCCTACCTTTCCAAGCATATAAACAACTTGTCATTTGAATTCCTAAGTCAAAAGTTATGGTACTCCAAAGTTGGAATATTCAAGTTGATGAAACATGAAAATAACTTAGAAATTTTCCCAGCTTGTGGCAACTCATGTCATACCATCTTCGTGCCAATTTTTTATAAGGTTCTAGGCCTCAATTCCAATTACATTTAACACAAAAGTTGTTGTATCAAGTGTGGGCTTTAATTTGACACCAAGAATGTGGAGTTTGGTTCACTAGCCATGGAGTTGTGACCCTCCAAAACCACCATCATGAATATATTTGTCAAAGTATTTCATGCCATGCCATCTCACTCAAAATTCAAAAACAAAACCATGACATTCCTTGCTACAATATATCATGCGCATTACAGTTCATATGTCTTCATCTTACCCAAAATGGCCATGCAAAATGTTACACAACATGTGCACACACCATATTTACTTAACATAGCCATGAGAAAGAGAAAGTAAGAAAAAAAATTAACCAACAAGTATTGTAATTGCACCATCCAGTGTTCACACATCAATATCATCCTCATCATGTAATGTACACCATAACAATGATGCACACACTCACGAAATAATTAAACCCGTGCCAACACTATCACCTTCTCATTTTTTCTCATTTTCTTAACCATACTCTAACTACACTTTCAACTGAACCAACATGATTAAAAAACTCTAACCACACATCAACCCTCCACATATAAGCCCTAACCACCTGATAACAAAGTTAGTTACAACAGATTTTCTTCATCACTCTCAAAAAATTCATCTTCTGCATTTTCTTTCGAAACTCACTCCACAAGAACCTTTCCTCAATTTTCTTCAAAAATTTTCACCTACACACGCCAATGGAGCTTCTGTATGCGTTAGATTGAAGCTGGAATTGCTTCATCATCGTGTTCGAGGTTTACCTTCATCATTATCAGTCTCGATTTTAAGGAAGTTGCAAGCTAATTCATGCATTTATTTTGCATTGGTGATTGATTTGAAGACGAGCAGGAAGTTGTATAGGGTTTCTTGAAGGTTCTACATCGAGACTCCATTAAGGTTAGTGAGATTTTCTTAATCTTCTTGTTTACGTAGTTTCATGTGGTAGGAATGGCAGAGGGGAGCTGTACTGAAGTCCTATGGAGTGTAGGCATTGATTGATGGTAGAGACGTAGCTATATGTGAGTTTTAGGTTTTTAGATCTTAGATTATTTGGCTTCATTTTGCATGATCAAGATAGAACTAGGCGAAACTAATCGTATTTTTGGATTCTACGTGAGAAAACGATTCGACTCATGGTCTCCTTTTCCATTTCTGGAAATTTCCATCACCGGCCACGGCATTGATACACCGGAGAAGATGACCGGGAGGTGATTCCGATGACTGGCTGTTAAGCGCTAGTGTACTCCGTTTGCGTACGTGTCTGTTTCTCAATGGACCATGTAATTTCATACTAACCATTCACGTGGTGACAACGCATTAAAAGCACATGCCTCTCCCACGTGATTTCTATTTTCTTTTATTCTTTTTATTTTCTGAATATGGTATGTTGTGTGGGCATTCTAAGATTGCTACCATGCTCCATTGATTGCTAGCCATAGGATTAGGATCAGATCTGATCATCATAGAATAATGAGATCCAATATACCTGATTCAGTCACAGATATTGACTAAAGCACACCATAGGCTATCAGGCTCTGTACGCTTTAGGCCTTGTGCATAACTGCTATTCGTGCCCCCTATGTTTGAGCCCAGGTGCATAATGAACTGGAAATTTGCTGTTGCAACACCCCCTAGCTTTATTCTTCTCATTTTCTATTTCTTTTAAAAAGCATGCAAAAAATCATTTCATTAAAAATAGTTTCTTTTGCTAAAAAAATCCCAAATTAATTCATGTGAGTTTGGGGTTATGTTAACTAATTTTTGACAAATTTTATTTTCATTTTTGATTTTTTTTGGCATTTTTCCTTGAATTTTCTTTAAAGGTGGTTCTTATGCTCATATTTTGTGCTATGTGCTTCATAATTGTTTTTCTTCAAGTAGTTGTGAGTTGAAATTTTGCACCCAATTTAAGATTTGAGTTAGGCATATATTGGAGGACCTTGTACATTTTTTTGAGAATTTTTAGACTAGTTGCATATGTGATTTTGGTGTGTTCTTTTGGATGCATGACAATTGATCCTATGTGAAGTGTTTGCCATAATTTGAACATGTTAGGAGTCAAATTTTAAGCTTAGCTTCTTGGTGTGATTGTTCACTTATCCCAATGATAGCATGACTTGTATACCTTAATTTTTAGGACCCCTAACCCATTTCCATGTGTGCTTAATACTTCATGTCTTTGTTTGATTATTAGAGCCATTCTTTGAAGATTATTATGATGTATCATTGCCACTTTTGAGGACCTCTTAAGGCATTTGTAATTACATGTTATGGCACATTTATGGGCTTTTCATAGTTCATTATAGGTCATGTCTTAGTGAGTTTGATTGACTTGCAATATGTTGAAGTTGAACATGAAATGCATCTTTTGTTTGCTCCTTCCTCGTGGGTCTTTTGAGACCATTCTCTTACTAAATCTTTTGAGGCTTGAAAACCAAATTAAACATGTTGTAGATACTGACTTAGGACACCTCTAATCATGTTTACTTGACCTATAATCTTATCTTACTTGTTTGAAGTTGTATGACTCCTATGTGTGCATAAATGTTAGGACTTGTGTTCACTTGCATAAATGTTTAATACTCTTTGACCTAATGCATCTAAGCTACTTCTAATTACACTTTGCATGACCTCTAATGTTAACATCAACTTACATGAAGCATGATGACCCATAATTGCATCCCATGATTAATGAAACATAACTTTGACTTGCATCTTTCAATTGCACTTTGTTTGATCAACTTGTCTAACTCTTTAGGTCTCATCTTTTCCCAAATTTTATAGGACTTAGATATGACTTATTAGAAGTCATTAGGTACTGACCTTAACTTGTTTAACATGTGTATGAATCATTGATGTTTCACTTTTACTTGCACTTGAAGTTACTAACATTTGAGAACTAGTTTATTGTGCTTTGTGCTTGCTTTGGCTTAACCCCTAAACATATAATGACTTGAGATTCATGTGATGATTATAGGACATGTTTAGACATTGTAATATGGCTTACATACTGACTTGGTTCCATTGTATGCCCATTTCATTTTCACTTGTGTGCCATACCTTTCCATGTGGTAGTTGCACTTCAAATGACATGTTCTTAAGAAAGATTGTCTTGATCTTTTGAGAGTGCTTAGATATGAATGCCATGATCCCATTTACAGATTCTTAACCACATTTAACATGATTTTAACTTCTGACTTTGATGAATATTCATGTCATAATCCATTTACATGACTCCTAGACACTTATCTCACCTAGTTTGTGAACAACATGTAATTGTGTGGTGCCTTAGTGCATAGTTTGTAATTGTGCAAATTCTCTTGGTTCTTTAACATAGATAGAGACTAAGAGTACATACTAACCAAGCCTTTGTTCTCATGTCTGTTTCACCATGCCTTTTTCCTTGTTATTACTAATGCGTATGTTGACTTGTGCAAGGCATCTCATTAAAGCTTTCAATTGCGGTGTGATTGGTTCATTCCACTTTCATTTGTGAATTAAGTCCACTTCTAACATTTTTGTTCATTGGTGTTATAGACTCGATGCTTTCAAGTGCTTATGCTGCTTTGCTTACGTTGTTATCCGGTAGTACTCTTCACCCCTTCTACTCACTTTCTCCTTTTTAAATAACATGAGAAGTAGGATTGGAGTCCCGACCGTTTCTTTTTGGCGGGCATTTTTCTGTAAAGTCCTCAAAGGAGGCTCTGTATGTGTGTTTTTATATTTATGCTAAATACCTCTATGAGGCATCCCTTTCCCTATCCCCATGATAAGTCCTCAAGAGAAGGCAAGCGAAGGAGGGACTAGCAATCAGTCCCCGCACTTTCTGTTGGGTCATTCACTAGCTCACACTACATGTTGATGCTTTGAACACAGCTTGCTCCTATCGAGTAGGTCAAGTGGAAGGAGGGTTTAGCAATCAAACCCCCACACCTTGTCTATAGTTCGCATTGACCGATGCTGATGCTTATGTGACCTGATTCACATCTTCCCCTTCCTTACTCTGCTCTCCATGGTTCTCGATACCATTGGGTGAGTACCCCTATATCCCACAGCTAGCTTGTTTGCCTCGGTTGATATGACCCCTTGGCTAAAGTTCCCCCTTTTCTTATTTTGACTGTTTGATGTTATTGTTGATTAACCCTGTTTACTCTTTCATTTACTTTTAGTTCCTTTTGTCTATGGATTGAGTTACATAATGTTTACTTGTGATGATTCATATGACCCCTTAGGATTCTTAGCTACACTTAGGGTGGAGGTAGGAGAGACATTAAGATAGCAATCCATGCATGCTAACATAGGTAGCATCCCCTTCTTAAACTCAACCATAGGGCCACCATTGTATGATAACATAAGTGCATTAGTTCCCCTTAGCATTTTCTTTCAACTTTGAGTCTTTCTCTTCTCATCTCAAAACAAAATCAAAAAAATTTAATAAATACTACATGTTGAGTGCGCCATGAGCCTTAAGTACATGGGAAATGGAGAATGGGGGATTTTCCTTCACTTTCCTAGAGTGTTTAGCATACGCCACGTCTTGGGTCGATTTACGACGCATTCGATCCTATGTCATATACTTTAGCACGATATATGTTACAAATACTAAATCAAAACACTTTCTTCTAAAAAACAAAAACAAACACTCGTTTTCCTTCGGGATTCCCTTCTCATCTCATTCACTCCCATCGTAAAGGATACGTTATTTCCGCTCTACCGCAAACAGGTAAACGCGTAAGACTCCAAGCAACGAGCGGAAACACCTAAACTGCTAGAACGTGAACGTTGACGTATTCCACCTAAAAGACATAAACAAAACCGATCTTTTTAAGTCGAACTACGACTGCTCTGACTTCCTCTCTCCGGTAAGATTGAAGATATGTAGGCACGAGACGCGATGTCTTGGCGAGCAAACTTCCCCCACAAATCCGTAGTCCGTCGAACTACGTCGACTCTGATACTTCGTTCGTCCACGAAGATACGTAGGCATAAGATTGCGATGATCCTTGGGAGTCCTCTTTTGGTTTTCACCTTCCCTTTTCTCCCGTTCCTTTTCCAGTCATTAGTTGAGTTTCATATAACCTACACCCTTTGATCGATAACAACAGGCGTGGATCCCATCGAGTACGATGGACGCAGGCTAATACCTTCCTCTCGCGTAACCGACTCCCGAACCTAGGCTATGATTACGATGACCATTGCTTTCCCTTTGTTGAGGTTTTCTTCGACCGTTTCATTTCCCCGCGTCGGGATAAATAACGTTCGGTGGTGACTCTTCTGTTCTTTTCTGCCGGTTGATTTTCGTAGATGCGACAACTGATGATTCTACTGGGGACCCTTCTCATCCCTAAGCGAGTCAATCCTAGTGCCTGTTTGTTTTCTGTTTTAGGGTGTTCATCTGTTTACTTTACTCGCTTTTATTTATGGCATTGTTGCATGTTTACTGTTTTATTACATTTAATTGCTTTTCATTTCACTGCTTCCTTATATTTTGTGCTAGACTGGACTGTTGTTTTTTTTTGTGGGATGGGTGATCTGAGAGATAAGCCCATTACACAGGCTTGAGTATACATCTAGGACTAGAGTGGCAAGTAGTGTGGCCTACACAGCGTCTTGGTACGTTTGGTTTACACGAAATCCACACCTAAACGAGGTTTTCTTGGGAGATGTTCTGATTTGCGCGTCTTGTGCATTTCGGGGTGTTAACCTAGAGAACTGTCGACTCTGGTGACCATTCCCGAGGACTCAGTTGAGGCACTCCCCCAAGGGGCTATAATGGCATACCAGAAATGGAAAACCGATTACGCTTCTTGATCCGAGGACCCAACGTTGGGAACATGCCATATGATGACCTTTTGAGGGGGAATCAATGGAGGCACTCCTCGATTGGCGATAATACTGTACCCGGAAGGATGAATGTATTATTGTTTCTCGGCCTCAGTGCCAGAAACTGATGATCCTTCGTTTTTAGAACCCACATGTAAGAGGGGCTGGGGTTTACAGGTTTGCAGGTAACCGTGACTTCCCACCTACCCGGTTTTCTGGTATTCTTACAAAATTGGACAGTTCGTCCTATTATATTTAGATGATTATTATTCAAAGTCCTGCACTATTCACAGATCTACACTGACACTATTCATGCAGTTCAGCACAGACACATGGCACTCTGATATCATGCCTTTGCATTGCATTATCATACCCTAACATTCATGTTTGTTATTTCCAGGTGCTTATTCTACTTTTGATTCCGGTCAATGGGTTCAACAGGGATGGATGCTAAAAGGAAGAATAATGTTGCCTACAGATTTCCAGAGCCAACTTTAGATCTACTCCATAAAGTGGTTGCTATGGCCGATCCGGGTGTTCTTAACAGCTTCAGAAAGAAGTATGGGAGATTAGTGAGTATGGTCCGTAATATCACGAAATACGAGCACGACGCTCTCCATACACTGTTGCAATTTTATGAGCGTCCGTAAAGATGCTTCGTCTTTCAGGAATACATTTTGATGCCTACACTGGAGGAGTTTTCTTTCATCTTGGGGATCTCTGTCAAATCAAGGGTACCATTCTTTTCTGGGGAGCATCCTAGCATAGAAGAAATCTCATCTGCTCTACATGTGAATCAGTCAGTTCTGAAGGAGAATGTTGCTAGTAAGAGTGGAATTAAGGGCTTTCACTTGGAATTTCTAGTTTGCCAAGCTCAAGAATATGCCGACGCCAAGAGTTGGACTGTCTATAATGCTATCTTGGCCCTGTGTATCTACGATATCGTTTTGTTTCCTAATCAACATTACTTTGTGGATATGCACGCCGTGAGAGTTTTCATTATGAGAAATCCAATTCCTACTCTATTGGGTGACTTCTACCATTCAGTGCATTTCAAAAATGAGAAGAGAAGAGGGGGGCCTGTCAACTGTTGCACACCACTATTGGCTGATTGGTTTTTGAAGCATTTGCCTTAGGCTGGTGCCTTTATGGACACAAGAGATTCTCTAAAGTGGTCCAAACGGATAATGGGGTTAACTGCTAATAACATCGTCTGGTTTGACCATTAGTTACGAGGAACGGAGATCATTTCTAGCTGCGGGAATTTTCCAAATGTGCCTCGGATAGGTTGGAAGGGTGGAATTAATTACAACCTTATCCTTGCCATTAGAAAATTTGGATATGCTTCAAAGAGTCCTCCTGAAGACCGATACATTGAGGAATCCTTGTTCTTTAATGGGGTTGAAGACACAGGGGTGCTAAAGGAAGCTGTGAATGCTTGGACACACATTCGCAAGAAAGGGAAAACTGCTCTAGGAAAAGGTGACTGTAGAGCTTACCCTCGTTACACAGAATGGATCCAAAAGAAGGTAGAAGAGGTGCTCTTGCCTTTCTCAAGGGAGCCACCTCTGGATCCATTGATGCTAGAACAACCTACCATGGTGGCCATTGAAGAGTACAACATGTTGCAAGCTCTGGTGAAAGAGCTCTGAGTGGAGAATTCTGATTTGAGTAGGTGCCTTTAAGACGCTTTGCATACCAACAGGGGATTGGAATGGAAAGCTCAAAACGCGACGAAGATCTTAACAGAGAAGGAAAAATATTTTACCGACCGAGCCCGGTTTTATCAGAAATCTAGGTTGGCTGCTGAGTCTTCCGCCAGCACTATCAACAAAAATAAGCAACTTCTGGCCGAGGCAAATGTCAAGCTTGATAATGCTCAGAACAGGTGGGTTGAAGCCATGACTGAAAATGAAGAGTTAAAGAAGGAGCTCCAAAGGGCTGAAAGGGGCAAGCAACACTTCTCCGACAAATTGAAAGAAGCTCGGAAAGAAATTGAAGAGCTTAAGATCCAAGCCAGTGTAAAGAAGTCAAAGCTCAAAAGAGAGGATGATAGTCCAGAATATGTTGTCAAGCTGAATCAAGACATTGACAAAAGGAATAGGCTGATCAGAGAACTGTTAGAACAACCAAATCATCCAGACACCTCAACCCTTCTTGAAGAGGTCAAGACCAGTTTGCACGGGCTAGGGGTTTGCAACTGATTTGTATTTGTATTTCTGTATGTATTCATTCTGATTATCATCAGGATTGTTGATGGATTCACCCTGGGTTGTACCAGAAATATTTTGTATGACTTTCCAGAATGTTATGTGATGAGATGTTTTCTTCAGCTATTATGTTTCAATGGTTTTCTCAAGAAAGTCTATTATGGATATATTGTTCCGCAATATCTATCTATCTCTGTGATATTTTCTTTGCAACGTATCTAGTCTCTCGCCCGGCTAATACTTGAATCAAAGTAGATATAACTTGGAAATGATTAAACATGGCATGTGCATACATTCATACATATCATTTTTTGCGTAACAGGTGTTTGTCGCTCGATTTCCTAACCTTATGTGATTTACAGGCAGAATTGCTGATTCATACATCCACTGATACTCTACACGTCAAAATCAAGTACGAGTCATGCATCAATTGCAAGCTGAGATGGTTGAAATGCGGAATCGTATGAACTAATTCTTGGATCTAATGCAAGGGGTGGCCCATGGCCAACAAGAGCGGAGAGAAAGGGTTCATAGACCTAAAGGAGAAATTCTTCATGATAACAACCAAGTTAACCCCCCTGTGGGAGGTGATATTCCTGTTGCCGGAGCTGTCGGTGGTATTCCCGTTGCTGGTGGTATTCCTGTTGTTGGAGCTGTTGATGGTACTCCTGTTGCTGGTGGTATTCCCATTGGTCAAGCTGCTGGGGGTCCCATCCCCATTCCTATTCCTGTTCCTCATGAGGACGACAACCACTATAATCAATTCTCTCTGATGAACACTGATATGGGCGTCAACAACTGTGAAGCAGACCGAAGGTACAAACTACTTGCTGAAAAGGTCAGTGCTATAGAATGTCATAATTCTCTGGGCATTGATGTGGCCGACATGGGATTAGTCCAAGGGGTAAGAATCCCTCCTAAGTTCAAGGCTCTAACTTTTGATAAGTACATCAGAAATTCATGCCTTAAAACCCATTTGCAAGCCTACGTCAGAAAGATTTATGCTTATACTACAGATGAAAAGTTGTGGATGTATTTCTTTTAAGACAGTCTATCCGGTGTGTCTCTCGAATGGTACATGAAGTTAGAGAGGGCCAATGTGAGGAATTGGAAGGATCTAGGTGAGGCGTTTCTAAAGCAATATCAATACAATATTGATATGGCTCCTAACCGCACTCAGCTACAGAGTATGACACAGAAAAATAAGGAAAGTTTCAAGGAATACGCCCAGCGGTGGCGTGAATTAGCTGCGGGAGTACAACCGTCGTTGCTCAAACGAGAAATGTCTGATATGTTCATGGGGACACTACATGGTACATTTTTGGATCGCCTTGCAGGGAGTACCTCATCTGGTTTATCAGATATTGTGGTTGCTGGAGAAATGATTGAGAATCTGCTCAAACTGGGTAGGATTCAGGAAAGTATGGGTTCAACTTCTGGTGTGAAGAAACCTTTTGTTGGTGTCAATAAAAAGCGTGAGGGGGAGACCAATGTTGCGTCTTCTCAGAGAAACAGAAATAGAGGTTATCAGACTCCTTACCATCATGCTGCTGCAGTAACAATTCTCGTTGCTGCACAACAACAAAATCAACAACAAAATCAGGCCCCAAGGCAGGCATATCAACAGTGGCAGAGAGCAGTTGATCGAAATTTTGATCCCTTACCAATGTCATATGCTATGTTGATCCAACAGTTGCTCAAGTTAAATCTAGTGGAACCCTGTATAATGGGTCCCCCTCCAGCAAAGCTCTCAGCGGAGTACGATGTGAATGCCCGATGTGACTTTCACTCAGGTGGCCTGGGGCATACCATCGAAAGATGCAGGGCCTTCCATCATAAAGTTCAGGATTTGATAGACTCCAAAGCCATTAACTTTGCTCCTCCTGCCACTCCAAATGTCATTTAGAATCCAATGCCTCCCCATGGCGGGGTGAATGTTGTTGAAGAAGATGATGGTTGGATGTTGGTATCTGATGTTGGGGCTGTTAAGACATCATTGCTGGTTATGAAAGATCGTGTGTTGAAAAGGGGTGTATTCCCTAGTTATGAAGCAGATTGTTCAAACTGTTTGATTCTTTAGAATGGTTGTGATAAGTTGAGAGGCTGCATTCAAAATCTGATGAATGATGGTTGTTTGCAATTTAGTCAAGCTGCTAGTGCTGAGAATGATATTTTAACTATTACCATCCCTTTTACTCCAGTACAGATTCCAGTGCCTGTAAGGCGAGCCCCGGTTACAATCACGGTGCCCGAACCAATCCCATATGAAAATGAAAAAGCAATCCCATGGCACTAAGGTGCTGAAGCATATTACAACAGTCAAAAGCAGGAAGTTGATGCTCTAGCTATAGTTGATCAGAAGGTTGATAATGTAGGAGTTGGTGGTTTTACTAGAAGCAGCAGACTGTTTGCACCGCAAACTCTTCGAGGGGATAATGAAGATGTCTTGGCAAAAGCTAAGGGCAAGCAAGTGGTAAATGAAGAGCATGTGCAAAGGACGGAGTCTGGTACCTTCTTTGAAATAGATGTCGAAGAATTTATGAAGATCATCAAAAGGAGTGACTACAAGATAGTAGATCACCTCCACCAAACTCCATCAAAGATTTCCATCCTGTCTCTGTTGTTATGTTCTGAAGCACACCGCAATGCCTTATCAAAAGTCCTGAACGCGACGTATGTGCCTCAGGAAATCTCAGTCAACCAATTGGAGGGTGTAATTTCTAATGCCAATGCCAGCCTAGGGCTGGGTTCCACTGACTTTTATTTGACTTCGGAGGGTCGAAATCACAACAAAGCACTCCATATTTCTATGGAATGTAAAGGGGCTGTTCTATCTCATGTACTGGTAGACATCAGATCCTCACTTAACATGCTCCCTAAGAAATCCTTGATCAAGTTGAATGTAGAAGGGGTGATACTCAGGCCAAGAGACTTGGTTGTTAGAGCATTCGATGGGTCAAAAAGGTCAATTTTTGGAGAAGTAGAACTACCAATCAAGGTGAGACCCCAAATCTTCAATACTATTTTCTATGTGATGGACTTCCAGCCTGCATACAGCTGTCTGCTAGGGCACCCGTAGATTCATAGCGCCGGGGCTGTATCATCAACTCTCCACTAGAAGGTTAAGTTCGTGGTAGATGGACAAGTGATCACCGTCTGCGGTGAGGAAGATATCTTTGTTAGTCACCTATCTTCATTCAAATATGTTGAGATGGATGGTGAGATCCATGAGATGTTATGTCAAGCTTTTGAAACTATGAATCTACAAGAGGTCTCTCCTTTGTCAGAGAAAAGCTAAAAGTTTCTATTGCCTCCTACAAGCAAGCTCAAGCGGTCGTACAATCTGGTAACTCTGGAGGATGGGGCAGAGTGATAGAAACACCTCTCAAAGAAGACAGGTTCGGAATTGGGTATAGAGTACCAAAAGTTCAAGTCCGTCAGGGACCTATCACTTTCTCTAATGCTAGAGTCATCGATCCTGGTCAGATTTTCTCGCTGAGCGATGAAGACGGAGACAGTGACATCACAATTGATCTTTTGAAAGCTTCATGTTGCGGTGAGAATCGGATATCAAGCTATTAATTAACTTGAATCACACATCTTTGAATTCACCACCGAGCTTTGATTTATCCAAAGGAAATGGTAAAGATCGAAGAAAACCCTAAGAGGATCTAGGTTTGGGGGTTGGTTATACTAAGGGAAGGTATTAGCACCCTAAGTAGCTGTAGTACTCTACAGGAACCTCTTGTTAGTTTGTGTTATGTTATGTTTGCTTGCTGAGGGAATCTGCTAAGGTAAATACCTAGGGGTATATACACTAAGTATGCTCGCCAAGACGTCGCATCTTGTACCTACGTATCTGACTAAAGAATCAGAGTAACCGTAGTTCACCTAACTAAGAGTGAAGGAGGAACCATTGACTATGGCCAAACTTACAAGGGGAATGCGTATGAGCTCATGTAGAGTTTAAGAAACTCTCTAAGTCTAAGTTAAAGGGGGAAGTGAATACTCATGGTGATGAATCTCACATAGAGTTCAAGAACTCTAACTTGTTGTAAGTTGTAAGATTGAGTGGCTATGAGGCAAAGGAGAATGGCTACTATGAGGTCAAAGCTTACCTATGATTATGAGCTCAAAGGTTTAGAGAAGGGATCCTATGACTATGAGATCAAGGGAAGAGGGCTATGACTATAAGGTCAAAGCTTACCTATGACTATGAGGTCAAGGTTAAGAGATGGCTCTATGACTATGAGGTCAAGAAGGAATCCTATGACTATGAGGTCAAGAAGGAATCCTATGACTATGAGGTCAAGGAGAGAGATAATGAGCTTTCTATGACTTTGAGGTCAATAGAGAGGCTTTCCTTTGGAAGGAGGGGAAAACAAACTTCTTGTAAATAAGAGTTGAAGGGGAAAATATTGAGTAGTAAGCCATAAGAGGATAAACAACCAAGAGAGAATAGTATCAATCAAGTGCGAATAACATCAAAGTATTGAGATAAGCATTCATGTATGAGCATGACAAGGGTATGATGAAATAATTCACAACAACATGCACAAATGAACAAACAACAAGGCAAAGTACTCAAGAACCATGAAGTTAAGAGTGAGACAATTTTCTCAAATAAAGTTCAACTTGCAAGACACTTTAAAAAGTGTCATGAAGAATAAGGTTCAAGCAAATTATGAATAAAGGTTGTTTACATTGGTGAGATGTTCATAAGTTAAGAAAGTGGACATAAAAGTCCAAGACCAAGGTCTAAATTCAAGATCAAACTCTTAAGAATGATTGTATGGAGTGATATGAAAAGTTGGGCAAAGTAGCCCTCTCAAAATCAAGTTTTAAAATGAAGGGTCCAAGGCATCGAGCCTTAAAATCGAGGTTTAAACAAAATACAATCAAAACCAATTCAAGAATCCTCAACAAGTTAATAATCAAACTCAAAATAACCTTGCAAAATGTCCTAAAACATCTTAGAAACTTATCTCAAAAGAAATAGTGAGAAAAGACCTTCTAAAAAAAAGGAGTTCAAAAATAGGTTAAAACAAAATTCTTAAATTCACAAAATTAAAATAGATATTAAAATGATGTGAAAATAAATAAAAATAAATTAGAAAATCTAAATAAACATTAAAAGTATATTTACGAATTTTTTGCTATTTTCTAATAATGAAAAAGTATATTTTATAAGTGAAATGAAAAATAAAAAAGAAATTGAAAAAGAAACAACTGGAGATGAACTGAAATATTTGTGGGAACGCATGGGTTTTATTGATCCACTTGCCTTGCCTTTGCATAAACTATGTTATTTTAATGTGCAACTTGATAAAATCGTGGCAAAGGTCCTAAACCAAGCTAATCTGGTCTCTAAACAACAGAAGAAGGAGAGTCTTGGTGATTAGAAGTGTAATGCATCATTATGCATAAGTTGGTTACTTAAAACTCAAGAAATGGACCTCAAACTTCTTTCAATCGAATCTCGCAGCTCACTTAATGGACTGAGGAGTTCTAGTACTTTTTTTGGAAAGCCCCAAATGTCCTCTAAGACTTTCATGTTCAACCCAAGTTCTGAATCACAAGGGATCTTGGTGAAAAGTGGAGGTGAAGTTAGCTGGTTTTTAAGGCAAAAAGTAGTGAAATTTCACTAAGTCCTTAGGCAACTTAACCTCCAAGTCTCATAACTCAAAAACCATGCACTTTTTGGAGAAGGGTCATATGGAACACTTTGAAGTTCATGGAAAGAGCTTCCATTTGGGCTTTGAGTCACTCAATTTGGATGTGTGGTTTGAAAGTTATGACTTTTCCAATTTTGCACAAGAGGTGGATTCTTCCTTACTTAGAAAATTTTAAGAACAAAACCTTGGCCTTCTTGCAAGAAATCTTTTAAATGGTGACCTCTCATGCTCTCAACCAAGAATTGAAAATTTTAAGATGGAGTGTGACTTGAATACCTCATTTGGGCCAAGATATCAAAAGTTAGATGCCTGACTTTGTCAGTCGAAACCCTAATTTCCTCAGGAATTCCACAGGATGATCTCTGATGATCTTGCTTCCTCAATCCCTTATAATGCTAATGGATGGTCTCTAAAGATGTTTATGAACATATGAAACCATATCTCAAAGCTTGAGAACATTCCTTGATCAAAAGTCAAAGGGCAAGGTTGACTTTCCTGACAAAACCCTAATCTGGGAACAAGATGAACTTGTGACTCTTTGTGCTAGTGATGAAAGCCAGATGATCTTGATTTCTTGTTGAACAAGACATCTTGAATGTAGGTAAGTTCAATTGGTTGATGAAATAATCAAACCTTGACTGATCATGCCAAACCTCTTCAGTGGCTCTTCAGGTTAAAACCCTAATTCCAACAATTTGGTCTGATGGTCTCCTGTTGGCTTGATTTGATCCAATGTCTCAAGATTCTGGTTCCAATCAACGGTGAATCTTTGTGATGATTGTATGGAGCCAGAGGATGCCTTAGGAGACTTTGAATCATATGAGAGCCTGGCTTAGGAGGCCTTACCCTCTTTCTGTGTAAACCCTAGTTTTCAACACAAAAGAAACAAACTTGCAAGATGTGGGTTAGTTAACAATGCATAAAAGATTGAAGCCTAAATGCAAGTGCAAGATGTTATGACATCTAAGAGGTAAAATTTGGGGTACAACACTTCATTCAAGTCACTCTCCGTGAAGAGTAATTTTTCTTGTTTTCATGTTAAAATCATGCGCCCCGCCCAAGGCGTAGAGATTCTTTGTAGGGCTTACGTTGTTAAACATTCAATTTTATCATTAATAAAAGACGTTATTTTGCATTCAAATATTGTGCTCCATGTCTTTCTTTTTTATATATTTTTTATTTTTATAATGAATGGCAATTTTGTTTTTCTTGCACTCATTCTAAAATAAAGTGTGAATCATCATTCATGCAGATGCATTTCATCGGATTCCATTGATAATGATTCTGCTCTGGCTTATTATGACTTTGATAATCCGATTTACCAAGCGGAAGAGGAAGGTGAAGAAGATTTTGAACTTCCTGAGGAATTAGCCAAGATTTTGAAACAGGAAGAAAGGGTCATTCAGCCACATGAGGAAGCACTGAAAGTTATTAATCTGGGAACCGAGGACGCCAAAAAAGAGGTCAAGATTGGGGCTGCCTTAAATGAGAATGTAAAGAAGGGTTGATTGAAATGCTTCATGAATATGTTGACATCTTCGCATGGTCGTATCAAGATATGCCAGGGCTTGACACCGATATTGTTGTGCACAGATTGCCTCTCAAAGAGGGTTGCTCTCCCGTCAAGCAGAAGCTTAGAAGAACGAAACCAGAAATGGCAATCCAGATCAAGGAAGAAGTCCAGAAGTAGTTGGATGTAGGTTTCTTAGCTGTTAACAGTTATCCACCATGGGTTGAAAATATCGTGTCGGTACCTAAGAAAGATGGCAAGGTCCGGATGTGTGTTGATTACCGTGATTTAAACACAGCAAGTCCGAAAGATGACTTCCCATTACCTCACATTGATGTTTTGGTTGACAATACAACTCAGTTATCGATATTTTCTTTCATGGATGGCTTCTTCGGCTACAATCAGATTAAGATGGCACCGGAAGACATGGAGAAAACAACATTCCTTAGCCCATGGGGAATATTCTGTTATAAAGTGATGCCTTTCTGTTTAAAGAACATAGGGGCAACCTATCAACATGCAATGGTGACTCTTTTTCATGATATGATTCATAAGGAGATTGAAGTCTACATTGATGACATGATCGTAAAGTCACAGACCGAAGAGGAACACCTGGTAAATTTGCAGAAACTATTTGAACGGTTGAGAAAATTCAAATTGAGGCTAAACCCAAATAAGTGCACTTTTGGGGTACGATCAGGCAAATTGTTGGGCTTTATCATCAATGAAAGAGGGATCGAGGTTGATCCAGCCAAAGTGAAAGCAATTCAAGAGATGCCTGAGCCTAGAACAGAAAAGCAGGTTCGTGGTTTCTTAGGTAGGTTGAACTACATTGCTAGATTCATCTCTCATCTAACAGCCACTTGTGAACCAATTTTCAAGCTGCTATGAAAAGATCAGGTTGTCAGGTGGAATGATGACTTCCACATGGCATTTGAAAAGATAAAAGAGAATCTTTAACAACATCTGATCCTTATAACTCTAATTCCACGGAGACCACTGATAATGTATTTGATAGTACTTGAAAACTCGATGGGTTGTGTACTCAGTCAACACGACGAGACAGGTAGAAAAGAGCACGCCATCTACTACCTGAGCAAGAAATTTAATGATTGCGAGTCAAGATACTCAATGCTTGAGAAGACATGTTGTGCATTAACATGGGCTGAAAAGCGGTTGAGACAATACATGCTTACTCACACAACTCTGCTAATATCCAAGAAGGATCTAGTCAAGTATATATTTGAGAATCCAGCTCTCACCGAAAGGGTTGCTCGTTGGCAAATGGTCCTGACAGAATATGACATTCAATATACTTCCCAGAAAGCCATCAAGGGTAGTGTTCTGTCCAACTATCTTGCTCAATAACCACTTTATTATTATCAGCCGATGAAATTTGAATTCCCTGATGAAGACATCATGTATTTGAAAATGAAGGACTGCGAAGAATCGTTAGTTGACAAAGGGCTAGATCCTTATTCTAAGTGGAGTTTGATGTTAGATGGGGCCGTCGATATGAATGGTAGCAGAGTTGGGGCAGTTATTATTACTCCAAAAGGTTCTCACATACCTTTCACCGCCAGACTGACATATGAATGCACCAACAATGAAGCTGAATATGAAGCTTGCATTATGGGTATCGAGGAGGCAATTGATCTGAGGATTAAAACTCTTGACATATTTTGGGATTCTGCTTTGGTGATCAATCAGGTCAACGAAGATTGGAATACTCACCAGCCTAATTTGATTCCATAAAGAGGTTATATGAGGAGGTTGTTGATTTTCTTCAAAACTGTGAAGCTTCATCGTATACCTCGTGACGAAAATCAGATGGGAGACGTGTAATACCCCAAATTTTGACCACTAAAGTTTCCCATCATTGTGCAAATCATCATCACAATATGGATGAATCATCATGCCTCATCAATCTCCTCGAGGAATTGTTGAGCATTGACTACAATCAGGATTAGGGTTTCAAGCCCTCTCAGAGCTTTAGACAAAGGATCAATCGAGAAATGACTTGATCTTCAACTTGTCCAACCTCTCAAACATCCACAATGGATCAAAATGACTCCCACTTCAAGGATTAAGCACAAAGCTGCTCCCTTCTAGGTGGATCAAGCCTCCAGATCGACTGTGTCACCAAATTAGGGTTTTGATCGCCCAGGGCCTCCAGATGAAACATTTCATCTGGGCACAAGCCAATGATCCAAAACATAACCTAATATACTCCATGGAGCCTCATGAACCCAATCATCAAGTCAATTTTGCCTCAGGGGATGCATACATCAAAAATCAGGAATTAGGGTTTCTTGACCTAATTCACCCCTAAGTTGACTTTTGGGACAAACCATGAGCCAAGACCTCAAGAGATGATTTGAGGGTCTTTGATATGCTATATTGATCCATTTGTAACATTGGATTGATCCAAGAAGCTTGAGCAACAAGTCTCATTTTCATCTGCACCACAATTAGGGTTTCACGAGAAAAGTCAACTGTAGCTTTGACTTTTGACCTGGACATGCTCCCAAACCCTAAGACATGATTAAATATACCCTATGACACCCATGGAACATGTCCATCAAGTTTGATTTAGGTCAAGTACATGATTTCCTGAAGAATTGCACAGTTTGGAATTCATTTGATAAAAAGTCAACTGTGCACAAAAAGTCAACTTTGACTTTTTGAGATTTTTCACCAAAATGGATTTTTATCCCTAAAATGATGTTAATGTATGATTTGAATCATCATTCATCAAGAAAAATCAAGAAAAGTTGGATAACTTGAAAAAGGGGTAACCATAAAAACTTAGAAATTTTTCTAAGTTAAAATTAAAGTGGCTAGGGTACCAACTTTGGAGGACCATAACTCATAAACCACAAGGCCAATTTTTTCCATCCAAAGCTTGATTTGTAGACCTCATTATAATCTACAAAAGCTTCAACTACAAGTCATTCCAATTCATTAAGGATTTTGAGTTATGGAGTGATCAAAGTGGCTGAAAAGTGAAAAAGTCACTTTTTCCAACACTTAGTGAAATTTTCACTAAGTCAGAATCTGCCTTCACTTTTTGACAAATGTAGGGGGATTTTTCACTTGGAATCAAAAGAGATCAAAACCAAACTTGTTCAAACAGTTGTTGTATCATGTAAGGGCTTTCCAAAATGGCCAAGAACATTGCCAAATTCTACCTACACCATGAGATATGACATTGGCAAGTTGCCTTGCTGAAATCTGTCAAAGCAAGGCAGAATTTGCATTTTGGATCGATTTGCCAAAATCAGCCAATTTCAAACACTCCTATCCACTTAGACACCTCTGAGGATTGAATCCAAAAGGGACAATCACTGAGCCAAGCCTCCAAGGTCCAAGGAACAAGAAATAGCATGTTGAACCTAGAGTTGCCAAAATAGGGACAAGACTCCAAATTTGGAATGAGGCATTCAATGGAACCATCAAGGTGGCATGGACTGAGCCATTCTCATCTGAAATCAGTCAAGACTTATCCAAGACCAAGGGAACCACAACCCTGTGCCCTAACCTCTAGTCAATGGCTAGAGGAGACTTGCATTTTCATTGGACAACATTGGCCAAACCTCTGCTGCAGTTGCCATTCACTATTGCAGCCAAAACAAATTTGCTCTACTATAAATAGAGCTCACTTGTGTTCAGTTTGAGTACACCAAAGCCATCAAACAGATGCTTTCCTCAAAATCTCTTCTTTCACTCCAATTTTGCCTTCCAAAGCAAGTAATTCTGAGTTTTTGAGCTAGAGAGCAATTCCACTTAAACCAATCACACACGCACCTCATATATATCATATGTGAGCTGTGCAAACCATCAAAAGTGACCTGTAATCACAACATCACAAAGTCACCTCTCAAAACCTCAAAATGGCACTTTTGTGCATTTTTAAGGCAATGTCTTGATTCAGTCACTTTCCAAACCAGATAAAACCTCAAACACACTCCAAATATCATCCTTAAACTATCCCAAATGGTTTCATACATCTGGAACACCATTTGAGAGAGTTGCTATTTTGGTCACTTTTAACCCCTTTTGCAAGAAAGGGACAATTTGTGTTTTTGCAGGTACCAACTGATTCCAATCATCCTCAAAGCATCCAAGGGATTATTTGAGGTTGTTCAAAGCATAAAATCATATCTGGAGCAAGGGAGTTGGCAGATTGTTGAGAAAACTCCAAAATCTCAAAGAAGGGTAAGCATCTCAACTTGCAGTCACCAAAACATGTGTGCATTTGAAGTCCATTGATTTTACATCTCTCATACATGTCATATGTGTTGTGTTTGTGCCAATTGATCATGTAATTCATGCTTGTCTTGAGCTGTAGCACAGAAAATGCAATTATAGGTCCTTTTTGAAACCACTATCGAGTTTTGAGGAGGGAGTGTGATATGAAAAAACCACCACCACCATTGGATTCCTTGTGAAATTCTGGCCCAGATACATATAAATTTTGTCTCAATCCATTAAGAATTGAGAAAGTTATGACCTTCACGTTTTTGAGCCAAAACTTGCCTTGGGCAAGCCAAAACCAAGTCATGCCTTGTATATTTGTTGGTTTGTTTCAAACAATGGATGTATCACCACCCCAGTGGTAAGGCGCGCGCCTTGTATGCTTGAGGTCGTGGGTTCAAACCCCACCCATGCCATTTTGTGATTTTTCACATTTTTGCTATTTTTCCAATTATTTTCATGTTTGGTTAATTATTTGGAATATAAATAACTCACTCAATTTTAATTATTTTTTATTGGTTCTTTTTGCAAAAAATCACAAAAATATTGAAATATTTATTTCCACAAAAAAATTAGATTTATATTTTTTATTTAATATAATTAGTATTTTTGTGAATAAATGCCTTTTATTTGTTTTTAAACCCTTTTAAAAATAAATATACATGTTGAAAAAATCAAGACCAAATGAGTTTTAATATCTCTTGTGATTTATACCTCATTTTTCAAACCTAAAACCCAAATCACAAGTTGTTTATTCAAACTTATTTGGAATTTTGTATCATTTTTATTAATTTTTCATTGAATAATTACTTTTAAAATGATGAAATTAGGGTTTTGTTGATTTTCCCTTTCAACAAATTTTGTCAAACACTCATGGGCCTCTAATAGAGTGTAAGACCCAATCCTTTTTTGACCAAAATCATTTTTGGGCCTCACTTATTGTATAAGTCCCGATACCGTCAAAAACAAACGGCGCGATCGTCGCCTTTTTAAAACCATCGGGGCCTCTTCTTAAGCTTTAAGACCCATTCAAAACCTTTTGGGCCTCTATCAGAGTGTAAGACCTAACCCCCTTTTAACCAAAACCTTTTGGGCCTCACTTATTGTGTAAGTCCCTCTGCGTTAAAAGAAAATCTCGGCGCGATCGCCATTTTAAACGAAAAGTCAACTGGGCCTACCCTCGTGTTATAAGCCCCACTCTTTTTCTTTAAAACTTTTTGGGCCTCTAATAGAGTGTAAGACCCATCCCTTTGTACAGAACACCTTTTTGGGCCACAGTCACTTGTATAAGTCCCTCTGTACAAATTCAACAGTGCATTCACTGATAAAACCTTGGGCCTCTCCTTGAGCTGTAAGCCCCAAATCTTTCTTTTTCAAAGCACTTTCTCCTTTGATTTTAAATATACTGTTGTTTTCAATCTTTCTTTGTTGAACAACTAACCAAACAACATGGAAGCTCTACAACCGAGTAAGTGGTTATACGCTTTCATTTACCGCTTTCATTTACTGCTTTCATATATATATAACTGTATTGTGGGGCTGCTCACTATAAGTCTCCTTTCATAAACTCATATCAACTATGTAATAATAGTATAGATATTCAGAGTTTTTCCCCGGCAACTACGTCTAGCACTAGGTGACGCTGTTTCGTTTATTCGTATAAATAGACACCTAGATCCCAAATAGGATCACCAGATACAGTCTTCTCTTCGGCTGTCCTCCTTAGGAACCGTCAAGAAACTCTACTCCCAAAGATGAATGTATTCTCCGTGAATGGCATCTTTGAGTTTCTTCCAAATTCTCAGACTTTCCTGACTTTGATCTATTCTCGGTGAATAGCATTGCCTTGAATTTCTCGGGGTTTGGGGACCCACGGGCTTCTTAAAAGCATCGGCCTCCTCTTGGGCATCGTACAAGGACCCACAGGATTCCTAAAAGCAACCCCGCCTCCTCTTGGGCTTAGTACAAGGACCCGTCGGCTTCTTAGAAGTATTGACAGCCTCCTCTTAGGCTTCGTATAATGATCTCTTCCTCCGGGAATGATAGCCTTCTCTTGGGCTTCGTACAAGGACCGATCGGCTTCTTCAAAGTTTCCAGCCTCCTCTTGGGCTTCGTACAAATTGTCCCGACGACCTCCTAGAGGTATAAGAACAGAACTTAGTTATCTCCATAGAGCAGTCCTTTCAAAGAGTCTACTACTGTTTCTCAAAGCATAGTACAAAAGATGAAACTCTAGACTTGTACAGTCTATTTTCCTTGAGTCTCAAAGACATTCTCAAGTGACCCCTTTCGTTAGATAGGAAGAAACCCATAGACTCGGACAGTCTCAATACCCTTCAGATCTCCCTGTTTCCTTAAAGAATAGGAACAACCCCGATCCTCAGGTCAAATCCATGAGTATAGTGTTGCTCATATAAGAACTGATTTTCTCTTTCAAAATCAGTATACTGGACCTGTCACTTAAAGCAGTCACCAGCATAATAGCCTCCTCTTAGACTTCGTATAATGATCTCTTCCTCCGGGAATGATAGCCTCCTCTTGGGCTTTGTACAAATGATTATCCCCAGCGGAGCAAACCTTTTCGCCTCCATCTCGGGCTTCGTACGAGATACAAAGATTCTCATGTAGAGTCAAAACCTTTTCGCCTCCATCTCGGGCTTCATACGAGATACAAAAAGGTTCTTATTGAGCCAAACAAGCAACAACCTCCATCTCAGGCTTCGTACGAGATACAAATGACTCCCTCGTTGAGTCAAACCCTTTTTAGCCTCTCCCTCGGGCTTTGTACGAGACACAAATTAGCCTCCTCTTAGGCTTTGTATAATGATTTTCCCTAGCGGAAATTAGCCTCCTCTTAGGCTTTGTATAAGAAAACCACTAGTTGATCCAATCAACCTTTTAGCATCAAACCTGTGCCTCGTTCACAGTACACAAACATCAACAACTCCTTCCCTTTCATCTAATCGCTGTAAGCGGCAAGCCTCTGGATCATCTACATCCATGCCACTGTCCTTCTTTTAGCATGAGGAATTCCTAAGGAAAGATGGCATTGCTCTACACTGAGTTAAATTCTTCTCCTTCAGGTTAAAACCCCTTCTTCGGAAATTATGGCATTGCTCGGATCCGCGTATCCCAGTTAAAGTAATTCTCCTTCTCCCCTCTTTAGAGACGACAAATTCTCTCTAAAGTCGAGACCTTTCAGCTTCCTATCTTGGGCTTTGAACAAGATACAAACTACCTTTCGCTTCACGTCTTGGGCTTTGAACAAGACACCAAAAACCATTTCCTCCCATAGAATAGGAGGAACTACGAACGCTCTGATTTCCCTGTTTCGGTAAACGGGAATACGTAGGCATAAAATCGAAAGAAAAGATCTTAGCGAGCACACTAAACAAAAACCCAAATCCCATTTCAAAAGCAGTAATTCAAAAACATCAGTCCTAATATCCTAATCCTTGTTCCCCATCAGAAACCCTTTGCCTAGATAAAAAGAAAGAAATCCGTATTGGCGAAAATACAAATAACCAGTACAAAGGCCCCCCACATTGTAGCATTCGTAACCTCACAGATCGCTGTTTAAACTCAGTATGCAAAGCAGGGTTAATTGGAGACATCTATTTCCCTTCCTTCATCAGCTTACAATAGGATAAAAAATGAATTGACCTGTAGTAAACTCAACCGCAGAGAGCGACCAGTGCTTAAGAACCACATCCAAAATCGCTCGCTACAGAAAAAGTGGCGCCCACCGTGGGGCCGTTCAAAGCTAGATCTAGGCACGGTCTTCCTTTTCTTCACTTATGTGAATACCACAGATTGGGGCTTCCGCTGGGGAACCCATTTTCTGTCAGGAACTTAAGTTTCTTAGCTTCATTAGGTCTAGGATGTTTAAAACAAATATATATACTGCTTTTCCTAATTGCTATACGTGTTTATTTTTCTGCTAATGGGAATGCGGGTGATGCCGTATGTGGAAAGATTGAGTATACACCTAGAAAAGCCAACCCTTTCGTAGTGCGGAAACTATCGGAAATAGTTGTTACGCGATACTACCCTCATTTGAGGCTGGTGATCTATTCTCGGTGAATAGCACTTACTCTAAGATTGTACACAACTCGCTGGCGATCCGCTTGTTGTTTGCCTTCCTGGGAGGAGCTAATGATAATGAGTACAGGTACAAAAATCACCTTAGTAAACCTTTGGGGATGGGTAGAGCCTTGACTTCATGACAACGACCCTCTAACCCCATGTTTTTTCTATGTTTTTGTGTGCTGCATTCATGTATTCATCTAAAAAACATTAAAACATTCAAAAAACTTTCTCTTCTAGTCACTCTGTTTTTCAAATTAAACTAAGACTGTGATTGCAAATATCAGAGAAAAGGATTGCACCGATGGATTTCGGTAGAAGGAGAACTCACCAGTATACCTTCAGGGTTCCAAAGCTAGAGGATTTAAGAAGGTTAGCAAGGATGATCACTAACCCAGAGGCTTTCAGAGCCAAGCACGGTGGTTTGCTACCACTGTTAAGAGTCCATGTGATTGGGGGAATCATGGACGCGCTCGTTCAATTCTACGATCCGGTTTATCACTGTTTCACATTCCCGAATTACCAGCTAGCACCAATGCTGGAGGAGTATTCTCACCTGTTGGATTTACATATCACTGATCGAGCTCCATTTTCTGGACTGGAAGAAATTCCAAAGAATCAGACCATTGCAAGAGCAATTCATTTGGACGAGTCTGAGGTCAGGACTCACCTGGCTACCAAGGGTGGCATCCAAGGTCTGCCAGCCCAGTTCTTAACAAAGAAAGCTCTATACTTCGCTAGTATAGGGAACGGGACTGCTTTTGAAAGCATCTTTGTCTTGCTCACCTACGGGTTATTTTTGTTTCCTAACATTAATAATTTCGTCGATATCAACGCTATTAAGGTTTTTCTCATTGGAAACCCTGTACCGACTTTGCTTGCAGATGCGTATCATTCTGTACACTTAGGAAATTTGTACAGCGAAGGGGAGATCACATGTTGTGTACCTTTGCTTTACAAATGGTTTATCTCCCATTTGCCTAAGTCTGCTGCTTTTTGGGATTGCAAGAGTGTCTTACGCTGGTCGCAGAAGATCATGTCTCTTACCAACTCTGATATAGATTGGTGTAATAGGATTTATAATGGGATCAGAATCATTGATCGTTGTGGTAACTTCCCCAACGTACCCCTCATAGGAATTAAAGGGGGAATCAACTATCATCCGGCATTGGTTCTTCGTCAATTTGGATACCCGATGAGGCTCGTTCCGCAGAACGTTCATCTGGAAGATCTTTTCTTCAAGGAAGGAGAAAACGATAGGGCACTGAAGATGGAAATAGTGCATGCGTGGAAGCACGTTCATAAGAAAGGACGAGAGTCTCTAGGAAAACCAGGTTGTGTCTCGGTGGAGCCTTATCTCCATTGGGTACAAACTAGAGCTCTCAAGCTAAAAATGCCTTATCCTTGTTACGGAATTCTTCCGCCGAGGGAATCTGTCATGTACTTCATGACGGAAACTGAAAATCTTCAGGTTACTCTCAACAAAGTTCAAAAGGAGAGAAGGTCTTGGAAGAACAAGTACCACACCCTCAACATAGAGTGTATCCAAATACAGCAACCACTGAAAGAGAAAGATGCTCTAATTGAAATTTTAGAGCAACAAGCTGTAGAGAATCAAGACGACCAAAGGAATTTGCTCGCTCCTTTCACCTGGCAAAGGAATGACAACCCGACAACGGCTCGAGAGCCCCGGTCAAAGAAAAGGAAGTACCAGGATCCATTAGTTCAGGTTTCTGTTTCCGCACCTTGTAATCTACTGTATTTCCATTTCTGTAATCCTTTGAATTCAATAAAAAGGGGTTTCCCCGCTGTTTGATATTTGCAATCTAATAGTCGAAGTTTATTTTGATTAAATCAACAAACAATTAAAATAAATCATTGCATTTTATCATTCTCACATCGCGTATTCTCCTTACCTACGAATCTTACGTTTGTGTCTCGGTTCTAGAGTCAAACTGTCTCATTCATATAATACTCGGGCCAGTCGTCAGAAAAAAATGGATTATCTTGAGGAAGAGAACAGAGAGTTGAGAGAAGAGCTCGACGCTCTGAGAGAGGATATGAGAAAGCTTCGTAACGACATGCTGGCCATGACAGAAGCTCATCAACAAAGGACTGTGATCTCGGAGATCACCTCGACGCCCATAGTGGAGAAGTTCGATCCTAGGTATCAGATGCCGAAAGATAGTCCCTAGGGCATGCTTGTCAATTATATCCCGGAAGGATATGTTCCGCCGATCGTTGAAGATCAGGGAACTTCTGCAGGAGCCGCTGGTCCTGAAGGTTACAAACTTCGGGAAAGCGAAGATGCCAGAGGCATATTGAAGACCCCTGAAGGTTACAAACTTCGGGAGACGCCAAGATTCAACGTCGTAGTTACGGTACCACCCCCTGTGGTGCATTCTGTCCCGGAAGGACAGATTCCACAGATACCTTCTGGGAAGAAGGAGACTATGTTTGACCGAATGGATGAATTCCAGGAACAATCACTACAACATTTTGAATCTTTAACAACGCCTAATTTATGAAAGGTAGAATAACCGTTCTTGTAGAGTGTAATAGGGAACTAATTTTATATTCCGTTGTGGTTGTGTATATATATTTTTTAAATTTTATGGAACGCTTGGAAACCGTTCTTGGAGATAAATATTTAATTATTTTGATAAAATATCTTTCATTAAAACAAATTTTATATGTGAAAAAGTCTTTTGATTGGAATTGAACAGTACTCCTCCAATAATAAAGTGTTTTTTTAAAGAAAAAATGACACCCTCTTGCGTGAAAACAACTATTCTCCCGTTCCACTAGGTCCTCTTCTGTGAAAATAATATCGAGCGCTAAAATTCGTCCCCTTTCTGAAATTCAGAGCTTGAAAGTGAAAATTTTTCCCTCCCAAACTTAGCAAAACCTCGATCAAAGTTGTGAACGATTCTTCAGAAGCTTGAGTGACTCTTCTCCCAACCCCTAACCTTAACCCGTTCTACCTTTCTCCTTCTTCTCAAGCCCTTCAACTCGCGTACAGAGTTAGGATTTTAGGGTTTATCAAGGTTTCACAAAACTCAAGTACTTTACGAAATTATGACAATCAAGGGTTTCATGGAATCATCTCAATCAAAGATTTGAAGTAAGTTTCTGATAGAGAGTATCAAGTTATATTTTAGTTTAATCATAATTATTAATTTAAGGTTTTATATTAGTTGGTATTTTAGTTTAATTGTATTGAATTGGGCTTCCACTAGTATTTAGGTCATTGGCCCATTAGTATTATTATATATGTAAGTGTCTTGGACACATTTGAGAATCAATCAATGAAAATCAAAGTTATCTTATTTCTATTTTTCTTAGTTCTTCTCTTAGATTCATAGTTGTTTCATACCTTGTTAGGGGTTAGCAATTTTGCTTCCTAACAATTGGTGCTTTCATCCTTGAACACCAAAACCTCCCATGGCATACCAATATCATCCATAGAGTATTCCAACTCCTACCACACCTTCATTTCCATCTTTTCCATGGGAACTCTTTTCACCCTATTACACAAATCCATGTGTTACAACCCCATATTTGTATTTTAATCATGGGTATACACCACCCCCATCTAACCCATATTCATCTTATTCACCATCCTATTCTTCATACTATTATCATAATTATCATCAACCAAACACCTCTTCCATGATTACTCATAAATACCAAATTCATGCTACTACTAAAAGAGATTTTGAGAAGCAATTACAAGTGTCTCATCCCTCTTTTAAAAAAAAATCTAAATCTGCCCGTTTCTCCCATTCTCATTCCAAGTCCCCGGAGGCGGAATTAAAACGAGTGGCGGAGATTGTTTTGGTTTTATCAACGATGGCGACGATACGAGGTGGGAACAAGCCGACTGACGTGGAGGTTGAGCTCATAAGGGAGGCTCGGAGTAAGCTCCCAATTCTCTGCCAGGGGATTGCTCCCAAGGATATTGGTGCTTGTGAAGCTTTTGGTGCCGTTATTGAGGATCTTGGTTTGAACGCTAAGGTTGGGGACCAGAGGTTAGGGTTTCGTACTCCTAAGATGTCCATTGCTGAGAAATATGCGTTCAATAAGTCGAAGATGGAGGAATCAAAGAAATTACTATCTGCATCTTCTACAACATATACACCTCAACCCTTGCTAACAAACACAGGTGGAATGGTTGACAATCGCTTTCCAACAAATGCTGTTCGAATGTTATCGTCTGATAAATCAAACCACATGGCAGTATCGTCTTCAGTTTCGATGGTGTCTATTCCTCCCCATCTTTCTGCAGGATCTTCTGCAACATTGCAATATCCACCCATTGTTTCTGGTGTTGTGAAAGACGATCATGGAAACCGCGTTGATGGTGTTTGTGGAAATGACTCACTTGGTTTTCATTCTCAAGGAAGTGAAGGGTTGATTGGTGAAGAAGAAACTGGTTTTAGGAATTTATATGATAGGAGTTTTCAAGCACTTCTTTGTCAAGGTAAGGTTTGTGAACCTGAATCTGAGACTGAGTTTCAGTATCTCCTTGTTTCGAATTATCATCTTGAAGATGACGATGACGAGCCTGTGTCTTTTTCTGTTTTGTCGATTCAATGGAGTGATTCTGCGGTTTCTAATGTTGATGATGAGAAAAGAAGGAAGATATTCCTACACGGAACTTCTGATAGTGGATTGTGGAAGATTTTCATGCAGGTTACTGCTTGGAAGTTTGATATTTCTGGTTTGAAACCTGAGGTGTTGTTGCTATCAAAGGATGGAAGGTGGATCAAGCTTCAGAAACCAAGGAAAAGCTTTCAGGATACTGTTAAAACTGTTTTAATTACGCTTTACTTTCTTCATTGTGTTAAGAAAAGACCTCGATTATCTACTGTGTCTTTTTGGAGCAACTTGTGTAAGGATAGAGATTTGAGCTCTTATGGGTTTAAACCTTCACACAAGGATTTACTGGATTATATGCCTTTGATTGGTGAAGCTACCAGAAGAGATGTTGTCTTGGCTCGGTCTAAGGTTTTGCTCACAGTTTTAGGAGAGAAGCCAATCGGCCGTCAATTTCGGGAAACTCAGTCAGAGATTGCTGACTATGGCTTCGGCCGTCGTTCCTGTGATATTGATCCACGATTCTCGCTTGACATAGCTCGCATGTCGTTTAACGATCCTCGTTACTCGTTCGAGGAGCCACGAGCTTCTTGGGATGGTAATCTGATTGGAAAGACATTTCCCAGAGTGCCTTTACCTACTATGCTATATGTTGTTGAAGACTACGTCCCCTTTACCTTAATCGATACATCCTCTAGACTGGAGAAACTAAACAAGCGTAATGAAGAATTGAACGGTGCTGATATTGTGGTTTTAACATATGCTTGCAATGATTCTCAGTCCTTTTCACTATTGAGTTCTTACTGGTTTCGGGAACTGCAGAAGTTAGAGGTGACAGTACCTATAATTGTGGTTGGTTGTAAGCTTAACTTGCGAGACGAAAGCCAACAAGTAAGCTTAGAACGTCTTTTGGAACAACTTTTACAAGAGTTCAGGAATGTTACCACCTGCATTGAATGCTCTGCAACAACACTATACCAGGTCCCTGAAGTTTTTTATTTTGCTCAAAAAGCTGTACTACATCCAGTTGATCCATTGTTTGATCATGAAAATCAAGCTTTAACATATCAATGTGTTAGGGCGTTGAGAAGAATATTTGTTCTTTGCGATCGTGACATGGATGCTGCTCTCAATGATGTTGATAGTATATCGTTTCAGCACAAGGATGGTTTTTCTGAAAAAGTTGAGGTTTTGTACATTCGGTCGTTGAAAGCGGAGGTTGATCAATCGAAACAAGATGAAGTTGCTCAGGTTTTGTTTGAGAAGTTTTGTTGTGTTCCGACATTTTTCACTTCGGAGATTCATAATAAATTCTACCATGGTTTTTGTAAGCATTATCTATGGCATTTGTTTCACTATATGCTTCCTGTGTCGAAGAGTCAAGGTGCTCGGTTTGATCGTTCTCAGTGGCTTGCTTATGTGCCTGCGAACAAGATTTTCGCTGATAAGGTTACTGAGGTTATTAACCCTGTTGAGTGTATTACTGAGTTGGAGAAGCTTTCAACAAAAGGGTATGAGTTATCGAGTTTCAATGTTAAACTTGTTTCCATTGTAAGCAAATTAAAGGCTCATCTCACAAGAAGCAGAAGGCACATAGGTGAGCTTGAAGATTACTGGAGACGTAAGAGGGTACTTCAAACCCCAACAGAAATTGTGGAGGTTATAAAAGTCCTGATCTTCCACAATGAAATTCAGGACCCACTTGTGTATGATGGTTTGAAAAGAGAAATGGTTAGCATTGAAGTTTTCAGAAAGAAAAATATGTTGGTATTCATTTCGGTCCTAAACAGCATTCGAGACGAAATCCGTCTTCTCAATTCAATCTACATTGGACTCAATGAAGATCCAAGAGAGTTAAAAGGATACAGAAAAGAAGATTTCAAGATTCTGTGGATCCCAGTTGTGGATGAGTCGACACTACTTCACAAAGCCGAATTCGATAATCTAAAACTAGATATGCTATGGTATGTTGCTGAGTACTTTTATCCATTGGCTGAAATAAGGTTGATAAGAGAAGACTTGAACTACAAGAATAAGCCTATTCTACCTGTTCTGAACTCTCAAAGTAGAATTGTGAACTATAATGCTATGCATATGATTTTTGTTTGGTGGATCGATGCTTTCCCTTTTCGTCCCGATGATGATGAGGTTCTAACTCAAAAGTGGAATTGGTTTTGGTCTGAAATGAAGAAAGTGCTTAAGACAGCTGGTTTTGATGTTGCTTTTAAGGAGTATTATGACAGAACCAACCGTGTTTATGACCTGTTAGGTCCGCGTTATGGCTGGGTTTTTCTTATTATGCTAACAGCACCAACCGTGTTTGGTATGTCATTTGTTGAAAATGTTGCTGGGTATTTGATTGTTCAGTTTAAGCAATGGGATCCGGGAGTAGGTTTAGAACCTTGAGGACAAGGTTCAAGTGAACCCCGCGGCAATGATAGAGAGTATCAAGTTATATTTTAGTTTAATCATAATTATTAATTTAAGGTTTTATATTAGTTGGTATTTTAGTTTAATTGTATTGAATTGGGCTTCCACTAGTATTTGGGTCATTGGCCCATTAGTATTATTATATATGTAAGTGTCTTGGACACATTTGAGAATCAATCAATGAAAATCAAAGTTATCTTATTTCTATTTTTCTTAGTTCTTCTCTTAGATTCATAGTTGTTTCATACCTTGTTAGGGGTTAGCAATTTTGCTTCCTAACCGTTTCTCGATGATGACAATGATTTCTCTGAGAGCTTGCAATGGTCATAGCATGCGGTGAGGAGGATTTTTTGTTTTAATTTTAAAGTTGTGTAGGATTCGTTGCTATGTTTTGTCCTTCTAATAACACATTTAATTTAGGTATATATGAATATGGTCCAAATTGATTATGTTACCATCTTCAAAATTTTGGATTGTAGTTGTTGGGTCTTTATTTTGGTGGTTATGATTGTTCATTGGTTGTGGCTACCCAATCAATTCAGTGACATTTGGAACAGGGGAAATCATTTTTTTTTTAAATAGGGAAACTTATCATTGTTGTTTGTTTGGAGGAATAAATTGAATTACTACAAATACAATGTGGTACAGTACCTTATGAATAACTGTCTTAGAAAGATACTACATGTTAATGTAGTCATCCTTTCATCGCATATACAAAAATTTTATCATTAAGATACTAACGTAGGAGTATGACTGTATTGTTGTTAGACTGGCTGTTTTTACAATATTCTAAATTTTTAGTTTGATAAAATTTATATGACAAACTAGAAGACAAACAATTTGTTTAATCATTTCACAGAATGATACCAACAGTGACTTGAATGCATTTCATTATCAACATGTTCTTGTTCTATTTTTTGTCCTATATGTACTTAATCAGGGCCGGCCCTAGGGGTAGGCCACCAAGGCTACCGCCTAGGGCCTCAAAACATTACTTTTATATTTATTTAGTTTTAATAAATTGATTTTTTTTAATATTTTTTTTTTAAATTTAATATATTAATTAGATAATAACACATTTTAAAATATATAATAATAACTATTCACCAAGTGTATTATTTGATTTATTAATTTAAAAATCACATTTATGAATAATAAATTTTTGAGTTTTTCAATTATAATTTTTTAAATAATGAGAAGAGTGTTTAGATGAATTAATTTTACTATCAATTAAAAATAAAATGTTAAATAAAATTAATTATAATAATTTAATGCTTTTACATCCTAAAAAATCTAAAATATAATTAATTTTTAAAAAAATTATTATATTAAAAATATTTAATTTTAAAATCCGCCTTAGGCCTCGAGATGTGTTGGGCCGGCCCTGTACTTAATTTGTTGGGTCCTTAGCAAATAGTATATTCCGATCTAGTCTCTGACCTTATCGTTTCTTTTGAAATGTTTGCTTGTGTGAAGGGAGATGTTTATCCTATAGATCCTCTAGACAGTTTTACAGTCAATCAAGTACTTGACGCTCAATGGTGTTTTCTCCATGATGAAGATGTAAGTGGTTTAAAGTTTTATAATGTTCTTAAATGGCCCCTTGTCATGTTTCCTTGTAATGCATTGTAATCCTTATTTGCAGGTTCTTGATAGTGTTCTTTTACTTGATTCCCTTTGTAGAGTGTAAAGTTCTTTTATTCAATACAAATGACATTTCTTCTTGATTTTTTCGGTCATGTATTTAAAATTATTTGTCAAGTTGTATAGTTAGTAGTATTATTTACCATGACATGAGTCTTGTGCACTATGCTCGTAGTTAGTCATTTTGAAATTATGTTTGCAGCTTCAGAACACTTCGCATTATTTCTAGCCATTAAAAATACTTAAAATAATATTAATTAGCTAACAACAGGTTGAACATGTTCCATATACTTGCATTTTTATGGGAGGATAAGACAAAAACTGCGTCTGACATAGAGATTTAGAAATGCTAGGTTATTCATTGTTACTTTTCCCTTTCTGGTTGAACTTCTCATAGCTCAGAAAGGTTATTCTTTTAGGTGTCTGTTTGGGTTAGTATTTGAAAATTGGTTAAAAGTGAGTTTGGCTCAAAGTCAATTTTTACTCATGGAGGAGGACTCAAGTGTGTTTGGGTCATCACTTTTACTTAGAGGAGGGTCTACAAATGGTCAATTTTGGTTCAAGCCACCAAATATATTATTTTTTTGTGAAACTGTGTCATGTGAAGTAAACATTATTATGGATGTTCTCACTGCATGCTATAAATATAAATAAAGTGTGTTCAACATAGTTCTAAGTGTTTTTAGCAATGAGTTAAAAGTCTTTTACTGCTGAAACTTGTATTTCACTTACAAGGTTTTGCTTTTTGCAATTTCGGCTTACTGTTAGAGAAGAACTACAATTTATGATATCTTTGTGATTATTTTCTTTTAGTTAAATTTATTCAAGTTGAGTTAACATGATTTTGCTTTTCTGAAAATCAAATATTATAAGGACCAGGACCAATTTGTGTGAATATTTTATAAAAATTACTTCACAAATCTTTTCACTAGACACTTGTAAATTTTTAATGCTAATTAGAAATGTTTTATGCCTGTCAATAGCTAAAAATCTAGCTGGTGCTAGCACATGAGCATATAATCTACCTGGTGTTAATTAGAAATGTTTTTATGGGAAAAATGTGAAAAATGTATATTAACACCCGTAGCATATGTAAGATGTGAAAAATGTATATTAAAACTATATAAAGAATGTTACTTAGATAGTTTGCTGATTCTTGGGTATCAAATACTACTATAAAGAATGTTTACTTATTTCACAACTATCCCATGTGATTTTATTGACATCATCATTTTTCTTTTTTTTAAATATATTATGGTCAAGTAATCAACTAGGATATACATAATAAAACTAAGTATAAGAGAGGATTCTATTGAAAACCAATTCAGATTACAGAAACTGTAGTTGGTTCATTTGACATTGTGAAATGGCCAAGAAGGTTTTTTTAGCATGGTAAACAGAATCTTTACATGGGACACACATTCCACACGAGAGAAGGTAAGTGTTTTGCCTCTTTGATTAAGTGCTTGTATGTCAAAATCTGCAGTTTTATCTAATTCACTATGATTCTAAATATGCACTATTTTTTAAGTTAGATTATGGTGTTGATGAGACAATTACCTGGTTTCAGAAGGAGAAAAGAAAAAAATAGGTATTTGGGAGCCTAAAGAGCAAAAGATATCCTTCAATTGAAGTACCACCACCATTAAAAGAAATATGATTAAGTGAAGCTGAAGAAGAACACAATAAGCATGCTTTAAAAGTGACTATTGCTTCAGCGGAAACGGCTCTTACTGCTGCTCATGTTGCAGTTGAGGTTGTTATAGTTTCCAATCAGCTCGGCAGTATAAAACTAAGCATAGTGCTTCTCGAGCCACAAGCATATGTAACTTAAAGATTGAAGAATCTTCAGTGGTCAAAATTCAAACAGCATTTAGAAGTTACCTGGTAAGTTTTGTACAAGCTTTCAACTATAATTTCTTATAGCTTAAACACTTTTTCCCAATTTTCTTCTTCTTCTTCTTCTGCTATGTTCTAGCTTATTTGTATGATATGCATAATACAACTAAGCATTCATTAACTATCAATATGATCTTACCACTGGAATATGAAACTTACACTAACTTTTACTATGATCTCACCACTTCCCAGAATCAGTTTGTGTACTGAACTAAAATTTTAAATTAAATTCATGGATTCTAAAAAAATTATTTTTATAAAAAACTAATTATTTTTTAAATTGCCAAACTTATTTACCTTATTGATTAAACTTAATATTAAAAGACAGACACTCTGAGACACGTTGCGACCCGTATGAGTCTTTTTCTAAAAACTAATTTATAAGACTTAGAAAACAATATTGCATGGGAGTCAATATTAAAAACACTCAAATGAAACATTAATTAAAAGAGAAAAAAATTTAAAAGTGAAATATATAAAACAAGATGTGAGATAGAAGTGTGTGGAATGATATTTGTTAGAAAATATGCAATGACTATTTAACTTGAATTATTCAGCCAATTAGTGGTTTTAAAAAAAAGAATAACATAAGTTAGGAATAGATTCTGGATTATTATATGCAAATTTTACAAATTTAATCCAAAAGAGAGGAAAAGAAATAAGGAAAATTGAGAGATAAAAAGAAGAGAAAGCTATGTAGATTAGATTAAGAAACCGAAGTCGCCTCTTATTCACTGATTGGTGAGATATTGCAGGAAAGGAAAGCTTTCAGAGCATTGAAGGGAATTGTGAAACTTCAAGCTATCATTCGTGGCAGAGTTGTAAGACGACAAGCTATGAGTACTCTGAAGTGCTTGCAGTCCATTGTGAATATCCAGTCACAGGTTTGTGAGGCGGGATTATGGTGAATATGAAGAAATGCAGAATTCAAGAGATAAAATCATATATGTTGTAGCCCAAATGGAAGTCATTGATACTGGTAAAAATCAGTGATCACTTGTAAAGTTAGGAATTGAAGCATAGTTTACATATTTTTCAGATGGACGCATTAGTGAGAGAAAGTGGGATGGGATGATAGCATTATATTGAAGAAAGAGCCAGATTCTTCTAGCACAAGCAAGAAAGAAGCTATTATTAGGAAAGAAAGAGTAAAAGAATACTCATATAATCATAGGGTAAGAAGTTTTAATGTCTAGTTTTACTGATATTTTTACTCATTAAGGTGCCTCAATTCTCATACTAACTAACAAGATCATTTCAGAAATCAGCTGAATCAGAAAGAAACAAAATCAATGAAAAATAGAGGTACCCGAAGGAGCAGTTTGTAGACACATTACATTTTAAGAGTAAAGAACTTGAAGATTTAAACTCAATTTTCAACTCACAAGGCACATATGAGTCAAACATTATGTTGGTGCAGCAACTCCAAGTTAGTGGATCTGCATAAGGTTCAATATCTTTACCAAAATAAATGTATCATGCCCAAGAAATAAACGGTTTTCTTTTAGTTTTTATGCTTTCTAGTATTATTGGTTGCAGAGTTCTCTACCATTTTCAGTGTCGATCTCCACCATTGTCATGGGAGGCACAAAAATGAACATATGGGAATTATCCCTACCACAAGTGAATCAATCGGAGCATTCTAAAAATATGAACCAACTAAATTTGTATTTGAATATTATTATATTAAAATAATTGGAAATGATGATGGATATTTATTACTAGGTTTATAAAATAAAATGATTTCACAATTTTTTAAAAAAGTTAATTTATGGCAACGGTTATAAAGTGTTGTTGTAGTATGGAAACCGTTGTTATACCTTTTGGAAAAGAAATTAAGATATGGTTCTACTAGAACAGTTTCAAATGGGCTACGGCTACAAACTGTTGTTATATCCCATTAAACAACCGTTTTCAAAAAACACCTCAACTGCAATGGTTTTAATCGCAAAACGGAGAGCAACTGTTGTTGTTGAAAACCGTTCTCTAAATAAGCAAGAGTAACGGCTATCAACAAAGCGTTGTCGTTGGATACAAAAACCGTTGCAAAAGGATAAAGCAACGCCTTACTTTGGCACGGTCTAAAAGCCGTTCTCATAGACAATGACAACGGTTTTATTACTTTTTGCAACGGTTTTTTTTGCGTTGTTGTAGAGTCAAAATGTTGTAGTGAATTCTTGGAAATGCAAAGGGAGTTGCAAGCCATTCGCGGTCAAGATCTTTTTGGAAAGGACGCCGCAGACCTCTGTCTAGTCCCCAATGTGAAAGTTCCGCACAAATTCCAAGTGCCTGACTTTGAAAAATACAAGGGTAACTCTTGCCCTCAAAGTCACTTGACAATGTACGCTCGACGAATGTCAGCTCAGATTGAAAATCAGGACCTGCTGATTCATTACTTTCAGGATAGTTTAACCGGTGCTGCCTTAAAATGGTACATGGGTTTAAACCGTGCCTCGATCAGCACGTTCAGAGATCTTTGCACTGCCTTCGTTCAATATTATAAATACAATTTGGACATGGCACCCGACAGAGATCAACTCAGATCGATGTCGCAAAAGGACAAGGAAACCTTTAAGGAATACGCCCAGAAATGGCGTGAAATCGCCGCCCATATTTGTCCACCTCTTGAGGAAAAAGAGATGACAAAGATCTTCTTAAAGACCTTGAGCTCATTTTACTACGGCCGAATGGTCGCCAGTGCGCCCAGTGATTTTACCGAAATGGTCGGTATGGGTGTACGTCTTGAGGAAGCCGTCCGAGAAGGACGTTTGGTAAAAGACACTGGATCGAAGAGCGGTACTAAAAAATACGGTAGTGCTCTCCCTAAGAAAAAAGAGCAGGATATTGGGAATATCTCCCTCGGAAAGCAAAGGCGTCGTTACCAACCAGTAGCGGCGGTAACTCCTGCTATCGGCCCCGCGCCTGTTCCTACGTATCAACCTCAGGTTGCGCAGAGCCAACCTAATCAGCAAAGGACTCAACAGCCTCTTCAGCAGACTCGTCCTCAGTACAATAACAATCGTACAACATGATCATCGGGGTTCGGTCCTATACCCGTGTCGTATGCAGAACTATTTCCGTTACTACTGGCTAAGGGGCACATCCAGACTAAGTCTCCTCTTACAGTACCGGAAAATCCGCCTTTCTGGTTTAAAGCGGATCAGACATGCCCTTATCATCAAGGAGGATCGGGGCATAACATAGAGAACTGCCTCAATTTCAAATCTGACGTGCAAAAGCTTGTTAGGAGCGGGCTCTTATCTTTTAAAGATACGAATCCTAATGTTCTCACAAACCCGCTGCTTCAACATGAGAAGGCTACGGTCAATCTGATTGAGAAAGAGACTAACGATGTCTATCAAATTCACGATGTACTCTTATTGAGGACCAATCTGGTCAAGATGCATTGTAGACAGAGTGGATATGGCCATGTGCCACCTCATAACTATCACCAGTGTGATATCTGCTCTAAAGACAACCAAGGATGTTCGGTAGTGCAAGCAGCTCTACAGGAACAGATGGATCTCGGATGGATCCAAGAGCACAGAGTTTGTGGAGTTAACATGGTCTACACGAATTCTAACATCATTCAGAACCACGACATCCGTGCGATGAATGTCAACTTGGTGGCGATGCACTCAAGGCAAAGCCAGTATCATAATCTGCCGCGGCACGATTACAATTCCTGTCTTACTTGCTCGGTAAACAAACAGGGATGCTCTTTCATACAAGAGGCCCTCCAGCGTCAGATGGATCTTGGATGGATCCAAGACTACCATGATAGGAATTCCTATCAAATCAACATGGTTCAGATCTTCGATATTCGCGTGATGAATACCAACCTGGTAGAGTTACATGCTGAGCAGGTCCGACTCGGATTCTTAATCTCACATGACTATCAAAGCTGTAGGGCGGGTTGCGAAAACGATCGGGGTTGTACCCTTGTCCAGGAGGCACTTCAGCACTTGTTAAATCATTGGTGGATGCCCATCTATATGGATGAAGATACTCAGCAGATTAGTATCAGTAACAGAAATCCCACTCGGCGTCAAAGTCAGGATGTCCGATCAGTGAAAGCTAACCTAGTGAGGTTACATTGTATTCAAAGTGGGCGTGGCCAGGTGCCCCCACACAACTATGACAGTTGTAGCGTCTATTCGGAAAGTAACCAAGGGTGCTACCTTGTGAGAACAGCCCTTCAGGGTCAGGTCGATCGTGGAGAAATTCGTCCATATCCAGGTTTTGGACCCATCAATTGGTCGCCGAACTACCTTGCTGAGCAAGTTGAGGATGTCCTCACGATCTCTGGTCATCACAGGACCAAGGATGTTTTTGCCATTATTCCTCTACTTGACGAATCTAGAGTTCCCAACCGGGAACGGATCGAGGTTACTTTTGATGGTCAGAAAAACCAGAAGGTTCCCATAGTCATCTATCTGTCGGGACCATTACCGTATGAATCAGCTAAGGCTATCCCTTACAAATACGGTGCAACAACAGTTGAAAATGGAAAGGAAATTCCATTACCCTCCGTCGTGAATATTGCAGACATCAGTCGTGTGACACGGAGTGGTCGAATCTTCAACCGAGGATTTGGAGAGTCCAACAAAGAAAAGGAACTTCAGACAGAAGTCCCTAATCCACCAGTCGGTCAATCCAGTAATCCCGACCTATCAAAAGACAAAGATGAGATACTAAAGCTCATCCAAAGGAGTGAATTCAACATTGTTGATCAGCTGTTACAAACTCCTTCAAAGATCTCAGTATTATCATTGTTACTCAGTTCAGAAGCCCACGGGGAGGCTCTGCAGAAAGTCTTAGAGCAGGCCTTTGTGGAACAGGATGTAACAATCAGACAGTTCGATAGTATTGTCTCTAACATCACTTCCTGCAACAATTTGGGATTTAGTGATGAAGAATTACCCGAAGAGGGTCGCCTCCATAACATGGTGCTCAATATCACAGTTAACTGCCAGGACGATGCTTTAACCAGCGTACTGGTAGACACAGGGTCAGCCCTGAATGTTATGCCGAAGTCCACTTTGATGCAATTATCATTCAAAGGTCCTCCGATGAGAATCAACGAGGTCGTCGTCAAAGCATTCGATGGATCCAGAAAAGCAGTTATCGGCGAAGTTGATCTTCCCATAACTATTGGTCCTCACACCTTCCAAGTCACTTTCCAGGTCATGGACATCCGGGCAACATACAGTTGTTTATTAGGAAGACCTTGGATACATCAGGCTGGAGCGGTTACTTCAACCCTCCACCAAAAGCTAAACTTCGTTCAGAACGATCAACTTGTCACAGTCTGTGGGGAACAGGCTTTGCTCGTGAGTAGCTTGTCATCATCTGCTGGTATAGAACCTGAAGAGGTTATTGGAACGCAGTTCCAAGCACTATCGGTGAGCAAGAACAATCAATCTGGAGGAGGAACGTCGATTTCCTCATACAAGGATGTTATCAAAGTGGTCGAGAGTACCGATACAAAAGGATGGGGACAGCTTATCATTCCTATCGACAATAAAACAAAGAAGGGTCTTGGTTTTTCTGCAACCTGTACCCAGACAGCTGCCGGCGATGAAAGTCTTCATCCCATTCAGAACTTCTTCCATAGCGGAGGCTTCCTCCAACCTTTGACTCAAGTAGTCCATGCTATCAATGAAGAGGATCCCTTTGACATAGATGAGGATTGGAATTCTTATCTTAACCAGGACGGTTATGTGTCGCAGGACGAAACACAAATTCCTTTTTTCTTTCCCACAGAGAGTCTGAGATTTATACCAAGATCAGACGTCGAACTAATATATGGAGATTAAGATCCGGAAGGATGCCGTGCTCCGCCAAATTCATTAGAGGAAGACACTCTGATGAAAGACAACTTTAACTCTACCTACTATGGCCGAATGGATGGTCTGCCAATGTGGCAACCTTATCCAGGAGACTTGGGGCAAGAAAGTCATCCGAGTAATGAAAATCAGCTGAGCATCATTGAACAGAATACCTGTGTCCCCACCATGTAATGGGATCAACACTCAGGTCATTCGGAAACTACTCAACATGACGATGAATTCGCAACGTTTGCAGGACTAGAATTCATCAACTATGCCTTTCCTGAGGTCAACGTCATCGAGAGGGATGACTTCTCCAGTTCCAAAGAAGTTTGGGACACTCTGGGAGAACCAAGTGGAAAATACGACTTCATGGTCAAGTACACCACTCCCGAAAGCTCTCGTATCAGGCTCGAAGATATCCAGCCAACTGGATGGGGAGATGCACCTGAGAGCACGAATACTCTGCAAAATGCAACTGAGGAATCCTCCTACGACAATTCTGCCTGGGAGACAGAATCCAGTGATCCTACTCCACCAGAAATCAGCTTCATTTCTGAAGACAAATCAAGGAAGGTTCCAGACTTTGTGGTTCACCGAGGAGTTCGCCGCCAGTGGGTTGCTGTCGAGGTTCCGAAGGTCGTTCACCAGTCAAATTAATTGCCATCTTTAAACCTTTCACCCTGCCCAGGTGGAATGGATGTTTTGATAGGGCTCGCTTTCTGTAAATTTTGCCTCTTCGCTTTGCCCGAAGCGACAGAGTTTTGTTTTATAGGGCTGTAGTTTCAAGATTCGACTTGTGCATTAATAAAATAACGTCGTTCTGTAATTTCCGCATTCATTGCTATTTTCTCTTTTTGCTTTTTCAGAAAATGGTAATCCTAAAAAACATTCAATAATAAAAACAAGCAGTAAAATCAAAACACTGCACACACTTGCATTTTCTCTATCTCTTCTAAACACGAATCATCATGTCATGCAGATTACTTGTTGTACACCCCGTTGAAACATACGATCCGATGCCTTCTCACGAGTTTGAGTTCCCGGTATTTGGGGCTAAAGAAGAAGTTGACAATGAAATTCCAGAAGAGATCTCCCGATTACTCAGACAAGAGGAAAGGTCCATTGAACCTCACAAAGAGCCGTTGGAAACGGTAAACTTGGGTTCAGAAAAAGAGAGAAAAGAAATCAGGATTGGGGCACTGCTCAGTCCAACTGCCAGAGAGGGTTTGATAAAGCTTCTCAGAGAATTTCCCGATGTGTTCGCTTGGTCCTATCAGGACATGCCTGGGTTGGATACCAGCATCGTGGAACATCATTTACCGTTGAGATCGGAATGTCCGCCAGTAAAGCAGAGGTTGAGACGCACTCACCCGGACATGGCCATCAAAATCAAAGAGGAGGTACAAAAACAGATCGACGCGGGTTTCCTCGCTACATCTGAATATCCTCAATGGTTAGCCAACATCGTACCCGTTCCTAAAAAGGACGGAAAGGTCAGAATGTGTGTAGATTACAGAGATCTGAATAAGGCAAGTCCAAAGGACGACTTTCCTTTACCACACATTGACATGCTGGTTGACAGTACAGCAAAGTTCAAAGTTTTCTCCTTCATGGATGGATTCTCGGGCTATAACCAGATCAAGATGGTGCCGAAAGACATGGAGAAAACTTCGTTCATTACCCCATGGGGTACCTTTTGCTACAAGGTGATGCCGTTCAGTTTGAAAAACGCCGGGGCAACCTATCAGAGGGCCATGACCACTCTGTTTCATGACATGATACACAAAGAAATTGAGGTATATGTCGATGATATGATTGCAAAATCAAAAACAGAGAATGAGCACGTTGAACATCTGTCAAAATTGTTCGAACGTTTAAGAAAATTCAAGCTCCGCTTGAATCCCAACAAGTGCACCTTCGGTGTTCGTTCAGGGAAACTACTAGGGTTCATCGTCAGCCAGAAAGGAATTGAAGTTGATCCTGACAAGGTCAAGGCCATTCAAGAAATGCCTTCTCCGAAAACTGAAAAACAGGTCAGAGGATTCCTGGGACGATTGAACTACATCTCCAGATTCATATTCCTTATGACCGCCACATGTGCGCCGATTTTCAAATTACTGAAAAAGAACCAGGATTGCGTTTGGTCAGAAGACTGCCAAATTGCCTTCGACGGTATTAAGGAATATATGTTGAATCCGCCGATTCTATCACCTCCAGTGGAAGGAAGACCACTGATCATTTATCTCACAGTCCTTGAGGACTCAATGGGATGTGTACTTGGCCAACAAGACAAAACTAAACGGAAAGAGTCTGCCATTTACTATCTGAGCAAGAAGTTTACCAACTGTGAAACTCGGTATACAATGCTCGAGAAAACTTGCTGCGCTTTAGCTTGGACAGCCAAACGTCTGCGCCAGTACATGATTCGTCATACTACTTGGTTGGTCTCCGAGATGGATCCAATCAAGTACGTCTTTGAAAGACCTGCTCTTACGGGAAGAATTTCCCGTTGGCAGATGCTGCTATCAGAATATGACATAGAGTACCACGCTCAAAAATCCGTTAAAGGAAGTATTTTAGCCGATCATTTGGCTCATCAACTGATTGACGATCAAGAATTAATCGGGTTTGACTTCCCAGACGAAGATGTCATGTATCTAAAAATGAAAGATTGCGATGAACCGCTACCCAGTGAAGGGCCATAACCAGGTTCCCAATGGGGACTAATCTTTGACGGAGCAGTTAATCATTATGGAAACGGAATTGGGGCAATCATTGTTACCCCTCAGGGTACCCACATTCTTTTCACTGCCAGACTTACGTTCGAATGTACGAACAATGAGGCCGAATACGAAGCTTGTATTATGGGTCTCGAAGAAGCGATTGATCTAAGGATCAAGAACTTGGACGTATACGGCGACTCAGCCTTGGTTATCAATCAGATCACAGGAGATTGGAACATATACCAATCAGGACTGATTCCTTACAAAGACTATGCAAGAAGGTTGTTACCCTTCTTCAACATAGTTGACTTTCATCACATCCCTCGTGGTGAGAATCACATGGCTGATGCTTTAGCCACTCTTTCTTCCATGATTAGCGTAGGTCGATGGAATGACCTACCTAAGATTGACGTAATGCGCCTTGAACTGCCCGCCTACATCTTCGCGATCGAAGCAGTCATCGACGACAAACCTTGGTATCACGATATCAAATGCTTCCTTCAGAAACAAGGATACCCACCTGGGGCATCCAGGAAAGACAAAAAACCCTCAGAAGGCTGGCTGGAAGCTTCTTCCTGAGCGGTGACACTCTCTATAAGAGGAATTTTGACTTGGTCTTGCTCCGATGTGTGGACAGACCAGAAGCAGGCATGCTTATGAAAGAAATTCATGAAGGATCCTTTGGCACTCATGCCAACGGACACACAATGGCGAGAAAAATTCTCAAAGCCCGGTACTACTGGTTGACCATGGAATCCGACTGCTACAAGTACATGAGGAGGTGTCACAAGTGTCAGATATACTCTGACAAAATTTATGTACCACCAACGCATCTCAAAGTTCTTTCTTCCCCATGGCCTTTTTCCATATGGGGAATCGACATGATTGGCTTGATTGCACCTAAGGCTTCAAACGGACATCGGTTCATCCTGGTAGCCATTGACTATTTCACCAAGTGGGTCGAAGCAGCGTCGTATGCTAATGTTACCCGACAAGTGGTGGTCCGATTTATCAAAAACAATATCATCTGCCGTTATGGTGTTCCAAGCGAGATCATTACATATAATGGATCTAACTTGAACAATAAGATGATGAAGGAGTTATGCACAGAGTTCAAGATTGAACACCATAACGCATCTCCCTACCGACCCAAGATGAACGGAGCGGTAGAAGCGGCTAACAAGAACATCAAGAAGATCGTTCAAAAGATGGTTGTAACCTACAAAGACTGGCACGAGATGCTACCCTTTGCTCTTCACGGTCATCGCACATCTGTCCGCACTTCAACAGGGGCTACCCCTTTCTCTCTAGTGTATGGCATGGAGGCAGTTCTCCCCATAGAAGTAGAGATCCCGTCAATCCGAGTATTGATGGAAGCTAAGCTCACCGAAGCTGAATGGTGTCAAAGTCGACACGACGAATTGAACCTGATCGAAGAAAAGCGAATAACGGCACTATGCCACGGTCAGTTGTATCAACAAAGAATGAAGAGGGCGTTTGACAAAAAGGTCAGACCTCGCATCTTCAGGAAAGGAGACCTCGTGCTCAAGAAGATACAATCATTTCTCACTGATTCGCGAGGCAAATGGACTCCGAATTATGATGGCCCCTATGTGGTCACGAAAGCTTTCTCAGGCGGCGCCTTGAGACTTGCAACCATGGACGGAGAGGAATTTGCCTACCTCACGAATGTTGATGTAGTCAAGAAATACTTCGCCTAAACTAAAAAAAAAACGTCTCGGTGGATTGAAAACCCGAAAGGGCGGTCCAGGAAAAAGTTAGAGACATGAAAAAAAATCATCCCGGTGGATTGGAAATATCATAGTACAATCCAGGCAAAAATTAGGGATAATGGAAAGTAACTCTGTTCAACAGAGGCAAGTCCCTTGGCAGCAGTTACATCACCCATCGGAGGAAATATCCAGTCAAAGGTCATCTTCGACGGAAGCTTAGGATGTCCCGAACTCAAAGTTGGTAGAAGGATAGTGGTCGTTATGTTTCAACGTAGCCCTTTTCCCTGTAAATTACCATTTTCTAGCTTTGTATATACTCTTTGGAATCACGCGTTTGGCTGATCTCCATCTTATCAATAAAATTTGAGCCCTTGTGCTTTTGTTTGTAATTCTTACTTGTTTTAGCTTTACAGAACGACGTTGTTTAAACTTAATCAGCGATTCTTGAAATGAAACAAAACGAATTTACTTGTTAAAACTTTTTTTTCTTTTAAAATTAAAGATGGCATTTCTTTTGACTGTTGAACATCAGAAGAACATCGATCGCTTCTCCAGAAGTAAGCGAACTTCGAAGTGCAGAATCAAAATACTCCTTCTAAGCTAGTGCGCCTGAATGAAGGATCAACTGTATCAGATGCGGTTTTCCCGTCTGACACCCTCGGCCGAGTTCTCATCTCCTAAGCCCGATCAACATAGCTCCCAACAGGGACTATCTCTCCTAAGCAAGGTGGAATTGATATTTTGGACCAACGATACTTCTTTGCCCCGCGATGGCCGAGTATTCAGTCGTGTTCATTCATTAGTCTGTATGTCGCGTCTGTTTTGTCAGCATATACATACATACATCATGCATTTGATTTACATTCACATTTCATATTGCATCACTATCACTTGAGTCGGTCTTATCCTGCCGTGATAACTTTCCTCTCAATCGAGTTGTCAGCCTTTGTCCTCGTCAGGAATTGCTGCGTCTGAATAATCTCGCTACTAGTGTATCTCTAGATCAGAGTCGGCGCTCGACCACTTTGATAACTTGAACCTCTGAATGACCAGAGAACCTTCAACAGATGTCACTCTTATCCATTGAAGATGATATCCCCGCTTTCCCAGATTAAGGAAAATCCCCAAAGAAAGCCTCTTAAATAGAGATTCGGCAGTACAACAGTGTTTCTCAGAAAATCCGCTGATGAGAAGGTCATCGGCACCTCAAAATTGGATCCCATCATATGGCATTTCTCTGGGAAGATCCCAAGAAAAGTATGATGCTATATCCCCAAGCAGAAGCAGTCTCTCCAGAGACTCACTTTCCCCAGTAGAATCGACAAATGGCGTCTCCAACAGAGAAGTTTGTGCAACTTTACAACTCAGACGATGGGTTCCCCAGCAAGTCTGACATCAAAACTTTTTCCGTCAAATGGCATCTCCCCAGGAAAATTCGGCGAGAAGTTTGAGGAAAACCGCTACGAATAGCGTCCCTTGTCAATAAAGTTTATTGACAAAAGAAACTGAGACCAGTTCCTTGGTAGGAAACCAGGATCGAGGGGAAGTTTATTTCAGAAACTTAGACCAGTTCCTTGGTAGGAAACCATGATCGAGGAGAAGTTTATTTCAGAATCTTAGACCAGTTCCTTGGTTGGAAACCAGGATCGAGGGGAAGTTTATTTCAGAAACTAAGACCAGTTCCTTGGTAGGTGTCGCTCCCGGGATTTTCATCCTAGTACAAACGCGAAAGTGGCACCGAAACAGAGTCGCCAGCAATGTGTATTTATCCCAAGAGAGGGAAAGGAAACACCGCATAAACCTGAAGAGAAGGAAAAAGCATGGTCTTGCGACCAAGAGAAATGGGTTCGGGAGTCGGTTACGCGAGAGGAAGGTATTAGCACCCCCTCGCGTCCATCGTACCCGATGGGATCCACGCTTGCTTGTCTCGATCAAAGGGTGTAAAGAAGAGATACTGGAAAGGGAGCTGAAAGAAAGAAAGGAGAAAGAAAAGAAAAGGAACGGGAAACAAATGTAGGGAAAATAAAAGAAGTGCTCGCATGGGCCCTACCCCACTGCCTACGTATCTCATAGGGAACATGAGAATCAGAGCGACGTAGTTCCCCTCACTAGGGATGAATTGTTTGTGTTTTTTAGAGAACGGCTTACGTTCTAGCTCAGGTGTTGCAGGCTCGCTGGTCCGAGTGCGTTACCGTCTTGCACGGGAACGAGTAGGAGCACGTTCGTACGCTAAGAGTGAATGAGGTGAGAAAAGAATTCCCGAAGGAAAGACGTTATTGTTTGTTTTTTGTCTTTTAGAAAGAAGTGTTTTGTTATTTGTTTGCATATGATAGTGTATCCAAATCTTAGTCATCGGAATGTGTACATTCTCACATTCCAAGATGGAATGGGTAAGAAAGCACACTAAGAGTGAAAAAGACCTCCACACTTAGCTCCAATTGTCAAGGTTCAAACACACTAGCATACTTGTGTTTATTAAGTGTTTTTGTTGATTAAGAAATGAAGAAGTGTTTTTTATTATTTGCACCTTCAACAAGTATTGCATTTAAGTCCCTCATACAAGATCAAATGTTTAACACATTAACCCAAGATGGGCTATATGCTACACATTCTAAGATTACAAGAGAAGACCCCTTATAATCTTTTCTTTATATGAAAGGCCTAAATGCAATAAATGCCTACCTTTATTATGTGTTTTGAATTTCCTTTGAGATGAGAAGATGAAAGACTCAAGAGAGGATAAAGGTAAAAATCTATATGGACTAAGACTCAATCCTAATTGATTAGTTAAGGGAGTGATCCTAAGGTTTGTGAGGTTTCAACCTAAAGTCTAAAGAAAGAATGAATTAAACAATTCACTTCTAAAGTAGAAGATGAATTGTAGTTCACAAAGGGAAAGTGATGAGTTATTAAAAGAAAGCACATAAGTGCTTAACAAAACACAAAATGGAATTGTAAAAGAGAAAGGATAGAAGTTGAATGTGGATTCCTTATCCACACTCAATTGAAACTTACCAAAGCCCCTACATGGTTAGTAAACATGTATAAGAAGTATAAGAAGTAAAAGAACATGTAATGCATCATAAAACTCCAAAGAATTAAATGAGAAAACAAATCCTAGAACCACAACCAGAATGTACATCATATGGATAACAAATGAATATCATCATACAAGTGCAAGTGAATAGGCAACAAACATCATCCATTAGCATTTAAACATATTACAAGAAGAAAGGGTAGATGAAAGATGGAAAGAAATGAAAAGGACATGCATAAATGGAACATATACATCAACAACCAGAATTGAAACTAAATAAAAAAGGTTTATGAACATCTCAAAAGTATCCATGAATCAACCATCAAGACATTCAAGAAGTAATATAAGAAGAAGTGAGATGAAAACTCAAAAGGAAGGTGCAAACAATACATGTTAGGATGCACAAAGTTCAAGTTGAAATGGACATGTGAAGATGACCTATAATGTGCAACAATGACCTATAATATCACTTGAATGACTCATACAACTATGCAAATGCTCATACAAATATGCACAAAAGAGTTCATGCAAACATGCACTAAAGTTATGATGACATGACATGTATTATGCTTCAAATGTAATGCATCAAACAAAAACCAAATGGATTCATGAAAATTATGCCAGCATATTATTGGAATGCCTAGGTCAGAAATGCATCATACATCAAGATAGCATGTAAAAATTCAGAGCAAAATGACTTCAAACAAAACAATTAGGTCAAATTGAAACATCATGCAAAGTGGTGCAAATATAGGCATCAAAACATGTCATAAATTGACTTAAAAAATCAAACAAAAATCATCTAGCATGCTTCAATGTATTGGTGAATCAATGCAAAAAGAACCATATCAAAACAGTTTGTAATGAGCAAGAACAAAATTAAACGAATTCATGTATCATGCTTAGAATGCATCTAAATGGAAATTCAAAGAAAATTATGGACCAGGGGTAAAAAGGTCATAAAATCAAGAAATAAAATCATGGAAAATTTCCTAAATGTTTTAAGAATACACATGAATTTTTGTGGAATTTAATAATGCAATTTGGTATTTTTAAAAATTAAAAATCAAACGTGTAGAAAGAAATAAAAATGAAAAATAAATGCAAAATGCAGGGGGTATGAACATAGCAATTGGACAGTGCATATTCATTGGGCTTCAATACATGGGGGTGTAATTATCAATCTGGTTAAGTCCAATTAGTACGCAAAACACCATAACTAGCGTGTTCTTCAGTCAACATAGTCAAAGCAATCCAAGCCATCAGATTAAGTCATAGTCAAACAAAAGTCAAAGTACACGGATCCAACACACGCGCATGAGGTCACACACAAATTACCATGTACTGCATCACACAATGTTTAAGTAAATTCAGAAATGGTGCACATGATTTGCACGTGAATTTTAATGTGCTGTCAACTTTTGGACCACACGATCACACACATCCAACGGCCATGATTTAAACTGCAACCAAAACCCTAACTAAAAACCACCGGCCGGAGAGGGACCTCCGGTCACCTTCTCCGGTCACACGCCACCGTCTGCAACTTCACATGTCCCAGAAATGCCCAACTATTATACCAAAATGAAGCTGAGCTTACGTAGAGCACGAATTCAGTGATAAAACGCACAAAAAGTTCATGAAACGAGAGAATCGAACAGAAACACATTTGCCCTAACATTGGATCTATACCTCTAAGAGGTCTATCAACTAGCCAGAAATGTCACATTGCTTCTAGTAAGCTATTATCAACACCAAACAAGCTATAATCAGTGACTAAAATGCAAAATAATTGGAGAAATAAGAACCTGAAACGTGGAGATTCTTGGATCTTCAGAAAACCAGAGGGGAGAACTTGAACTCTTGAACTTGCTTGAGCAAAATAAATGCTCGTATATGCTTGAGAGTGGAGAAGAAATCAAATCTGAAATGAGATATCTCTTGAGGAATTCACCTTGTTTCAGCTTGTTCTTGAACAATAATGAATACTTGCTAGTGAAGATGATTAGATGAAGAAGGAATCGTGCAATAAGAGAGAACTCAGAGAGAAAGTTCAGAGAGAAAAAGTGAGGATGATTGGTGAAAATCGTGAAAATGAATCCCCCTCTCAAATGTGTGTGAGATTTCTATTTATGTGGCTGGTTAAGAATTAACTCATATGGTTGACAGTTAGAACTCAAGTTAACTGAGCTAGTTAACTGAGTTCTGAGTTAACAGAATGAGTGAGGAGGTTAGTGGCACGAGTTGGTGAGATTAACTATGGTGATGGTGAGCTCATAGCAGCTATGGTGAGGATGAGAGTGAAGCTGAGGTGGTGAGGTTATTGTGACAGAAACTTGCTAAGCAAGTTTGTTCTTTCTATTCCCATGTATGGCACGAGTAAGTGTGTAAAGAGTGCAGGCATGTGTTGGTCTTAATGGGGAAACAAACATACACACTTCTATCATGTACTTGATGCGTGCTTGAACCAAAATTATTCAGCAAATCATCATTGTAACAGTAGGTGTTTGAGGGTGAATTTCTCACTTGTCAATGAATGAAACAACACAATATTGGTGGCATTAGAAAGATGATACATTGAGGAACAATATTGATGTTGAAATTATGTTGAATGGAAGTTTGGAACATGATCAAATGTGGCTTGCAACAGAAGAAACACCAACTGGTGCATGGGCGAGGAAATGAGGTTGGTTGGCAAGGCATGCATAGCATGGGTTTTCAGTTGTATTGACCAATCTTTGAGCTATCATAATTCCTTATCCTTTGATCATATGAAAAAATCATGAACATCAATCTTGAAGATCTCACATAGGGGAACAACTTTGATGTTGCAAGATTTTTCATTTGAAGCCTCTAACTATGAGTAATTGATCCATACATCTTGTCCACCAACTGTTTGAGAAAATGACTGCGCGCAGACCTGGCCAAACTTGGTCATGACATGGTTTTGGGCCTACTTTCCTCCAACTTTGATCCATCATATCTCACTCAATTTTTATCCAATGGAGATGTTCCACATATGGATGTGAAGCTTAAAACAAGATCTTTCATTGAGGCAGAGTGGAATTTTCATTTGGTGCTCCAAATTTGAATGGCCTTGGTTCAAATTCTGATGCAAAATGGCCAAAAACTTGCTATTTTTAGTAACCCTACTTCATCCAAAAATGGCAACTTTCCAAATCTTGATTTTTTCATGATTCCTTTGGAGTTTCTTGATCAAACTTTATACATTGGTCACATATAACATGAATTTCATGAATTTGGCCTCAAAAATTCAAGAGTTGACTTTTTCCCCTGATTATTTGACTTTGCCCCAATTTCCTGATTTTTGATCTTTCTTCCAATTGAACCACTTCTAAAACCAATTGAGATGTAATTTTCCACATACATACACTTAAGGACATATGGGATACCATGACATCAAGTTTTGTTCAAAAAATCAAAGATTCCCTGATTTAAATGGAAACCCTAATTTTGGCCCCCTCTGGTTAGGAGGTAAAAGTGCAGTCTCCAATTTCAAATTCCTCAGAGTATGTTGTGTATCTTCTTAAAGGATGATGAGATATACCATTTGAGGATGATTTTGGGTCAATGAGCTATCTCTTTTGAGGGTTTTCCTTCAATTTTTGGACTTCTTGCCTAGTGTAGGATGTAGTGCTTCAATCTCCCATTGAATCTCACTTCCTTGAGGTTTTGGAAGATCAATTGAGATAGTATGAGACATGAGAGACCTCTTGGCTTGCCTAGAGCCAACTTGATTGACCTTTTTGTGCTTTGAATGATCTCTTGATTGTCCATCTCCCACCTGACCACATGCCCTGATGGTAAGAAAGATGCTATGCTTCATTTTTCTATGTTAAATGCAATGCAATGCTAATGAGATGGATATGATATGATAAATGATAATGCCATGCTATGATGCCAAAAGGGGAGAGCAAATTTTGGGGTATTACAGCTGCCCCTATTCAAGCGCTGTAGACCTGAATGCCTGAAAGCAATTGCTTTCGGACTTTCAAGGTATATAGTGATTGAATACCAAAAATAACCAAAAATTTGCTCTGGGTGATGAAGAAGAAAAGGGATATAAACCCAATGAGACTGCTGGATTGAATCCTCGATGAAACGTCGGAGAGATCTGTCTTTTGAACGATGCCAGACGACTACTGGCTTGCCACACTGATGGTGGACTTTAATACTGTCTTTTTGAACGACGCCAGACGACTACTGGCTTGCCACACTACTGGTGGACTTTAATAATGTCTTTTATGCAACTCCAGACGACTACTGGCCTGCCACACTACTGGTGGACTTTGATAATGTCTTTTATGCAACTCCAGACGACTACTGGCCTGCCACACTACTGGTGGACTTTGATAATGTCTTTTATGCAATTCCAGACGACTACTGGCCTGCCACACTACTGGTGGACTTTAATAATGTCTTTTATGCAACTCCAGACGACTACTGGCCTGCCACACTACTGGTGGACTTTGCAGCTTCGTGCCACCCGAAGATGGACTTTTGCCAATCCACTGTTGGACTTTTGCCACCCGAAGACGGACTTTTGCCAATCCACTGTTGGACTTTTGCCACCCGAAGACGGACTTTTGCCAATCCACTGTTGGACTTTTGCCACCCGAAGACGGACTTTTGCCAATCCACTGTTGGACTTTTGCCACCCGGAGATGGACCTTTTGCCAATCCACTGTTGGACTTGTGCCACCCGAAGACGGACTTTTGCCAATCCACTGTTGGACTTTTGCCACCCGAAGACGGACTTTTGCCAATCCACTGTTGGACTTTTGCCACCCGAAGACGGACTTTTGCCAATCCACTGTTGGACTTTTGCCACCCGAAGACGGACTTTTGCCAATCCACTGTTGGACTTGTGCCACCCGAAGACGGACTTTTGCCAATCCACTGTTGGACTTTTGCCACCCGAAGACGGACTTTTGCCAATCCACTGTTGGACTTTTGCCACCCGAAGACGGACTTTTGCCAATCCACTGTTGGACTTTTGCCACCCGAAGACGGACTTTTGCCAATCCACTGTTGGACTTGTGCCACCCGAAGACGGACTTTTGCCAATCCACCGTTGGACTTTTGCCACCCGAAGACGGACTTTTGCCAATCCACTGTTGGACTTTTGCCACCCGAAGACGGACTTTTGCCAATCCACTGTTGGACTTGTGCCACCCGAAGACGGACTTTTGCCAATCCACTGTTGGACTTTTGCCACCCGAAGACGGACTTTTGCCAATCCACTGTTGGACTTGTGCCACCCGAAGACGGACTTTTGCCAATCCACTGTTGGACTTTTGCCACCCGAAGACGGACTTTTGCCAATCCACTGTTGGACTTTTAGAATTTTAAAATCGAATTACTCTCTGCCTCTGCGCCAGACATCTCTGCCGACTCTGCTGAGGAACCACAATCAATGATTTAATCTCGGAGACTCCTAAAAGGATAATATCTCTGCTGGCGAATGGATGAACAATCCGTCTGCTTCGAATTGTCAAGCTTGCCAAAAATAAATTGGACTTTAAGATATGAGGGAATGACTACTCTGCCAGGAATTATTCCATCTGTTTGGGGGAACGAATTCTGGTCACAGCGATTCCGCTGGGGATGAGAATTTTTAAATGACGTCCTGCTGGGGAAATGAGCCATTAAAACTCTGCTTGGGGATTTATTCAACCCAAGCTCCTTTATAGGGATTATCAACCTTCTGACCCGGCTGGGGAAAGGCTGTACCATCCTTGTTGAGGAATAGATTCTGTCGATCTGATAAACCTCTGCGGAGAGAACAACAACTCAGCTGGAAGTTGCTGACAAGATTCGATGCTGACCTCTGTGGGGATACCATGACCAGAGATACGATCTTGCTGGGTATCAGGGCTACTCCGCCAGGGATATGCAAATCCTGGTTAGAACATTCCACTGCAACTTGCTAGAAAGAGTCCTTAGAGATCTGTTGGGGAAACCCAAAGCAAATCCACAGTAGTCTGCTGAAGAATATGACTGTCGAGCTTAGGATAAGTACCACAATGCACCATGTTAGGCGAGCTTTCCTTTAGACAATTCCGTTGGGGATGACGAGTTTATAACAAACTCTACTGGAGAAAACTGCTTTAAAGCGTCTCGTGTTGGGGAATGCCTTTTGAGAGAATTTTACAGAAGACCAACTGTCCTCAAACTCTACTGGGGATGATCAACACTTCATGCTGGGGAACCAAACAATTTGTCCCCGAAGAGGATGTCATAAGAGGATTTTACAGAAGATTTAGCTTCTTCAAACTCCTGCGACTTCGCTGGGGATAATGACCATCAGTTTCGGTGTCGGCGAGACCACTCTTCTGGGGAACCTGTGACCGTTACCGACATAGAAAAGCTCGTAGCTGTTGGAAGGACTGAATAAGAGAATCGACTTAATAAGATACAACGGTACCCAGTTGAACTTAATTCACTGATATCAAACCGTTATGAACGACCGTCGACCGAGCGATGAACGCCGACCTCCTTTCCCGTGATTGCCCCTGTCTTTTACGTGGGGTAAATGATTACTCGCCTTGTGCTTAAAATCATCTGTACCTGCTACCTGCAACAAAAGAATATGCACACATGCCCCGAGATGGATCTAACTTCTGCAATTAAGAAAATCCAACCCTGAACCACCACTTATTGGGGAGCAAGGTTTGTATGCAATCTCTTGCTGGAGAACATTATTAATGAAGCCTGCTGAAGACGGGGACCACAAATGCCTTGGGTTGGAATGCCCCTTGGTTTCAATCCTTTTGGCTGATTGAATACATATGCGTGACCAACCATTTTTCTTCACTTGCCCTAGACCCACATGATCCACCGGAAGAAATTGTCCCTAGAGGATTTTACAGAAGACTTGACATCCAAAACGCTTCAATGTCTTCAAACTCTCGTAGAGATTCGTTGGATTTCGCCGTAACTGCCCCAGACCGCATGGATTACTTAGAAGAAGTCATCGCATGAGGATTTTACAGAAGACTTGGCAAGCTCAATGCTTCAGTGTCTTCAAACTCTTGTAGAGATTCGTTGGATCTCGACGTAACTTCCCCAGACCGTATGGACTACAGAGGAATTCACCTTAAAAAGATCCATGAAGAATCTCATACCACCGTGGGATATTCTGCCTCGGTATTCTGAAACCTGGATGGGATGATTAGTTGTCTGGATGGACTAACTTCTCGTGCTTTTGGGATGGCCTGCCTCAGTATGACCCTTGAAGTGGTTTTGCCCCAGTTTGGCTGAACTCTAAAAAGATTTCTCGACGTAATTGGCTCAGACCGGCTACACCTTAAAGAGATGATTCGACGTGACTGCCCCGGATCGACTACGTCTTAACACAACTTGTTGGGAAAGCTCCTGCTCAACAAAGTTTCCTGAGGAGGTACCACTGGACGTGACTGCCCTTCGGGAGTTTTAGGATTCTCAACTCGGCAAGATTAAACTTCTGGACTGGATTTCCATATGTAAACTTCTTTTGATGTCAAACAAATGTATGCAAGCAGAAAATGTTTTATTCTGAGAATGAAAATTCTAATGCAACACAACATGTTAATCTCGAAGTTTTACTAAAAAGATGTAGCAAACCCTTTTGTGAGCGAATCACGGGTTAGGATACGACATTAATTTTTGAAAGAAATAATGCAATGCACATGCAACACCAACAAAGATCTTTTAGCACAACTGATAGGAGTCAGGAACGCTATCTCTTGGTAGTATGCCTTTGAAATAACCCTGTTTCAATTAGGACTTTTGAGGGTTGTAACGGGGCCTGGTTCACGGTTTTGAGAAAAAAGGATTTATGGCTCAAAGTTTATTGGTGCCCACCCACTCTTCGTGATGCTCTCCAGTCCTACGTTCAGCTAATTTGACACAAACGCTCATTTCTCAAAAAAGATTTTGTGATCTTTAAGGAATCCATGCATTTGATGGTTTGACACCTAATGAGGCTTTGGATTGACAGTCACCCATTTGTCTTTTGTCCATAGTCACACGACTTTGTTCTTGCTCGAGGATTTTCTTTTGTAATCCTTTTGTTTTTCGCTTTCACATTCTTTTGCTTTTTGATCCCTAATTTTTGCCTGGACTGATTCTTTTGAATCTTTAATTTCAGAGTCCAGCGGGATGCCCTAACTTTTGCCTAAGTTGCTTGTTTTCAAGTTTCAACTTAGCGGGCTTTTTTCATTTTTTCATTTTTTTTATTCTTTTTCCTTTTTTCTTGAACAAATCGTGTGACACTGGCTTGTCTTGACTTGATTGGAAAGGTCGTGACTGCCTCACTCTTTGATTGTTGATGGATAACCATTGTGGTTTCACATCTCTTGCCCTCTTGACGGTGGAATAGAAGGTAATGGATCCTCAGATGCACACTCCTTTTGAAATTTGAATGCTTGGTCAAATTAACTGACGCCTACCCTGCCCCTGGGTTAAATGTGAGGGTTTTTTCGTACGAAAAGAAACTCCTACTTCAAGGCTCAAAGGGGTTAACGAGGGTCTATCTCCCTTATATCTCCAGTGTTTGAGGAGTTGAAACAATGCCTGTACATCCTCAACAGGGTTCTTATTCCAAAGCACACCGTTAGAGATTTTTGCATTTTCAGACCATCATTCTCCCTCATAGAGTTTGAGCAAGAAAAATGGTATTGCAGTACACATTAGCATTAAATGAGTAAACACAAATGAAATTCTTCAAGAAAACATATTCATTGCATTAAAATCCTCATACCAAATACAAACAAATTTTAACATGCGAACAATGTCTGAACGAACAAATAAAGACTACATATGAAAATGCAGCAAGGAAAATAAAGATTGTCGTTGTTGAGGAGGCTTGGCTCCGTCTAGACTGACCACTTCTGGTGATGTTCTTGTAACTTTGAGCACTCACCATGGTACAGAAGCTTCACCTTGTGGGGTACCATCTGGGGTGATAACCTTTGAGTCAATCAAATCCTGCACCTTGTGCTGGAACACATTACAGTTATCAAGTGTGTGCCCAAACGTTCCTGAATGGAACTCACAGCTAACACTCATGTCATAGTCCGGAGGAATGGGGTATGGCACGGGCATGGCCCTTCTCAGCTGGATTTGCGAACTTTTGAGCAAACGAGCCAACAACTGACTGTACGGAATAGGAATAGGATCAAATGTCCTCTTGGGCTTCCTTGGTCTGAGTAGCCTCCGCTGCTGATAATCTTGCTGCTGCTGGTTCGGGCGCCCAACCTGGCCGTGCACTTTCCTTTCTGCATTCGGCTGAGGCACAAATAAGGGTTGCTGACACAGGTCTTCTGCAACACAGGGTTGTGGAAGAGATCCCTGACGCGAGGTAGACCCTTTGGAAAAGGAGAGAGTCCTCAGTTCCCTTGCAACAATGGGAGTGACATCACTTGGTTTACCAGCACCAACTGATGCAAACTTGATTGCCCCTGAATCAATTAGCTCCTGGACTTTATGCTTGAACCTGGTACAATTCTCAACATTGTGACCAGGTGCCCCAGAATGGAACTCACATCTAGCCTTAGCATTAGGTCCCAGAGGAATCTTCGTGGGAAACGGTCCCAAACTTACACACTCAACCAGCTTGAGCTCGAGCAAGTAAGAAAGCAATTGCGTGTACGAAATCGGAATGGGATCGAACTTCCTCTTAGGCCCCTCTGACTTAGGATCCTCTTGGAAATCAGGAAGTGACTGCTGATGCGAGAGCTCTGAACCTTTAGCTTTCAGAGGAGGTTCACGAAGCAATCCATGATCTAAAGCATATCCCAAAGATATGGGAGGAGTAGAGACCTCTGTTGTGGAAGCAGGCACATGATCATTTTCCTTTTTTAACACCTTATTCAAGATTTCCATGACCAGGCCCATTTGAATCTTCATCTGGTTGACTTCCTCCCTCAGTAGTTCCTGACCTCGGGACAACGCCTGAATGTCCCCCATAAAATGCCCCAATTGGGCCCTCACCCCAGCCAAATCCTTCTGCATTTGATCCATGATTCTTACTTGATTTCTTCGCGTCGAATATCGGTGAATATGATTCTCAGCTATACTGCCTGAAACCAAATAAAGGTTAGAGACCCCGCAACGAGTACCTGCAAAGCAAGTAACAAAAATGCAAAATGATATGCAATGCCATGCAATGCTATGTTTGTCATTTCCGAGGTGCTTTATACCCTGATTCCAATCCAACCACAGAAATCTGAAGACCAGAAATTGTGATATAAAGAGACGTGTCGTGGTCATGTGCTTGTGTGCGGCTATCTGATAAGAAATAATCCTGAATAAAACTGCTCATACTCATTCAACAAAATATTCAAGTACATTTAAGAAAGGCTCATCCGCAAATGCAATACAAGGAAAAATGGATCCATCAACAAGCCTGATGGTAACCATTAATAACAAAATATAAGGAAAAGAACATCAGTCTGACAATTCCACATCCTTCAGCTTATCACTTGAGTATTTGATCTCCTCAAAAAGTATACGGGTACGCTGGTGATTCGGCTTTTCAATCATCTCTTTGATCAAGACATCCCTTTTCTCAAGAGCTTCAGTTAAAGAACCCATATGCAGCATCAGAGCTTCGTCATCACACACTCCTTTGTGTCTCTTTATGCTGGCTTGCGTCTTGAGTATCTCCCTTTCTATCATGACTTCTTCAAGCTCTTTCTTGGTAATCTTCAACTGGCTTCTAGCTTCTTCTAACTGTTCTTGACTTTTATCGAGACTTTCCCGATACTTTCTCCTCTGCTCATGTGCCTTTTTAAGCTCCTCGTCTTTAGTCTTCGACTGATCCTTTAACTCGGCATTTTCAATTCTGACTTCATCCCAAGCTTGACGAAGTTGAGCTAATGAATCCTTGCTTCGGGCTAAAGCCTGTTTTGTAATCTTGTGAGCCTGACTAGTGTCATCTGCTCTCAAAGTAAGTTTCCGAAAGTACCGAGCTCGGTCATCAAAATCTTCCTCTTTGTCAGCCAAGGTTTTTTCTGCTTTCAAGGCTCTCTTTTCCAACTCTTTGTTGTCAGCTAGAGCTTTCTGAAGGCATCTGCTCATTCCAGAATTCTCTATCTGCAACTCTCTGACCATTTTCTTCCACTTCTCACATTCTTCAATAGCCACCATAGTGGGTTGTTCTGGCTGTACTGCACATAAAAGAGGTCCCCTTGAAAAGGGTAAAAGCAATTCCTTTACTTTCGTCTCAATCCACCTGTCATATTCAGGATAAGATCTACAATCTCCTTTTCCAAAAACTGCTTTTCCAATTTTGTGCTTATCTTTCCAAGCATTCACTACTTCTACCACCTTCGCATCTTTAGTTCCTGTAAAGAATAAAGATTCTTCCACATCTTGCTCTGTAGGAGGATCCCTGGAAGCATACCCAAACTGTCGGATGGCCAAAACTGGATTATAATTGATCCCTCCTTTTCTGCCAATCAAAGGCACATTTGGAAAATTTCCGCATCTTGTGACAAGCTCTATTCTCAATAACCGGTGATCAAACCATACAATGTTATCAGCAGTTAAACTCATCAATCGTTTAGACCATTTCGCCACATCTTTGGTTTCCACAAAGGCACCTGTCTGAGGCAAATGCTTGAAAAACCAATGACTCAGCAGTGGAGTGCAACAACTAACAGATCCTCCCCTCCTTTTCTCATTCTTGTAATGCACGGAATGATAAAAATCTCCTAACAAAGTAGGGACTGGATTTTTAAGAACGAAAACTCTTGTCGCTTGCATATCCACAAAGTCTTGCTGATTGGGAAAGAAAACTAGGCCATATATGCAGAGAGCCAGAATGGAATTGTAAACCGTCCAATTTTTAGCACTTGCAGCCTCCTGAGCCTGTCCAGACAGAAATTCTAAATGAAATCCGCTAACTCCATTTTTACTGCTCACACCACTCTTTATCACTGCCTGATCCATTTGTAAAGCAGCAGCAATTTCTTTTACGCTGGGAGAACTACCAGAGAAGAATGGTATTGCCGACGTGATCGGAATTCCCAAAATAAATGAGAATTCTTCCAGTGTTGGCATCAAAATGTAATCTGAACAAAGAAAACACCTCAACGAAGGCTCGTAGAACTGCAGCAGAGTGTGCAAGGCATCATGTTCATACTTGGTGATTGTACGGACCATCCCAACCAAATTCCCGTAGCTCTTCTGAAACCTATCAAGAATACCCGGACCAGCCATATCTATAACTTTGAGCAATGAATCCAAGACAGGATCTGGAAACTTGTAAGACACATTGTTCTTTCTCTCGGCAACGATCTCTGTTGAACCCATGGTTTGGAATCAGAAATGTATTATGCACCTGAAAATGACAAACATAACTGTTATGATATGATAATGCAATGCAAAAGGGCATGTGATCAGGTAATCAAGTGTCGGTGTCTGTATTGAACTGTGTGCACTGTGTCTCTGTACTGAGTCTGGCAATATCTGAGATGAACACTTAAATCACTGTCATAGGATACAATGTCTGAAATCATCATAGAATCACAAGTAAGGTAGGTTGGAGGCTGGGTTTCCTGCAAACCTGTAAACATCCCGCCCATACTCACATGTGGTTCTTAGAAAATAAGGCTTGTCAGCTTCGGAGGTTTGAGAAGCAATAGCACATTCAGCCCGTAGGATACAATGCTATGCGAATCAAAGAGGTCGTCCACTGACTCCCCTTAGAAAATAAAGGTCATCCTATGCAAGTTCCAAAGTGGGCCCTCGGGTGCGAATGGGTTTGCCACAGAATGTGGTCTGCCATTGTCACCACTAAAGAGGGATATTTCCACTAAGGTCCTCATGATCGGTCACTAGAGTCGACAGCTCTCTAGATCTACATCCTGGAATACGCAAGATGCGTATGCCACGACGTGTCCCAAGATAGCCTCGTCTAGCTGTGAATTTCGTGAACACCCAACGCACTCCAAACGGCACGTAGGTCCCACTACTCTCCACTCTAATTCTAAGTGTATACTCAAGCCTGTGTAATGGGCTTATCTCTCAGAAATCCCGCCCGCCAAACAGAAAACAACACAGTCCAGTATAGCATAATATATCATATGAAATGAAAATGCTAAAATACGGTAACTACAGTAATGTACAGTAAAGCAGTAAATAACCATACAATAAAACAGTAAATACAACACAACAGTAAACACCCAATGCAAGAAAAGCAGACAAGCGCTAGGATTGACTCGCTTAGGGATGGACCAGCAATAGGTCAACCTCAAACTTTCCCCAGCAGAGTCGCCAGCTGTCGCTCCCGGGATTTTCATCCTAGTACAAACGCGAAAGTGGCACCGAAACAGAGTCGCCAGCAATGTGTATTTATCCCAAGAGAGGGAAAGGAAACACCGCATAAACCTGAAGAGAAGGAAAAAGCATGGTCTTGCGACCAAGAGAAATGGGTTCGGGAGTCGGTTACGCGAGAGGAAGGTATTAGCACCCCCTCGCGTCCATCGTACCCGATGGGATCCACGCTTGCTTGTCTCGATCAAAGGGTGTAAAGAAGAGATACTGGAAAGGGAGCTGAAAGAAAGAAAGGAGAAAGAAAAGAAAAGGAACGGGAAACAAATGTAGGGAAAATAAAAGAAGTGCTCGCATGGGCCCTACCCCACTGCCTACGTATCTCATAGGGAACATGAGAATCAGAGCGACGTAGTTCCCCTCACTAGGGATGAATTGTTTGTGTTTTTTAGAGAACGGCTTACGTTCTAGCTCAGGTGTTGCAGGCTCGCTGGTCCGAGTGCGTTACCGTCTTGCACGGGAACGAGTAGGAGCACGTTCGTACGCTAAGAGTGAATGAGGTGAGAAAAGAATTCCCGAAGGAAAGACGTTATTGTTTGTTTTTTGTCTTTTAGAAAGAAGTGTTTTGTTATTTGTTTGCATATGATAGTGTATCCAAATCTTAGTCATCGGAATGTGTACATTCTCACATTCCAAGATGGAATGGGTAAGAAAGCACACTAAGAGTGAAAAAGACCTCCACACTTAGCTCCAATTGTCAAGGTTCAAACACACTAGCATACTTGTGTTTATTAAGTGTTTTTGTTGATTAAGAAATGAAGAAGTGTTTTTTATTATTTGCACCTTCAACAAGTATTGCATTTAAGTCCCTCATACAAGATCAAATGTTTAACACATTAACCCAAGATGGGCTATATGCTACACATTCTAAGATTACAAGAGAAGACCCCTTATAATCTTTTCTTTATATGAAAGGCCTAAATGCAATAAATGCCTACCTTTATTATGTGTTTTGAATTTCCTTTGAGATGAGAAGATGAAAGACTCAAGAGAGGATAAAGGTAAAAATCTATATGGACTAAGACTCAATCCTAATTGATTAGTTAAGGGAGTGATCCTAAGGTTTGTGAGGTTTCAACCTAAAGTCTAAAGAAAGAATGAATTAAACAATTCACTTCTAAAGTAGAAGATGAATTGTAGTTCACAAAGGGAAAGTGATGAGTTATTAAAAGAAAGCACATAAGTGCTTAACAAAACACAAAATGGAATTGTAAAAGAGAAAGGATAGAAGTTGAATGTGGATTCCTTATCCACACTCAATTGAAACTTACCAAAGCCCCTACATGGTTAGTAAACATGTATAAGAAGTATAAGAAGTAAAAGAACATGTAATGCATCATAAAACTCCAAAGAATTAAATGAGAAAACAAATCCTAGAACCACAACCAGAATGTACATCATATGGATAACAAATGAATATCATCATACAAGTGCAAGTGAATAGGCAACAAACATCATCCATTAGCATTTAAACATATTACAAGAAGAAAGGGTAGATGAAAGATGGAAAGAAATGAAAAGGACATGCATAAATGGAACATATACATCAACAACCAGAATTGAAACTAAATAAAAAAGGTTTATGAACATCTTAAAAGTATCCATGAATCAACCATCAAGACATTCAAGAAGTAATATAAGAAGAAGTGAGATGAAAACTCAAAAGGAAGGTGCAAACAATACATGTTAGGATGCACAAAGTTCAAGTTGAAATGGACATGTGAAGATGACCTATAATGTGCAACAATGACCTATAATATCACTTGAATGACTCATACAACTATGCAAATGCTCATACAAATATGCACAAAAGAGTTCATGCAAACATGCACTAAAGTTATGATGACATGACATGTATTATGCTTCAAATGTAATGCATCAAACAAAAACCAAATGGATTCATGAAAATTATGCCAGCATATTATTGGAATGCCTAGGTCAGAAATGCATCATACATCAAGATAGCATGTAAAAATTCAGAGCAAAATGACTTCAAACAAAACAATTAGGTCAAATTGAAACATCATGCAAAGTGGTGCAAATATAGGCATCAAAACATGTCATAAATTGACTTAAAAAATCAAACAAAAATCATCTAGCATGCTTCAATGTATTGGTGAATCAATGCAAAAAGAACCATATCAAAACAGTTTGTAATGAGCAAGAACAAAATTAAACGAATTCATGTATCATGCTTAGAATGCATCTAAATGGAAATTCAAAGAAAATTATGGACCAGGGGTAAAAAGGTCATAAAATCAAGAAATAAAATCATGGAAAATTTCCTAAATGTTTTAAGAATACACATGAATTTTTGTGGAATTTAATAATGCAATTTGGTATTTTTAAAAATTAAAAATCAAACGTGTAGAAAGAAATAAAAATGAAAAATAAATGCAAAATGCAGGGGGTATGAACATAGCAATTGGACAGTGCATATTCATTGGGCTTCAATACATGGGGGTGTAATTATCAATCTGGTTAAGTCCAATTAGCACGCAAAACACCATAACTAGCGTGTTCTTCAGTCAACATAGTCAAAGCAATCCAAGCCATCAGATTAAGTCATAGTCAAACAAAAGTCAAAGTACACGGATCCAACACACGCGCATGAGGTCACACACAAATTACCATGTACTGCATCACACAATGTTTAAGTAAATTCAGAAATGGTGCACATGATTTGCACGTGAATTTTAATGTGCTGTCAACTTTTGGACCACACGATCACACACATCCAACGGCCATGATTTAAACTGCAACCAAAACCCTAACTAAAAACCACCGGCCGGAGAGGGACCTCCGGTCACCTTCTCCGGTCACACGCCACCGTCTGCAACTTCACATGTCCCAGAAATGCCCAACTATTATACCAAAATGAAGCTGAGCTTACGTAGAGCACGAATTCAGTGATAAAACGCACAAAAAGTTCATGAAACGAGAGAATCGAACAGAAACACATTTGCCCTAACATTGGATCTATACCTCTAAGAGGTCTATCAACTAGCCAGAAATGTCACATTGCTTCTAGTAAGCTATTATCAACACCAAACAAGCTATAATCAGTGACTAAAATGCAAAATAATTGGAGAAATAAGAACCTGAAACGTGGAGATTCTTGGATCTTCAGAAAACCAGAGGGGAGAACTTGAACTCTTGAACTTGCTTGAGCAAAATAAATGCTCGTATATGCTTGAGAGTGGAGAAGAAATCAAATCTGAAATGAGATATCTCTTGAGGAATTCACCTTGTTTCAGCTTGTTCTTGAACAATAATGAATACTTGCTAGTGAAGATGATTAGATGAAGAAGGAATCGTGCAATAAGAGAGAACTCAGAGAGAAAGTTCAGAGAGAAAAAGTGAGGATGATTGGTGAAAATCGTGAAAATGAATCCCCCTCTCAAATGTGTGTGAGATTTCTATTTATGTGGCTGGTTAAGAATTAACTCATATGGTTGACAGTTAGAACTCAAGTTAACTGAGCTAGTTAACTGAGTTCTGAGTTAACAGAATGAGTGAGGAGGTTAGTGGCACGAGTTGGTGAGATTAACTATGGTGATGGTGAGCTCATAGCAGCTATGGTGAGGATGAGAGTGAAGCTGAGGTGGTGAGGTTATTGTGACAGAAACTTGCTAAGCAAGTTTGTTCTTTCTATTCCCATGTATGGCACGAGTAAGTGTGTAAAGAGTGCAGGCATGTGTTGGTCTTAATGGGGAAACAAACATACACACTTCTATCATGTACTTGATGCGTGCTTGAACCAAAATTATTCAGCAAATCATCATTGTAACAGTAGGTGTTTGAGGGTGAATTTCTCACTTGTCAATGAATGAAACAACACAATATTGGTGGCATTAGAAAGATGATACATTGAGGAACAATATTGATGTTGAAATTATGTTGAATGGAAGTTTGGAACATGATCAAATGTGGCTTGCAACAGAAGAAACACCAACTGGTGCATGGGCGAGGAAATGAGGTTGGTTGGCAAGGCATGCATAGCATGGGTTTTCAGTTGTATTGACCAATCTTTGAGCTATCATAATTCCTTATCCTTTGATCATATGAAAAAATCATGAACATCAATCTTGAAGATCTCACATAGGGGAACAACTTTGATGTTGCAAGATTTTTCATTTGAAGCCTCTAACTATGAGTAATTGATCCATACATCTTGTCCACCAACTGTTTGAGAAAATGACTGCGCGCAGACCTGGCCAAACTTGGTCATGACATGGTTTTGGGCCTACTTTCCTCCAACTTTGATCCATCATATCTCACTCAATTTTTGTCCAATGGAGATGTTCCACATATGGATGTGAAGCTTAAAACAAGATCTTTCATTGAGGCAGAGTGGAATTTTCATTTGGTGCTCCAAATTTGAATGGCCTTGGTTCAAATTCTGATGCAAAATGGCCAAAAACTTGCTATTTTTAGTAACCCTACTTCATCCAAAAATGGCAACTTTCCAAATCTTGATTTTTTCATGATTCCTTTGGAGTTTCTTGATCAAACTTTATACATTGGTCACATATAACATGAATTTCATGAATTTGGCCTCAAAAATTCAAGAGTTGACTTTTTCCCCTGATTATTTGACTTTGCCCCAATTTCCTGATTTTTGATCTTTCTTCCAATTGAACCACTTCTAAAACCAATTGAGATGTAATTTTCCACATACATACACTTAAGGACATATGGGATACCATGACATCAAGTTTTGTTCAAAAAATCAAAGATTCCCTGATTTAAATGGAAACCCTAATTTTGGCCCCCTCTGGTTAGGAGGTAAAAGTGCAGTCTCCAATTTCAAATTCCTCAGAGTATGTTGTGTATCTTCTTAAAGGATGATGAGATATACCATTTGAGGATGATTTTGGGTCAATGAGCTATCTCTTTTGAGGGTTTTCCTTCAATTTTTGGACTTCTTGCCTAGTGTAGGATGTAGTGCTTCAATCTCCCATTGAATCTCACTTCCTTGAGGTTTTGGAAGATCAATTGAGATAGTATGAGACATGAGAGACCTCTTGGCTTGCCTAGAGCCAACTTGATTGACCTTTTTGTGCTTTGAATGATCTCTTGATTGTCCATCTCCCACCTGACCACATGCCCTGATGGTAAGAAAGATGCTATGCTTCATTTTTCTATGTTAAATGCAATGCAATGCTAATGAGATGGATATGATATGATAAATGATAATGCCATGCTATGATGCCAAAAGGGGAGAGCAAATTTTGGGGTATTACAGTAGGAAACCAGGATCGAGGGGAATTTTACCTTTTCTAAGTATCAGTGCTTAGCAAAAGAAGATGAATGCGCAAGCTGGCATTCATAGCCATCAAAATTTCGGATATTCCGATATTTAATCCTCTTGCACCCCGAATGCTCGAATACCTTCGTCATTTACACCTTCGGGTCCAAGAAGATTAAATAGGGGCATCTGTAATACCCCAAATTTTGACCACTAAAGTTTCCCATCATTGTGCAAATCATCATCACAATATGGATGAATCATCATGCCTCATCAATCTCCTCGAGGAATTGTTGAGCATTGACTGCAATCAGGATTAGGGTTTCAAGCCCTCTCAGAGCTTTAGACAAAGGATCAATCGAGAAATGACTTGATCTTCAACTTGTCCAGCCTCTTAAACATTCACAATGGATCAAAAGGACTCCCACTTCAAGGATTAAGCACAAAGCTGCCCCCTTCTAGGTGGATCAAGCCTCCAGATCGACTATGTCACCAAATTAGGGTTTTATCGCCCAGGGCCTCCAGATGAAAAATTTCATCTGGGCACAAGCCAATGATCCAAAACATAACCTAATATACTCCATGGAGCCTCATGAACCCAATCATCAAGTCAATTTTGCCTCAGGGGATGCATACATCAAAAATTAGGAATTAGGGTTTCTTGACCTAATTCACCCCTAAGTTGACTTTTGGGACAAACCATGAGCCAAGACCTCAAGAGATGATTTGAGGGTCTTTGATATGGTATATTGATCCATTTGGAACATTGGATTGATCCAAGAAGCTTGAGCAACAAGTCTCAATTTCATCTGCACCACAATTAAGGTTTTGCGAGAAAAGTCAACTGTAGCTTTGACTTTTGACCTGGACATGCTCCCAAACCCTAAGACATGATTAAATATACCCTATGACACCCATGGAACATGTCCATCAAGTTTGATTTAGGTCAAGGACATGATTTCCTGAAGAATTGCACAGTTTGGAATTCATCTGATAAAAAGTTAACTGTGCACAAAAAGTCAACTTTGACTTTTTGAGATTTTTCACCAAAATGGATTTTCATTCCTAAAATGATGTTAATGTATGATTTGAATCATCATTCATCAAGAAAAATCAAGAAAAGTTGGATAACTTGAAAAAGGGGTAACCATAAAAACTTAGAAATTTTTCTAAGTTAAAATTAAAGTGGCTATGGTACCAACTTTGGAGGACCATAACTCCTAAACCACAAGGCCAATTTTTTCCATCCAAAGCTTGATTTGTAGACCTCATTATCATCTACAAAAGCTTCAACAACAAGTCATTCCAATTCATTAAGGAGTTTGAGTTATGGAGTGATCAAAGTGGTTGAAAAGTGAAAAAGTCACTTTTTCCAACACTTAGTGAAATTTTCACTAAGTCAGAATCTGCCTTCACTTTTTGCCAAATGTAGGAGGATTTTTCACTTGGAATCAAAAGAGATCAAAACCAAACTTGTTCAAACAGTTGTTGTATCATGTAAGGGCTTTCCAAAATGGCCAAGAACATTGCCAAATTCAACCTACACCATGAGATATGACATTGGCAAGTTGCCTTGCTGAAATCTGTCAAAGCAAGGCAGAATTTGCATTTTGGCTCGATTTGCCAAAATCAGCCAATTTCAAACACTCCTATCCACTTGGAAACCTCTGAGGATTGAATCCAAAGGGGACAATCACTGAGCCAAGCCTCCAAGGTCCAAGGAACAAGAAATAACATGTTGAACCTAGAGTTGCCAAAATAGGGACAAGACTCCAAATTTGGAATGAGGCATTCAATGGAACCATCAAGGTGGCATGGACTGAGCCATTCTCATCTGAAATCAGTCAAGACTTATCCAAGACCAAGGGAACCACGACCCTGTGCCCTAACCTCTAGTCAATGGCTAGAGGAGACTTGCATTTTCATTGGACAACATTGGCCAAACCTCTGCTGCAGTTGCCATTCACTATTGCAGCCAAAACAAACTTGCTCTACTATAAATAGAGCTCACTTGTGTTCAGTCTGAGTACACCAAAGCCATCAAACAGATGTTTTCCTCAAAATCTCTTCTTTCACTCCAATTTTGCCTTCCAAAGCAAGTAATTCTGAGTTTTTGAGCTAGAGAGCAATTCCACTCAAACCAATCACACACACACCTCATATATATCATATGTAAGTTGTGCAAACCATCAAAAGTGACCTGTAATCACAACATCACAAAGTCACCTCTCAAAACCTCAAAATGGCACTTTTGTACATTTTTCAAGCCATGTCTTGATTCAGTCACTTTCCAAACCAGATAAAACCTCAAACACACTCCAAATATCATCCTTGAACTGTCCCAAATGGTTTCATACATCTGGAACACCATTTGAGAGAGTTGCTATTTTGGTCACTTTTAACCCCTTTTGCAAGAAAGGGACAGTTTGTGTTTTTGCAGGTACCAGTTGATTCCAATCATCCTCAAAGCATCCAAGGGATTATTTGAGGTTGTTCAAAGCATAAAATCATATCTGGAGCAAGGGAGTTGGCAGATTGTTGAGAAAACTCCAAAATCTCAAAGAAGGGTAAGCATCTCAACTTGCAGTCACCAAAACATGTGTGCATTTGAAGTCCATTGATTGTACATCTCTCATACATGTCATATGTGTTGTGTTTGTGCCAATTGATCATGTAATTCATGCTTGTCTTGAGCTGTAGCACATAAAATGCAATTATAGGTCCTTTTTGAAACCACTATCGGGTTTTGAGGAGGGAGTGTGATATGAAAAAACCACCACCACCATTGGATTCCTTGTGAAATTCTGGCCCAGATACATATAAATTTTGTCTCAATCCATTAAGAATTGAGAAAGTTATGACCTTCACGTTTTTGAGCCAAAACTTGCCTTGGGCAAGCCAAAACCAAGTCATGCCTTGTATATTTGTTGGTTTGTTTCAAACAATGGATGTATCACCACCCCAGTGGTAAGGCGCGCGCCTTGTATGCTTGAGGTCGTGGGTTCAAACCCCACCCATGCCATTTTGTGATTTTTCACATTTTTTCTATTTTTCCAATTATTTTCATGTTTTGTTAATTATTTGGAATATTAATAACTCACTCAATTTTAATTATTTTTTATTGGTTCTTTTTGCAAAAAATCACAAAAATATAGAAATATTTATTTCCACAAAAAAATTAGATTTATATTATTTATTTAATATAATTAGTATTTTTGTGAATAAATGCCTTTTATTTGTTTTTAAACCCTTTTAAAAATAAATATACATGTTGAAAAAATCAAGACCAAATGAGTTTTAATATCTCTTGTGATTTATACCTCATTTTTCAAACCTAAAACCAAAATCACAAGTTGTTTATTCAAACTTATTTGGAATTTTGTATCATTTTAATTAATTTTTCATTGAATAATTACTTTTAAAATGATGAAATTAGGGTTTTGTTGATTTTCCCTTTCAACAAATTTTGTCAAACACTCATGGGCCTCTAATAGAGTGTAAGACCCAATCCTTTTTTGACCAAAATCATTTTTGGGCCTCACTTATTGTATAAGTCCCGATACCGTCAAAAATAAATGGCGCGATCGTCGCCTTTTTAAAACCATCTGGGCCTCTCCTTGAGCTATAAGACCCATTCAAAACCTTTTGGGCCTCTATCAGAGTGTAAGACCCAACCCCCTTTTAACCAAAACCTTTTGGGCCTCACTTATTGTGTAAGTCCCTCTGCGTTAAAAGAAAACCTCGGCGCGATCGCCATTTTAAACGAAAAGTCAACTGGGCCTACCCTCGTGTTATAAGCCCCACTCTTTTTCTTTAAAACTTTTTGGGCCTCTAATAGAGTGTAAGACCCATCCCTTTGTACAGAAAACCTTTTTGGGCCACAGTCACTTGTATAAGTCCCTCTGTACAAATTCAACAGTGCACTCACTGATAATACCTTGGGCTCTCCTTGAGCTGTAAGCCCCAAATCTTTCTTTTTCAAAGTACTTTCTCCTTTGATTTTGAATATACTGTTGTTTTCAATCTTTCTTTGTTGAACAACTAACCAAACAACATGGAAGCTCTATAACCGAGTAAGTGGTTATACGCTTTCATTTACCGCTTTCATTTACTGCTTTCATATATATATAACTGTATTGTGGGGCTGCTCACTGTAAGTCTCATTTCATAAACTCATATCAACTGTGTAATAATAGTATAAATATTCAGAGTTTTTCCCCGGCAACTACGTCTAGCACTAAGTGACGCCGTTTCGTTTATTCGTAGAAATAGACACCTAGATCCCAAATAGGATCACCAGATACAGTCTTCTCTTCGGCTGTCCTCCTTAGGAACCGTCAAGAAACTCTACTCCCAAAGATGAATGTATTCTCCGTGAATGGCATCTTTGAGTTTCTTCCAAATTCTCGGACTTTCCTGACTTTGATCTATTCTCGGTGAATAGCATTGCCTTGAATTTCTCGGGGTTTGGGGACCCACAGGCTTCTTAAAAGCATCGGCCTCCTCTTGGGCATCGTACAAGGACCCACAGGCTTCCTAAATGCAACCCCGCCTCCTCTTGGGCTTAGTACAAGGACCCGTCGGCTTCTTAGAAGTATTGACAGCCTCCTCTTAGGCTTCGTATAATGATCTCTTCCTCCGGGAATGATAGCCTTCTCTTGGGCTTCGTACAAGGACCGATCAACTTCTTCAAAGTTTCCAGCCTACTCTTGGGCTTCGTACAAATTGTCCCAACGACCTCCTAGAGGTATAGGAACAGAACTTAGTTATCTGCATAGAGCAGTCCTTTCAAAGAGTCTACTACTGTTTCTCAAAGCATAGTACAAAAGATGAAACTCTAGACTTGGACAGTCTATTTTCCTTGAGTCTCAAAGACATTCTCAAGTGACCCCTTTCGTTAGATAGGAAGAAACCCGTAGACTCAGACAGTCTCAATACCCTTCAGATCTCCCCGTTTCCTTAAAGAATAGGAACAACCCCGATCCTCAGGTCAAATCCATGAGTACAGTGTTGCTCATATAAGAACTGATTTTCTCTTTCAAAATCAGTATACTGGACCTGTCACTTAAAGCAGTCACCAGCATAATAGCCTCCTCTTAGGCTTCGTATAATGATCTCTTCCTCCGGGAATGATAGCCTCCTCTTGGGCTTTGTACAAATGATTCTCCCTAGCGGAGCAAACCTTTTCGCCTCCATCTCGGGCTTCGTACGAGATACAAAGATTCTCATGTAGAGTCAAAACCTTTTCGCCTCCATCTCGGGCTTCACACGAGATACAAAAAGGTTCTTATTGAGCCAAACAAGCAACAGCCTCCATCTCGGGCTTCGTACGAGATACAAATGACTCCCTCGTTGAGTCAAACCCTTTTTAGCCTCTCCCTCGGGCTTTGTACGAGACACAAAATAGCCTCCTCTTAGGCTTTGTATAATGATTTTCCCTAGCGGAAATTAGCCTCCTCTTAGGCTTTGTATAAGAAAACCACTGGTTGATCCAATCAACCTTTTAGCATCAAACTTGTGCCTCGTTCACAGTACACAAACATCAACAACTCCTTCCCTTTCATCTAATCGCTATAAGCGGCAAGCCTCTGGATCATCTACATCCATGCCACTGTCCTTCTTTTAGCATGAGGAATTCCTAAGGAAAGATGGCATTGCTCTACACTGAGTTAAAGTCTTCTCCTTCAGGTTAAAACCCCTTATTCGGAAATTATGGCATTGCTCGGATCCACGTATCCTAGTTAAAGTAATTCTCCTTCTCCCCTCTTTAGAGACGACAAATTCTCTCTAAAGTCGAGACCTTTCAGCTTCCTATCTTGGGCTTTGAACAAGATACAAACTACCTTTCGCTTCACGTCTTGGGCTTTGAACAAGACACCAAAAACCATTTCCTCCCATAGAATAGGAGGAACTATTAACGCTCTGATTTCCCTGTTTCGGTAAACGGGAATATGTAGGCATAAGATCGAAAGAAAAGATCTTAGCGAGCACACTAAACAAAAACCCAAATCCCATTTCAAAAGCAGTAATTCAAAAACATCAGTCCTAATATCCTAATCCTTGTTCCCCATCAGAAACCCTTTGCCTAGATAAAAAGAAAGAAAACCGTATTGGCGAAAATACAAATAACCAGTACAAAGGCCCCCCAAATTGTAGCATTCGTAACCTAACAGACCGCTGTTTAAACTCAGTATGCAAAGCAGGGTTAATTGGATACATCTATTTCCCTTCCTTCATCAGCTTACAATAGGATAAAAAATGAATCGACCTGTAGTAAACTCAACCGCAGAGAGCGACCAGTGCTTAAGAACCACGTCCAAAATCGCTCGCTACAAGACGCTCTGGCAATGTTATCCTCCATGATCAAAGTGAATTGGTGGAACCATGTGCCAAAGTTTAATGTGACGCGCCTTGATAGGCCTGCGTATGTGTCTGCAGCCGAGACAATTGGGGATGATAAACCTTGGTATCATGATATCAAGTGCTTTTTGAAAAGTCAAGAGTACCCGGTTGGGGCATCCAACAATTAGAAGAAGACTCTGAGGAGATTGGCTGGTAGTTTCTTCTTGAATGAGGATGATGTTTTGTACAAACAGAATTTTGACATGGTCCTGCTCAGATGTGTGGATAGACACGGAGCAGACATGCTAATGCAAGAAGTGCACGAAGGTTCCTTTGGTACCCATGCCAATGGACATGCTATTGGCAAAGAAGTTGTTGAGGGCTGGTTATTACGGGATGACCATGGAATCTGACTGTTTCAAATACACCTAAAAGTGCCATAAATGCCAGATTTATGCTGACAAATTACATGTGCCTCCGAATCCGTTGAATGTTATGACTTCTCCATGGCCCTTTGCCATGTGGGGAATTGATATGATTGGCAAGATCAAGCCTACTGCTTCCAATGGGAACTGTTTCATTCTAGTTGCCATCGATTATTTCACCAAGTGGATGGAGGCAGCTTTCTTTGCAAATGTCACCAAACAGGTGGTTTCCCGGTTTATTAAGAAAGAGATCATTTGCCGTTATGGGGTTCCTGAAAGAATCATCACTGGTAATGGTTCTAACCTCAACAACAAAATGATGCAAGAGCTGTGCCAGAGCTTCAAGATTGAACACCACAATTCTTCTCTGTATCGTCCAGAGATAAACGGTACTGTTGAAGCAGCCAACAAAAACATCAAGAAGATTGTGCAAAAGATGGTTGTCACATACAAATATTGGCACGAGATGTTGCCTTTCACTCTACATGGGTATCGTACTTCAGTGCGTACGTCAACTGGGGCAACTTCGTTCTCACTTGTGTATGGTATGAAAGCAGTCCTGCTAGTTGAAGTTAAGATTCCTTCTTTGAGGTTTATGATGGACGTGAAGCTAGACGAAGCTGAATGGGTCCGTACCAGATTCACCGAATTGAGCCTCATTGAAGAAAGACGAATGGCAGCGGTATGCCACGGGCAATTATATCAGAGGAGAATGAAGAAGGCATTTAATCAGAAAGTGCAGCCTCGTTGTTTCCAGGCTGGTGATTTGGTGTTGAAACGAATTCTTCCTCCATAGACAGATCACAAGGGCAAATGGACCCTGAATTATGAAGGGACATATGTTGTAAAGAAGGCCTTTTCTGGTGGAGCCTTAATGCTTTCAACTATGAATGGTGAAGATTTTACGTCCCCTGTGAAGTCAGACACAGTTAAAAAAATACTTCGAATAAAAGAGACGCGCTGGACAGCAAAAAGAATAAGTCCAGGAAAAAATGGGGCATTCCGGCGAACCATAAAAAAAGAAAAAGGTTCGGGCAAAAATTAGGGATATATAAAATAAAATGAATAAACCCGCTAAGTTGAAAACCTGAAAAGGAAACTTAGGCAAAAATGGGTATCCTGGTTGATTGAAAACCCGTAAAGAGCGATCCAAGCAAAAGTTAGGGATTAAAGCGAAAGGCTGCGATCTGAGTAATCTGTACATCATCTCTTTTCAACAACTGGGAATCTCGAAGGATAGGAATCAATCGAATCAAATTCCTTAGAAAGCAGGGTATTCGGAGCGTCTTGAAGACATACGAGTCATAGCAGGATTGAAACTCATTGGGAATCCATCTTTACATTAGCATTAGTGTAGATTCTTTTCTTTTCTTCTTAGGCAATTATCTCTTTCTAGGAATTTCTTCCTAATGTAAGTGCCTATTTACAGGCTATTCAATCAATAAAATTGATTTCCATTCAAAAAAGGCTTTCTTTTTGTTTTCATTTTTACTGTTTTGTTTGCAAAGAACGTCTGAATTCTTGATAAACATTGCATTTGAAAACAGTGAAGCTCTACATGAACATGCGTGAAAACATTTAAAATTGCTTTGAATGTTGAGCGTCCTTGGGTTGTGAATTCAGACCATATAATACCATGGGGCATATGTGTGTATCTTTTTGTGTTTGCAAGCATAGGTATTCGTACTCAATGGTCAGTGTGCGAGTCAAAGACCGTTTTCCCTTCACAGCACTGGTGACATGGTTCAGATGGAGAATGAATGTCTCCCCAACAAAAGTAGCCAAGGCAGAAGCTATGTCTTCTTATTATGCTCCCCCAGCAAGAGTCTAGAGGTTGGTGCCCCAGCCAGAGATGGATTTATCTTTTCTCCAGTAAGAGTGCAAGCCATACAGGGTCAAGGTGATTTGTTTGCTCTCCAAGCAGGTTGGCATCCACAATAAGAGACTCATTTCTCTCCCCCATAGAGTACTGTTATAATTTTCTCATCGAGTCAGGAAGCATTCCCTTCCTCAGTAGAGACTTAGTTGATCTCAGTTCCCCAGGAGCCAGGTCAAAAGGTTGTCATTCCCCAACGGAGCCCTATAGTTATAGTTTTTCATCAAGCAAGATTAGTTCAGGTGATGTCTTTTCAGCAAAGTCATCGTTATCCGCAATTTAGAGTCCAGATGTATCAGCATTCCTCCCAGCCTAGTTGTTGATCTGTTCCACCACAAAGAGTTAGAAGGTCGGATCAATGATTACTTCCTTGGTAGAGTTGTTAATCCCCGACAGATTCCAAGTCCAATGTTTATTGGTGCCTTCTCCGTATCAGATCTTTGGGTTCCTTCCTTATCAGTTAGAATTCTTATTCCCCAACAGAGTGGAAGTTCTCTTCAGGTTTCACCTTTAGCAGAGGTTTGGATCGGGAGGGTTGTTCAATTAGTCTTCCTTAACATGGTTTGTGACCCTGAGGACAAATCAGTTTATCATCTCCAGTGGAGTTGCCTTCATATCTTCCGCATTTATTTTGCAGAGGATTCCCTTTGCATCTTGCATGTAGTAATTATTGCATCCTCAAAATGTGTAGCATTTCCATTTCGCACGGAGCATTACGCCATAGAAAAATTCAAACATATGCATTACTGCCAGACGGTTCCCCAACAGAAAGCGGTTTAATCCAGGAGGACTAGTCATATCTTATCCCCGGTGAAGTTGCCAATGAACTTGTTCATATTACTGGTCTTCCCCATGCAGAGGTGTCTGTTCAGACTTCTCTTATCCCCACCAGAAACAATATAACTGTAGCCCTCAAGCAGGCACCTTAATCAATTCCTAGGGTAGTAGATCTGTCCATCCTTACCTTTTGGTCTTTGTCCCCTAGCAGAGTTCTCTGACTATGATTCCAGTATACCTTCAGATTATCTTGCGATACCGGTAAGTATCGTTATTTCAGATTCATCCTTTGATACCGGACAGTATCATATCTCGATACCGGTAAGTATGGTTATTTCAATTTCTTCCTTTGATGCCGGAAAGCATCATTTTTCGATGTCGATAAGCGTCGTCATCTCAACTCATTCCTTTGATACCGAAAAGTATCATATTTCGATATCGGTAAGTATCGTTATTTCAATTTCTTCCTTTGATGCCGGAAAGCATCATCTTTCGATGTCGGTAAGCGTCGTCATCTCAATTAATTCCTTTGATACCGAAAAGTATCATATTTTGATACCGGTAAGTATCGTTATTTTCAGAACACTTATTCGTGTCTGTATCTTTCTTGTGATACTGGTAAGTATCATCTTTCGATACAGGTAAGTATCGTACTTTTAGAACACTCATTCGTGTAAGTATCATCTTTCGATACCGGTAAGTATCATATTCTCAGAACGCTTATTCGTGTCTGTATTCTTTCTTGGGATACCGATAACTAACATCTTTCAATACCGGTAAGTATTGTTATTTCAATTTCTTCCTTTGACGCTGGAAAGCATCGTCTCTCGATGCCGGTAAGCGTCATCATCTCAATTCATTCTTGTGATACCGGTAAGTATCATCTTTCGATACCGGTAAGTATGGTTATTTCAATTTCTTCCTTTGATGCCGAAAAGCATCATCTTTCGATGCCAGTAAGCGCTGTCATCTCAATTCATTCCTTTGATACCAGAAAGTATCATATTTTGATACCGGCAAGTATCGTTATTTCAATTTCTTCCTTTGATGCCGGAAAGCATCATCTTTTGATGCCGGTAAGCGTCGTCATCTCAATTCATTCCTTTGATACCAGTAAGTATCATTATTTTTAGAACACTTATTCGTGTCTGTATCTTTCTTGTGATACCGGTAAGTATCATATTTCGATACCGGTAAGTATCGTATTTTTAGAACACTCATTCATGTAAGTATCATCTTTCGATACTAGTAAGTATCGTATTCTCAGAACGCTTATTTGTGTTTGTATTCTTTCTTGTGATACCGGTAAGTATCATCTTTCGATACCGGTAAGTATTGTATTTTCAGAACACTCATTTGTGTGTGTATCTTCCTTTTGATACCGATAAGTATCATCTTTCGATAACGGTAAGTATCGTATTTTCAGAACACGCATTCGTGTCTGTACTTCTTTTGATGTCGGATAACATCACATTTCGATGCCGGTAAGTGTCGTCAATCCAGCACACGTGTTCACGTTTGCATCATCCTCCCTTTTGATACCGATGAGCATCATCTTCCGATACTCATCTTACCTTGTGATTTTAGTCACTTTTCTGTGTCCTGTCTTCTCTATAGCATATTTTCCAATCTCGCATATCCCATGCTATCCCCAGTAGAGTCTTCCACACTCATCAGATCTTCTACCCTAGTTTATACATATAGAGTGCAAATTTTCGGTCTCTGTTGGTATTCAATCCCTATTTACTTCGAATGTCTGAAAGCCTCCGCTCTCATTCCTTCAGATCCATAGTTGATTGAATAGGGGCAGCTGTAACACCTCAAAAATTTCCCTCCTATTTATACCCAATAAGTGGCTTGTGCTTCACACTTCATTTGCATTTAGGTCATGAACATTACATATGCATCATTGGTCCTTTCAAGGCATGGTATCAAGGGTGTCACCATCATTGATTATATAAGGCAAAGAGCATGAGATATGCCAATTAATCAATCCACAAAGGCTCATCATACCTCAAAGACTTACATAATCCACCATGTCATCAAGAGTTTGAAATTGGCAAGAGAATGAAAGAGGATTGCACTCTCCTGATGGTTGGCCATCAACTAGGGTTTTGACCTTTTAAGCTTGGCACACCCTCATAAGCAAGAATCTTGGGCCTTTAACATCATATCATCATATGAATCATATTGGTTCAAGGCAATCTACACTTTGGTCAGAGGAATTTGAGTTTTGAGGATCAATCATTTTCTCTTGACTTTTGGGGATCAAATTAGGGTTTTGCATAAGAGTCAGTTTATTTCTGATATTTAGACAAGACTTGATTCTATGATATTCCACATGTTCCTAAGTGTCTATGAAGGGAATTTGAGCTATCAATTGCATTCACAAGAGTTTCAATTGGAGGATTGACTGAAAATCAAGAAAATTGGGAAGAAGTCAATTAATCAGGGAAAAAGTCAACCTCTGACTTTTTGAGGTCAACATCATGATCTTCATGTTGAACATGTCCAATGGGTGAAATTTAATTCAGAAATATCAAGGAAATCATAAGAAATCAAGAGTTGTTTGAGAATTTTCCATTTTTGGAAAACTTTCCATTTTGAGAAAGTTCTTAATTGGCAGTTTCCATTTTGGGAAAGTTTTCAAGTTTCAAGTTTCTAACTTCCAAACCATTTTCAGCCATGATGAAAGCTTTAATTCAGTTTGGGCCAAACACCAATGTTGTAGAGGACATTCCTATCTTTCCAATCATATAAACAACTTGTCATTTGAATTCCTAAGTCAAAAGTTATGGGACTTCAAAGTTGGAATATTCAAGTTGATGAAACAAGAAAAAATAACTTAGAAATTTTCCCAGCTTGTGGTAGCTCAGTACATACCATCTTCGTGCCAATTTTTTATAAGGTTCTAGGCTTCAATTACAATTACATTTGACACAAAAGTTGTTGTATCAAGTGTGGGCTTTAATTTGATACCAAGAACGTGGAGTTTGGTTCACTAGCCATGAAGTTGTGACCCTCCAAAACCACCATCATGAATATGTTTGTCAAAGTATTTCATGCCATGCCATCTCACTCAAAATTCAAAAAACAAAACCATGCCATTCCTTGCTACAATATATCATGCGCATTACAGTTCATATGTCTTCATCTTACCCAAAATGGCCATGCAAAATCTTACACAACATGTGCACACACCATATTTACTTTACATCGCCAAGAGAAAGAGAAAGTAAGAAAAAACTTAACCAACAAGTCTTGTAATTCCATCAGCCAGTGTTCACACATAAATATCATCATTATCATGTAGTGTACACCATAACAATGATGCACATACTCACCAAATAATTAAACCTGTGCCAACACTATCACCTTTTCATTTTTTCTCATTTTCTTAACCATACTCTAACTACACTTTCAACTGTTAACCAACATGATTGAAAAACTCTAACCACATATCAACCCTCCATATATAAGCCCTAACCACCTGATAACCAAGTTAGTTACAATAGATTTTCTTCATCACTCTCAAAAAATTCATCTTCTGCATTTTCCTTCGAAACTCACTCCACAAGAACCTTTCCTCCATTTTCTTCAAGATTCTTCACCTACACACGCCAATGGAGCTTCTGTATGCGCTAGATTGAAGCTGGAATTGCTTCATCATCGTGTTTGAGTTTTACCTTCATCATCATCAATCTCGATTTTAAGGAAGTTTCAAGCTAATTAATGCATTTATTTTGCATTGGTTATTGATTTAATTCATGTAATTTCATACTGACCATTCATGTGGTGACAACGCATTAAAAGCGCATGCCCCTCCCACGTGATTTCTCTTTTCTTTTTTTCTTTTTATTTTTTGAATATGGTATGTTGTGTGCGCATTCTAAGATTGCTACCATGCTCCATTGATTGCTAGCCATAGGATTAGGATCAGATATGATCATCATAGAATAATGAGATTCAACGCACCTGATTCAGTCAAAGATATTAACTAAAGCACACCATAGGCTATCAGGCTCTATACGATTTAGGCCTTGTGCATAATTGCTATTCGTGCCCCCTATGTTTGAGCCCAGGTGCATAATGAACTGGAAATTTGCTGTTGCAACACCCCTTAGCTTTATTCTTCTCATTTTCAATTTCTTTTAAAAAGCATGCACAAAATCATTTCATTAAAAATAGTTCCTTTTGGTAAAAAAATCCCAAATTAATTCATGTGAGTTTGGGGACATGTTAACTAATTTTTTAAGAATTTTATTTTCATTTTTTATTTGTTATGACATTTTTCCTTGAATTTTTTTAAAGGTGGTTCTTATGCTCATATTTTGTGCTACGTGCTTCATAATTGTTTTTCTTCAAGTAGTTGTGAGTTGAAATTTTGCACCCAATTTAAGACTTAAGTTAGGCATATATTTGAGGACCTTGTGAATTTTTTTGAGAATTTTTAGACTAATTGTCTAAGTGATTTTGGTGTGTTCTTTTGGATGCATGACAATTGATACTATGTTAAGTGTTTGCCATAATTTGAAAATGTTAGGAGTCAAATATTAATCTTAGCTTCTTGGTGTGATTGATCACTGATCCCATGATAGCATGACTTATATACCTTAATTTTTAGGACCCCTAACTCATTTCCATGTGTGCTTAATACTTCATGTGTTTGTTTGATTGTTAGAGCCATTCTTTGAATATTTTGATGATGTATCATTGCTACTTTTGAGGACCTCTTTAGGCATTTGTAATTACATGTTATTGCACATTTATAGGCTTTTCATAGTTAATTATAGGTCATGTCTTAGTGAGTTTGATTGACTTGCAATATGTTGAAGTTGAACATGAAATGCATCTTTTGTTTGCTTCTTCCTAGTGGGTCTTTTGAGACCATTATCTTACTAAATCTTTTGAGGCTTGAAAACCAAATTAAACATGTTGTAGCTACTGACTTTGGACACCTCTAATCATGTTTACTTGACCTATAATATTATCTTACTTGTTTGAAGTTGTATGATTCCTATGTGTGCATAAATGTTAGGACTTGTGTTCACTTGCATAAATGTTTAATACTCTTTGACCTAATGCATCTAACCTACTTCTAATTACACTTTCATTAACCTCTAATGTGAACATCAACTTACATGAAGCATGATGACCCATAATTGCATCCCATGATCAATGAAACATAACTTTGACTTGCATCTTTCAATTGCGCTTTGTTTGATCAACTTGTCTAACTCTTTAGGTCTCATATTTTCCCAACTTTTATAGGACTTAGATATGAATTATTAGAAGTCATTAGGTACTAACCTTAACTTGTTTAACATGTGTATGAATCATTGATGTTTCACTTTTACTTGCACTTCAAGTTTCTAACATTTGAGAACTAGTTGATTGTGCTTTGTGCTTGCTTTGGCTTAACCCCTAAACATGTAATGACTTAAGATTCATGTGATGATTATAGGACATGTTTAGACATTGTAATATGGCTAACATACTGACTTGGTTCCATTGTATGCCCATTTCATCTTCACTTGTGTGCCATACCTTTTCATGTGGTAGTTGCACTTCAAATGACATGTTCTTAAGAAAGATTATCTTGATCTTTTGAGAGTGCTTAGATATGAATGCCATGATTCCATTTACACATTCTTAACCACATTTAACATGACGTAACTCCTGACTTTGATGAATATTTATGTCCTAATCCATTTACATGACTCCTTGACACTTATCTCACCTAGTTTGTGAACAACATGTAATTGTGTGGTGCCTTAGTGCATAGTTTGTAATTGTGCAACTTCTCTTGGTTCTTTAACATAGATAGAGACTAAGAGTACATACTAACCTAGTCTTTGTTCTCATGTATGTTTTATCATGCCTTTTGCCTTGTTATTAATAATGCGTTTGTTGACTTGTGCAAGACATCTCATGGAGGCTTTCAATTGCAGTGTGATTGGTTCATTCCATTTTCCTTTGTGAATTAAGTCCACTTCTAACATTTTTGTTCATTGGTGTTATAGGCTCGAGGCTTTCAATTGCTTACTTTGTTTTGTTTATGTTGCAATCCGGTAGTACTCTTCATCCCTTCTACTCACTTTTTCCTTTTTAAATAACATGAGAAGTAGGATTGGAGTCCCGACCGTTTCTTTTTGGCGGGAATTTTTCTGGAAAGTCCTCAAAGGAGGCTCTGTATGTATGTGTTTATATTTGTGATAAAGACCTCTATGAGGCATCCCTTTCCCTATCCCCATGATAAGTCTTCAAAAGATGGCAAGGGAAGGAGGGACTAGCAATCAGTCCCCGCACTTTCTGTTGGGTCGTTCACTAGCTCACACTACGTGTTGATGCTTTGAACATAACTTACTCTTATCGATTCGGTCAAGTGGAAGGAGGGTTTAGAAATCAAACCCCCACACCTTGTCTATAGCTCGTATTGACCGATGCTGATGCTTATGTGATCCGATTCAATCTTCCCCTTTCTTACTCTGCTCTCTATGGTTCTCGATACCATTGGGTGAGTACCCCTATTTCCCACAGCTAGCTTGTTTGCCTCAGTTGATATGACCCATTGCCTAAAGTTCCCCATTTTCTTATTTTGATTGTTTGATGTTATTGTTGATTAACACTGTTTACTCTTTCATTTACTTTTAGTTCCTTTTGTCTATGGATTGAGTTACTTAATGTTTACTTGTGATGATTCACATGATCCCTTAGGATTCTTAGCTCCGCTTAGGGTGGAGGCAGGAGAGACATTAGGACAGCAATCCATGCATGCTAACATAGGCAGTATCCCCTTCTTAAACTCAACCATAGGGCCACCATTGTATTATAACATTAGTGCATTAGTTCCCCTTAGCATTTTCTTTCAACTTTGAGTCTTCCTCTTCTCATCTCAAAACAAAATCAAAAAAATTTAATAAATACTACATGTTGAGTGCGCCATGAGCCTTAAGTACCTGGGAAATGGAGAATGGGGGATTTTCCTTCTTTTTCCTAGAGTGTTTAGCATGCGTCCCGTCTTGGGTGGATTTGCGACGCATTCGATTGTATGTCATAGACTTTAGTACGATATATATTACAAACACTAAATCAAAACACTTTCTTCTAAAAAACAAAAACAAACACTCGTCTTCCTTCAGGATTCTCTTCTCATCTCCTTCACTCTCATCGTAAAGGATACGTTATTTCCATTCTACCGCAAATAGGTAAATGCGTAAGACTCCAAGCAACGAACGGAAACACCTAAACTGCTAGAACGTGAACATTGACACATTCCACCTAAAAGGCACAAACAAAACCGATCTTGTTAAGTCGAACTACGACTGCTCTGACTTTCTCTCTCTGGTAAAATTGAGGACACGTAGGCATGAGACGCGATGTCTTGGCTCGCAAACTTCCACCACAAATCCGTAGTCCTTTGAACTACGCCGACTCTGATTCTTCATTCGTCCACGAAGATACGTAGGCATAGGATTGCGATGATCCTTGCGAGTCCTCCTTTGGTTTTCACCTTCCCTTTTCCCCCGTTCCTTTTCCAGTCAGTAGTTGAGTTTTAGATAACCTAAACCCTTTGATCGATAACAACAAGCGTGGATCCCATCGAGTACGATGGATACGAGGGGGTGCTAATACCTTCCTCTCGCGTAACCAACTCCCGTACCCAGGTTATGGTTGCGATGACCATTTCTTTCCCTTTGTTGAGGTTTTCTTCGACCACTTCCTTTCCCTGCGTCGAGATAAATAACATTCGGTGGCGACTCTTCTGTTCTTTTCTGCCAGTTGATTTTCGCAGATGCGACAGCCATGTGAAATTTTTTCAATCCCACGTGTATTACCATGCCAGAACATTAATGAATGGAAGAATGAAAAACACGTGCTCAATTTCTTTTCTTTGTTTTTTTTTGTTTTTCAGAATTAATAAAAAATCATAATAAAGGGATTATTGTATAAGGGTCTAGGCTGGGTGCGCTTTTGATATCCCCACCCCCTGCATCTGGCCCATGTGTGATTTGAACATGGTAATTGCTATACTCATACCCCTCCCTTGCATTTTGTGTGTTTTTAATTTCTTTTTGACACACGTCCCATTTTGATTTGTTAAAAATAGTTTTGGTTACAAAAAAATTCTAAACAAATTCACGGATAATCTTTAGGGTTTTACTTAATTCTCCATAATTTTAAATTCCATTTTTGGTTAAATTTGGTAATTGTTTTGTATTTTTGATTTAGAGGTGTTTCAATTGGCATAGTTTACATGTTAGGACTTGTTTCTTGATGCTTCCCAATTGGTATGGATCTTAATTTTTGCACACACATAGGCACATGTGTGTAGGTTCATTAAACACTCAATTGGCAATTTGGTCATTGATTTTGGTTCATCTTTTGAGTCTCTTTTGAAGGTTAACTTGTATGACTATGTTGAGTTTGGTTTTCCTAATGTTTGATGTTAATTGAACATCTTTTACACATAATTTTAGGAACATTTTTAAGAAACATTGAGCCTCTGACTTCACTTTGATATGCGTAATTTCTCATGATTTTTCCATGCTCCTAACCATTTTTTATGTGTGCCTCAATACATGCCTCTTTACATGAACCCTTGTGTTGATTCTTGAAATGTTTAGGGATGCACTTGTGCAACCATTAGAGGTCATATTTCTCATTTGTGTATACTTGATATAGAATAAGGTAAAGCCTTATAATCCCATTTTATAGGTCCTTTTGGTAAGCTTTAGTTGGTGTAAGACATGCACAAACTTGAACATGATTATGCATCAAACTTTGACAACTTCACTTAAGCCTTTGTGTGCTTCATTTATCCAATGGTTTTGAAAGTAAAATGTGAAACTTTATAGGTCGCTTTCTACTGGCTTGCATTCTTAGATACTAGTTTGACATGACCTTTTCCTTCTTTTACTGGAGTGTAAGTCTACATGCTTTTAGAGGATGATTAGGGTTGAGTTTAATCATTACTTGCTCTCACTTCTAAGAGTGCTTTGACGTGAAACTTTTGAAATATTTTGAGGTTAGTTTTTAGCATTAAATCCATGAGTTAGCTTATGACTTAGGTAATTTACAAGTCAACTTCATGCCTACTTGCTCATTGTTATGTCATAAGTAAACGATGCATCATAAAAGTGACATTTTTGTGTAGAATTGCCTAATCTTTTGAACATGACTTGGTGTGGGTTTCATAATCCTTTCTTGAAATTTGGGCCTATGCAGATAGCAGATGTCCTAACACATGTCAAGACATTGTGCTACATAATCTTTTAAACTTGGAGGCTCAACTGCAGACTGATACCTTGAATATCAGAACTGCACAATCACAGATGTCACAACATCTGATCCAACATGTCAGTCAAGAACATGAACACACCCGTAAATTGCAGAATGTTAAATAACACACAGAAATTGTTGACCCAGTTCGGTGCAATTCACCTAAGTCTGGGGGATACCAATCCAGGATGAATATTTCACTATTATGTAGACTGTTACAAAGTTAAACTCCCACGTTTACAACTTTATCCCTAACATCTACCCCATGAACATATTTATCAAAGGCTAAACGCCATGATTTACAACCTTGATATGAGATACCCCACTCACATCCTAATCACAACCTGTGCTATTTGTGTCTTCTGCCAATCCAGAACTGTTGCGGTTTCTTGACCTTCAAGTTATCTTGGACTTGCTTCAAATCTTCGTCCAAGAACAATACACCTACCATTACCTACAGGTTTCTGGTTGTGTTTATGCACCTATGTCGTCCTCTCTGCATCCCATAATACAGAGAGAAACTACAACCCTAAGAGCCAACGACTCTCAAAACCTAAACCCTTATTTTTTTCAAAAGAGAACTAGGTTACAATTGTTACATAATGCATACAAACCCTAGGTCTAAGTCTTCATATATATAGTCTTCAGTCTTGGGCTTTCTATCTTTGTCTTTGATCCAGTCTTTTAGGAGCGAAACAAATCTTGGAAGGATTTGTTACTGAATTAAACCTGCTGAAGTAATAATTAGGATATCAGGACATCTTCCTCGACATCATTGACTTCTGCAGTTTTTCTTTAACATTAGGTTTTACCAAAATTTTGTCAAACATTAGGAGCTTTCAATCTCCCCCTTTTGACAAATTTTGGCTAAAACCTTCTCCTTGAATTCTTCTCTGCCTGTTGATATGTATGAGAGGGAATTTGTAACATGCCCCCCTTAATTCTTTGTCTTCTTTAAGGCATAAGAGAACCCACAATAAGAAGCAAAGTTTAAGTTCGCAACACAGAGTACACAACAGATGTAACTCAGGTCACAAGACACAACCTGCTTCACAACTCAGATCACAAGACACAAAAGCACAAATTAGTAAGCTAAGATGATAGAACATCTTTCTCTAACATTCTTTCACCGCCACTGCTCGAATGAACCCAAAAACTAGAACAACAACAATATTCTTTTCTCCCCCTTTTTAGCCAAAACATGGCAAAAGTGACCAAGACAGCTCCACATCCAGATGCAACTCATCTAGATCTTGAAAAATGCCATCGAACAGTCACTTGAGGAGAAAGAATTATGAGACTAAGAAGTGTCACAACAATCTAATTTATAGCAGGTAATTGCCTTTGAAATTCACAGCCATCGAACATATCGCTGGTTAATTCAAAGCACCAATACCACCAGTAAATGCACACCAGCCATGACTGTTGATTGTTTCTTCTTTTTAGAGAACCGTCCAAAAACACCACTTGCAGACATAATCCAAGACAATGCCCTGACATCATGTCAGACAATGTCTACTCTTTGCTGGCTTTTCTTCTGATTTGACAAATCCACAGCATCTTCACAGGAATCTGCAGAGAAAATTAAATTCTCCCAGACTTAATCAATGATTCTTAAGCATCCAATAAGAACCATTAAAGTATGCATTTCCAAGTTTCCCAAAATTTACAACAACAATCTAATATCAAGAGATCCTCCTTGACATCACAGTTTGCTTGACACGCAAATGCAAACTGGAATTTCCACTGCTTCCTCGCAAAAATTCATCTTAGACCAAGGGGCCTCTCCCCCTGATTAAGGTAACTGGTGCTCCTACACTGAACACCCAAGCTAATGACTGGAAAACATAAGACGGATCTTCATGTCTTCAAGAGCGAACTCTCTATTCAACAAACTTGTTGAACGCAACCATTAACTCATTATTGTCCCCTCTGACAAGAAATAATAATTACTCACACATGGTCAATGTCATGCATCCCATGAGTACGTGTAATCAAATCATAACAAACTCTTGGCTTGAGATCAAAGTCCCATTGATCCCCCTCATTCCACAACCATCATATACATATCACGAATTCCTCCTGAATTCTTATGTATAGATATCACGTTGCTTGAGGCACAAACCAATTGAATCAGAATGCTTTCCATTCCTCAAAGAGACGCGTAGGGTCCCTTAGTTTTTTATCACGATGTCAGCTATTATATGCATGCTCTAGAACTTCACATTGATTAAACGAATCTACTACTAGCATGACTTGCTCCAAGGGCTCAGTATACCGTATGCAAGATTTTCCACTGACCTCATCAGGCCAGCATTAGAGATAAACCCCCAATCCAAGACAACTATTCTTATCATTCTCCCGTATGATAATCTGGAATACTTCTGATTGATGGTAAATTTCCACTTCTGAACGCGTCCAGGAAATAGACTTTCATGCAATCAACACATGATCCACTTCAGTTTTCAAACACTTACATCTTCCCTCCAAGGAACCCTTCTACTCCATCATTCTTCTGGATGATCATGTAGACACATCTTGGATACGATGCAAGTAACTGGTTCATCACAGAACCTCAGATCCTTCACCAAGGATATCCAACCCAAGGATGTTCTAACATTAGTTAGAACATCTTCTGCATATCATAGACACCACACACCATGGTTCTTGATATACTCCACTACTGGACTTACTATCAGCATAGTAATCCACACTGAAGATCTTCACACAACACTGACCCACCAGCTTGAACAAAGAAGTCTTCAGGAACCCAGAGAGAAATAAACTCTCAACCACCAAGAAGGTATGCTTCCATTCTCAACCCAAAACTTCTGCCACAAGCTCCCAGAGAACCAGGACCTTCAACAATTTCAACCAACTACTCTTGTACAAAAGAGCAATTAGTTTCAAGCATCCTGCTTGAATGTACATTGTGGAACCAATCAAATGCCACCTTTTGATTGTCCTCACTCATTTTCAGAACTCCCACAAGATACCCTGATCTACTAATGAAATCAGATCTTCAAGTCACATGAACTACTTGCTCAACAACAAGGCATCTTGGATCCACCAAGCCTGTTAGTCACGTAACATCTTCCCATCCACAGCTCCCGCAAACTGCATGAGATAGATCTTTTTGAAGCATCTACAACTCTCATTCTCTTGTAGATCACCTTATCTTAAGTTGATGTGCCACTTCACCAACTGAGATTCTGATGTTGAACCAGATATCAGAACATCTAGTTGTTGAATTCAGCTCATTCTTCTGCCACTTAAAAGAACTTCCTCCCATTACAGAACATATTTCCATGCTCTCATAGACTTGATTCACCAACCAAGTTTGAGTAGACAACCTCCATTCTGTTGATTTTGCAGTTATTCCAAACAAGCTCACGCCTTGATGAATACTTGCCAGTGCTTTTCTAAAGATTTCAAACCTGCCACTGTCTGCATCTTCAAAAGGAATAGTTAGAAATTACCCCCATAGCTAAACCAAGGATGCCACATTTCCCTGAGTAAAGTCGTCTTCACGAAGTTGCTGATATTGCCACTTATCTGAACTCCATGATGAGCATTCTGGAATGCCCTAAAGTACTTGGATAAAAAATAAACCAATCCAAGTAGTCATCAAGATTATGATGTTATCATAGTCTTCCATCTCCATCTTCAACATCATCATTATCTGGACAAGTCATTCACAATACTTTCCAGGAACAGACGCTAAGCCAACAATCCCAGGTCAACACCTAAGGGACTCATGAGCGAATGTAGAGCTCCTCCCATGATTCTTCAAACCTCTGATGAAAAGATGTCAGAACATCTGACAGAACATCCTCAATCTTGAATCACATGGATAATCAATTAAATACTTATGAATTCCACAAATAACAATTGATCTTAAATCCTTGTACAATAACTCTTCTTCGCTGTTGTAGCTGAGCTCCACCAGATCATGTCAAGAATACTTTTAAAGTACTCAATCTTGTTGCAAGTATCTTCTTCAATAACAATGTTGAGATACCAAGGCTGCCACCCTTGACTCAAGTAACTAAGACTTTCTCTGAACAATTCTTCTTTACCTTAACAAATCTTCAATCATATTGGATTCACTCCTAGGTTCAAGAGAGATGAATCCTTCCTTGCTGTTTTTGGATGGTGAAAATAAATCACCTCCACTTTCTTCAGATAGTGTCTCAAGGAAACACCTTCTAGTCAGAAGATTAACTAGAAGACTCTATATACATGACATAGATGTATTTATTAGTGGACTTGAGAGAGCTCTCAAGTATCTTTGACATCCTAGCTGACCAAACATTTATCAAACTCCTAGAGCAAGAACCTGATAAACTTTTAACTCAACTCCTCTCCTCTTCAACTGACTCCAAGCTGCACTAGGAAACCAAGTTCCCAAGTACCAAGTCATCATACTAGATATTTGATCACAACTTACTTAACTCCATCGCTCCCGACTATGGATTAAAAGAATACAGATATCTTCAAATATACAGGCCGACGATTGAGACCTTCCACCAACAGTCTTCAGTAATAACTCCAGAATCCCATAACTCTAGAGTTCTTCCATCAGAAACACATGCAGCGGAACCACCAAGGAAATAGATCCTGCTTGCCCTAATAAGATGTCAAAATATCTTATAAGACACGCCAACAAGAGAACTAGCCACTTCTCCTGTAGTTGTTGTAGAATCTCCTCAGCAACATGAACAACCTCTGGGTCATTCCCACAGATACAGAACATCCATCTCATCCATTAATACCCTTGGGTATGTCTGAGTTGATTGATATGATCTCCAAAACTCCTCCTTGTTTATATGCCAGAAAGTACCTCCCATGGATCTCATCCAGAACCAGACGGGATGCCTGCTCTGATACCAATTGAAATTCTGGCCTATGCAGACATCAGATGTCCTAACACATGTCAAGACATTGTGTTACATAATCTTTTAAACTTAGAAGCGCAACAGTAGACTGATACCTTGAATATTAGAACTGCATAATTACAGATGTCACAACATCTGATCCAACATGTCAGTCAAGAACATGAACACACCTGTAAATTGTAGAATGTTAAATAACACATAGAAATTGTTGACCCAGTTCGGTGCAATTCACCTACATCTGGGGGATACCAATCCAGGATGAAGATTTCACTATTGTGTAGACTGTTACAAAGTTAAACTCCCACGTTTACAACTTTATCCCTAACATCTACCCCATGAACATCTTTATCAAAGGCTAAACTCCATGATTTACAACCTTGATATGAGATACCCCACTCACATCCTAATCAAAACCTGTGTTATCTTTGTCTTCTACCAATTCAGAACAGTTGCAGTTTCTTGACCTTCAAGTTATCTTGGACTTGCTTCAAAGCTTCATCCAAGAACAATACACCAACCATTACCTACGGGTTTCTAGTTGTGTTTATGCACCTATGTCGTTCTCTCTGCATCCCATAATACAGAGAGGAACTACAACCCTAAGAGCCAACGACTCTCAAAACCTAAACCCTTATTTTTACAAAAGAGAACTAGGTTACAACTGTTACATAATGCATACAAACCCTAGGTCTAAGTCTTCATATATATAGTCTTCAGTCTTGGGCTTTCTATCTTTGTCTTTGATCCAGTCTTTTAGGAGCGAAACAAATCTTGGAAGGATTTGTTACTGAATTAAACCTGCTGAAGTAATAATCAGGATGTCAGGACATCTTCCTCAATATCTTTGACTTCTGCAAATTTTCTTTAACATTAGGTTTTACCAAAATTTTGTCAAACATTAGGAGCTTTCATTTCTTAACATCTCAAACCTCATCTTGCTATGATCATACCATGTGTTATACTGACCCAACTTGTATGATTGGCTTAACTTCACTTGTGTAGCCTTTTAAGGTGTGTTTTGTATGACTTTTTGATTGACAATTGTTAGTGTGCTAACATGAGACATAACTTAAATTCTTTTACAATTCTTAGGAAAATAACATGAATGAGATATAATAGGATATAGCTACTGCCCCACTAGGCTTCTTATCCTTTTAGGACCCATTTCATTTTGTTAAATTATTGACATTACTTCTAGGATAGTCTTAGGACATTTGCATGGGCATAAGTGCATTGTTTTGCATATTTCTTTCAAGTATCCAATAGTTGAGCTTGGTTTGAATTTGATGAACACTTGTATAACTTTACATTGACTTCAATACTTAGATGATTCCTCTTTCATCTCACTTCTACTTTATTAATTCTTTAAATGGTAATTGAGTTGCTTAATGTTTACTTGTGTGTGATCACATGTTCCCTTAAGATTCCTAGCTTGAATCTAATTTTGGATTAGGTTCAAAGTAGGATTCATTGCGTGACAACTTCTTGGATGGAGATCCCTTTAGATTTTTCTTTTAACCATTTTAGTCTCTCTTCTCTCTCTAAAAGAAAAAAGCAAAAACACTTAACAAATATTATATGATTAGTGTAGGTCTCCTTTACTTTTCTAGTGTGCTTTGCAAATGTCCCATTGGGGGCGACCTTGTCAAAGTATTCGCTCATATGTCATAGTCTTTAGCACAATACATATCGCAAACAAAACAAATCAAAACACTTCCTCTAAAATACATAAACAAATAAATCATATTCCTTCGGGATTCTTTTCTCATCTCACTCCTTCTAATCGTAAGGACACGATATTTCCATTCTACCGCAAACAGGTAAACGCGTAAGGCTCCACACAACGAGCAGAAACACCTAAACTGCTAGAACGCGAACGTTGGCATCGTCCACCTAAAAAACACCAAACAAACAAGGTCACCGTAGTAAGCCGAACTACGAACGCTCTGATTTCCTCTCTCTCGTCCGATTGAGGATACCTAGGCACGGGACGCGATGTCTTGGCGAGCACAATCACCTTTTCTCTTTCGAACTACGTTGACTCTGACATTCCCATTGCACGAGGGAATACGTAGGCTTAGGACGGCGAAGTCCAATCGAGTCACCTTTCGTGCCTTTTCCCCTCTGTTATCTATTTCTCATTCTATTCCTTTCTAGTTAGTAGTGAAACTTCAGATATCTACACCTTTTGATCAGAACAACAAGCGTGGATCCCATCGAGTACGATGGACGCGGAGGGGTACTAATCCTTATCATCTCGTAACTGACTCGCGAACCCTGATCTTGGTTGCGATGACCGTTCCTTTCCCTTCTTCAGGTTTCTTCAATCGTTTCCTTTCCCCCGTCGAGATAAAAAACGTTTAGTGGCGACACTGTTTCCGGCCGATTGTTTTTTGCGTTGCGACAATTGGTAAGTTGTCTTGGTTGTCATCAACATCCATTGAAGTCCAGTGGTTACTAGCATCAATCCATTGAAAGTCAGTTGTTACCTTTGCTTGTAGTCCAAGTCCAATTAATTTGGCACGTACAAAATAGTCGTTTCCCTGTACCTTTCCTTATGGTTCCGAAAGATCCTGTTTGATCTCTTCATTTTAAGGAATTTCTAGAAGATTGGACGTCTGAAAACTCCAATAATAGGTGTTGCAGATCCTATGGTTATAAGGAACTGTTTTGGAACAATAATCCTGTCGTTATAAGAATTCTCTTTATTCGCCATCCCTATTGTTATGAGGGTACTTTCAACACATTCCTTTTGTTATAAAGAACTCTTTTCATATCTCCTATTGTCATGAGGAACATTGAGATAAATCCTATTGCTATGAGGATCATGTTTCACTGATTCTCTCATTATAAGAATTTGTTTTTATCTCCTATTGTCATGAGGAACATTGGGATCAATCCTATTGCTATAAGGATCCTGTTTCACTGATTCTATCATTATAAGAATATGTTTTTATCTCCTATTGTCATGAGGAAAATTGGGATCAATCATATTAATATGATGATCCTGTTTCACTAACTCTATCATTATAAGAATCTATTTTATATCCTATTGCTATGAGGATCCTGTTTCACTGATTTTATCGTTATAAGAACCTGTTTTATCTCCTAATGTCATAAGGAACATTAAAATCAATCCTTTTGCTAGGAGGATTGTATTTTTTTGCTCATTCCTATTGTTATAAGGATTCCTGTTTTATCTTTTGTTCTAGAGTGTCAGTCGGTCATGTTTGGACCTATTGGTCAGCTACTCTAGAGATTCCCCGATGGAGACCATCTTGTGTGATTTCATTTTGAAAATTCCCCTTTCATCTTTGATCTTTTGTGAGAAGATCTTATTTATGTTTGTCTTTCCCCAGTGATTTCCGGTCATGTCTGAACTTGTTGATCAATCACTTTGGCTTCCTTCTTTCCCCAATGGTGTTTTCTTGGGATGTTCCCAGTGTGGTATTTTCCTTTCTCCAGTAGGTCTTTGCTCTTGGTCGTCTTGGTCTGCATTGTGCATTCAACATTTATTATTCCATTATAGAGCATCATAATAGAATTCATTGCATGTCTGCACCGTTCTTAGAATTTTATTTGAGTCTTTTTTTTTTCTGTGGCATAGCATACCATTGCATCTAGGGGCAAAATTTCTGGTTATTTCTGTATTTAAATACCTTCCACTTTGATTCCCTGAAGGTTGTCACCACCCAGGCAATCCAGTAAAGTTATTTAAATATGGGAAACTGTCATACCCTAAATGTTGACCCTAGATCTCATCACCATTCTAGGAAGCATTACACATTACATTACTAACCCTAATATTTGTTCAAGTTTGTTCCTTGTTTTTGCTTCATCAAATTAGGGTTTTTCTCAAGAGAATCAAGAGAATTTTCACATGATCAGTCAATGTTTTGGAATGATCATCAAACCATCTAGATTACATACACTCAAGAGGCTTCTCCTTATCAAGAATCAAGTGCAAATTGGTCTCATTACAAGTTCATTGAAGCTCAACTTCATCTGGACACCAATTAGGGTTTCATTAGGAAAAAGTCAACTGTGCCTTTAACTTTTGATGAAAGCATGATCCCAAACCTTGGGACATGATCCAAAACACTCAAATACATCCTTAGAGTCCATCCATGATGTTTGAAAGACTCAAGAATGCAAAATCATTAAAGATCACACAGTTGAAGTCATCTGGTACACAAGCTTTATCTGACAAAGTCAACCCCTTGACTTTTAGGGTTTTTGGTCCAAATTGAAGTATTCAAGCTAAATTTCATCAAGACATGTTTGATCAATGTGTTTGAGCATGAAAAATCAAGATTTGAATGGTTTCTTGCAAAAAGGGCAAAGTTAAGAAACTTGATTTTTTTCGAAGTATAGGAAAAACCCTAGTTTTGGCACCAACTTTGGAAGGTCATAACTCTCAATCTACACAACCATTTTTTTGCTCCAAAGCTTAAATTAAAGCTCTCACAGCAGACTACAACTTTGTATGAGAGGAAGAAACCTAAAAAAATGCTTAGATTTTGAGTTATGAAGCTTCAAAGTTTTGAAAAATCTTTGGACACTTAGAATTTTTTTCAAGGCAGATTTTGGTCCCTAGAAACAACAATCTTTGGAGCCATTTTTTACTATGATCCTTTGAGATTCAAGACTTTAGTCAAACATGAAAGTTTTAGAGCATGTTTTGGATTTTCAAAAAGTACAAGAACTCCTCCATAGCATTCTTGAGCTGAGAGTTTCGAAGGGATGAAGTTAGTGTTACAAGGTTGATGTTCATGTCATTTTCACCACTTGTTGTTGGCCAAAAGTCCAAGCCATGCCCTATGATCATGCTTTACAGTCCTAATTACTTCTAAATCAATCCATAATAAGAAGTTTGCACAAAAAAATGGAGCATTATCCAAGTGGTTAAGCTATTGTTCAAAAGATGTTGCTATTTGTCGAAGAAAGGCGACATTTCCATTTTAATAAAGTGACTTTAAAAAAAGTCAATTTGTCTTGAGCATTGTAGTTGTTTCTTCTGCACCATAAAATTTTTGTACTGAGAAGTAACATGTTTGAACATCTTAACAACATTAGAAGAAGCTTGTACCTTTGCATTGGAATGACACAAAATCATGAAACTACCAAGTAACAACTCAACCAAGCCAAAAGGTCAAGAAGTTGATAATCTAACCAGATCTTTAGCTCCACTCTTTTCCTATAAATAGAGGACCCTCTCAAGGTTCAAAATACACAAGAGCTCACCCTTAAAACCACAGCATTCTCTCTTCCCACAATTTTTGCAAAAACACTCCAAGTTTGAAAAACCTTTGTCAAAACACTTTCCACTCGTGCAACTCACAAACTAGCTTCACAAGTCTTCAATAAACATCATTTAGAACTCATTCCAACCCTTGTAAATTTTCTGTACCAACTACAACACCATCCTCCATTTCCATTTGCTCATCTTGCAAGAACCCTCTAGTAAGATAATCCAAGCTATTTCTGGCCATTTGCATTGCTCAAGCACTCTCTAAGGGATTAAACAAGGCTCTGGAATTCTTTATCTTGCACCTGTAATCACTAGAAGAAGCCTTGGACTTTCTCCAAGAGGTAAGCACCTTGAACCCTTCAAAAATCATGATCATGCATAATTCATAATTGTTTCTTGAAGTTATCATGAAGATATCATGGTATTTAGTGTACATGGCTCACTGTATGCATAAAAGATCATGTGTGTGTGATGCTTTGAAATTCTGAAACTTATGGTTGTTACATTGGTTTTGAGATGAGTGTGTCTTGTACCCTTAGTTTTAGGGCAAACCAATAGCATATTGTTGTACCTTAAATTTTACCCCTTAGATGTCATAACATTTTGCACTTACATTTAGGTTTCATTCACCTGTGCATTGTTAACAAACCCATATCTTTTCCAGTTTGTTTCTTTTGTGAAAATCAGGATTGACCCGAGAAAGAAGACAGGTGCAATAAATCAAGTTCATGTGTGTCGAAAAATAACAAGCATTTTATGGATTTTATTAGAAAAGAAAAAAAATTGATGAAAAGAAAAAAAGAAGAAATGAAAAGAAAAAAAGACGAAATGAAAAAAAAAGAAAATGAGTACATGGTGCCCACCACCATTAAGGTGGCGCCTGCCATGTGTGAATTAAGGGTGGCACGCGCCACAAAAGGAGTATGGCGCCTTCCATGACTCCTGCTTCCCAAAAAAAATAATAATAAAATAATGGTGTGTTTTATTTTAAGTTAAGCAAATGCAAGTGGCTTCAGTTCATCATGAATAAAAAGAGAACCTTTTCAGAAAGGCATGGCTTAACGTCTCCTCAGCACACAAAAGCCACCTAACCTCTGATCAGTGAAGACTTTTCAAATCTTTCTAAATCTCAGCCAGCTTGCACGAGAAGTTTAAAACAAAGGTTAAAACGGGCAAGACAAACTCCTCATTTTCTCCTATAAATAGGACGTCCATCTTCAGCATTTTCCACACCAGATTCACCGAAAAATAGTGAATACTCTCTTCTCCCCCAATTACCGTTATTCTGAATATTGTTACGAAAGTTTTTCAGTTCAAGCTTTCTATAGTCCCACCTTACTGTAGCACTTTGAGGAAAAAGAAGTTCGTCCGGTTTTCTTCCGAATACGTACTGGTAAAGAGGCAGTGGACCGTCTCCACTAGGTAACATTCAGATCTCTGTTTCATTTCATTTTTTACGGTGTCGTAATCATTTGTTTCGTATCATCATATTTTGTTATCATGTAAATATCTGATTCTTGAATAAATATTACAAATCATAATGCCTGATTTATTTTTCATGTTAATATTTTAATTGCAAACCATAATGTCATTGTTTTTGTTTGGTTTATTATGAATGATATTAAAAGAAAATTGAAAAAAAATTCATGGCACTTGCCACATGAAAGGTGGCGCCTGCCATGCTCTTGAAGTATTTTTTTTCTTCTTATTTTATGATAATTGGCACCTGCCACCACCACATACCCACTTGTGGCACCTGCCACATTCTTTATGGCACTTGCCACATTTTTCTTAATGTTTTATTGGATTAAGGTGGCACCTGCCACGTTAGTTTTTTTTGTTTTATTTTTTTGTTTCACTTTATTATCATCTTATTTCATTTCTTTCTAAAAATACTCCAAAATAAAAAATAACAAATATGCATGGTTCTCATATTTATTTCATTTCCTTTCTAAAAATTCCAAAAAACAAAAACTTTTATATTCGGTTCACGGACTCTTTTTCTTCGAAAAATCACCAATGGTTTCTATAAGTTTTTTTTTCAGTATTACGTGCATGTAAATATTTTTTTGTCGTTCCTGACTTAAACAAAATCACTTCTGTTGTTTATATGTATTAATTTCTGTTACCAATTTTCATAACTTTAAAATGTATCTGATTTCAAAACTTTGAAAATACTATCTTTGTCGTACTCATACTGTTCATTTAATTTCAATCCTTTTCAACTTGTTGTTTATAAGCTATCATCTCCCTATTCCAAAGGAAAGTCTCTCTATTGACCGCAAGGTCATAGATAGCTCATTACCCTTTTGACTTAGCCTTAGGCTTGGAGTCGCCGCACTCAGCGTAGGCGTCTTGCTGTCAGACCCTACCTTTTTCCCATGAACACATTCTTCCCTGTTTTAACTTAAACCTTTGGAGTCGCCGCACTTCGCGTAGGCGTCTTGCTTTCAGACCCTACTTTCCCTTGAAACCTTTACCACAGTCAAGAATTCCTCACCCCTTTGAGAGGAACTACGAATATTCTGATTCTATTCCCGTCAGGATACGTAGGCACGAGATGCGATGTCTTGGCGAGCATATTTAGTGTAAATACCCTAGGTCTTTTATCTTAGCACATTTCCCTTTAACAAGCAAACATAACATAACACAAACATAAACAAGAGGTTCCTGTAGAGTGCTACAGATACTTAGGGTGATAATACCTTCCCTTTTTATAACCAACCCCCGAACCTTAGATCTCTGAGCTGTGTTCCTACATAGCGCGCTTAGGGTTTTTCGATCTTTACCCTTTCCTTTGGATAAATTAAAGCTCGGTGGTGAATTTCAAAGATGTGTGATTCAAGTTAACTAATAGCTTGATATCCGATTCTCACCGCAATAGAAATGGAAACTTCACTGGGGAGTTAGTCCCCTAAGAGGGTTAAGCCTATCTGGTTTGTATTTGTGTTATCCTACATGTTTGCTTGCTTGTATACTTGTATATTTTATATCTGTATATATCTATCTGTGCTTGGATCTTTTGTTTGGCAGGGTTGCAACTGTTGAGTGGCGAGATAAGTCCTAACCTATACTTAAGAGTACATATATGATAGGATCGTGGTGTAATCAATAGTCGGTTGTTGGGAGTAGTCCTAACAATTTATGGCAAATGATGACCATACTCCGATGAGGCCCTTTGGGATTGTTGATGTTTGATGTGAGTAGTCGCGTTGATGTCACTCTTCCCGATTTGAGAGCCAGGGATTCTGAGGACCGTAGTTACCTTCACCCCACTTGGCCTTTTAGGATGTAGTGCGGTGGCTATGAGGGAGTAGTCCCAAGTAGTTATCACGCGATACTACACTCAAATAAGTTCATCTTGAGAATATTATTAACCCGCGTGAGTAGTCACGCATGTCGATAATATCCAAAGGATTTACGAAGACTCTGAGAACTTCTTAGATCCCTATTTTACGGATACAAGAACCCTAGTACACAATTTGTGGTTGGTTCTTTACCCAGAATCCATGTTGTGATCTCGAACCCTGGATCCTGTTGCATGTGTTTGGCATCCTGTTCGTATTGCATTGCATATCATTTGCATCTTTGCATGATTCATTGCATGCATTTGTTCGTCCTGTTACTCACCTCCAGTGGTCTCTACCTTCCAGTTTATCTGTGAGTCGTCAAGCTGAATCCTCGACACAAATACCGGACTAGAGCTAATTACAGACACAAGATGTCTGAGCAAGAGGCACACAATGCTGAGATCCGAATGGAAATTGATGACATTAAGTCAAGTGTGACCAAACTCACTGAGATGATTTATGTCTTGATTGCTAGGGGAGAACAAACCCAAAGAACTGTCATTCAGGAAGTTTCAAGTGCAGAACCTCCACCTGTTCAGATGCCGCCTTCAACTTGGCCTGAGTTTGTTTTGCCACACATTTACTCTCCACCGATTGCATCTACTGCTATGGTTGGTTAGACTGCTATGCTTGTGTTTCAAGCTCCTGTTCCACAGACAGTTCGAGCTTCTTTTGAGAATCCCCTCTTTGAGTACAATGCTGCCAGTGCTCAGGGTGAAGAGCTTAAAGACTTTGTTGAACCTGAAGTGGTCCAAGAACAGTTTTAGATTATGGACAAAAGACTTAAAGCCGTTGAGGGTAATGAATTCTTTAATGTGGATGCCGACAACATGTGCTTAGTATCTGATCTTGTTATGCCTGCTATGTTTAAAACTCCAGAATTTGTGAAGTACATGGGTCATTCTTGTCCAAGGGCTCATTTGATCAAGTATCTTCGTAGGATGACTGCTTATACCAAAAATCAGAAGCTACTTATCCACTATTTTCAGGACAGCTTGAGTAGAGCATCACTCCAATGGTATATGGGTCTTGAACAAAACTACATTCACTGCTTCCAAGATCTTGTAAATGCCTTCATGAAGCAGTATAAATATAATCTCGACATGGCTCCCTATCGCCGCCAGCTGTAAAATATGACTCAACATGAGAAAGAATCTTTTAAGTAGTATGCTCTGCGTTGGAGAGAGTTGGCTTCCCAGGTTGAACCTCCCTTGGTTGAGAAGGAACTAACTAGAATGTTCATGGATACCCTGTCTCTATTCTATTGGGAGAAGATGATTGGAAGTGTTTCCTCCAATTTCACTGATTTGGTTACTATTGGCCAAAGACTCGAGGAAGGTCTTAAGAAAGGAAAAGTGTCCATGGCTGCTGAATCTTCCAATGCTGTGAAGAAATCCTATGGGAACTTTCAGAGGAAAAGGGAAGATCAGACTAATGTTGTTATGGTTGAAGTGAGAAGGCCTCGTCCCCAACCTCAATAAGCTATTCACCCTACTATTGCTGCTGTTACTCCCGTGGTTACTGCTCCACGACTAGTTCAAGCTTCTCAACATTCGGCTGCAGGACAAAACCGGTACCGTAATAGGAATCAATTTGATCCTATTCCCATGACATAAACCGAGCTTTATTCTGATATGGTTCAACAAGGTCTAATTACTACAAGGCCTATGCCTCCTCCTCCAAATCCTCTTCCAGCCGGCTATAGGGCTGGCCTTCATTGTGAATACCATCAAGGTGGTGTAGGCCATAACTTGGAAGGTTGCTTTGCATTGAAGGCTAAAGTACATGAGCTGACGAGAAACAAAATCCTATCCTTTAAAGACAATCCAGATGTCCAAAGAAACCCTCTACCGGGGCATGTCAAGTGAAGCTTCAGTCGACTTCAACTTGGTTACTTCTTGAAGACAAGATAGCTCATCCTTGTGTTTAACTAGTCACTGGGCCTTGTTTCTTGTTGTTTGCATTTTCCTTATTTGTACTAGCTGTTTGCTTTCAACTATGTTTGCACTTTCGTGATTAATGAAATGAGCATTGCAACTTTTGATTCAATTCATTTGTGTTTACTATTTACATTTTTATGCTTTCTCTGGCAAAATATTTTATCTCTTTTCCACTTTCTTTATGATTATGCAAAGATTGGAGGGAGGATAATGAAAACATTATATCCATAATTGTTGTGGTATGCTTTCGATTAAACCTTGCCGAGGATGTAAGGCATTGTTTCAATTCCCAAACACTAGAGAAATAAGGAAGATAATCCCTCGTTAACCCTTCGAGCCTAGAAGTAGGAGTTTTCTTTCCTTACACAAACACAAAAAAAACCTTAAATATCAACCTTGGGGCAAGGTAGTTCTCAGTTTAACTTGGTTATGCATTCGAATACAAGCGCTTCATGCAAGACACCAGTCAGCTCTCTCAAATTAAACTACCTCAAAAAAAAGAAGAGGTCTCAAAACCTCAGCAAAGACAAGAAGAGGTCTCAAAACCTGATGCGTGTTTTTTTCGCAAGTGTACGAACGCGTCAGAGTAATATAAAAGATTATCGTATCCACAGAGACCAAGTGTCAATCTATCACTATCTATTGTTAAGGTGTGTATCTAAGGTGATTGAAAATAGTAGTTTTGAAGAGTGCACGGTAGTGAATAAAGTAATTAAAATTAATTGATAAAGACAGGTTCGAATGCAATTCACATAACCAATTGATAATCCAAGTACTTGCTAATAGAACTACTTACAGGCAATGTTTTCTACTTTGAAAAGAACTAATTTGACAGGAACTGTCGCTTTCGCGTATTCAGAACCGAGTTGTACCCCCTAATCAAACCCTCTTATTGTCACGGATAAAAAGGCGCGCATTGCGTTAGAGTAGTAAACCTATTTTTAAGAAATATAGTATCTTGACCAAGTTGAAAAGTATTTTAACCTGGATTTTCTAAAAAAAAGAGGTTCTTACGAACCAGACTTTAAACTTCTTAACGCGTCCGAAAATGGTTTTAAAATCTCTTTTCCTTTTAAATTAAAAACTCCTAATAAACTAAACAAAGCGCTTTCGCTGTTTTTGAAATAGTTTAAAAACAATTAAGTTTAGATAGGCGTTGGACGGCTTTCGATCTTACCCAACGGAATTTAAGAACAGGAAAACTTATATTGAAAGTTAAAATAGCCCTTAAGTGTTTCCACTAACAATTGTACAGATTATCGGTTCGGTTATGATCTTCACATTCTAACCTTTATAAAATTAGCCAGACATGGTAAAGTAAAAGTTCATTTTTAGATTTTTCATAAAAAAGGTATTTAAGTGCGAGTGCGGAAAGTAAATGAAAGTAGTGCGAGTGCGGAAAGTAAATGAAAGTAAAGCAGTGCGGAAAATAAATGAAATTAAAAGACAGTGCAAGAAATAAAGTTGACAAAAGGTAAAGTAATAAAAACCTGCTCCAATCGGAGTGGTTGAATAAAATGCGAACTGAAAGTAGAATGGCGGCAGGATTAACTTCCTTCCAGAGTGCTCCAAGACTCAATCTCACAGGCTCTTACAGACTCGATCTCTCGAATGTAGTAACACCTCGATGTGAAGCGATTACCATTATTACACTGATATATGCTTATGAACAACTAAGCTTGGATGAAGAAAAACGAAAATCTAAAGTCCTATTTATAGGCAAGGAAACATGTGGAAAAGACAAGGATGCCCCTAGCATTTGAATTTGGGCGGGAGCTTGCTTTGCTCTTGTGGCGCCCTCCACAACACCATGGTGCCCGCCATGAGTGTAAAATTGCTTGGGCAGTTGGAGATCGTGGGGAAAAACAGTTGGGAGGAGTTTGAGACATGGCCACGTCATGGAAGACCCTGTGGCGGCCGCCAGAGTGGATGCCATAAGTGCAAAATGCTGATTTTCTCTATTTTAGCTCATTTCGGCTCCTTTTTCGCTCCTTTTCTCGCTCGGGGCTCCGATTAGACTAAAAACCTGAAAACAAAGAAAAACATAATAATAACATAATAAAATGACATTAAAAGACTAAGAATGCATGCGAAATCGGAGTCAAAAATACGGTGAAATTCAGTGTCATCAAAACCTCAGCAAAGACAAGAAAAGGTCTCAAAACCTCAGCAAATGACAAAGAAGAGGTCTCAAAACCTCAGCGAAAACAAGAAAAGGTCTCAAAACTTCAGCAATAAAGGATAACCAAATTCTGCAAGGGAGTAATGACTACAAAGGTATCTGAATCATAGTCAACTGTCATCAATTCATTTCCTAACCTACGGGAACCTGAATGTATAGCTTGAGTTAACTGAGCATAGGATTGGAAGTTCATCATGAAGATTGGGTGGGTCACAAATAAACTTTGAGCCTTTATCTTTTGTTTCATAAACCGTGAACCAAGCCACGTTACAACCCTTAAAAGACCTAATTGAGGTAAGGTTATTTTGAAAGCATACTACAGCAAGGTTGCGTAAACTGACTCCCAAAGATCTTTGCAAATCATTTGTTTTAGCATCATGCCCTTCACTTTCAAATGTCTTGAACCGTCGTGTTCATACCAGTGACTCATTTTATTTTGTATCTTCCACACAAAAAAATGATTGATTTCAAAAGTTGCAAGAACTTTAAAATTACCATGTTTGTATAAAAAATTTTGTTTCCAATTTGGCTTTCCTCTCAAGGAATCTTCAAACAATTAAGAAACTTGGTCGGTGATCCTATCAGGGGCAAGTTCTTTCCATTATCTCGTTGAAGAATCAATGCAAGATTTGTTGTTCAGGGGCAAGACCTTTTCATAATTGGTTTATCCATAAAATCTTTCAAGACTCGGACTGGGGCAAGCTTTCTAAAGAGCACCGTGAAACATTCAATTTCAAAATCAGACAAACTGAAGTAATGATCAATTCATCTATAACAGTCAGTTAATCTGGGGCAGTTTATTTGAAAAACCCCCATGCAACTTTCCATCCTTTTTACAAGGATCATCACTTGATACAGTTTACCAGTGTGGCAGAGATGTGTTCAGTAGCATCTCTAGTCCCCAACCAGAATGGTAGTGATCTCCGTGTTGAGGAATCAGTCTTCCAGTCTTGTCTTCTCACCAAAAGAGTCAAGTTGTGTCGTCTGCATTCGCATGGCATAATTCATATACCATATCCATAGCATGAGTGTTTCTTCCTCATTTGTATTTCTCCCGAGGTTGTGTTGTTATCCGTGTTTTACCTTGTGGTCAAAGTCCATAAACAAAACGTTATCCGTCCTTTCATTCAGTGTCATTCTTGAATGTTGTCGTTTCTTTGAGCATCTAGTCCTGTTGTTGAATATTTCCTCTCATTTCAGTGTTATTCCTCGATCTTCATATTCTTTCACTCCAGTGCCATGTCTAGACGTCTGTCTCATTCTCACTCCAGTGCCATTCCTGGATGTCCGTCTTTTGTGATCTTCAGTGCCACTCCTGAAAACCTTATCTGTTCTTTCTGTACCATTCCTAAAAGTCTTATCTGTTCATTCAGTGCCATTCCTGGATGATTTTTCTCCTTTACATTCAAAGCCATTATTGGATGTCTCTCTCACTTTGCGTTCAGTGCCATTCTCGGATGTCTTTCTCCCTATCATTCAGTGTCATTCCTGAATATAGTGATTTGCCTTTACTTTCAGTGCCATTCCTGAAAGTTCACAGGCACTCAATGCGGTGATTCATTTATCCAATGCCTTCTTGGATTTCACTTTTATTCGCATTCATCCAATGCTTTCTTGGATATTGAGATGCATTCTTGGGTATCTCCTTGTCCATATTCGTTCAATGCTTTCTTGGAAATTGTGGTTTATCAAATGCCTTCTTGGATTTCACCTTTTGTCTCATTTGCGTCTGATGCCATCTCAGATATTGTGGTTATACCTTTCATCTAAAGCCATTATTTGGTGACTGGTTCCTTTTCACCCAATGCTTTCTTGGATCTCTACCTTTCTCACGTTTATCTAAAGCCATTATTAGATATTGTGATATGAACCTTTCGTTCAAAGCCATTATTGGATGACTGGTTACTTTTATCCAATGTTGTCTTGGATCCTTTGCTTTGTTCACTTTTATCTAAAGCCATTATTAGATATTGTGATTTGTACCTTGCATTCAAAGCCATTATTGGATGTCTAGTGTCCTTTTATCCAATGATGTCTTGGATCCCTGTTTGTTTACTTTTATCTAAAGCCATTATTAGATATTGTGATTTGTACCTTGCATTCAAAGCCATTATTGGATGTCTGGTGTCCTTTTATCCAATGCTGTCTTGGATCCCTGTTTGTTCACTTTCATCTGATGCCTTTTCACATATTGTGATTTGTACCTTTCATTCAAAGCCATTATTGGATGTCTGGTTTCTTTTGTCATCTGTTTGTTTTTTCGGATGTGCCTTTCTCTGTCTTTTCTGGCTTTTCTTGAAGATCCCGTTTGAACTCTTCAGTATAAGAAAATCCCAGAAAATCTTTTGTTGATGTCTATCCTCTTATTTTAGGTTGATCCCCAGTGGAGATCATGTCTTCTTTCTGGTCTCATGCCCAGTAAGAATGTGTTTTATTTCCCCAGCGTCATCCTGTCACCTATATATGTATCTTTCGGTCACTTATAAACCTGTCGACCATCTCCCTGGATCTTTCCCCAGTGGAGAACACCTCTCTGGATCCTATCTCCAGCAAGGATCTATGAGGTTTCCCCTCAGTTTTATTTTTCTATCCCCAGTGTTTCCTCAGAGTCTCCCTAATGAGTCTCTTTTGTTGGTCAGTCAGTATCCCCGGTAAGTCTTCCTGTTGGATATTAACCTGCATCCCTTCCTAGTAAAGCTCACTTGTAGTTGTTTTCTTTGGAGTCTTCTTTGTCTGCATTTTTGCACTATCATATCATCATACTAGTAGTTCATAACATGTAAGTATTTGCATGTCTTTTGTTTGTCCTTAACATCTACATTCCATCTAAGGGCAAAATTTTCGGTTTGCTATATTTAAATATCTTTCACGTTGATGTGTCATCCGGTAAAGTTATTTAAATAGGGACAACTGTTGTACCTCAAATTTTACCCCTTAGATGTCATAACATTTTGCACTTACATTTAGGTCTCATTCACCTGTGCATTGTTAACTAACCCATATCATTGCCAGTTTGTTTCTTTTGTGAAAATCAGGATTGACCCGAGAAAGAAGACAGGTGCAATAAATTAAGTTCATGTGTGTCGAGAAATAACAAGCATTTTATGGATTTTATTTGAAAAGAAATAAAAAGAAGAAAAAAAAAGAAAAAAAAAGAAGAAATGAAAAGAAAAAAAGAAGAAAAGAAAAAAAATGAGTACATGGCGCCCACCACCATTAAGGTGGCGCCTGCCATGTGTGAATTAAGGGTGGCACCCGCCACAAAAGCAGTATGGCGCCTGCCATGACTCCTGCTTCCCAAAAAAAAATAATAAAATAGTGGTGTGTTTTATTTTAAGTTAAACAAATGCAAGTGGCTTCAGTTCATCAGGAATAAAATGGCCACCTAACCTCTGATCAGTGAAGACTTTTCAAATCTTTTCAAATCTCATCCAGCTTGCACGAGAAGTTTGAAACAAATGGTAAAACCGGCAAGACACACTCCTCATTTTCTCCTATAAATAGGACGTCCATCTTCAGCATTTTCCACACCAGATTCACCGAAAAAATAGTGAATACTCTTTTCTCCCTCAGTTACCGTTATTCTGAATATTGTTAAGAAAGTTTTTCGGTTCGAGCTTTCTACAGTCCAACCTTACTGTGGCACTTTGAGGAAAAAGAAGTTCGTCCGGTTTTCTTCCGAATACGTACTGGTAAAGAGGCAGTGGACCGTTTCCACTAGGTAACATTCAGATTTCTGTTTCATTTACGTTTCATTTCATTTTTTACGGTGTCGTAATCATTTGTTTCGTATCATCATATTTTCTTATCATGTAAATATCGGATTCCTGAATAAATATTACAAATCATAATGCCTGATTTATTTGTCATGTTAATATTTTAATTGCAAACCATAATGTCATTGTTTTTGTTTGGTTTATTATGAATGGTATTAAAAGGAAATTGAAAAAAAATTCATGGTACTTACCACATGAAAGGTGGGGCCTGCCATGCTCTTGAAGTATTTTTTTTTTCTTCTTATTTTATGATAAGTGGCGCCTACCACCACCACATACCCACTAGTGGCACCTGCCACATTCTTTGTGGCACTTGCCACACTTTTCTTAATGTTTTATTGGATTAAGGTGGCACCTGCCACGTTAGTTTATTTTGTTTTATTTTTTTATTTCACTTTATTATCATCTTATTTCATTTCTTTCTAAAAAAACTCCAAAATAAAAAATAACAAAAATATGCATGGTTCTCATATTTATTTCATTTACTTTCTAAAAATTCAAAAAAAAAAAAATTTATATTCGGTTCACGGACTCTTTTTCCTAGAAAAATCACCAACGGTTTCTGTAAGTTTTTTTTTCAGTATTACGTGCATGTAAATATTTGCCTGTCGTTCCTGACTTGAACAAAATCACTTCTGTTATTTATATGTAGTAATTTCTGTTACCAATTTTCATAACTTTAACTTTTATCTGATTTCAAAACTTTGAAAATACTATCTTTGTCGTACTCATACTGTTCATTTAATTTCAATCCCTTTCAACTTGTTGTTTATAAGCTACCATCTCCCTATTCCAAAGAAAAGTCTCTCTATTGACCGCAAGGTCATAGATAGCTCATTACCCTTTTGACCTAGTTTTCATGTGCGTTTTATTTAATCGAGTCGTTTGATTATTATATTATTATTTTATTTTATTTTCGACTTTTATCTAAAAATATGTTATTTTTCAATGTTGTGATATTTTATCGGGTTTTGGGATCGTTTGCGAGATATTTGAGTGTAGGGGTATTTTGGCCTTTTTGGGTGGTTAGATATTTTGATTTATATAGAAATAGAAAAGTAGTAAGAAAATAGGGAGAAAGAAAGAAGAAAGAAAGAAAAGAGAAGAAAAGAGGAAAAGAGAGAAAATTGGAGAAAAACTTGGGAAATCAAAGAAAACAACTTCTAAGAATCGATTTAATCGGGTAAGGGTGTGAAACTCGATTATCCTATTGTTGTGTATGATTATGTATGTGTGTTTACATGTTGTATTGTCCCGTTCGGTGATTTTTCGGGTATAGGTCGAAAACGCGTAAACGAGTAGAAATCGATGTTTTCACGGACGGAATTCGATATAATCTGTGTTGTATGATCTCAACATGTTTATAAACCATTGCTAGTAACTGTTTTGCTGATGGAAATGATTTGGGGAAGAAAATGGGAGTTTTGGGGGTATGGAACAGTGCAAAAACGAAGCAGAAATTCTGCTTCTGGTGTGAAGCGCCGGGCGGTGAGATCCTTTCGCCGGGCGATTCGTCTTTTCGCCGGGCGGTTTCGAGAGGCGCAGAGGTTCCAAGTTTCTGCCTCTTTGAGTCTTTTGGGTGGAGTTAGCTTCGCCTGTGCTTCGCAGGGCGAAGTAGAGGCGAAGAGTGTTTCGCCGGGCGGTTGCATGCTTCGCCGGGCGGTTGGTTTTTTTTTTTAAATAATTTTCTTTTCTTTTAAAATTCATATCTTTCGAACCGTATTTCCGATTTAAGTGATATTTATATCGTTGGAAAGCTTATAAAATGTACTTTCTTATGATGATAATCTTGATATTTGTTGGCCGATTAAATTATGTCGGGGATTAGAAAATGTGTTGTTTTGTTGTCGATTTTTGTCGTTTAATTGTGTGAACAGGATATGCATGTGCAATATGCTGTTGGTGTGGACGTTATATGACTTGTGTACTGTGGTGAAGTGAAATTGCATGACACATATGTGGTAGTGATGATGTGTGGCCTTACGGCAAGAAAATGTGATGTATGGTAATTGTTGATATATGCATGATTATGGTTGCATATGTGTGTGCACATTAAATGTCATGAGTCCTTGTATGCCAAGCATCATGATATGCATTGTTGGAACGTCCTGAGTGACGGTTTGGATTCCAGAGGGAATTCGCTATAACTTCGTGTGCCCGTGTGGGGTGTGAGCGATGATTATAGACGATCGTGTGCCCATATGGGATGTGAGCGATCGGGTCGTGTGCCCGTGTGAGGTGTGAGCGATCCATAAACACCGTGTGCCCGTGTGGGGTGTGAACGGTGGGGAACATCGTAGGCCCGACGGCGAGTTACAGTGATGTAACGAGCGATAGTTCCAGCAGAGTTCCTGAGTGAACTAGTGATGAGAAACAATGGAAGTCGGTACCGCATGTGCATATGCATAGAGTCGTTGTGTCGGTCTCTTGCATTTGTATAAATCATTGATGGTTGTTTATGTGTGGATTTGTGGATAAATGGATATATGGATATGTGTTGGTGATGGAATTATGTATTGTGTCCTATAATGTCTTGTGTTTGAATTATGGCGTGAGTTGTGGTGAGAATTGTATATATATGCGTATTTTTGTGTTATATATATATATATATTTATATGCAATTATATTATGGTTGTTTTTCTCACCCTTCTGCTGTTTTATAATGCTCTATGAGGCATTGCAGATTAGAGTTGCTGGAGGTATTTTTGTGAAGCTTTGCGTCTTCATTCTTTTGTCGGTCGGCTCTGATATGTGACACCGGGTAGTTAGGGAGGCCGTTTGTGATAATTCTATATTATGTATATGTATATCTTTTGACTTGCGTATGTATAACCTGATGTATGACCAACTTTTCATGATATATATATGTATGTTATTCAGTTTTAGATTTTCCGCTTTTATTCTAAATTCTGAAATGTGTGTGTAAGGAACTAAGTTCCTCTGCTGATTGCTACCCCACTGTTGCATATCTTTATGAGCAGGTGTTGTATGAATTATTTCAAATTGATGTGACCCTCCCGGTCTATGCCATGATAATTTAAATATACTCTGACGAAATTTTGGATTTTCTTTTACTGTTTTCTTTGATTAATTGGTGGTATAGATTGGGGGTGTTACATTAAGTGGTATCAGAGCCAGTTTGTGTCAGTCCGTGTCAGTTGTGTCAGTCCTTGTTGGTCGTTGTGGTTGGTTGAGCTGTTTGTTTAACCATAGTTTCTGTTATTGGAAATGAACAGAATATGGCTGGTAGGAATGATGCTGCTTTGGCTGCGGCTATGCAAGCTATGGCTCGTGCTGTGCGGGGTGCACCTAATGCTGCAGGTAATGATGAGTTCAGGAAGAACAAACCGCCTGTCTTCAAAGGAAGATATGATCCGGATGGTGCACAGATTTGGCTGAAAGAGATTGAAAGGATTTTCCGAGTGATGGATTGTGATGAAGATCAGAAGGTGAGACTAGGTACTCACATGTTATTGGAAGAAGCTGATGACTGGTGGGTTAGTACTCGACGTGTGTTGGAAGTTGCAGAAGAGGAAAAAATTACTTGGGAAGTTTTTAGCCGGGAGTTCTTGAGGAGGTATTTTCCTGAACATGTGAGAGGGAAGAAGGAGATTGAGTTTCTGGAATTGAAACAAGGTAATATGTCTGTTGTCGATTATACTGCTAAGTTTGTGGAACTTGTGCAGTTTTATCCTCATTATGCTGAAGCTACTGTTGAATTCTCTAAGTGTGTGAAGTTTGAGAATGGCTTGCGTCCTGAGATAAAGCAGGCGATTGGATATCAGAGGATTCAGAGGTTTTCTGATTTGGTAGATTGTTGTAGGATTTATGAAGAGGACAGTAAGGCTCGTTCTACTCATTACAAGAGTGTGAGCGAGAAGAAAGGGAAGCAACAGTTACGTGGTGGTCCTTATGTGACACCAGCTGATAAAGGTAAACAAAGAGGGAATTTTGAGAAAAGGTCAGGTGGAGGAGGAATGTCTGGTCCTATGAGATGTTATAAATGTGGTGAGTTGGGGCATCGTCAGTTTGAGTGCAAGAAAAATTTGAGGAAGTGTACTAATTGTGGAGGTGTAGGACATGTTGCAGCTGATTGTGCCAGGAAGAATGTGGTGAAATGTTACAATTGTGGTGAACCTGGGCATATTAGTACCAAGTGTCCGAAACCGAAGCAAGCTCCAGCTGGTGGAAAAGTGTTTGCATTATCGGGGACTCAGACTTCGAGTGCAGATCGTCTGATTCGAGGTACTTGTTTTATTAATAGTACTCCTTTGATTGCTATTATTGATACTGGAGCGACTCATTCATTTATTTCGTCTGAGTGCGCGAAGCATTTGAATCTTGTGTTGTCTGTGATGGGTGGTGGAATGGTTATTGATACTCCAGCAATGGGGTCAGTAACTACGTCGTTGGTTTGTTTAAGTTGTCCTTTGACCATTTATGGTAAAGACTTTGAGATGGATTTAGTGTGTTTGCCGTTGGAGGGATTAGATGTGTTTTTGGGTATGAATTGGTTACAATTCAATCGAGTTCATATTGATTGTTATCATAAGCTGGTAAGGTTTCCATCTCTTGAGGAAGACGAAGACTCGAGTTTCTTATCTACCAAAGAGTTGAAGAAACTTTTGGCGGATGAAGCTCAGTTGTTTGGATTGTTTGCATCTTTAACAGTGGATAGTCAAGTTTCACTTGAGGTGTTTCCTGTTGTGTGTGAATTTCCGGAAGTGTTCCCTAAGGCTATTTCAGACTTGCCGCCGGAGAGAGAGGTGGAGTTTTATATAGATCTAGTTCCTGGTACTAGACCTGTTTCTATGGCACCTTATCGTATGTCGGCATCAGAGTTGGTGGAGTTAAAGAAACAGTTGAATGAGTTGTTGGAAAAGAGGTTCGTGAGACCAAGTGTTTCTCCTTGGGGTGCTCCAGTTTTATTGGTGAAAAAGAAGGATGGGAGTATGAGGTTATGTATTGATTATCGCCAGTTGAATAAGGTGACGATCAAGAATAAGTATCCTCTTCCAAGGATTGATGATCTGATGGATCAGTTGGTTGGTGCGTGTGTGTTCAGTAAGATTGACTTGAGGTTAGGGTATCATCAGATAAGGGTGAAGGAGGAAGAAATTCAGAAAACGGCTTTTAGGACACGATACGGTCATTATGAATATTCTGTGATGCCGTTCGGGGTTTCTAATGCGCCATGTGTGTTTATGGAATACATGAATCGTATTTTTCACGAGCATCTGGATCGTTTTGTCATGGTGTTTATTGATGATATCTTAATTTATTCTAAGTCTCGGGAGGAGCATGCAGAACATTTGCGTATTGTTTTGCAGGTTTTGAAGGAGAGGAAACTTTTTGCCAAATTATCCAAGTGTGAATTCTGGTTATTGGAAGTGATTTTTCTTGGGCACGTAATTTCAGGTAATGGTATTGCTGTGGATCCATCTAAAGTAGAAGCAGTTCTACAATGGGAGGCTCCGAGATCTGTTACTGAAATTCGAAGCTTTTTGGGTTTGGCTAGTTATTATCGCAGATTTATTGAAGGGTTTTCGAAGCTAGCACTTCCTTTGACTCAGTTGACTTGTAAAGGGCAAGCGTTCAGTTGGGATATTCGGTGCGAGGAAAGTTTTACTGAGCTGAAGAGAAGATTGACGACAGCTCCGATTTTGATTTTGCCGAATCCTAATGAACCATTTGTGGTTTATTGTGATGCTTCTTTGATTGGTCTAGGTGGTGTGCTGATGCAGGAGGGTAAGGTGGTGGCTTATGCTTCAAGGCAGTTAAGAGTTCATGAGAAGAATTATCCTACTCATGATCTTGAGTTAGCGGCTGTGGTGTTTGTGTTGAAGATTTGGAGGCATTATCTCTACGGTGCGAGGTTTGAAGTCTTTAGTGATCATAAAAGTTTGAAATATTTATTTGATCAGAAAGAGCTAAATATGAGGCAACGTAGATGGTTGGAATTCTTGAAGGACTACGACTTTTGCTTGAATTACCATCCTGGTAAGGCTAATGTGGTAGCCGATGCTTAGAGCCGGAAATCGTTACATATGTCCGCTTTAATGGTTAAGGAGTGGGAACTTTTGGAATCGTTTAGAGATTTGAGTTTGGTTTGTGAAGTGACGTCGGATAGCGTTAGGCTTGGTATGGTAACGATTACTAATGATTTTCTGATGACGGTTTGTGAGAAGCAAAAGTTGGATGTGAAATTTGTGGATTTGATGTTGGTTGGAGGAAAAGATACGAATAGTGATTTTCAAGTGGATATTAATGGTGTTCTGAGATTCCGAGGTAGGATTTGTATTCCAGATGATGCGGAGTTGAAAAGGATGATTTTGGAGGAAGGACACTGGAGTAATTTAAGTATACATCCGGGAGCGAATAAGATGTACCAAGATTTGAAGAAGATTTTCTGGTGGTCTGGATTGAAAAGAGATGTGGCTCAGTTTGTTTATGCATGTTTGACTTGTCAGAAATCAAAGGTGGAACATCTGAGGCCTAGTGGTTTTTTGCAACCGTTGGATATTCCTGAATGGAAATGGGATAGTATTTCCATGGATTCTGTAATAGGATTACCGAATACTCAGCGAGGGCATAATGCTATTTGGGTGGTTGTTGATAGGCTGACTAAATCGACTCATTTTATCCCAATTGACATCAGTTTTTCTTTGGAGCGGTTGGCTGAGATTTACATCAGTGTGGTTGTGAAGTTACATGGAGTTCCATTGAGTATTGTTTCTGATCGAGATCCTAGATTTACATCGATATTTTGGGAAAGTTTACAGAAGGCTTTGGGTTCTAGATTGAGATTGAGTTCGGCTTATCATCCGCAGACGGATGGTCAGACGGAGAGGACGATTAAGTCTTTGGAGGATTTGTTGAGGGCTTGTGTTTTGGAACAAGGTGGTGCGTGGGATAGTTATCTTGCATTGATTGAGTTTACGTATAATAACAGTTTCCATTCTAGTATTGGAATGGCACCGTTTGAAGCGTTGTATGGATGAAGGTGTCAGACACCGTTGTGTTGGCACGAATCTGGTGAGAGAATGGTGGTTGGACCAGAGTTGGTGCAACAGACGATAGAGAAAGTGAAGTTTATTCGTGAGAAGATGAAAGCTTCTCAGAGTAGACAAAAGAGTTATCATGATCGGAGACGGAAGGATCTAGAGTTCCAAGAGGGAGATCATGTATTTTTGAGGGTTACGCCGGTAACAGGTGTAGGTCGTGCATTGAAATCGAAGAAACTTACTTCTCGGTTTATTGGTCCTTACCAGATATCCGCGAGAGTGGGTGTTGTGGCTTATAGGGTGGCGTTGCCACCGAATCTGTCGATTTTACACCATGTGTTTCATGTTTCACAACTTCGGAGGTATGTTCCGGATCCGTCGCATGTGATTCCGATGGATGGGGTTGAAGTAAGGGAGAACCTTACAGTTGAGGCATTACCAGTTAGGGTTTTGGATCGCGAGGTGAAGAGGTTACGAGGCAAGGACATTGCACTTGTGAAAGTGGCGTGGGGCTGCGCTGCTGAGGGCAATTGAATTGGGAGTTGGAGAGTCGGATGCGGGAGTCGTATCCAGATTTGTTCGTCTCAGGTAATATTTTCGAGGACGAAAATTTCTAAGTGGGGGAGAGTTGTAACGACCCAGTTTTCGTGTGCGTTTTATTTAATTGAGTCGTTTGACTATTATATTATTATTTTATTTTATTTTCGACTTTTATCTGAAAATATGTTATTTTTCAATGTTGTGATATTTTATCGGGTTTTGAGATCGTTTGCGAGATATTTGAGTGTAGGGGTATTTTGGTCTTTTTGGGTGGTTAGATATTTTGATTTATATAGAAATAGAAAAGTAGTAAGAAAATAGGGAGAAAGAAAGAAGAAAGAAAGAAAAGAGAAGAAAAGAGGAGAAGAGAGAAAATTGGAGAAAAACTTGGGAAATAAAAGAAAACAACTTCTAAGAATCGATTTAATCGGGTAAGGGTGTGAAACTCGATTATCCTATTGTTGTGTATGATTATGTATGTGTGTTTACATGTTGTATTGTCCCATTCGGTAATTTTTCGGGTATAGGTCGAAAACGCGTAAACGAGTAGAAATCGATGTTTTCACGGACGGAATTCGATATAATCTGTCTTGTATGATCTCTACATGTTTATAAACCATTGCTAGTAACTGTTTTGCTGATGGAAATGATTTAGGGAAGAAAATGGGAGTTTTGGGGGTATGGAACAGTGCAAAAATGAAGCAGAAATTCTGCTTCTGGTGTGAAGCGCCAGGCGGTGAGATCCTTTCGCCGGGCGATTCGTCTTTTCGCCGGGCGGTTTCGAGAGGCGCAGAGGTTCCAAGTTTCTGCCTCTTTGAGTCTTTTGGGTGGAGTTAGCTTCGCCTGTGCTTCGCCGGGCGAAGTATAGGCGAAGAGTGTTTCGCCGGGCGGTTACATGCTTCGCCGGGCGGTTGGTTTTTTTTTGAAAATAATTTTCTTTTCTTTTAAAATTCATATCTTTCGAACCGTATTTCCGATTTAAGTGATATTTATATCGTTGGAAAGCTTATAAAATGTAATTTCTTATGATGATAATCTTGATATTTGTTGGCCGATTAAATTATGTCGGGGATTAGAAAATGTGTTGTTTTGTTGTCGATTTTTGCCGTTTAATTGTGTGAACAGGATATGCATGTGCAATATGCTGTTGGTGTGGACATTATATGACTTGTGTACTATGGTGAAGTGAAATTGCATGACACATATGTGATAGTGATGATGTGTGCCCTTACGGCAAGAAAATGTGATGTATGGTAATTGTTGATATATGCATGATTATGGTTGCATATGTGTGTGCATATTAAATGTCATGAGTCCTTGTATGCCAAGCATCATGATATGCATTGTTGGAACGTCCTGAGTGACGGTTTGGATTCCAGAGGGAATTATCTATAACTTCATGTGCCCGTGTGGGGTGTGAGCGGTGGGGAACATCGTAGGCCCGACGGGGAGTTACAGTGATGTAACGAGCGATGGTTCCAGCAGAGTTCCTGAGTGAACTAGTGATGAGAAACAATGGAAGTCGGTACCGCATGTGCATATGCATAGAGTCGTTGTGTCGGTCTCTTGCATTTGCATAAATCATTGATGGTTGTTTATGTGTGGATTTGTGGATAAATGGATATATGGATATGTGTTGGTGATGGAATTAGGTATTGTGTCCTGTAATGTCTTGTGTTTGAATTATGGCGTGAGTTGTGGTGAGAATTGTATATATATGCGTATTTTTGTGTTATATAAATATTTGTATGCAATTATATTATGGTTGTTTTTCTCACCCTTCTGCTGTTTTATAATGCTCTATGAGGCATTGCAGATTAGAGTTGCTGGAGGTATTTTTGTGAAGCTTTGCGTCTTCATTCTTTTGTCGGTCGGCTCTGATATGTGACACCGGGTAGTTAGGGAGGCCGTTTGTGATAATTGTATATTATGTATATGTATATCTTTTGACTTGTGTATGTATAATCTGATGTATGACCAACTTTTCATGATATATATATGTATGTTATTCAATTTTAGATTTTCCGCTTTTATTCTAAATTCTGAAATGTGTGTGTAAGGAACTAAGTTTCTCTGCTGATTGCTACCCCACTGTTGCATATCTTTATGAGCAGGTGTTGTATGAATTGTTTCAAATTGATGTGACCCTCCTGGTCTATGCCATGATAATTTAAATATACTCTGACGAAATTTTGGATTTTCTTTTACTGTTTTCTTTGATTAATTGGGGGTATAGATTGAGGGTGTTACACCTCACCCCTTTGAGGGGAACTACGAATGCTCTGATTCCATTCCCGTCAGGATACGTAGGCACGAGATGCGATGTCTTGGCGAGCATATTTAGTGTAAATACCCTAGGTCTTTTATCTTAGCACATTTCCCTTTAACAAGAAAACGTAACATAACACAAACATAAACAAGTGGTTCCTGTAGAGTATTATAGATACTTAGGGTGCTAATACATTCCCTTTGTATAACCAACCCCCGAACCTTAGATCTCTGAGTTGTGTTTCTACATAGCGCACTTAGGGTTTTTCGATCTTTACCCTTTCCTTTGGATAAATCAAAGCTCGGTGGTGAATTTCAAAGATGTCTGATTCAAGTTAACTAATAGCTTGATATCTGATTCTCACCGCAACACATATTCAGAATCCTTGGATTTTTCCAAGCAGGATAGGGTTTTGTTTTGTAAAAAATGATGGAAAATGAGGAAGAAAACGTGAGTTGAAAACCTGGCCATGGGAGAGTTAGGGCTCGGGGAGAGAGAAATAGAAAAGAAAGAAAGGTGAGGAATAAGAAGATGAGGTGGAGGTGAAGTGGAGGTGACATGGTGCTGAGTTGGCCATTTTGATGTTGTTTTAAAATATAAATTTTTGGAGGTAGATATATTAATGGATGAGATCATAGCACCGCTAGTCCAGAAGGAGGGTTTGTGTGTGTTTTCAAGCGAGAGGACTGGGGTTCGAATCCCCGTCGCCCCAATCCTTTTTATTTTTCTGAACTTCAAGTAGTTATAAAATATATATTCATGTTACCACATGTTTTCACATAGCTCGGTGGTGAATCTTTAAAAAGATTTGTGATTCAAGTTTAATCAATAGCTTGATATCCAATTCTCACCGCAACAATACCCCTAACCTTTAATCAATTCTTTAATTTGTATATAAGATATTAAGTCCACATCCCAATCCCAGTTCATTTTGGAAACAAGCTCATCAACATACGACTTGAATAGATGATGTACTAAATGTCCTTGATGGTATACTCTATGTCTGACAACTTGGAAAAGATGGCCTACAACAAAACATAAACAAATAAAAAACATTATCAATTAAAGGACCAAAACATTAACAAATCAGGGACTACAACACAATAACACTTCATGGACCACAACATAAACAAATGACAAACATAAAACCTGTAAGTGACCATAACATTATCAATTCAGGGACCATAATATAAATAAATCAGAAACATAAAACCTATAAGGGGCTACAACATTATCAATTCAGGGACCAAAGACATAAACAAATAAGGTCATATCAACATTGACAAATCACAAACACAATTTTTTTTTTCAGAATGAGTGATGGATACAACAACCCTACGTAAAATCATTTTTCAGAATCATTATTGCCTTAAACACACAACTTAAACGAATTAAATCAACTTAAACGAATCAGATCAACTTAAATGCCCAACATGGTATAAACGGGAATGACATTTCAGAATAAGCGATGAAGACAACAACCCTGAGCAAAATCAGATTATGGAAGAACATACATACCTCGAAATGTAACTTGTAACAACCCGATTATGATTATCTCCATTTTGTGCTAATTTGTATTATTTTGTTGAGTCTTTTATTTAATTTGGGTGATAATAATGTTATTGTGAAATTGGTGTTTTAATCTGATATGTTGGCGTGTTATATTATTTTACCGTTTTTGAGAATTTTCGGGGGAAATTAGATTGGAGGGTATTTTAGAGATTTCATAATTATTGTTAAGTTAGAATTTAAGTGAGGAATTATTTAAGGGTATTTGTGAGATATTTAAAGTAAAGAAAAGAAAGTAGTAAGAAAAGAAATAGAAAGAAAAGTATAAGAGTTAGAAGAGAGAGAAAAGGAGAGTTAGAGAGAAAAATAGAGAGAAAGAAGAACAAGAGAAGAAAAAGAGAAGAAAAGATTGGAAAAGCTAGGAAATCGTCAAGACAACTCTAGGAATCGAATTTAATCGGGTAAGTGTGTGCAATATTATTATCTTATCCATGTGTATGATTATGTATGTGTGTGTTTGAATTGTTTAGATTGTCTTAGAGATATATGTGGTTAGGTCGAATTGGACAAAGTCGATAAAAACTGATGTTTTCACGGTTAGAATTCGAAATAAATTACGTAGTTGTATCGAGTAAGGTTAAGTCGTCGTATAGCGTGCTTTTTATTCGATTTGGTGATGTTTGAAAATTCTGGTTTTTGAAAGGTTGAAATTTAATCGAAAAATCGAACGTCGTAGAAATTTCGTTTATGTGTTCTAAATTGTTCTTATGTATTTGGTGGTTGCGCGTATATGTTTGTTTCGGTGAAAATGTTCGATTTAGTCGAGTTTTTGGGCATTTCGGAAAAAAATACAGCAAGGGTGTAATTTGAGAAATCTGGTTTTTGAGAAAAACAGAGTTATGCATCGATACATAACAGCCATGTATCAATACAAAATGGTTTATGTATTGATACATAAACCTTATGCATCGATACATACTGTAGAATTTTAAGAAAACAGAATTTTCACTACAACAAGCGTCGACACATGCGTGCTATGTATCAATACATGTTGCCTTTTTGCATCGATACATAAGCCTATGTATTGATACATACTGAGCTGTACCAGAAAATTCTGGTTTTTCGGGGAAACTTCGGAAATTCATATCTCCTAAACCGTAAGTCGGTTTTGATCCCCGTTCGAAGCGTTGGAAAGCTAATGAGATGTTCTTTCTAGGAAAAATGGTTTTGAGGTCTGAACCTGGTTCAATTAGAGCAGTATTTTCAAACCGTATCGTAGTGTCAGGCCTCCGATTTATGTTTTTGCGTTATTTTGAAATATCCATATCTTTTGCGTTGTTTATCCGATTGAGGTGTTCTTTATATGGATGGGAATCTAAAAATATGTTCTATGATTTGGTGAAGAAAAATATTATTTTTAGCCGACTTTTAACAAACTTTTCTGGTAAACTGTAAATCGAATTGTTTGGTTATTTGTGAAAACGTTATGTTGCCGTTTGGCACAATTGATGTGAATGTATGTGGATTGTGTGTGATGAATGCATGACTATATTGTGAATATGTATGCATGTCAAGAGTGTCATGAGTCATGTTGTATGTGAAGCATCATGATGTGCATTCTTGCATTGTGGGGTTCTAAGATGAATCTGTTGTAACGTCGTAAGCCTTTTGAGAGGTGGGGGCGATGATTACAAACGATTGTAAGTCTTTTGAGAGGTGGGAGCAATCGGATTGTAAGCCTTTTGAGAGGTGGGGGCAATCCATAAACATTGTAAGCCTTTTGAGAGGTGATAGCAATGGGTGAACATCGTATGCCCGACGGGGAGTTACACTAAGTAACGACCGATGGTTCCAATAAGTTCTTCAATTGAACTTGAGATTAAATGAGTCGGTACCGCATTGCATTTGCATAGAGTCGTGAGTCGGTCTCTATGAATTGCATTGGTCATCCTTGTATTTGTGCATGGATGAATGAACATGAATATATGTGTTTATGTTGAATGATAAGCATTGTGATGAATATGGTTGGTTTTGTATATATATATATATATATATATATATATATATATATATATATATATATGCCTTGCGATGTATATTGAATGAGATGTGATGAATTGTGATAAGAATTGTATCGTTCTAATGATGCATTGAAGAATGAATATAATATGTATTTTTATGTGGAATGGTAGAATGGTGAGAATGTGTTACGTGTATACCTTTGTGTTGAGATAGATGATTATATGCATTGTTATTATGATAATATTTTTCACCCTTCTGCTGTTTTATGATGCTCTACGAGGCATTGCAGATTAGGTATCTGGTGGTCTTTTGTGAAGTGTGTCTTCATACCTTTTGGGTCGGTTGGCTCTGATATGTAGCACCGGGTAGCTAGGATGCTTATGTTTGATTCTTTTTTGTGATACATTCGTGTATGTATCTTGCTGATGAATTTGTGTATATAAACATGAATGATGTTGTTGTATCATACTTGTTGATGTATATATATATATAATGTATATATGTTTGATGTTATCAATGTTTAGATTTTCCGCTTTTATTCTAAATATTGAGATGTGGGTGTAAGGACTGAGTTCCTACGTTGAAAGTTACCCCACTGTTGCATATCATTTGTTGAGTAGGTGTTGTATGTTTTAATTTCAAGCATAATGTGACATGCCTTTTTATGCCGTGTTTACAATTATACTCTGATGAAATTTCCAATACGTGCCTAAATGACTTATTTGATTATTTGGGGGTATAGAAAGGGGGTGTTACATAACTTGGGATTTCCATTTTAGAGATGAGCAACAAAATCGATCAACGAGTAGACTGAAAATGACAATTTCAGAATTTGTACTTAGGGTTCATCTTCGCATTTTAAACTATGAGAGAAGAAGAGATTTTTCGAAGAATTTTTAAAATGTTTTACTTATTGTGATTTTTAGTTAGATGCTTTATCAAAATAGAATAGATAATTGAATTATTATTAAATTTAATGAGATAATATAATTTTAAATGGACAAAAATTAAGTGGAATTATATTTGGGTAAAGAGTAAATGACACGTCATTATAAATAGTTCTACATCATTAAAAATACGACCCGAGTTGGAGAGGGGACTAAAATCCAACACAAAACATGTAAAAGGGACCAAAATCATGGTTTTTAAAATGGGGGTATCAAAAACCAAAAAAATTTAAAACAGGGAGACCAAATTTGCAATTAAGCCTTTATTTTAACAAGGGGAGTAGTAGTCAACAATTAGAATTGTAAAAGAATGTTTTTGGTCAAAGGTGAAAATAAATATTTTTGGTCTATAGGTGATGGAAATACAATAGCTGCTTGGACCAACAATTGGATTGAACTAAGCCTCCAAACCAATGAGTTAGATTGTGAAATTCCTAACCCAATCAAGATGGAAAAAGTTGAGATTTACCGAATGATGCAGGTTGCTGGAATTGGTAGATATTAGATAGCCGGATTCCTGATATATCATGAATAAAATTGAAGTATTTCATCCACCTTGTGTTGATGTAGGCCTAAATATAAAAATAACCATTGGTGATGATATGAAAGGATTCTCATTTGGAAGAGTTTACAATATTCTTGTTCAGTAAAATAATTAGCATGATGGTGCAGTTTGGAGAAATGTTTTACACCTTCAAGTTCCTAAATGGACCAGGTGTTTCATTTGGCTTTTGTGCTATGATGGTTTACTAACAAATCGAAGGAAGTATTGTATGGGCCTAGGCAATGCAATATGTAGATTTTATGGTGATATTGTTGAAGATACAATTCACGTGTTGAGGGACTACCCTCTAACTATGCATTTATGGTTATGAGCAGTGCATACCAATATGCGTGAAACTTTCTTTGCAGGATATGTGCATCATTGGATTGACATGAATCTCAATCATAATACGGGTTGGAATATGGATAGAGAATGAAAGGTTTTTTTTGGACAACTGCTTGTTATAGTCTATGAAATTTGCATAACAAAGAGTTTTATAATGATAACATTGTTATACCGCATGATCCGATGAAACAAGTGTCCATGATGATTGTCATCCTTAAATTTTACCCTTAAACTCTTTGATCTTTGGCATGTCATTCTAGGTTAATATCATCCTCCATATCCCAATTTGTCAGTTAGAACGAACTTGTTGGATTTACATATGAGTCAGTCAAACTAAAAGTCGGTTCCGATTAATTTCAAAACCTGACAAAATGTTGTATTTTTCAGAGTGATTTTATTCCACGCTAATAATTTTGGTGCAGTCATTTTATTTTAAGGAATTTCGAAACCCGGCCTTTTTGTTCGCATTTATGCTTTTTTATTTATAGTTTTTTTATTAGTTAATCTTTCAATTAATTTAGAATCAATTTAGTTAACTTTATTTTCATTTTATCATCTTTTACTTTACTTCATTTCTTAGTTAAAAATTTTAATTAATTTAGTTTAGTTTAGTTTATATAATTAAATTTTTAATTTAGTTGACCCTATTTTATTTCATCTTTCTTTATTTGAATTTTTATTTTTAATTTAGAGTTCATTTAAATTTTTTAGTTAAATAAGATTTTAGTTTAGATAACTTTAATTATTTTATCTCTTTTTTATATGGCTTGATAATTTTACAATTACTTAAAAATTAATTTAAGTTTTTAAGTTGATTAAATATTTAATTCATATTATATGTTATTTAATATTAGTGTAACATTATTATTTTATATTTGTTTTATTTACTTTAGGAACATTTATATATTAAAATTTTAGAAAAACATTATTCTTTTATTTTAGTCTTCAAACAAAATCAGACACATTCATCACATTTTCAAAATAATCAATGAACATGTCCCAAGCATGTCTATTTGAAAAAAAGAAAGTATTCATTACACAAAATCAACCGAATCACCTATATAAAGAGGGGACCCTTTGTAAAACAATTCACGTACAAATACACTCACAAAACCAGTTTTCACAATAACATATTCATACACACCAATCCTAATCTCTCCATTCTCACATATATAAATCTCACCAATTTCTATACATTTTTTTATACTAAAACTCTTGTTTTTTTAACTTTCTTCTTGGTATATCCACTACATTTTGATTCTTACAACCAACCCACTTACTAACACCCACTATCATGCATAAATTTTGACACCGAAAAAATAAATACTATAGGCAAAACATGCATGGTTGCTATGAAAATCTTGTATCAGTTGAACCACATTTGCAAAACCTTTTAATTTAAATTTTTACTGACATGATATTCGATTAAGTTAGATTTACTTTTATTGTTGAGATATTATTTTTATTTATGTATCCATTATCTTTCTTCTATTGCCATGGATTAAATAACTTGATTACAAGGCAAATAAGATACAATAGCATTTGTTACTAGTGTTTATAGTTTGACATATTTTGAAAGGGAGTCTTCACGTTAACTCTTACATTTTTTATTTGCAAATTACAAATTGAAATATTGTTTATTGATAAAATTTTGTTGATACTATTCACGTGCAGGAAATGTAAAAAAGCAGTAGCTTGAAGGTATAAGAGGAGAGACAAAGAGGGAAAATTTGCAGAATCAACCGGAAAGGACCAGAATCAACAGAAAATTTACAAAGAGGGAAAATGTAAAAAAACAGAAACGGTGTCGCCGGAAAGGACACTCCACCGATCCGCCAGCAGTGCCGACGATTGGTCCTTCCTGGTTCATTATCTTTTCTTTTCACTATTATGCTTAGTTTCTGCTATCTTGTAACTAATGCATTTATTTGTTTTTTTAAAGAGAAACAATATAGAACCCTTTCACTGATACTTTAAGATTTACTATTCATGTTTGATTTGAATTATAGAAAGAAAGGATGTTACAGTAACCGTGTGATTCATTGCTTTTTACTTTTTTTTAATTGTACTTTTAATTATATTAGGTATTAAATGAGTGTTATTTAAAATTTGAATTGGTCAAACATATTTTAAGTGAACAAATGGATCTCACCTTTTTATTTATTTATTAATAATCATCCATAGCCCTGCATTGTGAATTAATAAATTTAAAAACAAAATATTCCATTTTTTATTTCTCCATTTATTTTTAATAAGTTAAATTAAATGTTAATTTTGGCATTGATTTAAAATAATAATAACAATATGATAGGTTTATTAGGAATGGGACGTAGCTTTTTTATCAATTCTTTATTTTTATTATTTACTTATTTTATTGTATTATTATTTATTTTATTTTAATTATTTCTAGTATTTTCATTTTTTCGATCTTCTTATTAATTGTTTATTTATTAGTTTAATTAGTTTATTATTTATTTATTTAAATATATAAAACTCAAAACATTTTCTTAATTATTTTGGTGAATTAATCTTTTGTGATTTATATGTAGAATTTAATTGTTTAGGATTACTTCGACTTTGCTAATTAATTTTTATTAATTCCTCTGACGTCTAACTGTGTGAGCGTGTAACTTAGATTTCTTTTGTTTGATCGTACGACTTCGATTCTTGCCTTGACCATGCTATTGCCTATTATCTTGTGTTCATCATTCATATAACTCATGTATATTTTGTCATATTATTTCTCCTTGCCTGATTTTTATTTTGCGTCTGGTACTCTTGATGCTTGTATGTATATCTCGCTTACTTGTTTGCATGTTGCTTCGCATGTTCTCTTAGGATCTCCTAGTTAGACTTAATTTTCGATTAAGATCGAAGTAGGATAGATTTTAGGTTCTCAGTCTTTCGCATGATAACATTAGGTTAGCATTTTCCCTTTAATCGGATTCCAAAGGAAATGATCCCCTCTGTTGACTGTCACGTCATGCTTAGGAAAACTTTAGGTCCTTCCCTTTCATCCTAGCCTCGGAATTAGAGTCGTCGTGCTCTATGTAAGTTTCTGCCATGGACACTTACTTCCTTACCCTTTATTCTAGCCTTGGGATTAGAGTCACTGCACTTTACGTAACTGTCTTGTCATGAACACTTCTCTCCCTTTTAACTTAGCCTTAAGTTTGGAGCTGTCGCACTCCATGTAAGCGTCTAGCCATGGATACTTACATCTTCCCTTTGGAGCGTTGACCACAATCAAGAGTTCCTCACCCTTATTGAGGGGAACAATGAATGCTCTGATTCCATTCCCGTCAGGATACGTAGGCACACGATGTGATGTCTTGGCGACCATACTTATGAATAACACCTTAGGTCTCCCTTTTACCTTTTCACCCTTTAGCGAAAAAATATAAAAAATATCACAATAACACAGAAGGTTCCTGTAGAGTACTACAAATACTTAGGATGCTAACACCTTCCCTAGGTATAACCAACCCCCGAACCTTAGATCTTTTGCATTGTTTTTACATTGCAATTAGGGTTTTCGATCTTTACCTTTTCCTTTGGATAAATCAAAGTTCGGTGGTGAATTTCAACGATTTGCGATTGGATTTAATTAATAGCTTGATATCTGATTCTCACCGTGACATAAATGGCGACTTCACTGGGGACTTTCTCCCTAAGAGGGTTACACCTAACTTGTTTTGAATGTGTTATTTGTATATCTTGTATGCCTATATATTTGTATATATCTGTCTGCTTGGGTTGTTAAATTGTGTTGTGAGATAAGTCGTAACCTGGACATGAGTGCACATAAGATAGGATTGTGGTATAATCAATTGTTGACTGTTGGGAGTAGTCCTAATATGATTAACATATGATATAATCACGCTCAGTGGAGACACCCTTTGGGATTACTGATGTCATGCGAGTAGTCATAACGGCATTACTTTTTCCGACCTGGGAGTCTGTGAAGCTAAGGACCTTTAGTTACGTTTAACCCTTCTAAGCCTTTTTAGGACGTAGTGCAGTGATCATCCAGGTGTAGACCTGTGATGGTTGTCATGTGATACTACACTCAGACGAGTTTATCTTGAGAATATTATTAGCCCGCATGAGTTGCCGTGCAAGCCGATAATATCCAAAAAAATCTATCGAGGTTTTGCCGGATATGTCCGTCTGAAATTTCTCCATACGTGTCTCACTACTAGAAAAAGTCTGAACAATGACGGAAATCAGAGACGGAATTTTTTCCTTCTTTGCTAGAGACGAAATTAGAGACAAAAATTAAAAGTTGGAGACGGAAATTAAATTTAATTGAATAAAGACTTCTTTAAAGACGGATATTTCCGTCTCCAAATAATTTAGTCTCTAAATCTGTCACTAACCCTAATTTCACTTAAAATTGGAAAGCCAAACGCAGAACAGGCACACAAATTCACTCACACACCACGCTCTAGTTTCTTCTTGGAAGGTAAAACGCGAATGGCATACATCGCCTCCGCAATCACTCGATTTCTCCAACTTGATTTCTCCATTTTCATTTAAGGTATTCTTTTTTAATTTCTATTTTCACAACTTTTTATTTAAGATCTGTGTTTCCATTGCAAATCTCTTTATTTTAATTCCTAATCTCTTCTAATTTTAATCTTCAAGCTGGATAATTTTCCATTTAAACTTGTTATTTTGTAGTTTTTTGAGGGTTGATATTGTTGTGTTGTTGTTTAGGGGTAGTTACGGTGTTTTAGGATTTTTCATCAAATATTTTTCCTTTTGGATCTAATCTATTAACAATGCTGTCGACAAATCATTCCAAACAAGGCATTAAAACCACAATGTTCATCCTATCTCGAATTCTGCTAGTTCGTCTATAACAACATTGGTCTCCTTAAGAAGAACAACAAAAGCATTGTTAAGGACTTGAAGCATATAGAATTTGGCTTATCAGGAAGAACATGTATTTATTTCTTTATTTTGTAAGTTTTAAGTTAATTTTTATTTTGTTAGTTAACATAATTAATTAATTAATTATTCTGTAATTATTATTTCACTATTGGATTGTGCTTTGATATTTTTAAGCACATAGAAGTAAGATGTTGTATGTGACTTTTTATAGTGAAATGGTTCTTTGCCTTGTTCATTGGCTTCCTAAGTTCCAGAATTATTATCTCAGTTTTAGAAGTTCTATTTAATTATTAAGTTTCTCTTTAATTTCATTTTTTTGCTTATTGATTTTTTCTTTTTTTACTTTTTTGCTTATTACCTTCTTGGTTTGACAACACTAGTAATTGGCTGATTGAATATCACTTTTCTGTCTCGGTTGGGATGTTTTTTTACATTTGATTTGATTGTTTTATGGTCTTAGGTGAAACTTGGTTGTCCTGTTCGTGTTGAGTTCGTGTTGAGCTGTGACAAAGGTTTTGTTGATTGTCTCTACTTTGTTGTTCCATACTTGTAATCGTATAACAATGTTGAATTGGTTTGATTTATGGATATGTTCACAACAAGTGAAATGATGATAGTTTTTTATACTCTGATTTTATTCACTGATCAAGTATATATGAGTAATGTTCTATAGGTTTTACGAAGGAATCATTGACACTTTAGATTCATCAAAGAGGAATTATGTGGTAAGCTCACTCTCTTATATTAAAGTTATTCTTCAATCTTCCCATTTTATTGATTACATGTTTCATACACGTGATAATATTGCAGGCATCCTACCGTTTTTTTGTACTTGATTAATTATTTCCATTATGCATAGAACTAGAAGTTGATTTTTCTGTTTTTAATTACTTATTTCTAGTTTATATGAATAACTCCTCCTCAAGTGAAATATTTCTTATAGTTTTATGCAGGTGAAAATAGGGCTTTTTTTCTTTTTTAAATTCCCCCTGTATATGGCCTTATGATTACTACTATACTTAAGTTAAATTTTGTTGTAAAATTAATACATTGATGGGATATAACTAAAAAACTTTTCTAGTCATCCCATAAATTTATATCTCATGTCTATTTCTATACTATATAACTTATTTATAAATATTGTTTTCGTGTCAATCTTTAGAAATATACCGCAAGTATGTTTACAATTAACCATACTTATTTATTTGTATTGTTTCATAACTTTTTTTACAGATTACATAATCAAAGTTTAGACATGTTTAAATAGATAATTTATTTACAACAAATCAAATGTTACTAGTGATCCTAGTTCCCATGAAATGATGAGACATGTGCTATTTGAGTTAGAAATCTAACTCTTAGTTATGTCAATGTAGTTGAGTTGATAAAACTCTCAGATAATTGGCTTGGCTGCCTATTGTATGATTCTACCTTTGCCTATTGTATGATTCTTCTACATTTGACATTTCCTTTTGAAATATAAATATTATTTTATAAATTTCACTAGTATAAATAGTTACAATAATGTCTTTGGTGGTTGTCTTAAAGGATATATATTAATGTTAGTTTTGCTTACATGCTTACACCGTTTTGTATAGGTCAATCTTTGCTAAGAGTGTTTGGAATTCCTCTTTTGTGAATGGTGCAAAGCAAATTGGAATTCTCGAGAATGAAGAAAATGCTATAAGGACAAATCTTTGAAAGGCTTGGCAATGTTTAAGAAGCATTTACAAGTAGTGTTATTGACATATTAATCTATTTTTGCATGATTAAATATTATGATTTTTTTATGTTAAATCAACTTTGTTGTTTGAGTTATGTACTAATGCAAAGTTTAATGTTTCGGTTTATGTAAGAATGACATCAGTTTTTATGTGCTACGAATCAAAATTTGATTAGTTTAATATAATACAAAATTATAATTTATGAATGCTAATGTTTAATTTGAAATTTGTCTATTATATGATGTAGAATTGAAAGATGAACAACATAAACACAATGACTAAACCACACTAAATAATAGCTGATATGCTTATTATTTGAATAAAAAAATTTAGAGACAGAACTAAAATTCCTCTCTCTAGTGACAGAATATTCTATCTCTGTAGAGACGGAATTGAATGTTTTTTATTCTTTGTTTTGAGACGGAATATGTACTATAGCAACGGAAATTTTCCGTCTCGATATAGACACGAATAAAAAATTTCGTCTCCAATGGGTTTGTGACCAAGTTTTCAAAGACGGGTGTATGGTAGTCTCAAATTCCGTCTCTAAAGCGTTCAGTGACGAAATTTATCTAATTTAGTGACCAAAAATGTCCGTCTCTAATCACGATTTTTTTAGTAGTGTCTTTTGTTCTGATGTTTTTCTAGAACTCCTTGTGTGTTTATCAGATGTTCTTCCAGATACGACTTTGTTCTGATGCTTTTCTAGAACCCCGTTTGTGTCTATCTGAAGTTCTTCCAGATATGACCTTGTTTATCTGATGTTTTTCCAGACATGATGTTGCTTATCTGACGTTCTCCCAGATATGTCTTCAAAACCTTTTACCGTACATTTAATGCTTTCTTAAATGTTTTGGATGTATCTTCAGAATCGTTTGTTCTCATCTAATGCTCTTCTAGATGTCTTCAATTTATTTATGAATTGGTTATCATCTGTTGATTGTTTTCAAGTCTGTTTCCATTTTCCATCCAATGTTTTTCTGGATGTGTTCTGGAGTTTATTCGATGTTATTCCGAATATCTCTGATGTATTCCGGAGTTTATTCGATGCTTTTTCGAATATCTTTGATGTTGTTACAGAGTTTATTCGATGTTTTTTTGAATGTCTCTGATGTGTTCAACAGTTTATTCAAGGCTCTTCAGAATGTCTCTGTTGTTTGTTGAATTCTCCTCACCTCATTCAATGATATTCTGAATTTTGTGACTCTTTTCCATCCGGTTCCCTCCAGTGATGATGAATGTTGATTCCTCAGTGGAGGCCATCTGTCTTGGTTCTATCTCCAGTGAGGATCTTTGTTTCTAAAGTGTCAGCCAGTCATGCTTGAACATGTTGATCCATCACTTTAGATTTCCCCATTTGTTTTTGTTCCCCAGCGTTTTGTCATCCCCAGTGAGCGGTTACTCACTGTGTTGACTTTATCCCTGTTTGCTTTCGCTTTCGTCTGCATTTTGCATTTATCATTCCATCATTTTCATCATATTAGAGTTCATTTCATGTCAGCATTTGTGTGTTTGTCTCTTTTTTCCATAGCATTGCATGTCATTGCATCTATGGGCAAAGTTTTCGGTTATCTGTATTTAAATACCTTTCACCATGATTTCATGAAGATTTTTATCGTTCATATCATCCGATAAAGATATTTAAATTGGAGGAACTGTCATACCCCAAATTTTACCCTTAAATTCTTTGATCTTACGCATGTTATTCTAGGTCAATATCATCGTGCATATCCCAATTTATCAGCTAGAACGAACTTGTTGGATTTAGAGACGAGTCAGTCAAACTAAAAGTCGATTCCGATTAATTTTAAAACCTAACAAAATGCTATATTTTTCTGAGTGATTTTATTCCACGCTGATAATTTTGGTGCAGTCATTTTATTTTAAGGAATTTCGATACCCGACCTTTTTAGTCGCATTTATGCATTTTTATTTATAGTTTTTTTATTAGTTAATCTTTCAATTAATTTAGAATCAATTTAGTTAACTTTATTTTCATTTTATCATCTTTTTCTTTATTTCATTTCTTAGTAAAATTTTTTAATTAATTTAGTTTAGTTTAGTTTATATAATTAAATTTTTATTTTAGTTAGCCCTATTTTATTTCATCTTTCTTTATTTGAATTTTTGTTATTAATTTAAAGTTAATTTAAATTTTTTAGTTAATTAAAATTTTAGTTTAGATAAATTTAATTATTTTATCTCTTTTTTTTTCTGGCTAGATAATTTTTCAATTACTTTAAAATTAAATTAAGTTTTTTAGTTAATTAAATATTTAATTCAGATTAGATGTTATTTAATATTAGTGTAATATTATTATTTCATATTTGTTTTATTTTATTTAGGAACATTTATATATTAAAATTTTAGAACAAAATTATTCTTTTATTTTAGTCTTCAACAAAATCAGACACATTCATCACATTTTCAAAATAATCAATAAACATGTCCCAAGCATGTCTATTTGAATAAAAGGAAGTATTCATTACACAAAATCAACCGAATCACCTATATAAAGAGGGGACCCTTTATAAAACAATTCATGTCCAATTACACTCACAAAACCAGTTTTCACAATAACATATTCATACACACTAATCCTAACTTCTCCATTCTCACATACATAAATCTCACCAATTTCTATACCTTTTTTTTTACTAAAACTCTTGTTTTTTTAACCTTATTCTTGGTATATCCACTACATTTTTATTCATACAACTAACCCTTACTAATTCACTTACTAACACCCACTATCATGCACAAATTTTGACACCGAAAAAATAAATACTATAAGCAAAACATGCATGGTTGCTATGAGAATCTTGTATCAGTGGAACCACATTTACTGTAGAGATATTATTTTTATTTATGTATCCATTATCTTTCTTCTATTGCCATGGATTAAATAACATGATTATTAGGTGCAGCTTTCATTAAGCTATGTTAATTACAAGGCAAATAAGATATAATAGCATTTGTTAGTGGTGTTTATAGTTTGACATATTTTGAAAGGGAGTCTTCACGTTAACTCTTACTTTTTTTATTTTGAGTTAACTTTTTTTATTTGCAAATTAAAAATTGAAATATTGTTTATTGATAAAATTTTGTTGATATTACTCACGTGCAGGAAATGTAAAAAAGCAGTAGCTTGAAGGTCGAAGAGGAGAGACGGAGAGGGAAAATTTGCAGAATCAACATCACCACTCCGAAACTCTCGACGCCGCCGTGAGATAACATTCCAACAGAACAGAAAAACGAAAAAAAAACAGAAACGGTGTCGCCGGAAAGTACACTCCACCAATCGGCCAGCAGTGTCGACGATTGGTCCTTCCTGGTTCATTATCTTTTCTTTTCACTATTATGCTTTTTTTTGGATAAGCACATTCAATAAAAAGAGAGATAAAGAAAGTCTCTCAGCCAAGATACAAAACACCACAAAGGTGCTTAAAATACTGTTAAACTAACAAAACACCACAGCAGCTACTATCTAAACAAACAACCATCCTGCCCATGACAGAAACAGAGACAGAGAGGGTTAAGAAAAAACAACCGAAACTCGCAACCAACACTAAATAAAATCAAGCGGGAATTTCGCAAAGAGAATATTGTTGCGACTCTTCCTAATAAACCAGGTAGAGATCAACCACAAAGATGCAACCGATTCACCCGATTTGGATCCTCTAAATCTCGCAATCCAATTAAGGAAGTGCCTACAACAGTCCGCTTCCGTACCGGTTGCAATGTTCAGCCATTTTCCTATCTTCTTCCAAATCAAGCGAGTCTTATGGCATAAGCAAAACAAATGCGCGGCATCCTCATTATGGGTAAAGCAAAATACACAAACCTTTTCATGAATGTTGGTAATAACTCCTCTTTTCACCAAATTATCTCGCGTTGGAAGGTGGTCGAGGAACAGGTGCCACGCGAAGATTTTAACTTTCAACGTGGCATAGGAATTCCAAACTAAATCCAGCCCAGACGGGAGCGGTTGAATCAATTCACCACCCCTAACAGACATCTCTTCATAAACCGAACTAACCGAAAAACCGTGAATGGGATTAGGTTTCCAATACCATCTGTCATCTCCTTCTTTGGTCAAGGAAACTTGCTGCAAAACATCAAGCAGCTCCACCAGATCAGAATCTCTAGTTTGAAACTGAGCAAAATCAGAATTATCAATGTTCCAATTCCAAATGTCTTCCTCCCAACTACCAAACTCACTCACCAGCTTCCACTTGTCCACTGCAGCCTGGAAAAGATTAGGGAACATCTCACATAATTTATTGGTTCCCATCCATTGAACACTAGAGAAAAAAGCAGAATTACCCCTCCTAATGTTGCAGCCAATTAAATTCGCAAAAGGAACGTACTGTTTAGAATTTCCCACTGCAGTAAGTTTCTGCTATCTTGTAACTGATGCATTTATTTGTTTTTTTTAAAAGAGAAACAATATAGAACCCTTTCACTGATACTTTAAGATTTACTATTCATGTTTGATTTGAATTAGAGAGAGAAAGGATGTTACAAGTAACCGTGTGATTCATTGCTTTTTCCTTTTTTTTTAATTGTTGTTTTAATTATATTAGGTATTAAATGAGTGTTATTTAAAATTTGAATTGGTCAAATGTTATTTAAAATTTGAATTGGTCAAACATATTTTAAGTGAACAAATGGATCTCACCTTTTTATTTATTTATTAATAATCATTCATAGCCCTGCATTGTGAATTAATAAATTTAAAAATGAAATATTCCATTTTTTATTTCTCCATTTATTTTTACTAAGTTAAATTAAATGTTAGTTTTGGCATTGATTTTAAAAAATAATAATAATATGATAGGTTCATTAGGAATGGGACGTAGCTTTTTTATCAATTTTTTATTTTTATTATCTATTTATTTTATTCTATTGATATTATTTATTTTATTTTAATTATTTCTAGTATTTTCATTTTTTTGAAATTCTTATTAATTGTTTATTACTTAGTTTAATTAGTTTATTATTTATTTATTTAAATATATAAAACTCAAAACATTTTCTTAATTATTTTGGTGAATTAATCTTTTGTGATTTATGTGTAGAATTTAATTGTTTAAGATTACTTCGACTTTGCTAATTAATTTTTATTAATTCCTCTGACGTCTAACTGTGTGAGTGTGTAACTTATATTTCTTTTGTTTGATCTTATGACTTCGATTCTTGCCTTGACCATGCCATTGCCTATTATCTTGTGTTCATCATTCATATAACTCATGTATATTTTGTGATATTATTTCTCCTTGCCTGATTTTTATTTTGCGTCTAGTACTCTTGATGCTTGTATGTATATCTCGATTACTTGTTTGCATATTGCTTCGCATGTTCTCTTAGGATCTCCTAGTTTGACTTAATTTTCGATTAAGATCGAAGTAGGATAGATTTTAAGTTCTCAATCTTTTGCATGATAACATTAGGTTAGCATTTTTCCTTTAATCTGATTCTAAAGGAAATGATCCCCTCTGTTGACTGTCACGTCATGCTTAGGAAAACTTTAGGTCCTTCCCTTTCATCCTAGCCTTAGGATTTGAGTCGCCGTGCTCTATGTAAGTTCTTGTCGTGGACACTTACTTCCTTACCCTTTATCCAAGCCTTAGGATTAGAGTCATAGTACTCTATGTAAGTGTATTGCCATGGACACTTCTCTCCCTTTTCACTTTGCCTTAAGGTTGGAGCCGCCGCACTCCATGTAATCGTCTTGCTATGGATACTTACCTCTTCTCTTTGGAACCTTGACCGCAGTCAAGAGTTCCTCACCCTTATTAAGGGGAACTACGAATGCTCTGATTCCATTCCCGTCAGGATACGTAGGCATGAGATGCGATGTCTTGGCGAGCATACTTTGGAATAACACCTTAGGTCTCCCTTTTACCTTTTCACCCTTTAGCCGACAAAATAAAAAATAACACTACAAAACAAGAGGTTCCTGTAGAATACTACAGATACTTAGGATGCTAACACCTTCCCTAGGTATAACCAGCCCCCGAACCTTAGATCTCTTGCATTGTTTTTACATTGTAATTAGGGTTTTCGATATTTACCCTTTCCTTTGGATAAAACAAAGTTCGGTGGTGAATTTCAAAGATTTGTGATTCAAGTTAATTAATAGCTTGATATCTGATTCTCACTGTGACAATGATGAATAATTAGAGCAACACGAAAATATCTTCAAACATAATAGGTCAGCCTCAAAGCAATGTGTTATTCATTAAACGGGAGGCTCCTATCATACTCCAATTTTTCCCCTTGATCAATAAATTGATACACACATCGTGACATTTGCATTAATTGCATATCATGATATTCATATCAGCTCACATAATGCTTAAAATGTCTACCAGAATAAATTTTTGGTTCTATAGACATACCGATTGAATCGATTTTTGAATGTACATAAAATTAGCGGGCACTAAATTTCGATATCGAGCTTATAAACGTCAGTGTTATTGATTTACCATTCGTGTAGCTTAGCTTAGCGTGCTTATTTTATTTTTTTTACACTGTTTGCAATCGCATTTTGATAAAGTTGAGCCTTTTCAACTGGGCATTTTTTTACCTCAAATGTTTTTTCAAAACCGATCTGTATTCTAGAAATTTATTTTGCACTGATCATTTTGGTGCATTTATTATATTTTTCCAGGAATTTTTGCGCTTGATTTTTATTTTTGTTTTATTAGTCAAAATAATCAGAAAAATTAATTAGATTTAATTGAGTTTTTAGTTTGAATTTATGTTGCATCGTTTTGTTTTCAATTTAGTTACTAAATCTATTTTTAGTTTTAAAATAAAAAATAACAAGTGAAAAATACGAAAGAGAATACAACTGAAAAATTCAAAACTCACTCCACTCACCACTTGACACGCGTCCCTGTCTCATTTGGATAAGAAAAATACTGAAGTTAAATGGGACCGCCAATAAAAAAGGATCTGACGACCATCACACTTGGTGCCAGCTAGCACCATTCATAATCCTCATCCAATGTCTCATTAAAGGGCAAGAAGGGAACAAGTCATAGAAGATAAAAGATAACGAAATAACATTTTTTTCATAGAAAACCCAAACAAGGCCTTCAATCCAAATGATGGAAGCTTGATTGTCCCTTGAATAATCTTGATAATTGTTTGAGAATTGGATGGAGATGGCATGGAAATAAACACATGAACCATACTTGAATCAACTTTGGAAATATGCACCAAACTTGAACTTCTCTTGATCAAATGATTTTAATTGAAGCTTGACATGAATGTGACCTAAGATTATAAGTCATGCCTTGGAGTGAAAGCTCTCGTGGACCACTTGTTGACCAAAACTTTGACTTTGAGAATCCAAACCCTAATTTAGAAACCAAGCTTGATCCTTTGATTGCATGTCCCTACCTTGTACCATAAAAAAACAACACATATTTTTGTATTTTGAATAAGGCTGGCAAAGTTAGAATGTAAGAAAGAAATAAAGGTAAAAAGAAACACAAAGGGTGCTTGGTGATCCCCCACAAAGGCAAACCCAAAGAGGTGAAGGTTAGGAGGATGCCATGCTGGAGATCTTGGTTGAAATGCAAATGATATGATAGGTGGAATCTTAGGGGTAAAAATTAGGGTATGACAGTATCCACATGGGTTAGTGCGATATTACCGTCATTATGCAGTTAATAATGTTTTAAATAATGGTTTCAAAGGATTTTTGATTGTGAAAAGTAACAATTGCATGAAAATTATGTAACAACGGTAAAATATTCGGAAATTTAACATTTAAAAAGCATGTCAAGACGAGAGTTCATAACCTATTTCATATGTATTCAATTAATCTAGCATGTGAACTTCATTAATAATCAATATAACCATGTATCACTCGTCTATACCGCTTATGTCTAACATGTATTGCGAATTTTACCATATTGTTTAATCTAAGATCTCTCAACCTATTAAACAATACAAATAACATTATAACATGATAAAAGTGAATATCAAACTCCAAATCTATGTCCTTTGATAGATGAAAACTTAGGTCAAGACTTGAAAGATATTTCTCAATAATGATTCAAACCACAAATATAACATAAAAGAAAAGATAATCATCTATATTGATCATTAACTTGTTTACATACAAAGGATTAGAATAAATACATACTAGTTAGATTAATTACATCTAATCTTGACAAAAAGGGGTTTAACTACACATCATGGTAACTTTCTTCAAAAGAAATGTAAAGAGATGAATAAGCATCCAAGTTGAATAGTCGACAAAGGTTACATATTCAACTCTAATTAATTGATTCAGATTTTTTTTACTTTTACAATGAGTTTTTAAGGTTCCAAGACTAAGATATTCTAATAGAGATGCAAAAAATCAGCCTTGGATCCTATTTATACACATTTTCAATTTTCATGCCTCGCCCGGCGAAATATGGTTTTTTAGACACCCTTCAGCTAGAAAAGTATCAAACCGCCCTTAGACAAATATATTATCTCGCCTAGTGTTAGATGTCAAACACGCTATATATTTGTATTCTATACTTGGCATTTTTCAACACTTTCTTGTTTTAATTGTGGATTTTAGTAGTGAATTATTGTTGTTCTTCAAACATTGTAATTATACCTTTGGTGCTTGTAATATGTGTGCTATTGTGTAGTTAAGTGCACTTGTTGATCAAAGAATGATGACACAAAAGATTGATGCAAGTTGCCAAAGAAAAGAGGAAAACAACAGCAGGTTCGATTTGCGAATTCTGGCGAACTTGCCAGCGAACGTTCGCTTTGCGAACTGTGGCGAAGATCCCAACGAATAGCTCCAGAAATGGACAATAGGAAAAGGGATTAAAGTTCGCTTTGCAAACTCCCAGCGAGTGTTCGCTGATTCACTCGCTGTGCGAATGTCTTGGCGAAAAACTCTTGGCTGAGGCAGTGGCAAAAGGAACCAAAATTCGCTTTGCGAATGTTTTTGCGAGTGGTTCGCTTTGCGAATGAAATGTTCGCTTTGCGAACCCACGATGACAATCAAGGGCGGTTTAAGATTTCAGTGACACTTCAGGTGCCATTTTCTTCAAGTGAACTATAAAGTGATTTTTAATTTTTCTTGGGATCATAACTTCACTATTTCACACCATAACCTTATTTTCTGGGTTTTGATCATCCAAGGGTATTTTTTACAAAGCAAAGTTGGATTTGCATCCGATTTCGATTCTTCGTCGCAAATGATTTTTCATCTCCTCCCGAAACTTGTGAAGCAAGCAACCATGAAAATTTGTAGCTAAACACATATTGTGTCAAGATTAGTGGTAGGTGATCCAATATTTTTTATGTATTCTTCTTGATTGTAAGCTTGTGAACCTTGTTGATGATATATATAGAAGAAAAACTTTGTTTACATTGTATATTTTGTTTTATTTCATGTTCGAGAGAAATCTCATAAAACTTGACCTAAGTTTCATTCTGTCAATATTCATAAGGCTAGAGATAGTTTTGAATGTTGATGTTCATAAATATTGTTCTTGAATGTTATCATATTGGTAATTTGGGTGAGAGATCATCAAACGATCAATATGATAACTCTCACAACAAGTGTTCGAAAGAAACTTGTTGAGAGGATATATGGTTATATTTGTTGTTAACAAGTTCACACGCGTAATCGAGGAAATACCTATGAAACAGATCACCAAAACCTTATCTTGACATGTTTTACCAAACCCTAAAAACCAAATCTTTTTACCGTTGAACTCTAAATTTTATGCAAACGATCCAATTTGAAATTACCCAAAACCTGTGTTACTATTAAAGTTTGAAACATTTTGGACTATCGAACGGTGGCAATATACACAATCTCTGTGGATACGATAAAACACCCCCTAATTACTTTTCAACACTTAGCGAACAAAGCCTCGCTCGACTAACTCAAACTAATAAACTCTCGTTGGGCGACCATGAAAAAATTTTCCACTGGAATTCATTTCTTTTGCCTCACCCCTGGTTTGCTAGAGCTCGCTGGGCGAGCTCGCCCATCATTCGCCATGCTCGCTGGGCTAGCATGCTAAATTTTTCCATCCTTAGCTTTGTGCTTTTTTCTTTGTTTTGTGCCTTCATTTTTGGTTTCTTGCAACATTTTCTGCATACTAACACACATATCAAAGAAACCAAAGATAGAAGTAAATAATATGACATTCTATGAAAACTTGGGGAATTCAATGATCAAAAACACAAAATAGAGCCTAAAAGTGCCAAATTTTTATGTGCAAAATTTGTCTTGATTGGCATTTATTACTATTTCTAGGCAACTAGAATCTACCCAAGAATAATCACCAGCGTATGGCACTACCGTCAACATTTTTAATAGAAATATTTCTACGTCTGCATCATGAAATGAACCAATCTGATCAATAGGGAGAAAAGACGTACATGAAGGTTTGGTCCCTAATGACTGAATAAAGCAACCAGTCTCTTGCCCCCTTATCTCAGCAACCACAAAACCCAGGTTGAATTCTGCACATGCTAAAGAAGCAACATGAATTGTAGATTTTCTCACCAGCGAATCACCTTCATCGATGAAAGAAGCCAATCCAGACCCATAATTGCCAAGATACACATTCGAAGAAGGGATATGGAAGTTTGGTGCGTTAAGAAGGTACATGATTTCAGTATTCTTCACTCCCTCTACCGATGAAGACTCTTTGCAAGTAAGATCAAGAGCGTCGGTCGCATGTGGATTTCTAGATTAAATATGATAATATGCATGGGAAAACAATGGTGTACATGTAAAGGAAAAATAGAGAAGATAATCCCACAAATTAGTAGGCAATAAAAGTTAAAACAAAAAACAAGAGATCTGACGAACAAACCCAGAAAGAAGAAACAAGCGTGGTGTAAAGAGTGATGAAAAAGAGACGTTCGAGGAAAAGCCTACCTTTTGTAGAATGAAACTTGAAAAAAGATTTAAAGGTAGCAAGGTAGTCATCTAATCAAAAGTGGTAAGGAATCAACAGGATTTGAGCACCCTAGGTATGGAAATCATGCCCTAACTTATACCCCTAGAGCCACACATTCAGAAGGACGAGTGAAATGTTTCGGTGATGGGGGAAGCCTTTAATGCACATATTCCCCAATAACAATGCACTAAACCAAGATGTTTCCATTTTTGAGCAAAAATAAAATGTCATTCCTGGGAGTTGACCACGACTTCTAAGACTTCCTCGACTAATAGTCGGCCCTCAAGCCTTGGGGGCAATTGTTCAGGGCCGACCAAAAGCCCAGGATACCAAAGGCCCAAACCAATAACAATCAATTTCAAACGACCCAAAGTATAAAGCCATCACATGAGATATCAAAGTTACACTTTTTTATCTCAACTTTTTACTAGACTCGTTTTGAATTCTAAACTAAGTTGGGCGTTGAAGTGCTAACCTTGAAGGTCCACCCCCGCTCTGTTGTATCGGAGATCAGCACTACAGATTCAGGATTCAGCACTACCAGCGTATACCTATTTCTGGTTCCGAAACAAAAAATATTATAAAACATAAGTTAGTTGAGGTGAAAGATTTGTCATAAAATGTGGAATTTATAGCACGGTCCTTGAGCCACAATTCCTCTTAGTTGGATCTCCCAAATGAGGGAATATATGGTATATTTTTCCAAAAAAAAATTAGAGTGTCGCGCGCCCATAAATTATTCCTTGGATTTAGCTTAGTTGAGGTGAAAGATTTGTCATAAAATGTATTATTTGTAATATTGAAACCTCATCCTCCACTTACACAATAGAACCAAACTAATGAACCTAAGTCCTTAACTCAAACCACTCTCCCTTTTAAACTTGCACATATCCTTCCACTTCACCCAATCAACCTTATCCTCATTTTATGAACTCCCCCTACCGAAACCACTTTTGCAGCCCAACTAGCTTCTTCCTAAACAAAATCAACATCTATATAAAGAAAGAAAACTCATAAATATTAAGACCGATTCAGCAGGACGACCCTCCCACCTAGACTAATAAACATATTCTTTCAGGAGGTGAGTCTCTTAGACACAACCTTAACAAGAGGATCTCATGTACCTATTTTCCTAGGATTAACACCAATTATAAGCCCCAAGTATTTGAAAGTACGGGTACCATCCTTACAATGCAAGAAGCACTCCGCCATATCCAAAAAATCCCTCCCCCAAATTGACCACAAAAATAATTCCCTTAGCAAAATTAATCTTCAACCCTGAAGCAAGCTCAAAACTCCTAATGATTTCCTTAATATTCAATAGACTATCCATCAACAAAACACCAATCAAAACAATGTCATTTGCATGCTAAAGACGAGACACCTTTAAACCATCTAAACCCACCTTGAAACGCATAAAAGCACCAATCGAAACTACACTCTTTATAGGAGCACCAAGATTCTTCACCCAAAGTAGGAGGAGGAAAGGCACCACAAGGTCCTCTTACTTAAGCCCCCTCAGAATATTAACCTACTTCGCCAGGCATTCATATCCAAAACAGAGACACTACACATGACGATCCAAGCTCTAATCCAAGCCCACCACCTCACATCAAACCCAAACGTTATCAACATATACTAAAAAAAACAATCAACTAACAAAGTTATATGCCTTCTCAAAATCAATGAGAGATGTGGTTCTAAAGTCTCCCAAATTCTGAGGAGAATCCACCTTAGGAATAAGGGTGACAAAGAAAGACATCAAACTCTTTAAGAGAGTTGTGTTTTCAAAGAACTAATTAAATATCACATAAACCTCGACCTTCATAACATCTGAAAATTTCTTATGACAAAAGAAGTTGATTCCATATGAATCCAAAATCTTGCACCCAAATATTCTTGCAATCATCACATCCACCTTTGTGGGATAAAATCTGCTAGACACAGACCTTGCCTCGCCAGAAAAATACACATCAACCAAGGCTTGTAAGAAAGAGGCTTGAATTTCCTGGAGTCTGCGAAGCAGTCCTTAAAGTAATTAATAACCTCCTTTTACTCCTCTACCACCTTCTCCGCCCAACCATCTTCAACCCAAAAGAAATCAAACAATTTTGTCAATTTTTTTTCTTTCAAGAAGCATAGATCTAACCAGCATGCGCTCAACCCTCGAAGAATCCCAAACCACCAACTCAAAATTAAGATCACCTAACCAAATATTATTAAAATGGAAGGATTTAGGCCCCAAATTTGTGAAGGATACTTAACTACTAGCAATCAAAGACATCCATTATAGAAACCACGTCAAAATGCATAAAAAATTTAGGAGATGATTGAATATGCTTATGTGGATCCCGCCTTTGATAAAAAAAAGATTAGAGATTAATTCAACCGACCAAACAATTTTTGACTAGATGAGTTTATGTTTAAGCTGTCGCCAACATGAGTTGTTGTTATTATGATCTCATTTTGATTCATTATGAGCGTATAACTTGTTTCTCCTTGTCAAATACTTTTTTCATTTAAATTAAAAATTATTTGTTCAATCTAGTAATGAAAAAAAATAAAACCGGTTGAAAGGAAAAAATTAAAATAAGTGATTACGGATGATTGCTTTATTTTTATGAAAGACTAACTAGTGGTCCATTTTTTATTTTTTGTAAGGAACCAAAATGGATTTCACTGTCTGATATACAATAATAATGGATCAATTTAGAGTGGTATACAAATATTAAGAATAATAATAAATAATAATGGATCAATAGCAACATAGAACTTTTTGATATATAATAATAATAATGGTATTTATAAGAAAATGGAAGTACAATATGAATAATATTAAGATGATTTCTAGTATAGTAATTGTGTGCCGTGATATTTTTACATTTTATTGATGAATATAACTTGATACTAATTAAGCTTAAAACATAATAGAAGTTGAGCAGGTTTGAATGGACGGTTGTGGACAATCGATATGGTTGGATGCTGCGGCATCAAAGCATAAATGGATCTCAGCTAAATAGTTTGCATTAAAACATACAAGCAACGGTTGAACGTGAACATGCAATTGTATTGCATCAATAAACTCTTGAGGGTGACGAGGAGTTCCATTAGGTACGATCTTCTCAGCAGCAAGCATAGACATGAGATTGTTTTGGTTGTATAGGGTAATGGCATGGTTAAAGTAGTCATATTGTGAGAATGGTGAGCAGCTGCCATGCTTATTCCACTCATAACCCCAAAATCCCACATTAGTCTTGCCTTTCTCAATGTTAGGCCACACATTTGAAAGTTGTGGCAACAGTGATTTAATCTGATAAAATAAAAACAAGATGAAAAAAAAACTTGTCAGCTCAACAATTATTTAAATGGAGCAAATTAAATGATAGTTGAATGAAACTTACTGGAGGGGTTCTAAACGATTTAGCACAACCTTCAGGATGCGGTTGGACAAAATTAGAAGGCCACATGCCGTGTATCGTAAATGTAGTTGGAAGTTGAGCATTACAATTTTTAGTCTTGCATGCACCGTTTGGCCACTGCTGAGCATAAGTGTAGTAGTCGAATGGATGAGCGGGTTGTGCAAGGAAAAGAGCTACCACTGCACTCAATATGCATATCCTCAACTTGCTAATCATTTTTTCTATATGCACAAACTATAAAAACCTGTGTTGCTAATTGAAAACTACATTGTATATATAGCATATCAGATGTATAGCATTCATAAATATGGACAAAATTAATTTATAAAAATATAAATATAAATCCAACAATCAATTTACGATATTACACATATAAATCGTATCTTTGCTTTTTCCTCTCTTAACTTTTATTTTTTATTTTCTTTTATTTTAGTCTATTTGCTACTACTTCATCATTTTTTGAGTAAAATTCCTACAAGTAGCGTTTATAAAAATGTAAAATGCAAAAATAAATTTATGATATTAGAAATGTTTATTGTATCTTTGCTTCTTTCTCTCTTACCTTTTATTTTTGTCAAGTTGTTACTAATTCATCATTTTTAGAGTAAAATCCATACAACTTGCATTGCTAAAAATGTAAAATGCAAAAATAAATTTGCGATTTTAGAAATATATATTGTATCTTTGCTTCTTCCTCTCTAACCTTTTATTTTTTATTTTCTTTTGTTTTTGTCAAGTTGCTACTAATTCATCATTATTAGAGTAAAATTCATACAACTAGCATTGATTAAAATGTAAAATGAATAATTAATTTACAACATTAGAAATATAAATTGTATCTTTGGTTCTTCCTCTCTTATTAATTCTCTTTTAGACAAATTCCTACTAATACCTTTTTAGAGTAAAATACATACAACTAGCATTGATTAAAATATAAATCCAACACTTAATTTACGATATTACAAATATAAATTGTATCTTTGCTTCTTCCTCTATTATCTTTTATTTTTCTTTATTTATTTGTTTTTTCTAAAGTGGGTAATTAACTCACTTTTAAACAAATTTCTACTAATTCATTTTTAGAGTAAAACTCATACACCTAGCATTGATTTAAATGTATAATGCAACAATTCGTTTACGATATTAGAAACATATATTATATCTTTGCATCTTCCTCTCTTATCTTTTATCTTTTTTCTTTATATTTTTTGTCAAGTTACTATTAATTCATTTTTAGAGTAAAATTCATACAACTAGCATTGATTAAAATGTAAAATGCAACAATTAAAGTCCTAATAATTATTAAAATAGAGATTGCAACAACTAAGTTGGTACTAATTACAAGCAATAGTAAAATAATATAAATAGTTATTAAATAATTTGAAAAATTAAGAATTTTTTTAATTGACAAAATTGAAAATGTCAAGATATTTAGGAGTATGGTAACAAAAACTGGACCAGTCGATCGACTGGTTTACACGACTTTTGTCAAGCTTATTATGTCAAATAAACTATCGTGGAAAAGGACTGGGAAATAAAGAGGAAAATCTTATAAAAATCGGGAGTGAAGGGAAAATCAATAGTTTCGACAATTCACGAGTTTAATTGTAGTTGTCTTCTGTATACGTACTAAAACAAAATTGTATGGGTTAGTGTGAGGAACACGTCGTAGAAGGTCTAGAAAAGCTTGTGATGTTGTTGGTCGTATAGAAATTTGTACTTGTGGTATGTACAATAATGTATATTTCGCTTGTGCTATGGAGAACGAGATTGGGCTTTACGTTACAACGTGCAAAAACTTATTGATCTCTCTTAACCCCGGGGTCAAAGCATTTATAGACTTAACGTTTGGAAAAAGTTATTCCTAAAGAACAAATCCCCAGACTTAACTGTTTGGCTAAATGGTGAGGGTTGGTGAAAATTTGTCCTCCCCTTAATAGGACATGTCGTTGCCTTCCTAGACGGGTGAGTTTTGTGGTTACCTCTCCATACACGTGTGTTGAGACGTAATTTTGTGCTCGAGAAAGATGAGATGATCTATGTCCAAGGTGTATTGGCCGAATTAACTGAACTTAAGTGGTCGCCATGTGTTTCACCTTTTCATGCCCAATCTCCTCCCGTGTTATTCATGGGCTGAGTATGCTATGGACTAACCTATTTGAGACAAAATAGGTTATTCTAGTTCATAGTCCCCCAAACATGTAGTCTAGAAGGTCGATATGATTAATCAAAGACATATATGTTCACAGTTCCTCAAACACGAGACCTAGAAGAGTGATGTAATTTTATGCGAAGTAGTCACATCTGTCGTACCTCAAAAAATAAGAACGACCTCGCAAAGCACAATCGTACACCCGCGAGATGGAATTAATAGAGTCGTCATCGATCTTTCTTTATTCCCATAGAGGGAAAGAGAAAATATCAAATAAAACCCCTAAAAAAAGACAAGGATATGGTCATCGCAACCAATATCTGAGTTCGGATGTCGGTTACGCAAAGGAAAGGTATTATCACCACTCACGTCTGTTGTACTCAACGGGAACCATTTAGTTAGTGTCGAATGAATGTTAGCTTACGTTAATTTCTAATCTTCGATCTACTTATTTAAGTGGGAAAAGAGAGAGAAGAGAAATGTTTTTTAGATTTTTATCAAAGAGAAAGGGGACCTAAAGGTTTTTATTACTAATGGGCTCAACAAGACTTTGCAATCTCGTGCCTACGTATCCTCATAGTGCAATGAGGAACTCAGAGCCTTCGTAGTTCGGGCACTACGATGAAAAAAGGGAAATGTTGAATACAAAAATGGTAGCTCGCCGAGGATTATGGCCCTTGTGCCTACGTACTTTCATTGTGAGATGAGAGCGTCCGTAGTTCTGGTTAAAAAGGTTTGTTTGATGGTCAATTTTAGCGAAAGATATTTATTCGAATTCGACAGAAAACACTGCTTTACCCAAAACAAGTAAGGGGCGGACGTTTGTGTCACAACAAAATGGATTTACAAATCATCATTAGCGGGAAACACCTCTTATCTCAACTCAAGTAGTTTATGGGCGAAGCAATGATTTGCTCATCTCAAGACACAATATCATTCGTTTATTAAAAAGTTATAGGATTATTCGCACGACGGCAAGAAAAGATAATTTTATTGGTTGATGAATTTTAGGTGAATGACAAACGTTTGATGAGAATCAATTGTTCAAAGAGTTATGCCAGAATGCTAGATCCCAACGGCCTTTATTCATTCAAGTTGTTATAAAAAATTAATTGATGGACAATGAATATTTGATAATAATAAATCGTTCAAAGAGTTATGCTAAGATGCTAGATCTTAACGGCCCTTATTTGTCCAAGTTGATATTAAATGTTTCAAGGAACAAAAGAAAAGAATGACCGGCTATCCCAAAGTGTTAGACTTGAGACTAATCATTCGAGGGTTTTGCAAGAATGCTAGATTCCAATAGTCATCTTCTTACTTATTTATTGAGAAAATAATTTTAACATTATTATGACATAGGTCAACGTTTTATTAAGAAAATGCACTCGATGTCGATCATGGTTTATTCATAATTAGGGTTTAAAGTGATCGGAAAGGTTGATGGCGATGCTTGAAGCAATCGACTTACAAGTTGCGTGTTTTAAAAGCGCTTGATGTTGAATTAATAATAAGTTTAAAAAAGGGTTTGTCAATGGGGTGAAGTTGGATAGTGATCGATTAGCATTGAACTAATGTTTTTGAAAATGGATCTTGGTGTTTACCAAGTCTTGTTTGATCTTGAAAGATTGATTTTAATATTTTGGTTTTAAGTTAATGTATTAATTTCTATCCTATTATGGAAAATACAATGAAGATTACACATAAGGGTGGGGGGGCTACATCAAGGTATACAAGGGATATGCATAGGACAACAAAATAACTATAGTCCTTTTCCTCGAACTTAAACACAAATAACCTAAAGGTAGCAATCAATGGTCACAAGTATGTATCATACATTATAAAGATAATCACTTAAGCACAAGGTAAGCATTAAGACATGGTATCAACATATGAAAAAGGCATTATTCAAACAAGCAAATAACTCAAGTAAACTAGGGTTTCAAATCATATGAATGACTATTTCTAAACAAACCCTAAAATCACCCCAAGCATGGTAAGAACTTCAACATCAAGACAAACATATCAAACATTAAGCGAAAAGATCATATTCATCAAAGCAAAACCCTAACACTTAAACAAAGTACAATATTCATATGTGGATAAGTCATACCAATATAAATGCAAAGAAACATTTCACAAAAATTTATCAAGATATGAGATTAGACAAAGTATAACGTCAACATGATTTTTATCATTAGAGTATGGGAAAAGGGAAACAAACAAAACCTCAATCAAGAGATAAACCAAAGAAACATCAATTAACATGATAAAATAAATAATCATCAAATAAAGAAATAAATATTTTTTAAGGTTTTTTTAATAAATATGAAAAATAAAAAATGATAAAATACAAAAAAACTTAATAAAGATAAAATATATTTTTTGGTTTTTTAATATTTAGACTAAAATAAAAAAGAAAAAGAGATAAAATAATGAAGAGAAAAAAATACAAAATAAATAAGTGAAATGAAAGGGGAATAAGAAAAAGAGAAAGAGGAATAAAAAGAAAAGGGGTCGTTGGGTGTTGAACATGCGCCCCCCAGATACACAGCCTAAAATCCTTGCCAACTGAGCTATTTATGGCTTGCAAACATTTCACACCAGATAATAATATATTAAAATTAAATTTTAAAAATGAAAAACACAGACTTCATCTTCTTCCTCGTGTCGATACTGTAACTTTTATTTAAAAAAAAACACTACTTCCTCATTTTTGTACCAAATGGGACAAGTAGATACACTATTCTGCATAGAATTTCATTTTGTACCAGATGAATCCTAAAATTTCAAAAAAAAATTAAATGACATACATCAACAATCAATGGAAAATAGCTTAGGGGTTTCATTCCTCGTGTCTAAACTAACATAATGATAACAAGAATGAGTGAAAATGATGCTTAAATGGTAGAGTTCAAAATATGAAAAATTTACCAAACGAAGTGTGTCTGTTGCACCTTCAAATGCACTTCCAGATGAGAAATGAAGATCCCTCTAGATTCCTTGATTTCCCAGGAGTGAAATGGTGTGATTAGAATCACTTGAAACCTTCTAAATTGTTCCGACCGAATCCAATTGCAACGATGAAAAAAATGAGTTGTGGTTATGGTGTTTGGGGTGTTTTTGGTATGGTTTGATGCATACAGAAGCTTTGGTGAGTTTTTTGAAGTGTTTTTGATGAAATGCTCTCTCTTTTCTCTTGCTTGTGAAATGATCTCATGAGATTTGATCTGCATTTGTAGAGGCCTTTGAAGTAGGTTAGGACTTGGCTTTGATCATATCAAGGTTTGAAGTTTGTCTTCTAATGATCCATTTTCACAAAAGTGCCAACTTTGGTTCTATGCAACAAGGCATTGATGTAGCATGGTTTTTGTTACGTGTATCACTTAACTTCGTTGATTTTCATTGTGGTTGCGAATCACTATCAATGGTGTACAGTTCGATTCATTTTTTATCCTATTCAGCTGTTTAAGGAAGGGAAATAGATGTCTCCAATTAACCCTGCTTGCTAATTGAGTTTCAAGAGTCTTTATGCTATCATGAGATTGGGGAGTCCGGGGTTAAATTACACAACGAGAAGTTGTCAATTATCCATTTTGTATGTGGTTATCCACATGTTATAGTTTCAGGATCATTGCTTAAATACTCTGTATTGATTCGTGTTTGTCTGTAAATGGGAGAAGTTTGTTTATGATGTCTTTGACAGAATGAGAGAGAGCTTTTGCTGTTTTTGGTTTCTTGATGTTTTTGGTAAGGTCAGGGACCTAACGTTTTTAGTGGATTGTGCTCGCTAAGATTTGTTGCAAATCTTATGCCTACGTATTCCCTGTTATGAGGTATAGGGAAATCAGAGCAATCGTAGTTCCTCCTAATCTAAGGGAGAAACAGGTGTTTTTTGTTGTATCTCGTTCAAAGCCCAAGATGTGAAGCTAAAAGGTTGTTTGACTGTATCTTGTTCAAATCCCAAGATATAAAGCTAAAAGGTTTGACTGAGAGAGAATTTGTCATCTATAAAGGGAGAAATCTCTGTTGGGGAAAATCATTATACAAAGCCTAGGAAGAGGCTATTTCTGTTAGGGAAATCATTATACAAAGCCTAAGAGAAGGCTACGATTTGACTGATCCCACTGGGAAAAATCCTTATACAAAGCCTAAGAGGAGGCTAAAAGACTGATGAATGACTCAACAAAAGAGTGTTTTTATTTGGTGTCTTGTACAAAGCCCAAGATGGAAGCTAAAAGATTGTTTAAACTCAACAAGAGAGTGTTTTTTGTATCTTGTACAAAGCCTAAGATGAAGGCTAAAAGACTGTTTAAACTCAACAAGAGAGTGTTTGTGTATCTTGTACAAAGCCCAAGATGGAGGCTAAAAGACTGTTTAGACTCAACAAGAGAGTGTTTGTGTATCTTGTACAATGCCCAAGATGGAGGCTAAAAGACTGTTTAGATCACCCTTCTGCAATGAGGGAGATATGATCCTTCTTGCAAATCCATCAAAACTTGAATTTTGCCTTGGCCTGACTTGAAATTTAGGTCACCCTTCTGTACATATGGGGTGATTTTGATACACGGATGTATCACTATCCTAGTGGTAGCAGCACGCATGTCTTTGGTTGGAGGGCATGGGTTTAACACCCACCCAGACCATTTTTTATTTTCACTATTATTTTGCTATTTTTCATATTTTTCCTAAATTTCTTAATTAATATCAAAACTAATTTCTCCCTCATTTTTAATTATTTTTTATTGATTCTCTTTTTAAAAATTCACTAAAATATTGAAATATTTTATTCCAAGAAAAAATTGAATTTATATTATTTATTTAATATAGTTTCAATTTTTGTAAGTAATTTCATTTTATTTGTTTCAAACAGTTTTTAAATGAAATTCTCACCTTGATTTTTCAAAACCAAATCGATTTCAAGCTTTTATGTGATTAAACTTGATTTTTCAAAATATATTTCAAAGCTTACCACTTGTTTTTTAATATATTTGTTATTTTATATTTAATTTCCTTTGAAAATTATTTTTTAAAATTCAAATTAGGGAATTCTCTTAATTTTGATTTTTCAAACTTCATTTGAAACACTTTTGGGCCTCTTGATAGAGTGTAAGTCCCACACCTTTGTAAATAAACCTTTTTGGGCCTCAGTTATTGATTAAGTCCCGATACGATTTTTAAAATCTCGGTGCGATCGCCATTTTGAAAACAATTTTCATCTGGGCCTCCATTTGGTTGTAAGTCCCATTTTTCTTCTTTTTCAAACACTTTTGGGCCTCTAATAGAGTGTAAGACCCATCCTCTTTGAAAATACAATAATTTGGGTCTCAGTCATTGTATAAGTCCCTCTGTGGTTTTCAAAACTATGATGCGATTGTCTTCTTTTCAAAAGAGATCATTTGGGCATCTCATTGAGTATAAGCCCCAAACTTCCTTTTAAATAAAATTTATTTTTTATTTAAATTCCAAATTCAAAGTTTTATCAAAACTTTCTTCAATTTCTTGAAAAAAAAAAACCATATAGTTGTAGTTAAAATGTTTGGGCTTGCAAAACTCTAAGTTCCACTATCCCTTCAATACATACTTGTTTATATATTTCATCTGTATATATATGGTTGTACATGCTTGCTTAGAGTTTTCCCCAGCAGTTAGGTCTAGATTTAGGTCAAACTAGTGGTTACTTTTTCAACACAATCAAAACTAGTTCCCCATAGGATATTCAAGATCAGTCTTGCCTCCTCTTGGAATTATACAATATGGAACAGAAAAAGGCATTATTCTCGGTAAAACTATTCTCAAGACTGTCCAAACTTAGAAACATATGTATACAAGAAATTCATTTCCCTATAGAGGATTAATTCCTGGTGAAACCTCTTTTGAATTTCTTCAAACTTTAGAACTGTTCAACAGAAAAAGGATTAATTCCCGGTGAAACCATTCTTGAAATGTTCTTAGGTTTGGACCCACAGGCTTCCTAAAAGCATCCCCAGCTTCCTCTTGGGATTAGTACAAGGACCCACAGGTTCCCTAAAAGCATCCCTAGCCTCCTCTTGGGCTTAGTATAAGGACCCACAGGCTTCTTAAAAGTTCTCAGCCTCCTCTTGGTCTTAGTACAAGGACTTAATGCCCTCCTACAGGTATAGGACAGAGCTTAGTTATCTCTAGTAGTTCAATCCTCCAAGAGAGCCAGAATCCTAAATATCATTGTAGGGTTAATCTTCATCCCTTAAACTCTCAGCCTCTTCTTGGGCATTATACAAAGATCTCTCTTTACAACCATAACCTACCACTTATTGAGAGATTTGGACAGTCTTTGCCTCCTCTTGGGCATCATACAAAGATCATTCTCCAACTAAGAGTCAACCTCTTTATACCAGTCGGCTTGGAAAGTCTCATCTCCTCTTGGACCTCACCAAGAAAATCCCGCAAAGCATAGGAAAAAACCCTGATCATTTCACTAATCTCCAGCAGAGTTAAAACCTCCATAAGTTTTCAAACTCAATAGTTAACCTTCACCTTAAAAATCTCATCTAGTGTCAATTTACCATCAATAAAATCCTAACAGAATCAGAACCTTAAGGCACATGATATTTCAACTCTTCTTCAATCCACAGCAAGAGTTGATTCCCAAACACATATTGGAGCTGTCTCTGGACTTCAATAATCCTCAGGCTTCATATAAGAATTTCCCCAACCAGCCTCCTCTTAGGCTTTATATAATAATTTTCCTCAGTAGAGTCAGCCTCAATCTTGGGCTTTGTACAAGACAGATAAAACCTCCCAAGTGAAGTCAATCTCTTTTCAGCCTCAATCTTGGGCTTTGTACAAGACAGATATAAAACTCCCTTAGTAGATTCAACCTTTTAGCTTCAACCTCGGGCTTTGATTAAGGCACACAAAAATCAACATCCCCTCAGATGAGTCCACTCTGCAGGAGGATATTTCCTATATACATCACATCTCAAAACAAACAAACAAAACCTTTTTCCCATATAATTGTTGTAAGGGGCACACTTGTTTATTCAAAATCCAAGCTGGAGTCCTTTTCTTAACCTTGTCAAAAATCATCTTTCATCTAACAGCTGTAAGTGGCAAGCCTCTGGATTATTTACACCCATGCTAATGTCCCTCTCTTAGCATGAAAGATTCATAAGGAAAAATGGCATTGCCTAATACTTAGTTAAAGTTTCTTCCTTCATGACATCACCCTTATAAAGGAAAATATGGCATTTTTGGATTCAAATATCCCAGTTAAAGTAATTTTCCCTTATAATCAAGTACCCAACATTCTGTGTTGAATAGGTGAGAATTCTCCCTTTAGAGATGAAAAATTCTCTCTTAGTCACACTTTTAGCTTCAATCTTGGGCTTTAAACAAAACACAAATACTTAAACAGCTTCCATCCTGGGCTTTAAACAAGACACTAAACATCTTTCCTCCCATAGAATAGGAGGAACTACGATTTCTCTGATTTCCCAGTTTTCTTATGGGAATACGTAGGCATAAGATTGCGAAATCTTAGCGATCACACAAATAAAAAATCTTAGGTCCAATACCTTACCAAAAACAACAGAAAACCCGAAAACAACAAAAACACTCTCTCAACATTCCCAAAGGAGAAACTTTCCCAACCCATGATAGACATGTGCTTAGTATCTGATCTTGTTATGCCTGCTAAGTTTAAAACTCCAGAATTTGTGAAGTACATGGGTCATTCTTGTCCAAGGGCTCATTTGGTCATGTATCTTCGTAGGATGACTGCTTATACCAAAAATCAGAAGCTACTTATCCACTGTTTTCAGGACAGCTTGAGTGGAGCATCACTCCAATGGTATATGGGTCTTGAACAAAACTCCATTCACTGCTTCCAAGATCTTGTAAATGCCTTCATGAAGTAGTGTAAATATAATCTCGACATGGCTCCCTATCGCCGCCAGCTACAAAATATGACTCAACATGAGAAAGAATCTTTTAAGTAGTATGCTCAGCGTTGGAGTGAGTTGGCTTCCCAGGTTGAACCTCCCTTGACTGAGAAGGAACTAACTAGAATGTTCATGGATACCCTGTCTCTATTCTATTGAGAGAAGATGATTGGAAGTGTTTCCTCCAATTTCACTGATTTGGTTACTATTGGCCAAAGACTCGAGGAAGGTCTTAAGAAAGGAAAAGTGTCCAAGGCTGCTGAATCTTCCAATGCTGTGAAAAAATCCTATGGGAACTTTCAGAGGAAAAGGGAAGATCATACTAATGTTGTTATGGTTGAAGTGAGAAGGCCTCATCCCCAACTTTAATAAGCTATTCACCCTACTGTTGTTGTTGTTACTCCCGTTGTTACTGCTCCACGACCAGTTCAAGCTTCTCAACATTCGGCTGCAGGACAAAACTGGTACCGTAATAGGAATCAATTTGATCCTATTCCCATGACATACACCGAGCTTTATTCTGATATGGTTCAACAATGTCTAATTACTACAAGGTCTATCCCTCCTCCTCCAAATCCTCTTCCATCCGGCTATAGGGTTGATCTTCATTGTGAATACCATCAAGGTGGTGCAGGCCATAACTTGGAAGGTTGCTTTGCATTCAAGGCTAAAGTACAAGAGCTGATGAGAAACAAAATCCTATCCTTTAAAGACAATCCAGATGTCCAAAGAAACCCTGTACCGGGGCATGTCAAGTGAAGCTTCAGTCGACTTCAACTTGGTTACTTCTTGAAGACAAGATAACTCATCCTTGTGTTTAACTAGTCATTGGGGCCTTGTTTCTTGTTGTTTGCATTTTCCTTATTTGTACTAGTTGTTTGCTTTCAACTATGTTTGCACTTTCGTGATTAATGAAATGAGCATTGCAACTTTTGATTCAACTCATTTGTGTTTACTATTTACATCTTTATGCTTTCTCTTGCAAAATATTTTATCTCTTTTCCACTTTCTTTATGATTATGCAAAGATTGGAGGGAGGATGATGAAAACATTATATCCATAATTGTTGTGGTATGCTTTTGATTAAACCTTTCCGAGGATGTAAGGCATTGTTTCAATTCCCAAACACTGGAGAAATAAGGAAGATAATCCCTCGTTAACCCTTCGAGCCTAGAAGTAGGAGTTTTCTTTCCTTACACAAACACAAAAAAAACCTTAAATATCAACCTTGGGGCAAGGTAGTTCTCAGTTTAACTTGGTTATGCATTCGAATACAAGCGCTTCATGCAAGACACAAGTCAGCTCTCTCAAATTAAATGACCTCAAAAAAAAGAAGAGGTCTCAAAACCTCAGGAAAGACAAGAAGAGGTCTCAAAACCTCAGCAAAGACAAGAAAATTTCTCAAAACCTCAGCAAATGACAAAGAAGAGGTCTCAAAACATCAACGAAAACAAGAAAAGGTCTCAAAACTTCAGCAATAAAGGATAACCAAATTCTGCAAGGGAGTAATGACTACAAAGGTATCTGTTTCATAGTCAACTGTCATCAATTCATTTCCTAACCTACGGGAACCTGAATGTATAGCTTGAGTTAACTGAGCATAGGATTGGAAGTTCATCATGAAGATTGGGTGGGTCACAAATAAACTTTGAGCCTTTATCTTTTGTTTCATAAACCGTGAACCAAGCCACGTTATAACCCTTAAAAGACCTAATTGAGGTAAGGTTATTTTGAAAGCATACTACAGCAAGGTTGCGTAAACTAACTCCCAAAGATCTTTGTAGATCATTTGTTTTGGCATCATGCCCTTCACTTTCAAATGTCTTGAACCGTCGTGTTCAGACCAGTGACTCATTTTATTTTGTATCTTCCACACAAAAAAATGATTGATTTCAAAAGTTGCAAGAACTTTAAAATTACCATGTTTGTACAAAAACTTTTGTTTGCAAACTGGCTTTCCTCTCAAGGAATCTTCAAACAATTAAGAAACTTGGTCGGTGATCCTATCAGGGGCAAGTTATTTCCATAATCTCATTGAAGAATCAATGCAAGATTTGTTGTTCAGGGGCAAGTCCTTCTCAGAATTGGTTTATCCATAAAATCTTTCAAGACTCGGACCGGGGCAAGCTTTCTAAAGAGCACCGTGAAACAGTCAATTTCAGAATCAGACAAACTGAAGCAATGATCAGTTCATCTATAACAGTCAGTTAATCTGGGGCAGTTTATTTGAAAAACCCCATGCAACTTTCCATGCTTTTTACAAGGATCATCACTTGATACAGTTTACTAGTGTGGCAGAGATGTGTTCAGTAGCATCTCTAGTCCCCAAGCAGAATGGTAGTGATCTCCGTGTTGAGGAATCAGTCTTCCAGTCTTGTCTTCTCACCAAAAGAGTCAAGTTGTGTCGTCTGCATTCGCATGGCATAATTCATATACCATATCCATAGCATGAGTGTTTCATCCTCATTTGCATTTCACCCGAGGTTGTGTTGTTATCCGCATTTTACCTTGTGGTCAAAGTCCATAAACAAAACGTTATCCGTCCTTTCATTCAGTGTCATTCCTGAATGTTGTCGTTTCTTTGAGCATCTAGTCCTGTTGTTGGATATTTCCTCTCATTTCAGTGTTATTCCTGGATCTTCATATTCTTTCACTCCAGTGTCATTCCTAGACGCCTGTCTCTTTCTTACTCCAGTGCCATTCCAGGATGTTCGTCTTTTGTGATCTTCAGTGCCACTCCTGAAAACCTTATCTATTCTTTCTGTACCATTCCTGAAAGTCTTATCTGTTCATTCAGTGCCATTCCTGGATATTTTTCTCCTTTACATTCAAAGCCATTATTGGATGTCTTTCTCACTTTGCATTCAGTTCCATTCTTGGATGTCTTTCTCCCTATCATTCAGTGTCATTCCTGAATATAGTGATTTGCCTTTACTTTCAGTGCCATTCCTGAAAGTTCACAGGCACTCAATGCGGTGATTCCTTTATCCAATGCCTTCTTGGATTTCACTTTTATTCGCATTCATCCAATGCTTTCTTGGTTATTGAGATGCATTCTTGGGTATCTCCTTGTCCATATTCGTTCAATGCTTTCTTGGAAATTGTGGTTTATCCAATGCCTTCTTGGATTTCACCTTTTGTCTCATTTGCGTCCGATGCCTTCTCAGATATTGTGGTTATACCTTTCATCTAAAGCCATTATTGGGTGACTGGTTCCTTTTCACCCAATGCTTTCTTGGATCTCTACCTTTCTCATGTTTATCTAAAGCCATTATTAGATATTGTGATATGTACCTTTCGTTCAAAGCCATTATTGGATGACTGGTTACTTTTATCCAATGTTGTCTTGGATCCTTTGCTTTGTTCACTTTTATCTAAAGCCATTATTAGATATTGTGATTTATACCTTGCATTCAAAGCCATTATTGGATGTCTGGTGTCCTTTTATCCAATGATGTCTTGGATCCCTGTTTGTTTACTTTTATCTAAAGCCATTATTAGATATTGTAATTTGTACCTTGCATTCAAAGCCATTATTGGATGTCTGGTGTCCTTTTATCCAATGCTGTCTTGGATCCCTGTTTGTTCACTCTCATCTGATGCCTTTTCACATATTGTGATTTGTACCTTTCATTCAAAGCCATTATTGGATGTCTGGTTTCTTTTGTCATCTGTTTGTTTTTCCGGATGTGCCTTCCTCTGTCTTTTCTGGCTTTTCTTGAAGATCCCGTTTGAACTCTTCAGTATAAGAAAATCCCAGAAAATCTTTTGTTGATGTCTATCCTCTTATTTCAGGTTGATCCCCAGTGGAGATCATGTCTTCTTTCTGGTCTCATGCCCAGTAAGAATGTCTTTTATTTCCCCAGCGTCATCCTGTCACCTATATATGTATCTTTCGGTCACTTATAAACTTGTCGACCATTTCCCTGGATCTTTCCCCAGTGGAGAACACCTCTCTGGATCCTATCTCCAGTAAGGATCTATGAGGTTTCCCCTCAGTTTTATTTTTCTATCCCCAGTGTTTCCTCAGAGTCTCCCCAATGAGTCTCTTTTATTGGTCAGTCAGTATCCCCGGTAAGTCTTCCTGTTGGATATTAACCTGCATCCCTTCCTAGTAAAGCTCACCTGTAGTTGTTTTCTTTGGAGTCTTCTTTGTCTGAATTTTTGCACTATCATATCATCATACTAGTAGTTCATAACATGTGAGTATTTGCATGTCTTTTGTTTGTCCTTAACATCTACATTCCATCTAAGGGCAAAATTTTTGGTTTGCTATATTTAAATATCTTTCACGTTGATGTGTCATCCGGTAAAGTTATTTAAATAGGGGCAACTGTTGTACCTCAAATTTTACCCCTTAGATGTCATAGCATTTTGCACTTACATTTAGGTCTCATTCACCTGTGCATTGTTAACTAACCCATATCTTTGCCAGTTTGTTTCTTTTGTGAAAATCAGGATTGACCCGAGAAAGAAGACAGGTGCAATAAATCAAGTTCATGTGTGTCGAGAAATAACAAGCATTTTATGGATTTTATTTGAAAAGAAAAAAAAAGAAGAAATGAAAAGAAAAAAAGAAGAAATGAAAAGAAAAAAAGAAGAAAAGAAAAAAAAATGAGTACATGGCTCCCACCACCATTAAGGTGGCGCCTGCCATGTGTGAATTAAGGGTTGCACCTGCCACAAAAGGAGTATGGCGCCTGCCATGACTCCTGCTTCCCAAAAAAAAAATAATGGTGTGTTTTATTTTAAGTTAAGCAAGTGCAAGTGGCTTCAGTTCATCATGAATAAAACTTTCATAACTTTAACTTTTATCTGATTTCAAAACTTTGAAAATACTATCTTTGTCGTACTCATACTGTTCATTTAATTTCAATCCCTTTCAACTTGTTGTTTATAAGCTACCATCTCCATATTCCAAAGGAAAGTCTCTCTATTGACCGCAAGGTCATAGATAGCTCATTACCCTTTTAACCTAGCCTTAGGCTTGGAGTCGCCGCACTTCGCGTAGGCGTCTTGCTGTCAGACCCTACCTTTTTCCCATGAACACATTCTTCCCTGTTTTAACTTAAACCTTTGGAGTTGCCGCACTCCGCGTAGGCGTCTTGCTTTCAGACCCTACTTTCCCTTGGAACCTTGACCACAGTCAAGATTTCCTCACCCCTTTGAGGGGAACTACGAATGCTCTGATTCCATTCCCGTCAGGATACGTAGGCACGAGATGCGATGTCTTGGCGAGCATATTTAGTGTAAATACCCTAGGACTTTTATCTTAGCACATTTCCCTTTAACAAGAAAACGTAACATAACACAAACATAAACAAGTGGTTCCTGTAGAGTATTATAGATACTTAGGGTGCTAATACCTTCCTTTTGTATAACCAACCCCCGAACCTTAGATATCTGAGTTGTGTTTCTACATAGCGCACTTAGGGTTTTTCGATCTTTACCCTTTCCTTTGGATAAATCAAAGTTCGGTGGTGAATTTCAAAAATGTGTGATTCAAGTTAACTAATAGCTTGATATCCGATTCTCACCGCAACACATATTCAGAATCCTTGGAGTTTTTCCAAGCAGGATAGGGTTTTGTTTTGTAAAAAATGATGGAAAAATGAGGAAGAAAACGTGAGTTGAAAACCTGGGCATGGGAGAGTTAGGGCTCAAGGAGAGAGAAATAGAAAAGAAAGAAAGGTGAGGAATAAGAAGATGAGGTGGAGGCGAAGTGGAGGTGACATGGCGCTGAGTTGGCCATTTTGATGTTGTTTTAAAATATAAATTTTTAGAGGTAGATATATCAATGGATGAGATCATAGAACCATTGGTCCAGAAGGAGGGTTTGTGTGTGTTTTCAAGCGAGAGGACTGGGGTTCGAATCCCCGTCGCCCCAATCCTTTTTATTTTTCTGAACTTCAAGTAGTTATAAAATATATATTCATGTTCCCACATGTTTTCACATAGCTCGGTGGTGAATCTTTAAAAAGATTTGTGATTCAAGTTTAATCAATAGCTTGATATCCAATTCTCACCGCAAGAATACCCCTAACCTTTAATCAATTCTTCAATTTGTATATAAGATATTAAGTCCACATCCCAATCCCAGTTCATTTTGGAAACAAGCTCATCAACATACGACTTGAATAAATGATGTACTAAATGTCCTTGATGGTGTACTCTATGTCTGACAACTTGGAAAAGATGGCCTACAACAAAACATAAACAAATAAAAAACATTATCAATTAAAGGACCAAAACATTAACAAATCAGGGACTACAACACAATAACACTTCATGGACCACAACATAAACAAATGACAAACATAAAACCTGTAAGAGACCATAACATTATCAAATCAGGGACCATAATATAAATAAATCAGAAACATAAAACCTATAAGGGGCTACAACATTGTCAATTCAGGGACCAAAGACATAAACAAATAAGGTCATATCAACATTGACAAATCACAAACACAATTTTTTTTTTCAGAATGAGTGATGGATACAACAACCCTACGTAAAATCATTTTTCAGAATCATTATTACCTTCAACACGCAACTTAAACGAATTAAATCAACTTAAACGAATCAGATCAACTTAAATGCCCAACATGGTATAAACGAGAATGACATTTCAAAATAAGCGATGAAGACAACAACCCTGAGCAAAATCAGATTATGGAAGAACATACATACCTCGGAATGTAACTTGGGATTTCCATTTTAGAGATGAGCAACAAAATCGATCAACGAGTAGACTGAAAATGACAATTTCAGAATTTGTACTTAGGGTTCATCTTCGCATTTTAAACTATGAGAGAAGAAGAGATTTTCTGAAGAATTTTTTTAATGTTTTACTTATTGTGATTTTTAGTTAGATGCTTTATAAAAATAGAATAGATAATTGAATTATTATTAAATTTAATGAGATAATATAATTTTAAATGGAAAAAAATTAAGTGGAAATAGATTTGGGTAAAGAGTAAATGACACGTCATCATAAATAGCGCCACATCATTAAAAATACGACCCAAGTTGGAGAGGGGACTAAAATCCAACACAAAACATGTAAAAGGGACCAAAATCGTGGTTTTTAAAATGGGGGTATCAAAAACCAAAAAAATTAAAAACAGGGAGACCAAATTTGCAATTAAGCCTTTATTTTAACAAGGGGGAGTAGTAGTTGATGCGTATTTTTTCGCAAGTGTACGAACGCGTCAGAGTAATATAAAAGATTATCGTATCCACAGAGACCAAGTGTCAATCTATCGCTATCTATTGTTAAGGTGTGTATCTAAAGTGATTGAAAATAGTAGTTTTGAAGAGTGCACGGTAGTAAATAAAGTAATTAAAATTAATTGATAAAGTCAGGTTCGAATGCAATTCACACAACCAATTGATAATCCAAGTACTTGCTAATAGAACTACTTACGGGCAATATCTTCTACTTTGAAAAGAACTAATTTGACAGGAACTGTCGCTTTCGCGTATTCAGAACCGAGTTGTACCCCCTAATCAAACCCTCTTATTGTCACGGATAAAAAGGCGCGCATTCTGTTAGAGTAGTAAACCTATTTTTAAGAAATATAGTATCTTGACCAAGTTGAAAAGTATTTTAACCTGGATTTTCTAAAAAAAAGAGGTTCTTACGAACCAGACTTTAAACTTCTTAACCCGTCCGAAAATGGTTTTAAAATCTCTTTTCCTTTTAAATTAAAAACTCCTAATAAACTAAACAAAGCGCTTTCGCTGTTTTTGAAATAGTTAAAAACAATTAAGTTTAGATAGGCGTTGGACGGCTTTCGATCTTACCCAACGGAATTTAAGAACAGGAAAACTTATATTGAAAGTTAAAATAGCCCTTAAGTGTTTCCACTAACAATTGTACAGATTATCGGTTCAGTTATGATCTTCACATTCTAACCTTTATAAAATTAGCCAGACATGGTAAAGTAAAAGTTCATTTTTAGATTTTTCATAAAAAAAGTATTTAAGTGCGAGTGCGGAAAGTAAATGAAAGTAGTGCGAGTGCGGAAAGTAAATGAAAGTAAAGCAGTGCGGAAAATAAATGAAATTAAAAGACAGTGCAAGAAATAAAGTTGACAAAAGGTAAAGTAATAAAAACCTGCTCCAATCGGAGTGGTTGAATAAAATGCGAACTGAAAGTAAAATGGCGGCAGGATTAACTTCCTTCCAGAGTGCTCCAAGACTCAATCTCACAGGCTCTTACAGACTCGATCTCTCGAATGTAGTAACACCTCGATATGAAGCGATTACCACTATTACACTGATATATGCTTATGAACAACTAAGCTTGGATGAAGAAAAACGAAAATCTAAAGTCCTATTTATAGGCAAGGAAACATGTGGAAAAGACAAGGATGCCCCTAGCATTTGAATTTGGGCAGGAACTTGTTTTGCTCTTGTGGCGCCCGCCACAACACCATGGCGCCCGCCATGAGTGTAAAATTGCTTGGGCAGTTGGAGATCGTGGGGAAAAACAGTTGGGAGGAGTTTGAGACATGGCCACGTCATGGAAGACCCTGTGGCGGCCGCCAGAGTGGATGCCATAAGTGCAAAATGCTGATTTTCTCTATTTTAGCTCATTTCGGCTCCTTTTTCGCTCCTTTTCTCGCTCGGGGCTCCGATTAGACTAAAAACCTGAAAACAAAGAAAAACATAATAATAACATAATAAAATGACATTAAAAGACTAAGAATGCATGCGAAATCGGAGTCAAAAATACGGTGAAATTCAGTGTCATCAAATTCTCCCACACTTAGACCTTTACTTGTCCTCAAGCAAAACATTTAAAGCTCAAAGTAAGAAAACTAGTGCTGACACGTGATTCGGGCAAAAAGGCGTTCTAAGTTCAAGTCAGGATGCAGTGACAGGTACTAAGTGAACCAAGGGTATCGTAATGACACTTATCCGCAGAGGCGGACATAAACTTCATTCTTATATTAATCAACCGTATCATCCCACAATAACTAGGCCTACCTCTTCATCTCTTTTTGGGTCCTTTTCATTCAGGCGCAATCACATTAAGCCCGTTATCCGTACATGTTTCATAGTAGAGTGACCTGTTAGTGATTCTGATCCAAAACGTAGGGTTTCTGGCACATAAGACTGTGTAAACCCTTTTATTTAACCCAAATGCAGTTGTGGGGGATCGGATCGTAATCCGCCCTACCGAGTTCAGCGCCAGATACCTCTGAACCAACTAACAATGGGTGAGCTAAAATTATATATATATATATATATATTTTTTTTTTGTGGCAACAATTCAACTTTTTGGTTTAAACGACCTTGTGAGGGTCATCTATCCAGAGTTTGCCTTTTTCGTTATTTATTTTACTGGATCATTCACTTATGTTCATCAGTCCCCTACGTAGAAAATGCTTAGGCCGGAGCTGACTGCTGAAATAAACTACTTAGGACAAATTTGGAAATGATAATTAAGGCCATGGTACATGGGGTTTTGGAATGATTCCTATATTCGTGAAGTCTACGGTGCTAAAACGATACTAATGTTTCAAAAAGTTCACCTAAGTCACCACATCCTAATCCAAACCTGTCTTAAAGCCCAAAAAACGTGTAGAACAACAATGTTTTCTTTTTGCAAAAAATTTTTTTGTAGGGCTAAAGAAATGGGGAAAAATGAGGGTGCACTAGGGATACACTGTACTGGTGACTCGTCAGACTCATGCATTTTCTAGAAAAAAGACATAGACAAAAACAAGAAATAAACAACTAACTAAAAATGGAAATAGAAAGCAATAAAATAGAAAGCAATAAAATCCCCTCCCACACTTAAATCGAACATTGTCCCCAATGTTTCGAAATAAGATAAGGAGAGTAACCTGTAAAACTACTGATGTGGACCACTGGTGCCCTCGTCGTCCTGCTGGGAATGCCTGGAGTGGACAAAGTAACGCTCTCTCTGGGCGTCATTCCTGAAAGTCACATGCATGTCGTCAAAATTCTGCATTCTGCACAGAGTTAGGAAGAAGGTCCTGTAAAACACAAACATTTCAAACATTAGTCCTGACAAAATATAACAAGAAATAAAATAAAACAAAATGTAGAAAAAGTAAATAAGGTAAGAAAATCATGGGTTGCCTCCCATGCAGCGCTTGTTTTACGTCGTTAGCTTGACGACTGGAACTTATACATCTCTTGTCGGGATTGGTGGATCACTTAGAGTGTGGCTGGAGTAGGTTGTTGGAATGTCTCCTCCTTCGTAGAGCTTCAGTCTTTGTCCATTGACGATGAATGGTTTACATGTCTCGTTTTTTATTTCAATAGCTCCAGACCTCAGAATTTTTGATACTTTGAAGGGGCCAGTCCATCTTGAACGGAGCTTTCCTGGGAAGAGCCGTAGCCTAGAATTGAACAGGAGAACATGGTCGCCTAAGTTGAAGTTTTTTCTTACGATTCTTTTGTCGTGCCAAGCTTTTGTTCTTTCTTTGTATATTATGGCATTCTCGTAGGATTGCTGTCTGAGTTCTTCCAATTTGTGGATGTCAAGATTTAATGGCCCAATAGGCCTTATGCTCTAACTCAAAAGGTAAATGACAAGATTTTCCATAGACTAGTTGGTAGGGGGTTGTTCCTATAGGGGTTTTGAAAGCGGTTCTGTAGGCCCATAAAGCCTCTTGAAGCTTTTGCGACCAATCTTTTCTGGATACAGAGACAGTTTTTTCTAAAATTTGTTTAATCTCCCTATTAGATACTTCCACTTGGCCACTAGTCTGTGGGTGATATGGTGTTGCTACTCTATGCTTAACTCCATACTTGCTTAAAAGCTTATCAAATATTCTTGATATGAAGTGAGATCCTCCATCACTTATAACTAAACGGGGTGTTCCAAATCTGGGGAATATATAATTTTTAAATAATTTAATCACTACTCTAGTGTCGTTTGTGGGTGCAGTTATCGCTTCAATCCATTTAGACACGTAGTCTACTGCAACTAAGATATACTTGTTTCCTAAAGATGGTGGGAATGGTCCCATGAAATCTATACCCCATACGTCGAAGAGTTCTACTTCTTGGATGTTTCTTAAAGGCATTTCGTCGCGTCTTGAAATATTTCCTGTGCGTTGGCATCTATCACATTTGACAATGTAAGCATGGACATCACGCCACATGGTAGGCCAGAATAGGCCAGCTTGAAGAATCTTGGCGTAGGTCTTAGAGGTGCTTGCATGTCCACCATAAGGCGCAGAGTGACAATGCTGAATTATACTTTCTACCTCATCTTCTGGAACGCAACGGCGAAAAATGCCATCTTTACCTCTCTTGAAAAGAAGTGGCTCGTCCCAATAGAAGTTTCTAACATCACTTAAGAACTTCTTCTTCTTGTGGTAATCGAGATCAGGGGGTATGATATTAGCAGCTAGGTAATTAACAAAATCAGCGTACCAGGGCACGTTACTTACAGCTAAGGATTTTTGAAAGTGCTCATGAGGGTCTGGTTTTTTATCTTCAATGGTTTCCAACTGGGCTATCAGTCTATCATAGGCAAAATCATCATTTATGGGTACTAATTCAGGATTCAGGTATTCTAGCCTAGATAGGTGATCGGCTACTACATTTTCTGTGCCTTTTTTATCTCGGATATCTAAGTCGAACTCTTGTAGTAACAAAATCCATCGAAGTAACTTGGGTTTAGCATCTTTTTTACTTAGCAGGTAACGGATGGCAGCATGATCGGTGTAAACTATAATTTTGGCTCCTACTAGATATGATCTAAATTTGTCTATAGCGAAAACTACCGCTAGGAGTTCTTTCTCGGTTGTTGCGTAATTGAGCTGGGCGGCGTCTAGGGTTCTACTGGCATAATATTTTACATGTAATCTTTTATCTTTTCTCTGACCTAGAACGGCTCCTACAGCATAATCACTGGCGTCACACATTATCTCAAACGGTTCAGACCAATCAGGGGGTTTCATAATGGGTGCTGAAATCAATGCTTGCTTCAAAAGGTTGAATGCTTCATTGCATTTTTCATCAAAGACGAATTCAGCATCTTTCATTAACAGGCCAGTTAAAGGTTTTGTTATTTTGGAGAAGTCCTTGATGAAACGGCGGTAGAATCCAGCGTGTCCAAGGAAACTTCTAACTTCCCTGATAGTCTTGGGTGGTTTTAGGTTCTCTATAACTTCTATTTTTGCTTTATCTACCTCTATACCTCTTTCGGAGATTATATGTCCTAAAACAATTCCTTCAGTCACCATGAAATGGCATTTTTCCCAATTCAGCACAAGGTTCACCTCCACACATCTTTCCAGGATTTTCTCAAGGTTGATAAGACAATTTTGGAAATCAAAACCGCAAACCGAGAAATAATCCATAAATACTTCCATGATTCCATCTAGATAATCCGCAAAGATTGACATCATGCAACGTTGGAAAGTAGCAGGGGCATTACAGAGTCCAAAAGGCATTCGTCTGTAGGCAAAAGTTCCAAAAGGGCATGTAAAGGTAGTTTTTTCTTAATCTTCTGGATGTATAGGTATTTGGAAGAATCCTGAATACCCGTCTAGATAGCAGAAGTAAGAATGTCTGGCAAGACGTTCTAACATCTGGTCTATGAACGGTAAAGGGAAATGATCCTTCCTAGTTGCTTTATTTAACTTTCTATAGTCTATGCACATACGCCAACCTCCTTCTATCCGCTTTGCTATTTGTTCACCTTTCTCATTTTGCACAACTGTGATGCCTCCCTTCTTGGGTACCACATGCACAGGGCTCACCCACTTACTGTCCGAGATCTGATATATTATACCTGCTTCTAGCAACTTCAGAACTTCCTTCTTGACAACATCACTCAGTATAGGGTTTATCCTTCTCTGGTGTTCTCTGGAAGGTTTTGAATCTACTTCGAGCGAAATCCGATGCATGCATACGGATGGACTTATACCTTTCAGATCAGAGATATTATATCCTAAGGCTGAGGGATATCTTCGTAAAACGTCCAAGAGTTGATCTGTTTCTTTTTGTCTCAAGGCAGCACTAACTATAACCGGACGATTCATTTCTTCATCAAGAAACTCATATCTCAGGTTCTTAGGCAGTTCCTTAAGTTCCAAGGCTGGTTTAATAGGGAAAGGCATAGGATCTGGGGTAAGGGATAAACATTCATAAAGGTTATCATCGATGTAGGGTTTCTTATAATTGTCATCTTCCAAAATAAGAGTTGATGGCAACTTAATTGTTTCAATGACTTCTTCTTGCTCTAACTCCCTAACACATTCATCAATGATATCTATCGCATAACACGCGTCTCCTATGACAGGTGCCATAAGAAATTTTGAAATTATAAATTCTATCTTCTCGTTCCCTACCTCAAAGGTTAGGTTCCCCTTTTTGACATCTATTATGGCTCCAGCAGTCGATAAGAATGGTCTACCTAGAAGAATTAGTATGTCATCGTCTTCTTTAATGTCCATGACAACAAAATCAGTAGGGATAAACAGCTGACCTATCCTAACAGGGACGTCTTCAAGTATGCCTATCGAATATTTAACAGATCTATCGGCTAATTGAAGTGACATCTTGGTAGGTTGCAACTCTCCTAAATTTAACCTTTCGCAAACCGCTAAGGGCATTAAGCTCACACTAGCTCCTAAGTCTAGAAAAGCTTTTTCGATGACATGACTCCCCAAAATACAAGGAATGGAAAAGTTTCCAGGATCTTTATCCTTTTTTGCTAATTTATTTTTGGCAATAGAATTACATTCCAAGGGTTTCGGATCATCAAGTCTACGTTTATTGGTAAGGATGTCTTTGAGAAACTTTGCGTAGGATGGTATTTGGGTAATGGCTTCTGTGAACGGGATTTCTACGTGAAGTTTTTCTATAACTTTAATGAATTTCTGATACTGATTATTGATCTGGGTTTGTTTAAGTCTTTGCGGATATGGTATTGGTGGTTTGTATGGCGGGGGTGGTATATAGGTTTTGTCTTTGGATTCTTCTCCTTTTTCTTGACTTTCCTGGTTTACAGATTCCTCTGGTTTCTTCTTTTTATCTGGGATGTTGTCATCTTCCTTAAAAGTTTTGGGATCACTCAACCTTGGGTTACAAGGTTCATCATAAGCGGTCCCACTTCGTAGGGTAATGGCATTTGCTTGTCCTTTCGGGTTTTGTTGAGGTTGTCCAGGGAATTGTCCTCCAGGTGTGGTCTGAGGGGCTTGGTTTAAAGCTACCTGCGAGATTTGGGTTTCAAGCATCTTATTGTGAGTGATTATTTGGTCAACCTTGGTTCCTAACTGGGTAATTAGTTCGTTAACATGAACGTTTTGGTTCATGAACTCCTTGTTTTGTTGGATTTGAGCAGCGACAAAATTATCCACGATTTTCTCAAGGCTCGGTTTTGGTGGTACAGGTTGCATAGGTTGATTTGATCTTGGGGCTTGATAACTTGATTGTCTCGGAGGGGCAGTATTTTGGATAGGGTTATTATTCTTATAGGAAAAGTTTGGGTGATTCCTCCATCCAGGGTTATAGGTATTTGAAAATGGGTTCCCTTGGGTGTAGTTCACTTGTTCAGAGTTGGTCTCGTTTAATAGACTGCATTCTGCGGATTGGTGTCCTTTCGTCCCACATATCTCACAATCTGACGAAACTGCGGCTGCAGTATTCGGGGTTGTACACATATGCTCAACTTTTAGGGCTAATGCGTCCATTTTAGCTTGCATCATGTCTATAGAGCTTAACTCATGTATTCCTCCTTGGACTTCCTTCTTTTCCACTGTCGCTCGTTCTACTCCCCATGATTGATGGTTTTGGGCCATATCTTCGATAAGGGCACTAGCTTCAGGGTACGGTTTGTTCATCAGTGCGCCACCTGCGGCGGCGTCGATGGTCATCTTAGTGTTATAATGAAGTCCATTATAGAAGGTTTGAATGATTAACCAATTTTCTAAACCATGATATGGGCATGCTCTTAACAGCTCTTTATATCTCTCCCAGGCTTCGAACAACGATTCTCCTTGGTTTTGGGTAAATCTAGTTATTTGGTTTCGAAGAACAGCGGTCTTACTCGGGGGAAAATATCTGGCAAGGAATACTTTTCTAAGGTCTTCCCAACTTGTTATGGAATTTGGTGGAAGGGAATCTAACCAAGATAGGGCCTTATCTCTGAGGGAAAAAGGAAATAATCTTAAGCGAATCGCCTCAGGAGGGGCTCCATTGGTTTTAAAGGTGTCTGCTAGTTGGAGAAAGTTTTTCAAATGTTGGTTTGGGTTCTCTGTAGCAAGACCTGCGAATTGTCTCTGTTGTACTAACTGCAGCAGGGATGGTTTAAGTTCAAAATTGTTAGTTGGTATGGCTGGATTTACTATACTAGAACTAGGTTCCTCGTTGGATGGTTGGGCGAAATCCTTAAGAGGTCTTTGATTTTGATCTTCGGCCATAGCTTTCCTAAGTTTACGGAAATATAAACGTGCGCGAGCGTAACGTTTGGTTCAGCTAGAGGGTCTACTAAACTTCCGGTACTACGAGTTTTTCGCATTGACCGGCGGGTAACTTCCTTAGTCTAAACGGTATAACAACAGGGTACGAAATTTGACGAAATTAGTCCCCGGCAACGGCGCCAAAAACTTGATGTGTATTTTTTCGCAAGTGTACGAACGCGTCAGAGTAATATAAAAGATTATCGTATCCACAGAGACCAAGTGTCAATCTATCGCTATCTATTGTTAAGGTGTGTATCTAAGGTGATTGAAAATAGTAGTTTTGAAGAGTGCACGGTAGTAAATAAAGTAATTAAAATTAATTGATAAAGACAGGTTCGAATGCAATTCACACAACCAATTGATAATCCAAGTACTTGCTAATAGAACTACTTACGGGCAATATCTTCTACTTTGAAAATAACTAATTTGACAGGAACTGTCGCTTTCGTGTATTCAGAACCGAGTTGTACCCCCTAATCAAACCCTTTTATTGTCACGGATAAAAAGGCGCACATTGCGTTAGAGTAGTAAACCTATTTTTAAGAAATATAGTATCTTGACCAAGTTGAAAAGTATTTTAACCTGGATTTTCTAAAAAAAAGAGGTTCTTACGAACCAGACTTTAAACTTCTTAACGCGTCCGAAAATGGTTTTAAAATCTCTTTTCCTTTTAAATTAAAAACTCCTAATAAACTAAACAAAGCGCTTTCGCTATTTTTGAAATAGTTAAAAACAATTAAGTTTAGATAGGCGTTGGACGGCTTTCGATCTTACCCAACGGAATTTAAGAACAGGAAAACTTATATTGAAAGTTAAAATAGCCCTTAAGTGTTTCCACTAACAATTGTACAGATTATCGGTTCAGTTATGATCTTCACATTCTAACCTTTATAAAATTAGCCAGACATGGTAAAGTAAAAGTTCATTTTTAGATTTTTCATAAAAAAAGTATTTAAGTGCGAGTGCGGAAAGTAAATGAAAGTAGTGCGAGTGCGGAAAGTAAATGAAAGTAAAGCAGTGCGGAAAATAAATGAAATTAAAAGACAGTGCAAGAAATAAAGTTGACAAAAGGTAAAGTAATAAAAACCTGCTCCAATCGGAGTGGTTGAATAAAATGCGAACTGAAAGTAAAATGGCGACAGGATTAACTTCCTTCCAGAGTGCTCCAAGACTCAATCTCACAGGCTCTTACAGACTCGATCTCTCGAATGTAGTAACACCTCGATGTGAAGCGATTACCACTATTACACTGATATATGCTTATGAACAACTAAGCTTGGATGAAGAAAAACGAAAATCTAAAGTCCTATTTATAGGCAAGGAAACATGTGGAAAAGACAAGGATGCCCCTAGCATTTGAATTTGGGCGGGAACTTGTTTTGCTCTTGTGGCGCCCGCCACAACACCATGGCGCCCACCATGAGTGTAAAATTGCTTGGGCAGTTGGAGATCGTGTGGAAAAACAGTTGGGAGGAGTTTGAGACATGGCCACGTCATGGAAGACCCTGTGGCGGCCGCCAGAGTGGATGCCATAAGTGCAAAATGCTGATTTTCTCTATTTTAGCTCATTTCGGCTCCTTTTTCGCTCCTTTTCTCGCTCGGGGCTCCGATTAGACTAAAAACCTGAAAACAAAGAAAAACATAATAATAACATAATAAAATGACATTAAAAGACTAAGAATGCATGCGAAATCGGAGTCAAAAATACGGTGAAATTCAGTGTCATCAGTAGTCAACAATTAGAATTGTAAAAGAATGTTTTTGGTCAAAGGTGAAAATAAATATTTTTGGTGTATAGGTGACGGAAATACAATAGCTGCTTGGACCAACAATTGGATTGAACTAAGCCTCCAAACCAATGAGTTAGATTATGAAATTCCTAACCCAATCAAGATGGAACAAGTTGAGATTTACCGAATGATGCAGGTTACTGGAATTGGTAGATATTAGATAGCCGGATTCCTGATATATCATGAATAAAATTGAAGTATTTCATCCACCTTGTGTTGATGTAGGCCTAAATATAAAAATAACCATTGGTGATGATATGAAAGGATTCTCATTTGGAAGAGTTTATAATATTCTTGTTCAGTAAAATAATTAGCATGATGGTGCAGTTTGGAGAAATGTTTTACACCTTCAAGTTCCTAAAAGGACCAGGTGTTTCATTTGGCTTTTGTGCTATGATGGTTTACTAACAAATCGAAGGAAGTATTGTATGGGCCTAGGCAATGCAATATGTAGATTTTATGGTGATATTGTTGAAGATACAATTCACGTGTTGAGGGACTACCCTCTAACTATGCATTTATGGTTATGAGCAGTGCATACCAATATGCGTGAAACTTTCTTTGCAGGATATGTGCATCATTGGATTGACATGAATCTCAATCATAATATGGGTTGGAATATGGATAGAGAATGAAAGGTTTTTTTGGACAACTGCTTGTTATAGTCTATGAAATTGGCATAACAAAGAGTTTTATGATGATAACATTGTTATACCGCATGATCCATTGAAACAAGTGTCCATGATGATTGTCATCCCTAAATTTTACCCTTAAATTCTTTGATCTTTGGCATGTCATTCTAGGTTAATATCATCCTGCATATCCCAATTTGTCAGCTAGAACGAACTTGTTGGATTTACAGATGAGTCAGTCAAACTAAAAGTCGGTTCCGATTAATTTCAAAACCTGACAAAATGTTGTATTTTTCAGAGTGATTTTATTCCACGCTAATAATTTTGGTGCAGTCATTTTATTTTAAGGAATTTCGAAACCCGGCCTTTTTGTTCGCATTTATGCTTTTTTATTTATAGTTTTTTTTATTAGTTAATCTTTCAATTAATTTAGAATCAATTTAGTTAACTTTATTTTCATTTTATCATCTTTTACTTTACTTCATTTCTTAGTTAAAATTTTTAATTAATTTAGTTTAGTTTAGTTTATATAATTAAATTTTTATTTTAGTTGACCCTAATTTATTTCATCTTTCTTTATTTGAATTTTTATTTTTAATTTAGAGTTCATTTAAATTTTTTAGTTAAATAAGATTTTAGTTTAAATAACTTTAATTATTTTATCTCTTTTTTTTATGGCTTGATAATTTTTCAATTACTTAAAAATTAATTTAAGTTTTTAAGTTAATTAAATATTTAATTCAGATTATATGTTATTTAATATTAGTGTAATATTATTATTTTATATTTGATTATTAGGTGCAGCTTTCATTAAGCTATGTTAATTACAAGGCAAATAAGATACAATAACATTTGTTACTGGTGTTTATAGTTTGACATATTTTGAAAATTACAAATTACAAATTACAAATTGAAATATTGTTTATTGATAAAGTTTTGTTGATACTATTCACGTGCAGGAAATGTAAAAAAGCAGTAGCTTGAAGGTAGAAGAGGAGAGACGAAGAGGGAAAATTTGCAGAATCAACATCACCACTCCAAAACTCTCGAAGCCGCCGTGAGATAACATTCCAACACAACGGAAAAACGAAAAAAAAAAAGATACGGTGTCGCCTGAAAGTACACCAATCCGCCAGCTGTGTCGACGATTGGTCCTTCCTGGTTCATTATCTTTTATTTTCACTATTATGCTTAGTTTCTGCTATCTTGTAACAGATGCATTTATTTGTTTTTTTAAAAGAGAAACAATATAGAACCCTTTCACTTATACTTTAAGATTTACTATTCATGTTTGATTTGAATTAGAGAGAGAAAGGATGTTACAGTAACCGTGTGATTCATTGCTTTTTACTTTTTTTAAATTGTATTTTTAATTATATTAGGTATTAAATGAGTGTTATTTAAAATTTGAATTGGTCAAACATATTTTAAGTGAACAAATGGATCTCACCTTTTTATTTATTTATTAATAATCATTCATAGCCCTGCATTGTGAATTAATAAATTTAAAAACGAAATATTCCATTTTTTATTTCTCCATTTATTTTTAATAAGTTAAATTAAATGTTAATTTTGGCATTGATTTTAAAAAATAATAATAATATGATAGGTTTATTAGGAATGGGACGTAGCTTTTTTATCAATTCTTTATTTTTGTTATTTATTTATTTTATTGTATTATTATTTATTTTATTTTAATTATTTCTAGCATTTTCATTTTTCCGATATTCTTATTAATTGTTTATTTCTTAGTTTAATTAGTTTATTATTTATTTATTTAAATATATAAAACTCAAAACATTTTCTTAATTATTTTGGTGAATTAATCTTTTGTGATTTATATGTAGAATTTAATTGTTTAGGATTACTTCGACTTTGCTAATTAATTTTTATTAATTCCTCTGACGTCTAACTGTGTGAGCGTGTAACTTAGATTTCTTTTGTTTGATCGTACGACTTCGATTCTTGCCTTGACCATGTTATTGCCTATTATCTTGTGTTCATCATTCATATAACTCATGTATATTTTGTCATATTATTTCTCCTTGCCTGATTTTTATTTTGCGTCTGGTACTCTTGATGCTTGTATGTATATCTCGATTACTTGTTTGCATGTTGCTTCGCATGTTCTCTTAGGATCTCCTAGTTCGACTTAATTTTCGATTATGATCGAAGTAGGATAGATTTTAGGTTCTCAGTCTTTCGCATGATAACATTAGGTTAGCATTTTCCCTTTAATCGGATTCCAAAGGAAATGATCCCCTATGTTGACTGTCACGTCATGCTTAGGAAAACTTTAGGTCCTTCCCTTTCATCCTAGCCTCGGGATTAGAGTCGTCGTGCTCTATGTAAGTTCCTGCCATGGACACTTACCTCCTTACCCTTTATTCTAGCCTTGGGATTAGAGTCAATGCACTTTACGTAACTGTCTTGTCATGAACACTTCTCTCCCTTTAAACTTAGCCTTAAGTTTGGAGCTGTTGTACTCCATGTAAGCGTCTAGCCATGGATACTTACATCTTCCCTTTGGAGCGTTGACCACAATCAAGAGTTCCTCACCCTTATTGAGGGGAACAATGAATGCTCTGATTCCATTCCCGTCAGGATACGTAGGCACACGATGTGATGTCTTGGCGAGCATACTTAGGAATAACACCTTAGGTCTCCCTTTTACCTTTTCACCCTTTAGCGAAAAAAAAAAATATCACAATAAAACAGAAGGTTCCTGTAGAGTACTACAAATACTTAGGATACTAACACCTTCCCTAGATATAACCAACCCCCGAACCTTAGATCTTTTGCATTGTTTTTACATTGAAATTAGGGTTTTCGATCTTTACCTTTTCCTTTGGATAAATCAAAGTTCGGTGGTGAATTTCAAAGATTTGCGATTGAATTTAATTAATAGCTTGATATCTGATTCTCATCGTGACATAAATGGCGACTTCACTAGTGACCTTCTCCCTAAGAGGGTTACACCTAACTTGTTTTGAATGTGTTATTTGTATATCTTGTATGCCTATATATTTGTATATATCTGTCTGCTTGGGTTGTTAAATTGTGTTGTGAGATAAGTCCTAACCCGGACATGAGTGCACATAAGATAGGATTGTGGTATAATCAATTGTTGACTGTTGGGAGTAGTCCTAACATGATTAACATATGATATTATCACGCTCAGTGGAGACACCCTTTGGGATTACTGATGTCATGCGAGTAGTCGTAATGGCATTACTTTTTTCGACCTGGGAGTCTGTGAAGCTAAGGACCTTTAGTTACCTTTAACCCTTCTTAGCCTTTTTAGGACGTAGTGCAGTGATCATCCATGTGTAGACCTGTGATGGTTGTCATGTGATACTACACTTAGACAAGATTATCTTGAGAATATTATTAGCCCGCATGAGTTGTGGTGCAAGCCAATAATATCCAAAAAAATCTATCGAGGTTTTGCCGGATATGTCCGTCTGAAATTTTTCCATACGTCTTTTGTTCTGATGTTTTTCCAGAACTCCTTGTGTGTTTGTCAGATGTTCTTCCAGATACGACTTTGTTCTGATGCTTTTCTAGAACCCCGTTTGTGTCTATCTGAAGTTCTTCCAGATATGACCTTCTTTATCTGATGTTTTTCCAGATATGATGTTGCTTATTCGACGTTCTCCCAGATATGTCTCAAAACCTTTTACCGTACATTTAATGCTTTTTTAAATGTTTCGGATGTATCTTCAGAATCGTTTGTTCTCATCTAATGCTCTTCTAGATGTCTTCAATTTATTTATGAATTGGTTATCATCTGTTGATTGTTTTCAAGTCTGTTTCCATTTTCCATTCAATGCTTTTCTGGATGTGTTCCGGAGTTTATTCGATGTTATTCCGAATATCTCCGATGTATTCCGGAGTTTATTCGATGCTTTTTCGAATATCTTTGATGTTGTTACGGAGTTTATTCGATGTTTTTCTGAATGTCTCAGATGTGTTCAAGAGTTTATTCAAGGCTCTTCTGAATGTCTCTGATGTTTGTTGAATTCTCCTCACCTCATTCAATGATCTTCTGAATTTTGTGACTCTTTTCCATCCGGTTCCCTCCAGTGATGATGAATGTTGATTCCTCAGTGGAGGCCATCTGTCTTGGTTCTATCTCCAGTGAGGAACTTTGTTTCTAAAGTGTCAGCCAGTCATGCTTGGACCTGTTGATCCATCACTTTAGATTTCCCCATTTGTTTCTGTTCCCCAGCGTTTTGTCATCCCCAGTGAGCGGTTACTCACTGTGTTGACTTTATCCCTGTTTGCTTTCGCTTTCGTTTGCATTTTGCATTTATCGTTCCATCATTTTCATCATATTAGAGTTCATTGCATGTCAGCATTTGTGTGTGTTGTACCCCAAAATTTGCCTGCCCTATTTTCTAACATTTAATTTATTTTTTAACTTTGATTTTATAAGTTGTTTGGTTCAATTTTTACTAACTTTTAAACAGTAAGTTTTACTCAAAAAATAGGTAACAGTTTATTTTAAATTGTTTAAATAACAAATAGTTGTTTGACCTTCATATGCTTTCAAGTGCATTTCTGTTTCGAATAAATGAATTGGCACAATTGGAAAGGAGATAAGGCTTGCAAGTATGAGGTCGCGGGTTCGAATCTCACATGTTACATTTTGAATTTGTTTCTGTTATTTGTTACTAACTTTCTTTCCATTTTAAATTATTTTCAAAAAAATCACAAAAATTGTATTTTTTTAATATTTGTTTTTAATTTTCATTTTTTATTTTAAGGCATTTTTGAAAAATAGTTATTTATTTGATTTTATGCACTTTTTATCAAAAAGGAGTGCAAAAATCATAATAGATACAAAAAAAAAATATTTTATTTTTGTGTACTCATAAAAATCAGATACTATTTGATTTTTATTCAGATATTATTTGATCCATAGGATTATTACTATTTTTAATTTAATTTAATTTTAATCATTTTTATTTAGTATTATTTAATTTGGGCCTAAAATTATCCATTAAGGACTTTTTTGGATTTTAGAAAATAGTTAACCCTAATTTGTATATATATATATATATATATATATATATATATATATATATATATATATATATATATATGTGTGTACGGAGTGGAGAAGAAAAAAAAACTAAGAGAAACATGCGGCCAGAATGTTCAAATAGTAAGTAACGTAGCAATCTTTTCTCATTCCGATCCTCACTGATTTTTCCATCGGCATACCATCACGTAAACTCATTCATATTACTGACAAGTATATATAAACTAGTTTGCTATTGATACAGTATAATTTTGCATTGATACATTCTAGTATTGCATAACACATTCCTATAATTCGGTTTTGATTTGAAATATATTATTCAAAATTTGGTTATGCTAACGTTTTTTCATAATATATAATAATTTTTTTTATAATCCTATTGTTAATACATATTGCTTTCTAATATATAGTTTAATTTGTTCATCTTTTTATTTTATTTTATTATTTTATTTCTTATATTATTATTTTTAGATTGAACCGTGTCGATACGCTATTTGCATATTGATGTGCATAATGCGTGACATTTGTATTGGTTCGATCTGGTTGCGATGGTCCAATTTCCGCGGTAGCAACTCTATTGTTTTTTTACACCTTTTAAAAGTCCTTTCGCTTTTCTATTTTTATAAATTCAGATCCGCAGAATTTGGATCCGGTTGCGATGATCGCGCTTTCGCGTTAGCAACTTTGTTGGTTTTTTATCAAATCTTAAAATTTCTTTTACTTTATTTTTCTTTTTATTTAGATCGGTACAATTCGGATCCGGTTGCGATGATCGCATTTCGCGTTAGCAACATTAAAGAATTTATATTACATTTAAAATTCCTTTTTATTTGCGCTTCTTCTTTTTTTTTTGTAAATTCATATATGCCCGATTTGGATCCGGTTGCGAAGATCGCGCTTTCGCGTTAGCAACTTTGTTGGTTTTTATCAAATCTTAAAAATTCTTTTACTTTATTTTTCTTTTTATTTAAATCAGTACAATTCGGATCCATGATTGCGATGATCGCATTTGTGCGTTAGCAACATTATTGTTTAAGACGTTTAAAATTTTAATTTTTCTATGCATTTTTATTTTATAATTTTAGATCCGTCTCCTCTCTCCGTTTTTTAACTAATAAGGGTTCGTATCAAGTTTTTTCTCTGACATTTTTTTCTTTTCACTTATTTATTTATTTTCTATTTAAATTCCTAGAAAAATTGTATAGGTCGCATGGCTTTTCTTTTTATAATAGCCGTAGTTTTATTTCCCGCAAGGTTTGTTATACTTATGTATCTCTCCCAAAGCCTTGTAATAGCATAGGGATTTTACTTTCCGCACTTTACATTCCGCTATTTTATTTTGCAACTGTGTAGTAATTAGGGCTTGTATGACAAAACTAAAAAAACAATCTAGACAACCCTAATTCAAGATAAATAATTGAAACTAATCCACACAATCACACTTGCACCTCTAGGGTAGCCACTCTCAGTTGCCTTACGAACATGGTCATGTCCCTCGAACGTAGGGATACTTTAGCAAAAGACGCTTACGAATAATATCATCATCGTCCCTTCGATATAAAGATCATAGTCCCTCGATGACCCATCGAATTGCCTACGAAAAATGATTTTGTCCCTCGATGACCCTTCGAGTTGCCTACGAAAAATGATCTTGTCCCTCGATGACCCTACGAAAAAATGATGATAGTCCCTTCGAATTGCTAAGGTATCCTTACATGTTGTCTTCTATGACCATTCGATGACCCTTCGCCGTCCCTTCACATCCAATAGATAGGACTACCTACCCACTAATGGTATGGATAGTACTATCTCTCAAGGAAAAGGATAAGTACAAGAAAGACCTTATAAATTAAGGGTAAGTAACTTTTAAATGCTTTCTCACAACTAAAAAAAAACAAATACTTTTCACACCTTACACTTTCAAAAATATTTTTAAAAACAAACACTTTGTATACATTCTTACACGAATTATTACAAAGTCAACTTTTACAAAATATTTTCTAAACACACACGACATTTCAAAAAAAAGCAAGTTAAAGTGAGCAAGCAATTAAGAGCCTGTAGATAACTGCGGATGAAAAGGGGTGCTAACACCTTCCCTTTTCATAACTTACCCCCCGAACTCAAAATATTTTCAAAAAGATCTTTCCTGTTCTTTTCACCTTTCCTAAATAAATTGGATAAAAGAAAAGTCGGTGGCGACTCTTGCTAACCGCAACATGTTTTGCGAAAACAAAATAAAAAAGTCAGTTCTCCAGCGTATTACAGAACTGGCGACTCTGTTGGGGACATACTTAAAAGAGGGGTTACCTTAGGGTTCAGATCACTTTAACTGCTTTAATTATCTGTTTTGTGTGCTTTACTTTTAAGGGTTTTTCTCTTGGGGGGTATTACTTGGGTATATGATCCTACACCCGGATCTAGGACCTTAGGTAAGTGGCAAGAGACCAAGGAGACTGTACGGCATGTACCGCTACAGTTGATATAGTAGCCATCATTAGTGTAACACTTTGGTTTGTACTGATGTTCCTCGAGGCTTGGATTGGGGATAACATTAGGCTGCCGCGTGGTGTCAATAAACACTAATTTGCCCTTAGAACCCTAGTTGAACTTGGCCTTGGCCATTAGAAGGTAGTGAGATAGCCGGTTTGGCATGTTCCAAATTTGGTTGATACTCGAGACTACGCTCATTGAGATTGGACTTTCGGGATATGTTGGTCGGCCACTCGAGTGTCGCAATAAAATAAAGCCTTTGAGAAAGATCCGTGATATGAGTCCTTTAGAACCCAGTTACTATTCTAGGACAGGTTGAGCCAACTAAACCTCAGTGGGTAAGGGTACTTACCTTTGGACTTCATGCAAGCCTTTAAACCTAAGGCTACTTGCGTGACTTGTTTGTATTCACTATCTAACAACTTGAATTCCTTGCAGGATTTGTTTGTACCCTAACAACTTGAACTCTTTGCGGGATTTACTTGTCCTCGTGCTTTTACTTAATGCATAACATCCACACACCATCATAACATAGCATGTTAACTAATCTTTTTAAGGATCTTAGGGATTTATGGCGCACAATTTGCAGGTGCTATTATGGAAGGATTATCAAAAGCCAGATTTCTATCAAGGGGCAAGAGAATTTATTTTCCTCTAGCCAGATGCCTTCAAACTCAAAAGAACAGTATCCTAAATCAGAGGCTATGACCCACTTGATATGGCGAGCTTGATTCTTATAGAAGGACGTTCAAAGATGAAAAGTCAAAGTTCTTCAGACAAAGCTGCAACCAAATTCAATTTCTAATGGTGCAAACTAGATTCCATAAAGATCCTTGAAAACATTGCATATGCATTTACATACATATCATAAAAGGTTTCCACAACGGGTTTCTCATCTCCTCGCTGTTTATTTCAGCAGAAAATGGCATTAGAACAAGTTGTCAAGGATCTCCAGACTCAGAAAACCCAATTCCAAGAGATGATCCTGAGCATATTCAAGGGGCAAGAAGAGTTGAAAGCCCTCCTCACTAAGGACATGAAAAAGATAAATCCTGAAGACAACAAGGATGATCAATTGGAACAACTGAAAGTTGAGATGGCAGAGATGAGAATCCAGATGTATGGTTAAATGGCTCTTATCCAAAACTTAGCTTGGGGGCAAGAAGAGCTGAAAGTCCTCATTAATAAACTTCAAGACAACAGAGTCGGGGATTAGATCATCAGTCGGCCTCCAAGGAAACAAGCTGACTTGGTTGAGAAAAATATGAGGATAAAAGAAGGAAAGAGACAGGTTACTACTGATATTCTTTCAATTAAAGGAAGAAGGCCTTATAGGGTTGTCGCACCACCAGTTCAACAACAGAAAGATCAGCGTAGGCAGCATGGTGGTCAACGTACTTGGAAATCCAAACCTAAACAACCATTTACCCCGTTGCACATGCCGCTGTCTCAGGCTTTGCAACAATTGCTCAATCAGAACTTGATAACTCTGTTACCTTCATACTCAGCTCCAGCCAACCTTGCTCCTGGTTACAAACCTAACGCAAGATGTGCTTATCATTCGAATAGTCCTGGTCATGATACTGAAGAATGTGGTCCATTGAAACATAGGATACAAAATCTGATTGACGAAGGAGTCCTCGAGTTCACACCAGATGGTCAGATTGAGTTCTTCTATCGCCCACCTAATATCGAAGTTGCAAGACACATCGTCTGAAGTGACAAGTTCAAGAAGGGAACCTTTGAAATCATTTAAATTTTCATTTGTAATTTCTTTTGTTGGCTTAAGCACTTACTATTATGTCAAACTTTGGTTTTTTCACATTAATACATTGCGTGTGTTTGTCTTGAATTTATCCATTCGTTTCACTATATTTAAACTATGCTTCTTACTTATCTTTTGTGATATTTAACTCTCGTTAAAGCTGTAAGCCTTTAGAGGGAGGATGATGAAAACAGTACCATAATTTCATACGGTATGCTTTTGAACAAACCATGCTGACGATGTGCAGGCATTGTTTCAAATCCTAAACAGTGGAGTTATAAGGAAGTTAATCCCTAGTCAACCCCTTTGAGCCTAAGAAGTAGGAGTTTTCCTTCTCATGCAAATTAAAACCCTTAATCATAACCTGAGGCAGGGTAGTTCCTCAGTTAACTCAATTATGACAGTTGATCTTTTGTATACAATTAGTGATGGTTCCCTGTAATAATTAAGACAGGCAGTCAATATCTATCAAAAGAAAAGCACGCTAAGTCAAAACCTATGAAGGAGACTTAGTAAAAATTGAGACATCCCGCTGACTGTGATCTCAAAATAAACAGTTCAGGAAAAAGTTAGGGATAACAAAGTCAAAAAGAGGTCACTACAAACCCTCAAAAGAAAAATGTTACAAAAAATAATGACTGCCTTTTAAAATAAACTTCCGGTTTTTGAACCATCACCAAACATCAGTGTTAAAATTAAAAAAACTCTAGGAATTTGAATGCATAGTTAACTGAGTATAGGACTGAAGAACATCACGGAGAATGGGTTAGGTACAAATAAACTTTGAGCCTTTATCATTTGTTTCTTAAACCGTGAACCAGGCCACGTTACAACCCTTTAAAAGTCCTAGATAAAGCATGGTTAGTTCGAAGGCATACTGTTACCAAAAGGTATCTTGACTCCTTTAGGGCTTGTTATAAATCTTGAGTTGACATCACAGTTTTTACAAACATGGTTTTGCTAAATAATTCTTTTTCAAAACTTCAAGACAGACATAAGCGTTGCATTTTGAATATCATTGTTTGCATATAACTAAGTGTTTGAAAACAAAGAAGTTCACATGATGAACATTCAATGAACAAAAGTCTTCCCGACAGACAAAGTTGCTTCAGAGGTGCATCGAAAAGCAGAAATATTTCCTGCGCTGACCTAGTTGGTTAAAAGCCAATGTATACAAGGGGCATGGTCACTATCTTCCAATCAAGGGGCATATTATTATGGTGCATCCCGGTTATTTCTCTTGAGGCAACTCTTTTCAAATACTTCCATTATGGGGAAAATCATCCTCCGCTAGGGGTAACGCTTTCTTTTCAAATCTGATTAGATCAAATTCAGTTGCAAGCTCCTCAACCATTAACCAGGGAATACATGTTCCACCGCAGTCTGGAAGCACATTCCTCCTGTTACATGGCATTGATCCCGAGTTTCAGTAAGAGCCATTGTGGGAGTTACTTGTCTGTGCCCATAGTATCAGATGGTGTCAGTATCATGTCTTCGGATCCAGTCATGATAATTCCTAGAAATTGTTTGGGGAAGTCGAGACTATCAAAAGTTCTAAATGCAGGTGATCTCGGGGGCAAACGAACTCTTACGTACGAAGAGCCATTCGTAATCAAGAAGATATTTTCTGACGACACTACGAGGATTACTACCATGGACAACGAAGATTTCTCGCACCCTGTGAAAACGGACATAGTCAAAAAAATACTACGCATGAAAAAGACCCGCTAGGTTGACAAGCCTAGGCAAAAATAAGGGCATCCCGGCGAACCAAAAGGTTCGGTAAAAAATTAGGGACATATATAAAAGAATTGTACACCCGGCAAGTCGAAAACCTGAAAAGGCAGCTTGGGCAAGAAAGGGTATCCCGGTGGACTAAAAACCTAAAAAGGCGGTTCAGGCAGAAGTTAGGGATTAAAGCGTACGACTTTGTCCCGTTGGATCATCCACTTACGAGTCAGTACCAATTTTCATTGCCAACTCCGTTCAAACAACGTATATCAATCTTATCATTTTCTACCGACAGCGAGTGATGAAATACTTGAATACATAGGGGCAATAGCAGAGTTGAAGCCCAAAGTGATCTTTTCCACCCGATTCGCTGTCACAGAATCAGTATTTACTAAAGACTCTTGGAGGTTGGAATCCCCAGCAAGTCCTATATCCAACAGATCTTAACAGAATCACCCCCACGGAGCCGATGTCATTGTAATATCCCCACAGAGCAATCTCCATGGAACTATCTCTAAAGAGCTATTTGCACAAGCTCGTCCCCAGTAGAGTTTATTCCTCAGCAGCGTTGCTTCCCTAGTGGAGATCATCCTCAACAGAGATATACTCCCCAGCAGAATTAACATACTCTCAAGCAACAGTTGGGATACTTTCCAGCAATTCACTCCCATATCTCCAAAGGATTGCCCAACAAGACAGAGGTTTGATTCTTTCCACAGCACGCTCCAGAGAGTTCCCCAACATAGTTTATTTCTCCAACATCTCCTTCCTGACAGAATTTCTCTCTTCAGCCAGGTCTATTCGAGATTGCGTCCCCAGTAGAGTACATAAAGAAACCTCCCCAACGGACGGCTTGACATGATCATCTTCCCCAATAGATCCCCTAACAGATAAAGGAATTTGATCATTTCCCCAGCGTACAGCAGAGATTTCCTCAACGCAGCCTATGAAATTATAATCCCCATCGGAGGTTATTCCCTCTATGTAGTATACAGAATTCAATTCCCCAGCTGGGTTTATTTCTCTAACACTATAGAATCCTCTCCCCCAGCAGAATTTATTCAAGGATGCTATCCCCAGAAGAGTTGACACTCGCGCCTGAAACCTGGTCAGATAGTGCATCGGAGAATTATCCATCTCTTTTAGTCCCAGTCAGAATGCATACAATCAATTTCCACAGTAAAAGAACCACGGACTACCGACTCTCCTGACAGAATACTTCTATCCCCAAGCGGAAGTCAAAGATCCCCAGCGGAATATTCCCAAACGGAAAGTTTGAATCCCCAGTAGAGTCATTCCAAACAGGATCTGAAGATTTATTTTCTCCATCCCCAACAACAGTCAGGGATTTATTTTCCCCAATCAGACTTTACAATTCAAAGCCACTGCTACCTTCAGCGACATTTCATACCCATACATCATTTACAATACATCATAACATATGCATACAAAACGCATATAACATTCTCATTTATTTTAATAGCATCATTACGTAATTCATTACATATATCATGACATTGCATAAACATAACTTGGTTTTTTCAGGTTAGTTCTCAAACAGACAAATATTGTCAACAATTTATCATCCTTTAGATACAATCAGTCGAAGATTCATTCTGATACTCCTTTGGATACAGTCAGGAGTAGACTCATTCCAGTACATCTTTTAGACACAGTTCAGATACAATCAAGACACAGATTCATTCTGATACTTATTCCAGTACATCTTCTAGACACAGTTCATATACAATCAAAACACAAATTCATTCTGATACTCATTCCAGTACATCTTCTAGACACAGTTCAGATACAATCAAGACACAGATTCATTCTGATACTTATTCAAGTACATCTTTTAGATACATTCGGTCGAAGACTCATTCTAATACTAATTTTTTAGATACAGTCAGACGTAGACTCAATCTAATACGACCCTCAGATACAGTCAGGCAAAGACTCATTCTGATCTCCTTATAGATACGGTTAAGACATAGACTCATTCTAGAACATCATACAGATACAATCAAGGCATAAGAATCATTCTGGAACTCCCCAGCACGTCTGCTAGATACAGTTGGACACATACTCATTCTAGTATATTTCTCAAATACAGTCAAACCTAGACTCATTCTGATACTCCTATCAGCAGTTACTTTGGATGGCATCTATAAGACCATCTTCATCCTGTCATCTTTCCGAATGGCATCTTTAAGCCCATTCAAGCAATACAATCAACCAACAAGCGCTACTTCGTGCACCCATGAGTGCAAATTTTTGGGCACTTAAGTGTTCAATCCTCTTCCACCTTCAGATCACGAATGACAGACATGCCAATCTAACTCTTCAGGTTTAAGAAGATTGAACAGGGGCAGTTGTTGTACCCCAAAATTTTCCTGCCCTATTTTCTAACATTTAATTTATTTTTTAACTTTGATTTTATAAGTTGTTTGGTTCAATTTTTACTAACTTTTCAACAGTAAGTTTTACTCAAAAAATAGGTAACAGTTTACTTTAAATTGTTTAAATAACAAATAGTTGTTTGACCTTCATATGCTTTCAAGTGAATTTCTGTTTCGAATAAATGAATTGGCACAATTGGAAAAGAGATAAGGCTTGCAAGCATGAGGTCGCGGGTTCGAATCTCACATGTTACATTTTGAATTTATTTCTGTTATTTGTTACTAACTTTCTTTCCACTTTAAATTATTTTCAAAAAAATCACAAAAATTGTATTTTTTTAATATTTGTTTTTAATTTTCGTTTTTTATTTTAAGGCATTTTTGAAAAATAGTTATTTATTTGATTTTATGCACTTTTTACCAAAAAGGAGTGCAAAAATCATAATAGATACAAAAAAAAATATTTTCTTTTTGTGTATGCATAAAAATCAGATACTATTTGATTTTTATTCTGATATTATTTGATCCGTAGGATTATTACTATTTTTAATTTAATTTAATTTTAATCATTTTTATTGTTTAATTTTTATTTAGTATTATTTAATTTGGGCCTAAAATTATCCATTAAGGACTTTTTTGGATTTTAGAAAATAGTTAACCCTAATTTGTTTCATTATATATATATATATATATATATATATATATATATATATATATATATATATATGTGTGTGTGTGTGTGTGTGTGTACGGAGTGGAGAAGAAAAAAAACTAAGAGAAACACGCGGCCGGAATGTTCAAATAGTAAGTAACGTAGCAGTCTTTTCTCATTCCGATCCTCACTGATTTTTCCATCGGCATACCATCACGTAAACTCATTCATATTACTGACAAGTATATATAAACTAGTTTGCTATTGATACAGTATAATTTTGCATTGATACATTCTAGTATTGCATAACACATTCCTATAATTTGGTTTTGATTTGAAATATATTATTCAAAATTTGGTTATGCTAACGTTTTTTCATAATATATAATAATTTTTTTTATAATCCTATTGTTAATACATATTGCTTTCTAATATATAGTTTAATTTGTTCATCTTTTTATTTTAGTTTATTTTTTATTTCTTATATTATTATTTTTAGATTGAACCGTATCGATACGCTATTTGCATATTGATGTGCATAATGCCTGACATTTGTATTGGTTCGATCTGGTTGCGATGATCCTATTTCCGCGGTAGCAACTCTATTGTTTTTTTACACCTTTTAAATGTCCTTTCGCTTTTCTATTTTTATAAATTCAGATCCGCAGAATTTGGATCCGGTTGCGATGATTGCGCTTTCGCGTTAGCTACTTTGTTGGTTTTTTATAAAATCTTAAAAATTCTTTTACTTTATTTTTTTCTCTATTTAGATCGTTACAATTCGGATCCGGTTGCGATGATCGCATTTCGCGTTTCCAACATTAAAGAATTTTTATTACATTTAAAATTCCTTTTTATTTGCGCTTCTTCTTTTTTTTTTTTTGTAAATTCATATATGCCCGATTTGGATCCGGTTGCGATGATCGCGCTTTCGCGTTAGCAACTTTGTTGGTTTTTATCAAATCTTAAAAATTCTTTTACTTTATTTTTCTTTTTATGTAGATCAGTACAATTCGGATCCATGATTGCGATGATCGCATTTGTGCGTTAGCAACATTATTGTTTAAGACGTTTAAAATTTTAATTTTTCTATGCATTTTTATTTAATAATTTTAGATCCGCCTCCTCTCTCCGTTTTATAACTAATAAGGGTTCGTATCAAGTTTTTTCTCTGACATTTTTTTTCTTTTCACTTATTTATTTATTTGCTATTTAAATTCCTAGAAAAATTGTATAGGTCGCATGGCTTTTCTTTTTGTAATAGCCGTAGTTTTATTTCTCGCAAGGTTTGTTATACTTATGTATCTCTCCCAAATCCTTGTAATAGCATAGGGATTTTACTTTCCGCACTTTACATTCCGCTATTTTATTTTGCAACTGTGTAGTAATTAGGGTTTGTATGACAAAACTAAAAAAATAATCTAGAAAACCCTAATTCAAGATAAATAATTGAAACTAATCCACACAATGACACTTGCACCTCTAGGGTAGCCTCTCTCAGTTGCCTTACGAACATGGTCATGTCCCTCGAAGGTAGGGATACTTTAGCAAAATATGCTTACAAATAATATCATCATCGTCCCTTCGATATAAAGATCATAGTCCCTCAATGACCCTTCGAATTGCCTACGAAAAATGATCTTGTCCCTCGATGACCCTTCGAGTTGCCTACGAAAAATGATCTTGTCCCTCGATGACCCGACGAAAAAATGATGATAGTCCCTTCGAATTGCTAAGGTATCCTTACATGTTGTCTTCTATGACCATTCGATGACCCTTCGCCGTCCCTTCACATCCAATAGATAGGACTACCTACCCACTAATGGTATGGATAGTACTATCTCTCAAGGAAAAGGATAAGTACAAGAAAGACCTTATAAATTAAGGGTAAGTAACTTTTAAATGCTTGCTCACAACTAAAAAAAAACAAATACTTTTCACACCTTACACTTTCAAAAATATTTTCCAAAACAAACACTTTCTATACATTCTTACACGAATTATTACAAAGTCAACTTTTACAAAATATTTTCTAAACACACACGGCATTTCAAAAAAAAGCAAGTTAAAGTGAGCAAGCAATTAAGAGCCTGTAGATAACTGCGGATGAAAAGGGGTGCTAACACCTTCCCTTTTCATAACTTACCCCCCGAACTCAAAATATTTTCAAAAAGATCTTTCCTGTTCTTTTCACCTTTCCTAAATAAATTGGATAAAAGAAAAGTCGGTGGCGACTCTTGCTAACCGCAACATGTTTTGCGAAAACAAAATTAAAAAGTCAGTTCTCCAGCGTATTACAGAACTGGCGACTCTGCTGGCGACATACTTAAAGGAGGGGTTACCTTAGGGTTCAGATCACTTTAATTGCTTTAATTATCTGTTTTGTGTGCTTTACTTTTAAGGGTTTTGTCTTGGGGGGTATTACTTGGGTAAATGATCCTACACCCAGATCTAGGACCTTAGGTAAGTGGCAAGAGACCAAGGAGACTGTACAACATGTACCGCTACAGTTGATATGGTAGCCATCATTAGTGTAACACTTTGGTTTGTACTGATGTTCCTCGAGGCTTGGATTGGGGATAACATTAGGCTGCCGCGTGGTGTCATTAAGCACTAATTTGCCCTTAGAACCCTAGTTGAACTTAGCCTTGGCCATTAGAAGGTAGTGAGATAGCCGGTTTGGCATGTTCCAAATTTGGTTGATACTCGAGACTACGCTCATTGAGATTGGACTTTCGGGATATGTTGGTCGGCCACTCGAGTGTCGCAATAAAATAAAGCCTTTGAGAAAGATCCGTGATATGAGTCCTTTAGAACCCAGTTACTATTCTAGGACAGGTTGAGCCAACTAAACCTCAGTGGGGAAGGGTACTTACCTTTGGACTTCATGCAAGCCTTTAAACCTAAGGCTACTTGCGTGACTTGTTTGTATTCACTATCTAACAACTTGAATTCCTTGCAGGATTTGTTTGTACCCTAACAACTTGAACTCTTTGCGGGACTTACTTGTCCTGGTGCTTTTACTTAATGCATAACATCCACACACCATCATAACATAGCATGTTAACTAACCTTTTTAAGGATCTTAGGGATTTATGGCGCACAATTTGCAGGTGCTATTATGGAAGGATTATCAAAAGCCAGATTTCTATCAAGAGGCAAGAGAATTTATTTTCTTCTAGCCAGATGCCTTCAAACTCAAAAGAGCAGTATCCTAAATCAGAGGCTATGACCCACTTGATATGGCGAGCTTGATTCTTATAGAAGGACGTTCAAAGATGAAAAGTCAAAGTTCTTCAGACAAAGCTGCAACCAAATTCAATTTCTAATGTTGCAAATTAGATTCCATAAAGATCCTTGAAAACATTGCATACGCATTTACATACATATCATAAAAGGTTTCCACAACGGGTTTCTCATCTCCTCGCTGTTTATTTCAGCAGAAAATGGCATTAGAACAAGTTGTCAAGGATCTCCAGACTCAGAACACCCAATTCCAAGAGATGATCCTGAGCATATTCAAGGGGCAAGAAGAGTTGAAAGCCCTCCTCACTAAGGACATGAAAAAGATAAATCCTGAAGACAACAAGGATGATCAATTGGAACAACTGAAAGCTGAGATGGCAGAGATGAGAATCCAGATGTATGGTTAAATGGCTCTTATCCAAAACTTAGCTTGGGGTCAAGAAGAGCCGAGAGTCCTCATCAATAAACTTCAAGACAACAGAGACGAGGATCAGATCATCAGTCGGCCTCCAAGGAAACAAGCTGACTTGGTTGAGAAAAATATGACGATAAAAGAAGGAAAGAGACAGGTTACTACTGATATTCTTTCAATTAAAGGAAGAAGGCCTTATAGGGTTGTCTCACCACCAGTTCAACAATAGAAAGATCAGCGTAGGCAGCATGGTGGTCAACGTACTTGGAAATCCAAACCTAAACAACCATTTACCCCGTTGCACATGCCACTGTCCCAGGCTTTGCAACAATTGCACAATCAGAACTTGATAACTCTGTTACCTTCATACTCAGCTCCAGCCAACCTTGCTCCTGGTTACAAACCTAACGCAAGATGTGTTTATCATTCGAATAGTCCTGGTCATGATACTGAAGACTGTGGTCCATTGAAACATAGGATACAAAATCTGATTGACGAAGGAGTCCTCGAGTTCACACCAGATGGTCAGATTGAGTTCTTCTATCGCCCACCTAATATCGAAGTTGCAAGACACATCGTCTGAAGTGACAAGTTCAAGAAGGGAACCTTTGAAATCATTTAAATTTTCATTTGTAATTTCTTTTGTTGGCTTAAGCACTTACTATTATGTCAAACTTTGGTTTTTTCACATTAATGCATTGCGTGTGTTTGTCTTGAATTTATCCATTCGTTTCACTATATTTAAACTATGCTTCTTACTTATCTTTTGTGATATTTAACTCTCGTTAAAGCTGTAAGCCTTTAGAGGGAGGATGATGAAAACAGTACCATAATTTCATACGGTATGCTTTTGAACAGACCGTGCTGACGATGTGCAGGCATTGTTTCAAATCCTAAACATTGGAGTTATAAGGAAGTTAATCCCTAGTCAACCCCTTTGAGCCTAAGAAGTAGGAGTTTTCCTTCTCATGCAAATTAAAACCCTTAATCATAACCTGAGGCAGGGTAGTTCCTCAGTTAACTCAATTATGACAGTTGATCTTTTGTATACAATTAGTGATGGTTCCCTGTAATAATTAAGACGGGCAGTCAATATCTATCAAAAGAAAAGCACGCTAAGTCAAAACCTATGAAGGAGACTTAGTAAAAATTGAGACATCTCGCTGACTGTGATCTCAAAATAAACAGTTCAGGAAAAAGTTAGGGATAACAAAGTCAAAAAGAGGTCACTACAAACCCTCAAAAGAAAAATTTTACAAAAAATAATGACTGCCTTTTCAAATAAACTTCCGGTTTTTGAACCATCACCAAACATCAGTGTTAAAATTCAAAAATCTCTAGGAATTTGAATGCATAGTTAACTGAGTATAGGACTGAAGAACATCACGGAGAATGGGTTAGGTACAAATAAACTTTGAGCCTTTATCATTTGTTTCTTAAACCGTGAACCAGACCACGTTACAACCCTTTAAAAGTCCTAGCTAAAGCATGGTTAGTTCGAAGGCATATTGTTACCAAAAGGTATCTTGACTCCTTTAGGGCTTGTTATAAATCTTGAGTTGACATCACAGTTTTTACAAACATGGTTTTGCTAAATAATTCGTTTTCAAAACTTCAAGACAGACATAAGCGTTGCATTTTGAATATCATTGTTTGCATATAACTAAGTGTTTGAAAACAAAGAAGTTCACATGATGAACATTCAATGAACAAAAGTCCTCCCGACAGACAAAGTTGCTTCAGAGGTGCATCGAAAAGCATAAATATTTCCTGCGCTGACTCAGTTGTTTAAAAGCCAATGTATACAAGGGGCATGGTCACTATCTTCCAATCAAGGGGCATATTATTATGGTGCATCCCGGTTATTTCTCTTGAGGCAACTCTTTTCAAATACTTCCATTCTGGGGAAAATCATCCTCCGCTAGGGGTAACGCTTTCTTTTCAAATCTGATTAGATCAAATTCAGTTGCAAGCTCCTCAACCATTAACCAGGGAATACACGTTCCACCGCTGTCTGGAAGCACATTCCTCCTGTTACATGGCATTGATCCCGAGTTTCAGTAAGAGCCATTGTGGGAGTTACTTGTCTGTGCCCATAGTATCAGATGGTGTCAGTATCATGTCTTCGGATCCAGTCATGATAATTCCTAGAAATTGTTTAGGGAAGTCGAGACTATCAAAAGTTCTAAATGCAGGTGATCTCGGGGGCAAACGAACTCTTACGTACGAAGAGCCATTCGTAATCAATAAGATATTTTCTGACGACACTACGAGGATTACTACCATGGACAGCGAAGATTTCTCGCACCCTGTGAAAACGGACATAGTCAAAAAAATACTACGCATGAAAAAGACCCGCTAGGTTGACAAGCCTAGGCAAAAATAAGGGCATCCCGGCGAACCAAAAGGTTCGGTAAAAACTTAGGGACATATATAAAAGAATTGTACACCCGGCAAGTCGAAAACCTGAAAAGGCAGCTTGGGCAAGAAAGGGTATCCCGGTGGACTAAAAACCTAAAAAGGCGGTTCAGGCAGAAGTTAGGGATTAAAGCGTACGACTTTGTCCCGTTGGATCATCCACTTACGAGTCAGTACCAATTTTCATTGCCAACTCCGTTCAAACAACGTATATCAATCTTATCATTTTCTACCGACAGCGAGTATTGAAATACTTGAATACATAGGGGCAATAGCAGAGTTGAAGCCCGAAGTGATCTTTTCCACCCGATTCGCTGTCACAGAATCAGCATTTACTAAAGACTCTTGGAGGTTGGAATCCCCAGCAAGTCCTATATCCAACAGATCTTAACAGAATCACCCCCACGGAGCCGATGTCATTGTAATATCCCCATAGAGCAATCTCCATGGAACTATCTCTAAAGAGCTATTTTCACAAGCTCGTCCCCAGTAGAGTTTATTCCTCAGCAGCGTTGCTTCCCCAGTGGAGATCATCCTCAACAGAGATATACTCCCCAGCAGAATTAACATACTCTCAAGCAACAGTTGGGATACTTTCCAGCAATTCACTCCCATATCTCCAAAGGATTGCCCAACAAGACAGAGGTTTGATTCTTTCCACAGCACGCTCCAGAGAGTTCCCCAACAGAGTTTATTTCTCCAACATCTCCTTCATGACAGAATTTCTCTCTTCAGCCAGGTCTATTCGAGATTGCGTCCCCAGTAGAGTACATAAAGAAACCTCCCCAACGGACGGCTTGACATGATCATCTTCCCCAATAGATCCCCTAACAGATAAAGGAATTTGATCATTTCCCCAGCGTACAACAGAGATTTCCTCAACGCAGCCTATGAAATTATAATCCCCATCGGAGGTTATTCCCTCTATGTAGTATACAGAATTCAATTCCCCAGCTGGGTTTATTTCTCTAACACTATAGAATCCTCTCCCCTAGCAGAATTTATTCAAGGATGCTATCCCCAGAAGAGTTGACACTCGCGTCTGAAACCTGGTCAGATAGTGTATCGGAGAATTATCCATCTCTTTTAGTCCCAGTCAGAATGCATACAATCAATTTCCACAGTAAAAGAACCACGGACTACCGACTCTCCTGACAGAATACTTCTATCCCCAAGCGGAAGTCAAAGATCCCCAGCGGAATATTCCTAAACGGAAAGTTTGAATCCCCAGTAGAGTCATTCCAAACAGGATCTGAAGATTTATTTTCTCCATCCCCAACAACAGTCAGGGATTTATTTTCCCCAATCAGACTTTACAATTCAAAGCCACCGCTACCTTCAGCGACATTTCATACCCATACATCATTTACAATACATCATAACATATGCATACAAAACGCATATAACATTCTCATTTATTTTAATAGCATCATTACGCAATGCATTACATATATCATGACATTGCATAAACATAACTTGGTTTTTTCAGGTTAGTTCTCAAACGGACAAATATTGTCAACAGTTTATCATCCTTTAGATACAATCAGTCGAAGATTCATTCTGATACTCCTTTGGATACAGTCAGGAGTAGACTCATTCCAGTACATCTTTTAGACACAGTTCAGATACAATCAAGACACAGATTCATTCTGATACTTATTCCAGTACATCTTCTAGACACAGTTCATATACAATCAAGACACAAATTCATTCTGATACTCATTCCAGTACATCTTCTAGACACAGTTCAGATACAATCAAGACACAGATTCATTCTGATACTTATTCCAGTACATCTTTTAGATACATTCGGTCGAAGACTCATTCTAATACTAATTATTTAGATACGGTCAGACGTAGACTCATTCTAATACGACCCTCAGATACAGTCAGGCAAAGACTCATTCTGATCTCCTTATAGATACGGTTAAGACATAGACTCATTCTAGAACATCATACAGATACAATCAAGGCATAAGAATCATTCTGGAACTCCCCAGCACGTCTGCTAGATACAGTTGGACACAGACTCATTCTAGTATATTTCTCAGATACAGTCAAACCTAGACTCATTCTGATACTCCTATCAGCAGTTACTTTGGATGGCATCTATAAGACCATCTTCATCCTGTCATCTTTCCGAATGGCATCTTTAAGCCCATTCAAGCAATACAATCAACCAACAAGCGCTACTTCGTGCACCCATGAGTGCAAATTTTTGGGCACTTAAGTGTTCAATCCTCTTCCACCTTCAGATCACGAATGACATACATGCCAATCTAACTCTTCAGGTTTAAGAAGATTGAACAGGGGCAGCTGTTGTACCCCAAAATTTTCCTGCCCTATTTTCTAACATTTAATTTATTTTTTAACTTTGATTTTATAAGTTGTTTGGTTCAATTTTTACTAACTTTTAAACAGTAAGTTTTACTCAAAAAATAGGTAACAGTTTACTTTAAATTGTTTAAATAACAAATAGTTGTTTGACCTTCATATGCTTTCAAGTGAATTTCTGTTTCGAATAAATGAATTGGCACAATTGGAAAAGAGATAAGGCTTGCAAGTATGAGGTCGCGGGTTCGAATCTCACATGTTACATTTTGAATTTGTTTATGTTATTTGTTACTAACTTTTTTTCCACTTTAAATTATTTTCAAAAAAATCACAAAAATTGTATTTTTTTAATATTTGTTTTTAATTTTCGTTTTTTATTTTAAGGCATTTTTGAAAAATAGTTATTTATTTGATTTTATGCACTTTTTACCAAAAAGGAGTGCAAAATTCATAATAGATACAAAAAAAAATATTTTCTTTTTGTGTATGCATAAAAATCAGATACTATTTGATTTTTATTCAGATATTATTTGATCCATAGGATTATTACTATTTTTAATTTAATTTAATTTTAATCATTTTTATTGTTTAATTTTTATTGAGTATTATTTAATTTGGGCCTAAAATTATCCATTAAGGAATTTTTTGGATTTTAGAAAATAGTTAACCCTAATTTGTTTCATTATATATATATATATATATATGTGTGTGTGTGTGTGTGTGTGTGTGTGTGTACGGAGTGGAGAAGATAAAAAAACTAAGAGAAACACGCGTCCGGAATGTTCAAATAGTAAGTAACGTAGCAGTCTTTTCTCATTCCGATCCTCACTGATTTTTCCATCGGCATACCATCACGTAAACTCATTCATATTCCTGACAAGTATATATAAACTAGTTTGCTATTGATACAGTATAATTTTGCATTGATACATTCTAGTATTGCATAACACATTCCTATAATTTGGTTTTGATTTGAAATATATTATTCAAAATTTGGTTATGCTAACGTTTTTTCATAATATATAATAATTTTTTTTATAATCCTATTGTTAATACATATTGCTTTCTAATATATAGTTTAGTTTGTTCATCTTTTTATTTTATTTTATTTTTTATTTCTTATATTTTTTTTTAGATTGAACCGTGTCGATACGCTATTTGCATATTGATGTGCATAATGCGTGACATTTGTATTGGTTCGATCTGGTTGCGATGATCCTATTTCCGCGGTAGCAACTCTATTGTTTTTTTACACCTTTTAAATGTCCTATCGCTTTTCTATTTTTATAAATTCAGATCCGCAGAATTTGGATCCGGTTGCGATGATCGCGCTTTCGCGTTAGCTACTTTGTTGGTTTTTTATCAAATCTTAAAAATTCTTTTACTTTATTTTTCTCTTTATTTAGATCGTTACAATTCGGATCCGGTTGTGATGATCGCATTTCACGTTACCAACATTAAAGATTTTTTATTACATTTAAAATTCCTTTTTATTTGCGCTTCTTCTTTTTTTTTGGTTGTAAATTCATATATGCCCGATTTGGATCCGGTTGCGATGATCGCGCTTTCGCGTTAGCAACTTTGTTGGTTTTTATCAAATCTTAAAAATTCTTTTACTTTATTTTTCTTTTTATGTAGATCAGTACAATTCGGATCCATGATTGCGATGATCGCATTTGTGCGTTAGCAACATTATTGTTTAAGACGTTTAAAATTTTAATTTTTCTATGCATTTTTATTTTATAATTTTATATCCGCCTCCTCTCTCCGTTTTTTAACTAATAAGGGTTCGTATCAAGTTTTTTCTCTGACATTTTTTTTCTTTTCACTTATTTATTTATTTGCTATTTAAATTCCTAGAAAAATTGTATAGGTCGCATGGCTTTTCTTTTTGTAATAGTCGTAGTTTTATTTCCCGCAAGGTTTGTTATACTTATGTATCTCTCCCAAAGCCTTGTAATAGCATAGGGATTTTACTTTCTGCACTTTACATTCCGCTATTTTATTTTGCAACTGTGTAGTAATTAGGGTTTGTATGACAAAACTAAAAAAAAAATCTAGAAAACCCTAATTCAAGATAAATAATTGAAACTAATCCACACAATGACACTTGCACCTCTAGGGTAGCCTCTCTCAGTTGCCTTACGAACATGGTCATGTCCCTCGAACGTAGGGATACTTTAGCAAAATATGCTTACGAATAATATCATCATCGTCCCTTCGATATAAAGATCATAGTCCCTCAATGACCCTTCGAATTGCCTACGAAAAATGATCTTGTCCCTCGAAGACCCTTCGAGTTGCCTACGAAAAATGATCTTGTCCCTCGATGACCCGACGAAAAAATGATGATAGTCCCTTCGAATTGCTAAGGTATCCTTACATGTTGTCTTCTATGACCATTCGATGACCCTTCGCCGTCCCTTCACATCCAATAGATAGGACTACCTACCCACTAATGGTATGGATAGTACTATCTCTCAAGGAAAAGGATAAGTACAAGAAAGACCTTATAAATTAAGGGTAAGTAACTTTTAAATGCTTGCTCACAACTAAAAGAAAACAAATACTTTTCACACCTTACACTTTCAAAAATATTTTCCAAAACAAACACTTTGTATACATTCTTACACGAATTATTACAAAGTTAACTTTTACAAAATATTTTCTAAACACACACGACATTTCAAAAAAAAGCAAGTTAAAGTGAGAAAGCAATTAAGAGCCTGTAGATAACTGCGGATGAAAAGGGGTGCTAACACCTTCCCTTTTCATAACTTACCCCCCGAAGTCAAAATATTTTCAAAAAGGTCTTTCCTGTTCTTTTCACCTTTCCTAAATAAATTGGATAAAAGAAAAGTCGGTGGCGACTCTTGCTAACCGCAACATGTTTTGCGAAAACAAAATTAAAAAGTCAGTTCTCCACCGTATTACAGTGTGTTAGTCTCTTTTTTCCATAGCATTGCATGTCATTGCATCTAAGGGCAAAGTTTTCGGTTATCTGTATTTAAATACCTTTCATCCGATAAAGATATTTAAATTGGAGGAACTGTCATACCTCAAATTTTACTGTTAAATTCTTTGATCTTTTGCAGTTCATTCTAGGTCAATATTATCGTGCATATCCCAATTTATCAGGTAGAACGAACTTGTTGGATTTAGAGAGGAGTCAGTCAAACTAAAAGTCGGTTCCGATTAATTTTAAAACCTAACAAAATGCTATATTTTTCTGAGTGATTTTATTCCATGCTGATAATTTTGGTGCAGTCATTTTATTTTAAGGAATTTCGATACCCGACCTTTTTGTTCGCATTTATGCATTTTTATTTATAGTTTTTTTATTATTTAATCTTTCAATTAATTTAGAATCAATTTAGTTAACTTTATTTTCATTTTATCATCTTTTTCTTTATTTCATTTCTTAGTAAAATTTTTTAATTAATTTAGTTTAGTTTAGTTTATATAATTAAGTTTTTATTTTAGTTAGCCATATTTTATTTCATCTTTCTTTATTTGAATTTTTGTTATTAATTTAAAGTTAATTTAAATTTTTTAGTTAATTAAAATTTTAGTTTAGATAAATTTAATTATTTCATCTCTTTTTTTTCTGGCTAGATAATTTTTCTATTACTTTAAAATTAAATTAAGTTTTTTAGTTAATTAAATATTTAATTCAGATTAGATGTTATTTAATATTAGTGTAATATTATTATTTTATATTTGTTTTATTTTATTTAGGAACATATATATATTAAAATTTTAGAACAAAATTATTCTTTTATTTTAGTCTTCAAACAAAATCAGACACATTCATCACATTTTCAAAATAATCAATAAACATGTCCCAAGCATGTCTATTTGAAAAAAAGGAAGTATTTATTACACAAAATCAACCGAATCACCTATATAAAGAGGGGACCCTTTGTAAAACAATTCACGTACAAATACACTCACAAAACCAGTTTTCACAATAACATATTCATACACACCAATCCTAATCTCTCCATTCTCACATACATAAATCTCACCAATTTCTATACATTTTTTTATACTAAAACTCTTGTTTTTTTAACCTTCTTCTTGGTATATCCACTACATTTTTATTCTTACAACTAACCCACTTACTAACACCCACTATCATGCATAAATTTTGACACCGAAAAAAAAATACTATAGGCAAAACATGCATGGTTGCTATGAGAATCTTGTATCAGTTGAACCATATTTGCAAAACCTTTTAATTTAAATTTTTAATGACATGATATTCGATTAATTTAGATTTACTTTTACTGTTGAGATATTATTTTTATTTATGTATCCATTATCTTTCTTTTATTGCCATGGAATAAATAACTTGATTATTAGGTGCAGCTTTCATTAAGCTATGTTAATTACAAGGCAAATAAGATACAATAGCATTTGTTACTGGTGTTTATAGTTTGACATATTTTGAAAGGGAGTCTTCACGTTAACTCTTACTTTTTTTATTTGCAAATTACAAATTGAAATATTGTTTATTGATAAAATTTTGTTGATACTATTCACGTGCAGGAAATGTAAAAAAGCAGTAGCTTGAAGGTAGAAGAGGAGAGACGAAGAGGGAAAATTTGCAGAATCAACATCACCACTCTGAAACTCTCTGATTCCATTCCCGTCAGGATACGTAGGCACGAGAAGCGATGTCATGGCGAGCATACTTAGGAATAACACCTTAGGTCTCCCTTTTACCTTTTCACCCTTTAGCAGACAAAATAAAAAATAACACTACAAAACAAGAGATTCCTATAGAATACTACAGATACTTAGGATGCTAACACCTTCCCTAGGTATAACCAGCCCCCGAACCTTAGATCTCTTGCATTGTTTTTACATTGCAATTAGGGTTTTCGATCTTTACCTTTTCCTTTGGATAAATCAAAGTTCGGTGATGAATTTCAAAGATTTGTGATTCAAGTTATTAACAGCTTCATATCTGATTCTCACTTTGACAATGATGAATAATTAGAGCAACACGAAATAACTTCAAACATAATAGTTCAGCCTCAAAGCAATGTGTTATTCATTAAACAGGAGGCTCCTGTCATACCCCAATGTTGCCCCTTGATCAATAAATTGATACACACATCGTGACATTTGCATGAATTGCATATCATGATATGCATATCAGCTCACATAATGCTTAAAATGTCTACCAGAATAAATTTTGGGTTCTATAGACATACCGGTTGAATCGATTTTTGAATGTACATAAAATTAGCGGGCACAAAATTTCGATATCGAGCTTATAAACGTAAGTGTTATTAATTTACCATTCGTGTAGTTTAGCTTGGCGTGCTTATTTTATTTTTTTTACTCTGTTTGCAATCGCATTTTTATCAACTTGAGCCTTTTCAATTAGGCACTTTTTTTACCTCAAATGTTTTTTCAAAACCGATTTGTATTCTAGAAATTTATTTTGCACTGATCATTTTGGTGCATTTATTATATTTTTCCAGGAATTTTTGCGCTTGATTTTTATTTTTTTATCCTTTTTATTTTTGTTTTTTTAGTCAAAATAATCAGAAAAATTATTTAGATTTAATTGAGTATTTAGTTTGAATTTATGTTGCATTGTTTTGTTTTCAATTTAGTTACTAAATCTAGTTTTAGTTTTTAAATAAAAATAACAAGTGAAAAAAACAAAAGAGAATACAACTGAAAAATTCAAAACTCACTCCACTCACCACTTGACACGCGTCCCTCTCTCATATGGATAAGAAAAATACTGAAGTGAAATAGGACCGCCTATAAAAAAGAATCTGAGGACCATCACACTTGGTGCCAGCTAGCACCATTCATAATCCTCATGTACTATCTCATTAACGGGCAAGAAGGGAACGAGTCATAAAAGAAAAAAGATAACGAAATAACATTTTTTCATAGAAAACCCAAACAAGGCCTTCAATCCAAATGATGAAAGCTTGATTGTCCCTTGAATAATCTTGATAATTGTTTGAGAAGTGGATGGAGATGGCATGGAAATAAACACATGAACCATACTTGAATCAGCTTTGAAAATATGCACCAAACTTGAACTTCTCTTTATCAAATGATGTTAATTGAAATTTGACATGAATGTGACCTAAGATTATAAGTCATGCCTTGGAGTGAAAGCTCTTGTGGACCACTTGTTGACCAAAACTTTGACTTTGAGAATCCAAACCCTAATTTAGAAACCAAGCTTGATCCTTTGATTGCATGTCCTTACCTTGTACCATAAAAAAACAACACATATTTTTGTATTTTGAATAAGGTTAGCAAAGTTAGAATGTAAGAAAGAAAGAAAGGTAAAAAGAAACACAAAGGGGTGCTTGGTGATCCCCCACAAAGGCAAACCCAAAGAGGTGAAGGTTAGGAGGATGCCATGCTAGCAATCTTCGTTGAAATGCAAATGATATGATACGTGGAATCTTATGGGTAAAAATTAGGGTATGACAGTCTCCACATGGGTTAGTACGATATCACCGTCATTCTGCAGTTAACAATGTTTTAAATAATGGTTTCAAAGGGTTTTTGATTGTGAAAAGTAACAATTGCATGAAAATTATGTAACAACGGTAAAATATTCGAAAATTTAACGTTTAAAAAGCATGTCAAGACGAAAGTTCATTAACCTATTTCATATGTATTCAATTAATCTAGCATGTGAACTTCATTAATAATCAATAAAACCATGTATCACTCGTCTATACCGCTTATGTCTAACATGTATTGCGAATTTTACCATATTGTTTAATCTAAGATCTCTCAACCTATTAAACAATACAAATAACATTATAACTTGATAAAAGTGAATATCAAACTCCAAATCTATGTCTAGAATTTGTCCTTTGATAGATGAAAACTTAGGTCAAGACTTGAAACATATTTCTCAATAATGATTCAAACCACAAATATAACATAAAAGAAAACATAATCACCTATATTGATCATTAACTTGTTCACATACAAAGGATCAGAATAAATACATACTAGTTAGATTAATTATATCTAATCTTGACAAAAAGGGGTTTAGCTACACATCATGGTAACTTTCTTCAAAAGAAATGTAAAGAGATGAATAAGCATCCAAGTTGAATAGTCGACAAAGGTTACTCTGATTAATTGATTCAGAGTTTTTTTTTACTTCTACAATGAGTTTTTAAGGTTCCAAGACTAAGATATTCTAATAGAGATGCAAAAAATAATCCTTGGATCCTATTTATACACAGTTACAATTTTCATGCCTCACCCGCGCGAAATATGCTTTTTTAGACACCCTTCAGCCAGAAAAGTATCAAACCGCCCTTAGACAAATATATTGTCTTGCCTAGTGTTAGATGTCGAACACGCTATATATTTGTATTTTATACTTGGCATTTTTCAACACTTTCTTGTTTTAATTGTGGATTTTAATATTGAATTGTTTTTGTTCTTCAAACATTGTAATTATACCTTTAGTGCTTGTAATATGTGTGCTATTGTGCAATTAAGTGCACTTGTTGATCAAAGAATGATGACATAAAAGATTGATGCAAGTTGCCAAAGAAAAGAGGAAAACAACAGAAGGTTCGATTTACGAACTCTGGCGAACTTGCCAGCGAATGTTCGCTTTGCGAACTGTGTCAAAGATCCCAGCGAATAGCTCCAGAATTGGACAGTAGGAAAAGGGAGTAAAGTTCGCTTTGCAAACTCCCAGCAAGTGTTCGCTGTTTCACTCGCTGTGCGAAAGTCCTGGCGAAAAACTCTTGGCTGAGGCAGTGGCAAAAGGAACCAAAATTTGCTTTGCGAATGTTTTGGCGAGTGGTTCGCTTTGCGAATGAAATGTTCGCTTTGCGAACCCACGATTACAGTTAACGGTGATTTAAGCCTTCAGTGACACTTCAGGTGCCATTTTCTTCATTCGTTAGGCGAATGGATCATTCGTAGTGCGAATGTATCAGATTTCAAGTGAACTATAAAGTGATTTTTACTTTTTCTTGGGATCATAACTTCATTATTTCACACCATAACCTTATTTTCTGAGTTTTGATCCTCCAAGGGTGATTTTTCACAAAGCAAAGCTGGATTTGCATCCGATTTCGATTCTTCGTTGCAAATGATTTTTCATCTCTTCCCCAAACTTGTGAAGCAAGCAACCATGAATATATGTAGCTAAACACATCTTGTGTCAAGATTAGTGGTAGGTGATCCAATATGTTTTATGTATTCTTCTTGATTGTAAGCCTGTGAACCTTGTTGATGATATATATAAAAGAAAAACTTTGTTTACATTGTATATTTTGTTTTATTTCATGTTCGAGAGAAATCTCATAAAACTTGACCTAAGTTTCATTCCATCAATATTCATAAGGCTAGAGATAGTTTTGAATGTTTGATGCGTATTTTTTTTGCAAGTGTACGAACGCGTCAAAGTAATATAAAAGATTATCGTATCCACAGAGACCAAGTGTTAATCTATCGCTATCTATTGTTAAGGTGTGTATCTAAGGTGATTGAAAATAGTAGTTTTGAAGAGTGCACGGTAGTAAATAAAGTAATTAAAATTAATTGATAAAGACAGGTTCGAATGCAATTCACACAACCAATTGATAATCCAAGTACTTGCTAATAGAACTACTTACGGGCAATATCTTCTACTTTGAAAAGAACTAATTTGACAGGAACTGTCGCTTTCGCGTATTCAGAACCGAGTTGTACCCCCTAATCAAACCCTCTTATTGTCACGGATAAAAAGGCGCGCATTGCGTTAGAGTAGTAAACCTATTTTTAAGAAATATAGTATCTTGACCAAGTTGAAAAGTATTTTAACCTGGATTTTCTAAAAAAAATGAGGTTCTTACGAACCAGACTTTAAACTTCTTAACGCGTCCGAAAATGGTTTTAAAATCTCTTTTCCTTTTAAATTAAAAACTCCTAATAAACTAAGCAAAGCGCTTTCGCTGTTTTTGAAATAGTTTAAAAACAATTAAGTTTAGATAGGCGTTGGACGGCTTTCGATCTTACCCAACGGAATTTAAGAACAGGAAAACTTATATTGAAAGTTAAAATAGCCCTTAAGTGTTTCCACTAACAATTGTACAGATTATCGGTTCAGTTATGATCTTCACATTCTAACCTTTATAAAATTAGCCAGACATGGTAAAGTAAAAGTTCATTTTTAGATTTTTCATAAAAAAGGAGTATTTAAGTGCGAGTGCGGAAAGTAAATGAAAGTAAAGCAGCGCGGAAGATAAATGAAATTAAAAGACAGTGCAAGAAATAAAGTTGACAAAAGGTAAAGTAATAAAAACCTGCTCCAATCGGAGTGGTTGAATAAAATGCGAACTGAAAGTAAAATGGCGGCAGGATTAACTTCCTTCCAGAGTGCTCCAAGACTCAATCTCACAGGCTCTTACAGACTCGATCTCTCGAATGTAGTAACACCTCGATGTGAAGCAATTACCACTATTACACTGATATATGCTTATGAACAACTAAGCTTGGATGAAGAAAAACGAAAATCTAAAGTCCTATTTATAGGCAAGGAATCATGTGGAAAAGACAAGGATGCCCCTAGCATTTGAATTTGGGCGGGAACTTATTTTGCTCTTGTGGCGCCCGCCACAACACCATGGCGCCCGCCATGAGTGTAAAATTGCTTGGGCAGTTGGAGATCGTGGGGAAAAACAGTTGAGAGGAGTTTGAGACATGGCCACGTCATGGAAGACCCTGTGGCGACCGCCAGAGTGGATGCCATAAGTGCAAAATGCTGATTTTCTCTATTTTAGCTCATTTCGGCTCCTTTTCCGCTCCTTTTCTCGCTTGGGGCTCCGATTAGACTAAAAACCTGAAAACAAAGAAAAACATAATAATAACATAATAAAATGACATTAAAAGACTAAGAATGCATGCGAAATCGGAGTCAAAAATACGGTGAAATTCAGTGTCATCAGATTCTCCCACACTTAGACCTTTGCTTGTCCTCAAGCAAAACATTTAAAGCTCAAAGTAAGAAAACTAGTGCTGACACGTGATTCGGGCAAAAAGGGCTTCTAAGTTCAAGTCAGGATGCAGTGACAGGTACTAAGTGAACCAAGGGTATCGTAATGACACTTATCCGCAGAGGCAGACATAAACTTCATTCTTATATTAATCAACTGTATCATCCCACAATAACTAGGCCTACCTCTTCATCTCTTTTTGGGCCCTTTTCATTCAGGCGCAATCACATTAAGCCCGTTATCCGTACATGTTTCATAGTAGAGTGACCTGTTAGTGATTCTGATCCAAAACGTAGGGTTTCTGGCACATAAGACTGTGTAAACCCTTTTATTTAACCCAAATGCAGTTGTGGGGGATCGGATCGTAATCCGCCCTACCGAGTTCAGCGCCAGATACCTCTGAACCAACTAACAATGTGTGAGCTAAAATTATATATATATATATATATATATATATATATATATATATATATATATTTTTTTTTTTTTTTTTTTTTTTTTTTTTTTTTGTGGCAACAATTCAACTTTTTGGTTTAAACGACCTTGTGAGGGTCATCTATCCGGAGTTTGCCTTTTTCTTTATTTATTTTACTGGATCATTCACTTATGCTCATCAGTCCCCTACGTAGAAAATGCTTAGGCCGGAGCTGACTGCTGAAATAAACTACTTAGGACAAATTTGAAAATGATAATTAAGGCCATGGTACATGGGGTTTTGGAATGATTCCTATATTCGTGAAGTCTACGGTGCTAAAACGATACTAATGTTTCAAAAAGTTCACCTAAGTCACCACATCCTAATCCAAACCTGTCTTAAAGCCCAAAAAACGTGTAGAACAACAATGTTTTCTTTTTGCAAAAAATTTTTTGTAGGGCTAAAGAAATGGGGAAAAATGAGGGTGCACTAGGGATACACTGTACTGGTGACTCGTCAGACTCATGCATTTTCTAGAAAAAAGACATAGACAAAAACAAGAAATAAACAACTAACTAAAAATGGAAATAGAAAGCAATAAAATCCCCTCCCACACTTAAATCGAACATTGTCCCCAATGTTTCGAAATAAGATAAGGAGAGTAACCTGTAAAACTACTGATGTGGACCACTGGTGCCCTCGTCGTTCTGCTGGGAATGCCTGGGACGACGGGATCTGCTACGATGCTGGTGTCTCCGGTCCAATCGGGCTGATAAGGCCGCCTGGGCATCTCTGACCTGTCGAAGGTTACCTAGAACGGAACCTTGAGTAGCCTCCATAAGCTGGTAATGCCGGCGGTTGAAGTCTTGCTGACGGGATTGCTCGTCTGCGATCGCAAGCAAGGTGCGAGAAACGGACTCGAAGGATCGATCTGTCCTCCGTCGTGATTCTTCCATGAAGCTCATATTATCCGTCAGTTGTTGCTGAATGGTAGAGAGAAGGTCATCTCGCCTTTCTTCTCTAGCCATAAGGTCACGCCACATCTCCTCAGTGACATAGGATCCAGGGACTGAACCTGCAAAAGGGTTAGAGGAAGAGGGTGCGGTGTGTGGTGGTTAAGGATGATGGGGGGACACATGAGGTATGGGAGACTGATCTCTCCGCTCAAATTCTTCGTCAGTGTCGTGTCCCTCCGTATCAGGAATATTAGGAGGAAGTGGACCTAGAACAGGTGGAGCATTTAAATCATAGGTCCAGTTCCTTTCATTACGTACATCGGTACGTCTACTGCAGGGCAAGGCAACAGATGGGATAGCTACACCATGATCATCAATACAAAACCACCCTCTCTTCTCGCTCGGCACAATTTCATATCTTTTAGAAATTTTAGGTTGATTGTGCGAGGAGTTAAGGGCTCTAGTGTGGCTATCTCATTGTTCAGGTTAAGGGCCCGAGCAATAGACGTAATCAGTCCTCCAAAAACAATCGGTCCTGTTTTATTAATAGTAACAGACATGTGAGAAAGCATAAACGGGACCGGATTGGTTCTTCTATTTGTGAGACTTCCTTGTAAAAACAGAAGCTCTTTAGCATTAACCTTATTTGGATTATCCCAGCCAAAAATAGTACATGCCAACAGGTATCTAAAAACTCTGATGGTCGGGTTGTGGATGGTCGATGCGAGAATTCCTTCAAAAGAAGTTATTAAATTATTTGACAATCTCTGCCAAAAAGGAAATGCATCGACCGACCATCCGTCATCCAAAGGGGTCTCACAAATAGCACCTTCCCAAAGAGGAATCCCTAACAGACTTGTTAGTTCGTCGGTACTGTACTTATATTCTATTCCAAACATTCTAAATTGGACAGTACCGACTGTGCTAGCAGTGTTAGGGTGGACAGTGTAGATCAAAGAACTTAGGAACTCAACTGTCAGTTTCTCAAAGGTTGGTTCTCGGTTTTCAAAAATAGAGTGCAGTCCCAAAAAATCAAGCAAATGATAAACACTATGATAAATACCCAAAGTATAGAGACAGTTGTCGTCCACGTACCTCGTCAAGAGAATTTCTCGACCTTGAAGCCTTTGAATATCCCTCCTCTGCCTATCCCCGGGTTTTCCTTCTCGCAAAATATATCCTTCGAACTCCATAGCTTGCTCCTTGAATTGATTTGAAGATAGTGAAGATGGGTTTAAATATAAGTTCGTAAAGGTGAGATTTTTATGGAATTTAATTGGTGGAATTTCAAATGGAAGTTTGAAAGGGTTAATGGATAGTGGGTATTAAATAAAGCTGGGAGCTTTTATGGGTTTTAATGGAGTTTGGGAAGAGGAGAAAAATGGGTTTTGGGAGTTTAGAGGTTCAAAAATGGTGGAAGATGAAGTTTTCCCCCGTATTTACCAGGACGCCGTGGCGGGCGCCATAAGGCTATGGCGGGCGCCATAAGGTCATTTTCGGACCTGGGCCAAAATTTTGAATTTTGGAATGGGCCTCTCTTACCTTTTGCATCTTGGGGGTCCCGATAGCGTTCTCATTTGTTTTCCTCTTCAACACGGGACTTGCACAATTTTTGTGGAAATAAAAATCAAATATTAAGAAAAATGAAATTATTATTGGATATATATATATAAAAGGAAAAATAAAAACACACATAATATATATATATATATAAAATCAAAGTACATAGGAAATATAGGAAATGCGAAAATACGAAATGTGTCCAGATATGCTAAAAAGTAAAGAAAACGCAGAAATACTGAATACTAAATAATAGAGTAGTAAGTCAGGGCAATATGATCAATCAGCTGGCTCCTCTGCCTAGATGGATCCACGAAGCTCAGCGATCTCGCGACGAAGCTCTCCGATCTCCTGGTATAAAGAGTCTGCCTCAGTAGCATGAGTGAGATCAGATACCTCAATCTGCAAAGCAAGATCAGCTACCTCCTGTTTGAGCTTGGCAGTCTCTCTGCGGAGCTCAACAACCTGGGTGTATAAATCGGGTGGCTGCAAAGACAAATTATTAGATAATACAGTGATTTTGGGAGACGGAGGTGTAGGGGTGTACTCAGCAATAGGAGGTGATCTAGGCTCCTCAATAGTCTCTCCATAACCCTCCAAAGCATATCTCCAATTAGCTGGGTCATGAACACTGGTCATCATCGGATCAGGCAGCAAAAAGTAATGAATAGCCTCGTTGTCGATCAACAATCTGAACTGGTTGGGGTTTGCAGAGGCTCTCCTTATCAACCCTCTGTCTAGGCAGAAATCAACGTCCATGGTGGTGTATTCACTGAAAACGCTGAGATGTAACAACTTACGCGATAGGCCTAAAGCAGCAGCAATCTGGGTAACAATACCTCCCACATGAATAATACCTACTGATGACCTGGCAATACTGCTAAGACCTTTCAGCAGAAAGTTCCCACATGCCACAGGACGTGACTGGGTCGCACAAAACAGTAGAAAGATCTCCTCCTCACTAAGCAAGGTCTCAGCATCTGGCAATCCAAAGAAAGTGTGTGCTATGATCATCTGAAAATACCTCAATGCAGGGTTGTGGATAACATGTGAGAACTGGGTGGAAGGATCCTGACTCCCTCCACCAGAGATATCACTCTAGAACTTCTCCACTTCCCTACTCAGAAAGTATCCCATAGGTGTCTCAGGAATAGCATCAGGGGTCGTCTGAAAACCTAATAAATCACCAAACTCCTTATGAGTGAAGGAGTACTCAGTCCCAAATAACCTGAAAATAGCACATCCATCTGGTCCGGCCCAGGGGTCATAAGAAAATGAGCTGAGGAACTCCAAAGTGAGGTTCCTATAGGTGTTGTTCAGGTCGTCGAACTGGTCCCATTGAAGCTGGTGGCATAAGAATCTGACACTAGGCTCAATGCCTAAAGCCTCCATGCAAGCTTGATCTGGGTACCTCGTAGGTGCCATAGGACGCCTGAAGTGGACAAAGTAACGCTCTCTCTGGGCGTCATTCCTGAAAGTCACATGCATGTCGTCAAAATTCTGCATTCTGCACAGAGTTAGGAAGAAGGTCCTGTAAAACACAAACATTTCAAACATTAGTCCTGACAAAATATAACAAGAAATAAAATAAAACAAAATGTAGAAAAAGTAAATAAGGTAAGAAAATCATGGGTTGCCTCCCATGCAGCGCTTGTTTAACATCGTTAGCTTGACGACTGGAACTTATACATCTCTTGTCGGGATTGGTGGATCACTTAGAGTGTGGCTGGAGTAGGTTGTTGGAATGTCTCCTCCTTCGTAGAGCTTCAGTCTTTGTCCATTGACGATGAATGGTTTACATGTCTCGTTTTTTATTTCAACAGCTCCAGACCTCAGAATTTTTGATACTTTGAAGGGGCCAGTCCATCTTGAACGGAGCTTTCCTGGGAAGAGCCGTAGCCTAGAATTGAACAGGAGAACAGGGTCGCCTAAGTTGAAGTCTTTTCTTACGATTCTTTTGTCGTGCCAAGCTTTTGTTCTTTCTTTGTATATTATGGCATTCTCGTAGGCTTGCTGTCTGAGTTCTTCCAATTTGTGGATGTCAAGGATACGCTTCTCACCAGCAGTTAGGTAATCCAAATTCAAAGTTTTAATGGCCCAATAGGCCTTATGCTCTAACTCAAAAGGTAAATGACAAGATTTTCCATAGACTAGTTGGTAGGGGGTTGTTCCTATAGGGGTTTTGAAAGCGGTTATGTAGGCCCATAAAGCCTCTTGAAGCTTTTGGGACCAATCTTTTCTGGATACAGAGACAGTTTTTTCTAAAATTTGTTTAATCTCCCTATTAGATACTTCCACTTGGCCACTAGTCTGTGGGTGATATGGTGTTGCTACTCTATGCTTAACTCCATACTTGCTTAAAAGCTTATCAAATATTCTTGATATGAAGTGAGATCCTCCATCACTTATAACTAAACGGGGTGTTCCAAATCTGGGGAATATATAATTTTTAAATAATTTAATCACTACTCTAGTGTCGTTTGTGGGTGCAGCTATCGCTTTAATCCATTTAGACACGTAGTCTACTGCAACTAAGATATACTTGTTTCCTAAAGATGGTGGGAATGGTCCCATGAAATCTATACCCCATACGTCGAAGAGTTCTACTTCTTGGATGTTTCTTAAAGGCATTTCGTCGCGTCTTGAAATATTTCCTGTGCGTTGGCATCTATCACATTTGACAATGTAAGCATGGACATCACGCCACATGGTAGGCCAGAATAGGCCAGCTTGAAGAATCTTGGCGTAGGTCTTAGAGGTGCTTGCATGTCCACCATAAGGCGCAGAGTGACAATGCTGAATTATACTTTCTACCTCGTCTTCTGGAACGCAACGGCGGAAAATGCCATCTTTACCTCTCTTGAAAAGAAGTGGCTCGTCCCAATAGAAGTTTCTAACATCACTTAAGAACTTCTTCTTCTTGTGGTAATCGAGATCAGGGGGTATGATATCAGCAGCTAGGTAATTAACAAAATCAGCGTACCAGGGCACGTTACTTACAGCTAAGGATTTTTGAAAGTGCTCATGAGGGTCTGGTTTTTTATCTTCAATGGTTTCCAACTGGGCTATCAGTCTATCATAGGCAAAATCATCATTTATGGGTACTAATTCAGGATTCAGGTATTCTAGCCTAGATAGGTGATCGGCTACTACATTTTCTGTGCCTTTTTTATCTCGGATATCTAAGTCGAACTCTTGTAGCAACAAAATCCATCGAAGTAACCTGGGTTTAGCATCTTTTTTACTTAGCAGGTAACGGATGGCAGCATGATCGGTGTAAACTATAATTTTGGCTCCTACTAGATATGATCTAAATTTGTCTATAGCGAAAACTACCGCTAGGAGTTCTTTCTCGGTTGTTGCGTAATTGAGCTGGGCGGCGTCTAGGGTTATACTGGCATAATATATTACATATAATCTTTTATCTTTTCTCTGACCTAGAACGGCTCCTACAGCATAATCACTGGCGTCACACATTATCTCAAACGGTTCAGACCAATCAGGGGGTTTCATAATGGGTGCTGAAATCAATGCTTGCTTCAAAAGGTTGAATGCTTCATTGCATTTTTCATCAAAGGCGAATTCAGCATCTTTCATTAACAGGCCAGTTAAAGGTTTTGTTATTTTGGAGAAGTCCTTGATGAAACGGCGGTAGAATCCAGCGTGTCCAAGGAAACTTCTAACTTCCCTGATAGTCTTGGGTGGTTTTAGGTTCTCTATAACTTCTATTTTTGCTTTATCTACCTCTATACCTCTTTCGGAGATTATATGTCCTAAAACAATTCCTTCAGTCACCATGAAATGGCATTTTTCCCAATTCAGCACAAGGTTCACCTCCACACATCTTTCCAGGATTTTCTCAAGGTTGATAAGACAATTTTGGAAATCAAAACCGTAAACCGAGAAATCATCCATAAATACTTCCATGATTCCATCTAGATAATCTGCAAAGATTGACATCATGCAACGTTGGAAAGTAGCAGGGGCATTACAGAGTCCAAAAGGCATTCGTCTGTAGGCAAAAGTTCCAAAAGGGCATGTAAAGGTAGTTTTTTCTTGATCTTCTGGATGTATAGGTATTTGGAAGAATCCCGAATACCCGTCTAGATAGCAGAAGTAAGAATGTCTGGCAAGACGTTCTAACATCTGGTCTATGAATGGTAAAGGGAAATGATCCTTCCTAGTTGCTTTATTTAACTTTCTATAGTTTATGCACATACGCCAACCTCCTTCTATCCGCTTTGCTATTTGTTCACCTTTCTCATTTTGCACAACTGTGATGCCTCCCTTCTTGGGTACCACATGCACAGGGCTTACCCACTTACTGTCCGAGATCTGATATATTATACCTGCTTCTAGCAACTTCAGAACTTCCTTCTTGACAACATCACTCAGTATAGGGTTTATCCTTCTTTGGTGTTCTCTGGATGGTTTTGAATCTACTTCGAGCGAAATCTGATGCATGCATACGGATGGACTTATACCTTTCAGATCAGAGATATTATATCCTAAGGCTGAGGGATATCTTCGTAAAATGTCCAAGAGTTGATCTGTTTCTTTTTGTCTCAAGGAAGCACTAACTATAACCGGACGATTCATTTCTTCATCAAGAAACTCATATCTCAGGTTCTTAGGCAGTTCCTTAAGTTCCAAGGCTGGTTTAATAGGGCAAGGCATAGGATCTGGGGTAAGGGATAAACATTCGTAAAGGTTATCATCGATGTAGGGTTTCTTATAATTGTCATCTTCCAAAATAAGAGTTGATGGCAGCTTAATTGTTTCAATGACTTCTTCTTGCTCTAACTCTCTAACACATTCATCAATGATATCTATCGCATAACACGCGTCTCCTATCACAGGTGCCATAAGAAATTTTGAAAGTATAAATTCTATCTTCTCGTTCCCTACCTCAAAGGTTAGTTTCCCCTTTTTGACATCTATTATGGCTCCAGCAGTCGATAAGAATGGTCTACCTGGAAGAATTGGTATGTCATCGTCTTCTTTAATGTCCATGACAACAAAATCAGTAGGGATAAACAGCTGACCTATCCTAACAGGGACGTCTTCAAGTATGCCTATCGGATATTTAATAGATCTATCGGCTAATTGAAGTGACATCTTGGTAGGTTGCAACTCTCCTAAGTTTAACCTTTCGCAAACCGCTAAGGGCATTAAGCTCACACTAGCTCCTAAGTCTAGAAAAGCTTTTTCGATGACATGACTCCCCAAAATACAAGGAATGGAAAAGTTTCCAGGATCTTTATCCTTTTTTGCTAATTTATTTTCGGCAATAGAATTACATTCCAAGGGTTTCGGATCATCAAGTCTACGTTTATTGGTAAGGATGTCTTTGAGAAACTTTGCGTAGGATGGTATTTGAGTAATGGCTTCTGTGAACGGGATTTCTACGTGAAGTTTTTCTATAACTTTAATGAATTTTTGATACTGATTATTGATCTGGGTTTGTTTAAGTCTTTGCGGATATGGTATTGGTGGTTTGTATGGCGGGGGTGGTATATAGGTTTTGTCTTTGGGTTCTTCTCCTTTTTCTTGACTTTCCTGGTTTACAGATTCCTCTGGTTTCTTCTTTTTATCTGGGATGTTGTCATCTTCCTCAGAAGTTTTGGGATCACTCAACCTTGGGTTACAAGGTTCATCATAAGCGGTCCCACTTCGTAGGGTAATGGCAGTTGCTTGTCCTTTCGGGTTTTGTTGAGGTTGTCCAGGGAATTGTCCTCCAGGTGTGGTCTGAGGGGCTTGGTTTAAAGCTACCTGCGAGATTTGGGTTTCAAGCATCTTATTGTGAGTGATTATTTGGTCAACCTTGGTTCCTAACTGGGTAATTAGTTCGTTAACATGAACGTTTTGGTTCATGAACTCCTTGTTTTGTTGGATTTGAGCAGCGACAAAATTATCCACGATTTTCTCAAGGCTCTGTTTTGGTGGTACAGGTTGCATAGGTTGATTTGATCTTGGGGCTTGATAACTTGATTGTCTCGGAGGGGCAGTATTTTGGATAGGGTTATTATTCTTATAGGAAAAGTTTGGGTGATTCCTCCATCCAGGGTTATAGGTATTTGAAAATGGGTTCCCTTGGGTGTAGTTTACTTGTTCAGAGCTGGTCTCGTTTAACAGACTGCATTCTGCGGATTGGTGTCCTTTCGTCCCACATATCTCACAATCTGACGAAACTGCGGCTGCAGTATTCGGGGTTGTACACATATGCTCAACTCTTAGGGCTAATGCATCCATTTTAGCTTGCATCATGTCTATAGAGCTTAACTCACGTATTCCTCCTTGGGCATCCTTCTTTTCCACTGTCGCTCGTTCTACTCCCCATAATTGATGGTTTTGGGCCATATCTTCGATAAGGGCACTAGCTTCAGGGTAAGGTTTGTTCATCAGTGCGCCACCTGCGGCGGCGTCGATGGTCATCTTAGTGTTATAATGAAGTCCATTATAGAAGGTTTGAATGATTAACCAATTTTCTAATCCATGATGTGGGCATGCTCTTAACAGCTCTTTATATCTCTCCCAGGCTTCGAACAACGATTCTCCTTGGTTTTGGGTAAATCTAGTTATTTGGTTTCGAAGAACAGCGGTCTTACTCGGGGGAAAATATCTGGCAAGGAATACTTTTCTAAGGTCTTCCCAACTTGTTATGGAATTTGGTGGAAGGGAATCTAACCAAGATAGGGCCTTATCTCTGAGGGAAAAAGGAAATAATCTCAAGCGAATCGCCTCAGGAGGGGCTCCATTGGTTTTAAAGGTGTCTGCTAGTTGGAGAAAGTTTTTCAAATGTTGGTTTGGGTTCTCTGTAGCAAGACCTGCGAATTGTCTCTGCTGTACTAACTGCAGCAGGGATGGTTTAAGTTCAAAATTGTTAGCTGGTATGGCTGGATTTACTATACTAGAACTAGGTTCCTCGTTGGATGGTTGGGCGAAATCCTTAAGAGGTCTTTGATTTTGATCTTCGGCCATAGCTTTCCTAAGTTTACGGAAATATAAACGTGCGCGAGCGTAACGTTCTGGTTCAGCTAGAGGGTCTACTAAACTTCCGGTACTACGAGTTTTTCGCATTGACCAGCGGGTAACTTCCTTAGTCTAAACGGTATAACAACAGGGTACGAAATTTGACGAAATTGGTCCCCGGCAACGGCGCCAAAAAACTTGATGCATATTTTTTTCGCAAGTGTACGAACGCGTCAGAGTAATAGAAAAGATTATCGTATCCACAGAGACCAAGTGTCAATCTATCGCTATCTATTGTTAAGGTGTGTATCTAAGGTGATTGAAAATAGTAGTTTTGAAGAGTGCACAGTAGTAAATAAAGTAATTAAAATTAATTGATAAAGACAGGTTCGAATGCAATTCACACAACCAATTGATAATCCAAGTACTTGCTAATAGAACCACTTACGGGCAATATCTTCTACTTTGAAAAGAACTAATTTGACAGGAACTATCGCTTTCGCGTATTCAGAACCGAGTTGTACCCCCTAATCAAACCCTCTTATTGTCACAGATAAAAAGGCGCGCATTGCGTTAGAGTAGTAAACCTATTTTTAAGAAATATAGTATCTTGACCAAGTTGAAAAGTATTTTAACCTGGATTTTCTAAAAAAAAAGAGGTTCTTACGAACCAGACTTTAAACTTCTTAACGCGTCCGAAAATGGTTTTAAAATCTCTTTTCCTTTTAAATTAAAAACTCCTAATAAACTAAGCAAAGCGCTTTCGCTGTTTTTGAAATAGTTTAAAAACAATTAAGTTTAGATAGGCGTTGGACGGCTTTCGATCTTACCCAACGGAATTTAAGAACAGGAAAACTTATATTGAAAGTTAAAATAGCCCTTAAGTGTTTCCACTAACAATTGTACAGATTATCGGTTCAGTTATGATCTTCACATTCTAACCTTTATAAAATTAGCCAGACATGGTAAAGTAAAAGTTCATTTTTAGATTTTTCATAAAAAAGGAGTATTTAAGTGCGAGTGCGGAAAGTAAATGAAAGTAAAGCAGTGCGGAAAATAAATGAAATTAAAAGACAGTGCAAGAAATAAAGTTGACAAAAGGTAAAGTAGTAAAACCTGCTCCAATCGGAGTGGTTGAATAAAATGCGAACTGAAAGTAAAATGGCGGCAGGATTAACTTCCTTCCAGAGTGCTCCAAAACTCAATCTCACCGGCTCTTACAGACTCGATCTCTCAAATGTAGTAACACCTCGATGTGAAGCAATTACCACTATTACACTTATATATGCTTATGAACAACTAAGCTTGGATGAAGAAAAAAGAAAATCTAAAGTCCTATTTATAGGCAAGGAAACATGTGGAAAAGACAAGGATGCCCCTAGCATTTGAATTTGGGCGGGAACTTGTTTTGCTCTTGTGGCACCCGCCACAACACCATGGCGCCCGCCATGAGTGTAAAATTGCTTGGGCAGTTGGAGATCATGGGGAAAAACAGTTGGGAGGAGTTTGAGACATGGCCACGTCGTGGAAGACCCTGTGGCGACCGCCAGAGTGGATGCCATAAGTGCAAAATGCTGATTTTCTCTATTTTAGCTCATTTCGGCTCCTTTTTCGCTCCTTTTCTCGCTCGGGGATCCGATTAGACTAAAAACCTGAAAACAAAGAAAAACATAATAATAACATAATAAAATGACATTAAAAGACTAAGAATGCATGCGAAATCGGAGTAAAAAATACGGTGAAATTCAGTGTCATCAATGTTGATGTTCATAAATATTGTTCTTGAATGTTATCATATTGGTAGTTTGGGTGAGAGATCATTAAACGATCAATATGATAAATCTCACAACAAGTGTTCGAGAGAAACTTGTTGAGAGGATATATGGTTATGTTTGTTGTTAACAAGTTCACACGCGTAATCGAGGAAATACGTATGAAACGGATCACCGAAACCTTATCTTGACATGTTTTACCAAACCCTAAAAACCAAATCATTTTACCGTTGAACTCTAAATTTTATACAAACGATCCAATTTGAAATTACCCAAAACCTTCATTATTATTAAAGTTTGAAACACTTTTGACTATCGAACGGCGGCAATATACACAATCTCTGTGGATACGATAAAACAACCCCTAATTACTTTTCAATAAAATGGCGCTGTTGCCGGGGATTGTTGTTATATTGCGAGGATTGCAATAGTTATTGAGTTTTAAACTTGTTTAACTTTTTCTTGTGCTTGTTGATTTGTTTGGTTTAGTGTGTAGACTCCGTTTTATGCAAGGGAAGTTACCCGTTGACCAACTTCTGTTCGATCCCGAGATTGAAAGAACCGCGTGTAAAATCAATAGCAGAACAAGACGGAGGAGGCAACTTTCTAGGGAAAGACAAGAACGAGAGGAAAGTTCAACTTCGACACCAATTCCATAGTTACCGCCAACCATGGCAGCACCACCACCACCACCACCTACTTCAGTTCCTTGTGTTAATAGTCCGAGACATACTGCACAGCTCGCACGGAATGCTCATAATGGGCGACATTCTGAAATAAAGACAGGTTTTCTCGCTAGAATCCTTTCACTAGTATGGATCACGAGGATCGCTTTACTCACTTAACAAAGTTCTATGAGATTGCGGGCGCGACTGGTGCACCCGAAGCTGAAGTTGAGTCGTTGTTTAAGAGACTATTCCCTCATTCCCTCATAGGGAAGGCTAAGGAATGGTATCTTGACCAATCTACAGCTATCATGACGGATTTGAACATGCTTGAAGAAAAATTCTTCGAACGATTTTTCCTCACAATCGTTTCATGGATGCTAAAACGGCAATCGCGGTTTTCACTCAAGGTGGGAATGAATCTCTCAACGAAGCTTGGGAAAGATTCAAGTCCATGTTGAGAAAGTGTAAAGGGCGCAGTTTCGATGAGCTTTCTCAAATTCATATTTTCCGAAATGGTCTTCAGTTGGTTCATAAAACATCGTTGGATGCCACCGCGGGTGGATCTTTAATGAGCAAAAGTGCCGATGAAGCCATTTCCATCATTGACAAGATGGATCTAAATGACCATCAAGGAAACCATAACTGTGGTCCTTCTCAAAAGAAAGCGGGAGTGCTAGAGTTGGGAACAAATGACGCAATACTTGCTCAAAACAAATTGTTATCCCAACAGGTTGAGTTGCTAACGCAACAAATGTCAAAGTTACCTCAACAGATCAAAGAGATGCATGAAAAAAAGAGCAAAAATGTGCAAGTAGGGATTTGCAAGCTTTGTAAAGGTGATCACCCAACCGGCTATTGTCCTCCTTGTCCTCTGGTTGAAGAAGAAGTGAATTATATGAACAATCAAAATCAACAACAAGGTTATCAAAGGCAACTACAACCTTACCAACAACAACAAGGGTACCAAATCAACAACCAAGAGAAAATTATCAAAATAATCAAGGATATCAACAAAATCGACAAAATCCTTATCAACCACAAGGTGGGAGTTCCAAGCTGGAAGAAAATCTTAACCAATTCATTCAAATTTCCTTGGCAAATCAAAAGACAAATGAAGCATCCATCAAAAATCTCGAGAATCAAGTTGGGCAACTTGCAAAACAAGTGGCCGAACAACAAGCGGGACCTTCTTTTTCCGCTAATATTCAAACAAATCCCCAGGAGCATTGTAAAGCTACTGTTACTAGAAGTGGGAGAGAGTTAGGAGAAGGAGAAAAAATGAAAAAATTGATGATGTGACTTTGGATGTGGTTGTGGAGGAGGAAAAAGTTGATGATGTTGTAGTTGAAAAAAATGATAAGGAGGAAGTTGAAAAAGAAAATGAGAAGTTGGTTGAAACAGATAACCTTGAAAAAGATAAGATAGAAGAAAAGAAAAGAAGAGTGAAAAAGGGGAAGGAGGTAGTGAATCCAATTCCGATACAAAACTTACCTTATCCTCATGTGCCCACAAAGAAATATAATGAACGACATTACGCTCGTTTCATGGATATATTCAAACAATTACAAATCAACATTCCGTTTGCCGAAGCGCTTGAACAAATGTCAAAATATGCTAAGTTCATGAAAGATATTCTCACAAAGAAGCGAAGATATTCAGAACCGGAAACAGTTATCCTTGACACAAGTTGTAGTGCTATAATCCAAAGAACTCTTCCAAAGAAAGAAGTTGATCCGGGGTGTGTTACTTTGCCGGTAACAATTGGTGATGTCTATGTTAGCAAAGGCTTAATTGATTTGGGCTCAAGCATTAATCTAATTCCATTATCTATTGTGAAGAGGATAGGGAACATTGAAATGAAAGCAATTCGGTTGACGTTAGAATTGGCCGACAATTCCATAACTCATCCTCATGGATTGGCTCAAGATGCCTTGGTAAAGGTTGATAAGTTTTTCTTTCTGGTTGACTTTGTTTTTATCTATATGGAGGAAGATGAGGATGCGTCATTGATTCTTTGACGCCCTTTCATGAAGACCACCCAAATGATGATCGATGTTGATGACGGTCTTATGAAAGTAAGAGTTCAAAATGAAGAAGTGTGCTTTGTTCTTTTTGAAGCAATGAAACATTCTCAAGATAAATGTGATAACTTTCGTAGTGATGCAACAGAAGAAGCAATTATGGATGTCTCAAAGAAAGTTCATATAGTATCTCCTTTGGAAAGAGTTCTTGATGATTCATTTGAAGTATTTTGCGATGAAGAAGAAAGAGCATTTGAAGAATGTTTGAAGGAACTTGAATCTCTCAAAGAGTTGCGACCATGGAAAGTGAGACAGAAAAGTCGAAGAAGAAAGTGAATGATGATAAGTCTCAACTTGAATTGAACGGTTGTAAGAAACCGGTTATCATTAGCAACGTTTTATCCGACAACAAGGAAGACCGTTTGATTCAATTTTTGAAAAAGAATCAAGAACCTATAGGTTGGGTTCTTTCTGATCTAAAAGGAATTAGTCCGGCCTATTGCATGCAAAATGTTTTAATGGAAGAGGACTTCAAAGCGGTAGCCCAACCACAACGCCGTTTGAATCCAACTATGAAAGAAGTGGTGAAAAAAGAGGTTATCAAGCTATTGGATGCCAGTATGATTTACCCGATATCCAATAGTCCATGGGTGAGTCATGTTCAAGTTGTACCTAGAAAGGGAGGAATGACCGTGATACAAAATGAGAAAAATGAATTAATCCCGACAAGAACTGTGACGGGTTGGAGAATGTGTATAGATTATAGGAGGCTAAACACCGTTACTAGAAAAGACCATTTCCACTTCCGTTTATGGACCAAATGTTAGAGAGATTGTCGGGTCAATAATTCTATTGCTTCATGGATGGTTACTCTGGTTATAACCAAATTTCAGTTGACCCGGAAGACCATGAGAATAAGGTATTCACTTGTCCCTTTGAGATTTTTGCTTACCGAAAGATGTCGTTTGGCTTGTGCAACGCACCAGCTACTTTTCAAAAATGTGTACAATCAATTTTCTACGACCTTATTGAAAAAACGATAGAGGTATTTATGGACGACTTCTCCGTGTTCGGAGCGTCTTTTGATCTTTGTTTGAGAAATTTGGAGGCCGTTCTTGAACGGTTTGTTGAAACAAATTTGGTATTGAACTGGGACAAGTGCAACTTCATGGTAACAGAGGGGATTGTGCTTGGCCACAAAGTCTCCTCTAAAGGCCTTGAAGTAGATCAAGCGAAAATTGAAGTGATTGAAAAGTTTCCTCCTCCAACCAATGTCAAAGGCATCCGGAGTTTTCTTGGCCATGCTGGCTTTTATCGGCGGTTTATCAAAAACATCTCCAAAGTTGCAAGGCTATTGAGTAATCGTTGCTCCAAATTGGACTTTAAATTTTGAATTGATGTGTGATGCTAGGATTGTGTAATTGTTGCTTTGTTGCGATTGTTGTTTATTTGAGCCGTTTATCTTCTCTTGGTTGAATTAAATGCTCGAGAAAATCCTCTTGTTTTAAATGAGAGGCATACTTTGCTTGTGGATTTTAGTAGTGAATTGTTGTTGTTCTTCAAACATTGTAATTATACCTTTGGTGCTTGTAGTATGTGTGCTATTGTGCACTAAAGTGCACTTGTTGATCAAAGAATGATGACACAAAACATTGATGCAAGCTGCCAAAGAAAATAGGAAAACAACAACAGGTTGGCTTTCCGAACTCTGGCGAACTTGCCAGCGAACGTTCGCTTTGCAAACTTTCGCAAAGATCCCAACAAATAGCTATAGAATTGGATAGTAGGAAAAGGCAGTAAAGTTCACTTTGCGAACTCTCAGCGAGTGTTCGCTGCTTCACTCGCTGTGCGAAAGTCCTGGCGAAGAACTCTTGGTTGAGGCAGTGGCAAAAGGAACCAAAATTAGCTTTGCGAATGCTTTGGCGAGTGGTTCGTTTTGCGAATGAAATGTTCGCTTTGCGAACCCACGATGACATTCAAGGGAGGTTTAAGCTTTCAGTGGCACTTCAGGTGCCATTTTCTTCATTCGCTAAGCAAATGGATCATTCACAGTGCGAATGTATCAGATTTCAAGTGAACTATAAAGTGATTTTTACTTTTTCTTGGGATCATAACTTCACTATTTCACACCATAACCTTATTATCCAAGGGTGATTTTTCACAAAGAGAAGCTGGATTTACATCCGATTTCGATTCTTCGTCGCGAATGCTTTTTCATCTCCTCCTGAAACTTGTGAAGCAAGCAACCATGAATATGTGTAGCTAAACACATATTGTGTCAAGATTAGTGGTAGGTGATCCAATATTTTGTATGTATTCTTCTTGATTGTAAGCTTGTGAACCTTGTTGATGATATATATAGAAGAAAAACTTTGTTTACATTGTATATTTTGTTTTATTTCATGTTCGAGAGAAATGTCATAAAACTTGACCTAAGTTTCATTCCATCAATATTCATAAGGCTAGAGATAGTTTTGAATGTTGATGTTCATAAATATTGTTCTTGAATGTTATCATATTGGTAGTTTGGGTGAGAGATAATCAAACGATCAATATGATAAATCTCACAATAAGTGTTCGATAGAAACTTGTTGAGAGGATATGTGGTTATATTTGTTGTTAACAAGTTCACATGCGTAATCGAGGAAATACGTATGAAACGGATCACCGAAACCTAATCTTGACATGTTTTACAAAACCCTAAAATCCAAATCTTTTTACCGTTGAACTCTAAATTTTATGCAAACGATCCAATTTAAAATTACCCAAAACCTTTGTTATTATTAAAGTTTAAAACGCTTTTGACTATCGAATGGCGGCAATATACACAATCTCTGTCGATACAATACAACACCCCCTAATTACTTTTCAACACCTAGCGAACAAAGCCTCGCCCGACTAACTCAAACTAATAAACCCTCGTTGGGCGACCATGAAAAAGTTTGCCACTGGAATTCTTTTCTTTTGCCTCACCCTTGGTTTGCTGGAGCTCGCTGGGCGAGCTCGCCCATCACTCGCCATGCTCGCTGGGCTAGCATGCTAAATTTTTCCATCCTTAGCTTTGTGCTTTTTTCTTTGTTTTGTACCTTCATTTTTGGTTTCTTGCAACATTTTCTGCATACTAACACACATATCAAAGAAACCAAAGATAGATGTAAATAATATGACATTCTATGAAAACTTGGGGAATTCAATGATCGAAAACATAAAATAAAGCCTAAAAGTGCCAAATTTTTATGTGCAAAATTTGTCATGATTGGCATTTATTACTATCTCTAGGTAACTAGAGTCTACCCAAGAATAATCACCAGCGTATAACACTACCATCAACATTTTTAATAGAAACATTTCTACGTCTGCATAATGAAATGAACCAATCTGATCAATAGGGAGAGAAGACGTACATGAAGGTTTGGTCCCTAATGACTGAATAATGCAACCAGTCTCTTGCCCCCTTATCTCAGCAACCACAAAACCCAGGTTGAATTCTACACAAGCTAAAGAAGCAGCATGAATTATAGTTTTGCTCACCAGCGAATCACCTTCATCGATGAAAGAAGCCTATCCCGACCCATAATTGCCAAGATACACATTCGAAGAAGGGATATGGCAGTTTGGTGCGTAGAGAAGGTATATAATTTAAGTATTCTCCACTCCCTCTACAGATGAAGACTCTCTGCAAGTAAGATCAAGAGCGTCGTTTGCATGTGGATTTCTAGATTAAATATGATAATATGCATGGGAAAACAATGGTGTACATGTAAAGGAAAAATAGAGAAGATAATCCCACAAATTAGGAGGCAATAAAAGTTAAAACAAAAAACAAGAGATCTTACGAACAAACCTAGAAAGAAGAAACAAGCATGGTGTAAAGAGTGATGTAAAAGAGACGTTGGAGGAAAAGCCTACCTTTTGTAGAATGAAACTTGAAAAAAGATTTAAAGGTAGCAAGGTAGTCATCTAATCAAAAGTGGTAAGGGATCAAAAGAATTTGAATACCCTAAGTATGGAAATCATGCCCTAACTTATACCCCTAGAGCCACACATTCAAAAGGACGAGTGAAATGTTTCGGTGATGGGGGAAGCCTTTAATGCACATATTCCCCAATAACAATGCAACTAAACCAATATGTTTCCATTTTTGAGCAAAAATAAAATGTCACTCCTAGGAGTTGACCACGACTTCTAAGACTTCCTCGACTAATACTCGGCCCACAAGCCTTGGGGGAAATTGTTCAAGGCCGACCAAAAGCCCAGGATACCAAAGGCCCAAACCAATAACAATCAAATTCAAACGACCCAAAGTGTAAAGCCATCACATGAGATATCAAAGTTACACTTTTTGATCTCAACTTTTTACTAGACTTGTTTTGAATTCTGAACTAACTTCGGTGTTGAAGTGCTAACCTTGAAGGTCCACCCCCGCTCTGTTGTATCGGAGATCAGCACCACAGATTCAGGATTCAGCACTACCAGCGTATACCTATTTTTGGTTCCGAAACGAAAAATATTATAAAACATAAGTTAATTGAGGTGAAAGATTTGTCATAAAATGTGGAATTTACAGCACGGTCCTTGAGCCACAATTCCTCTTAGTTGGATCTCCCAACCGAGGGAATATATGGTATATTTTTCCAAAAAAAAATTAGAGTGTTGCGCGCCCATAAATTATTCCTTTGATTTAGGTTAGTTGAGGTGAAAGATTTGTCATAAAATGTATTATTTGTAATATTGAAACCTCATCCTCCACTTACACAATAAAGCCAAACTAATGAACCCTAAGTCCTTAACTCAAACCACTCTCCCTTTTACACTTGCACATATCCTTCCACTTCACCCAATCAACCTTATCCCCATTTTATGAACATCCCTTACCGAAACCACTTTTGCAGCCCAACTAGCTTCTTCCTGAACGAAATCAACATCTTTATAAAGAAAGAAAACTCATAAATATTAAGACCGATTCAGCAGGACGACCCTCCCACCTAGACTAATAAACATATTCTTTCAGGAGGCGAGTCTCTTAGACACAACCTTAACAAGAGGATCTCATGTAACTATTTTCCTAGAATTAATACCAATTATAAGCCCCAAGTATTTGAAAGTACGGGTACCATCCCTACAATGCAAGAAGCACTCTGCCATATCCAAAAAATCCCTCCCCTAAATTGACCACAAAAATAATTCCCTTAGCAAAATTAATCTTCAACCCTGAAGCAAGCTCAAAACTCCTAATGATTTCCTTAATATTCAATAAATTATCCATCAACGAAATACCAATCAAAATAATGATTTGCATGCTAAAGACGAGACACCTTTAAACCGTCTAAACCCACCTTGAAACGCATAAAAGCACCAATCGAAACTACACTCTTTATAGGAGTAGGAAAGGCACCACAAGGTCCTCTTACTTAAGCCCCCTCATAATATTAACTTACTTCGCCAAGCATTCATATCCAAAATAGAGACCCTACACATGACGACCCAAGCTCTAATCCAAGCCCACCACCTCACATCAAACCCAAACGTAATCAACATATACTAAAAAAAACAATCAACTAACAAAGTTATATGCCTTCTCAAAATCAATGAGAGATGTGGTCCTATAGTCTCCCAAATTCTGAGGAGAATCCACCTTAGGAATAAGGGTGACAAAGAAAGACATCAAACTCTTTAAGAGAGTTGTGTTTTCAAAGAACTAATTAAATATCACATAAACCTTGACCTTCATAACATCTAAAAATTTCTTATGACAAAAGAAGTTGATTCCATATGAATCCAAAATCTTGAACCCAAATATTCTTGCAATCACCACATCCACCTTTGTGGGATAAAATCTGCTAGACACAGACCTTGCCTAGCCAGAAAAATACACATCAACCAAGACCTTTCCTGAAGCATAGATGTAACCAGCATGCGCTCAACCCTCGAAGAATCCCAAACCACCAACTCAAAATTAAGATCACCTAACCAAATATTATTAAAATGGAAGGATTTAGGCCCTAAATTTGTGAAGGATACTTAACTACTAGCAATCAAAGACATCTATTAAAGAAACCACGTCAAAATGCATAACAATTTTAGGAGATGATTGAATATGCTAATGTGGATCCCGCCTTTGATAAAAAGAAGATTAGAGATTAATTCAACCGACCAAACAATTTTTGACTATATGAGTTTATGTTTAAGCTGTCGCCAACAACTCGTACAACACGAGTTGTTGTTATTATAATCTCATTTTGATTCATTATGAGCGTATAACTTGTTTCTCCCTAACAAATGCTTTTTTCATTTAAATTAAAAATTATTTGTTCAATCTAGTAATGATAAAAAATAAAACCGGTTGAAAGGAAAAAATTAAAATAAGTGATTACGGATGATTGCTTTATTTTTATCAAAGACTAGTGGTCCATTTTTTATTTTTTGTAAGGAACCAAAATGGATTTCACAGTCTGATATACAATAATAATGGATCAATTTAGAGTGGTATACAAATATTAAGAATAAAAATAAATAATAATGGATCAATAGCAACATAGAACTTTTTGATATATAATAATAATGGTATTTATAAGAAAATGGAAGTACAATATGAATAATATTAAGATGATTTCTAGTATAGTAATTGTGTGCCGTGATATTTTAACATTTTATTGATGAATATAACTTGATATTAATTAAGCTTAAAACATAATAGAAGTTGAGCAGCTTTGAAAGGACGGTTGTGGACAATCGATATGGTTGGATGCTGCGGCATCAAAGCATAAATGGATCTCAGCTAAATAGTTTGCATTAAAACATACAAGCAACGGTTCAACGTGAACATGCAATTGTATTGCATCAATAAACTCTTGAGGGTGACGAGGAGTTCCATTAGGTACGATCTTCTCAGCAGCAAGCATAGACATGAGATTGTTTTGGTTGTATAGGGTAATGGCATGGTTAAAGTAGTCATATTGTGAGAATGGAGAGCAGCTGCCATGCTTATTCCACTCATAACCCCAAAATCCCACATTAGTCTTGCGGACATTAATATCGTACCTCTTCTAAAAACGACAACAACTACTCAATTGAAAATTTCACCAGACTTTTTCTTTCTTTAATTACATAAAACGAAGGTATAATTAGGACATGAAAGTCAAGTAAGTATGTATGATAAAATTTAAAGGGTCATGCTAACAAGTGACCCCGGACACTGGTTAAGAATTTTAAGTAAGAAAAATATTAAATGTTTAGTTCATTTAATATAGTTAAAATTTTTAAAAAAAGTTAATTATTTATGTTTTCAATTCATTGAATATACATATTTTTAAAAAAAACATGTATTTATAATTTATTAAAAAATATTTAATTTATCTTTTAAATTTTTTAACCAGTACCCAGAGGCCCTCGTTAGCATTTTCCAAATTTAAAACCGCTTATTTAATGATATTGTATTTGGCGAAGTCAAAAAGTAGAAAGCCACATTCACATTTATTGAATTGAAATGAAAAGAAAGATGCGATGAGTTTGATAGCGAACCTCTCTACAATGAAATAACCCTAAAAATGGGCCTGCACATTAATTAACCGTATGCGGGAGGTGATAGATTGATTAAAGTCTAGAAAGCCTTATTAACATTAACACCTCTCTCATGGCTTGCGAACCTGAGAGAAATAGAGAGACTGAGAGAAATAGAGAGTCTGAGAAATGGACCTTAGTGAGCTCGAGAAGAAGGAGAGGGACCAGACGAGACCAATACAAGACCGACAACCAAAAAGGACCCAAGACAGCAACAAATGGAACAACATCATGCTACATCAACAATCTTCCAGAGGACATTACTGAGAGGGAGCTGGCGAGAACTTTCCAACGTTGGGGGGATGTGGTAGATGTTTACATAGCTAGGAAAAGAAACAAACAGGGAAAGATCTTTGGGTTTGTCAGATACGCGAAAATTGAAGATGAGAAATGGCTCGAGAATCAATTCAACGATATTTGGTTCGGATCGTATAAAGTATGGGCGAATATCTCAAGGTTTCAACGACAAATCAAAAGACCTCCTCTTCGGACTTATGAAATCAAAGAGGAGTCAAGGAAAATACAAAAAGTAGAACTCAGGAATCCGAGAAAAGCTGGAATCCAAAACAACACCAGAATGGTTGGAAAATCATACGCCGACGCAACCCGGAACAAAGAATCACGCAAGGCCCGTCAAGAGCATTCACAGCCCTTTCATCACGAAGAACACAAGGACTACCACCAGAGCGCTTCAGGAAATAGCAGTGCAGGAATAATCGTATCAATCAAAGAGGAAGAGATGGCGTGGGTCAAAGCAGGTTTCATAGGATTCGCTAGAAAGGCTGAAGAGATAAACTCAATACAACAGATGATGGAATCAGAAGGTATCACGACGGTGAAGGCAATCCCAATGGGAGGAGAAAGAGTCTTCCTTCAAGTAAATGAGAATGAAGACTTCAACAGTCTAGTCAAGGAGTATTCAGAGCTTTTTCAGCAAATGTTCAGTGTCCTGAGAAAATGGGAATCAAGGGACGTCGGAGGAGCACGATACGTATGGATTCGAGCCCTGGGAATCCCTATCCATGCTTGGAACAACAAGATCTTTTCGTCGTTAGTAACCCCCTTTGGCAGACTCATTAAAGTTGACGAAGCAACACAGAATAGAGAAAGGCTCGACATAGCCAGATTCTATGTTCGCACAATAATCATGGATTTTGTCAACAAAACGATCAAAGCCCATATTAACAAGGAGAATTTCTTCATAAGGCTTACAGAAGAATTGTGCAATTGCGACCCTGACGAACCTTTGTTGGATATCAACGATTTTCCAATCACATCAGAGGACGACGAGTCCAACTCTGTTAATTCCGATGACACTTGCATACCTCCTTCAATGGCGACATCGGAAGACGAAGAGTTGTTGAAGAAAATAGAAGATAATCATGAACATTTACTTTTGGAGGCGGCAGCGCATGATCTGGCGTTGGAGAAAGAGCACGTGGAACCTACAACTCATTATGAGATAGCAGATGACCCAGAGCCCTCAAAAGCTGCACCAAAAGTTATTACTCCCACACTTTTCCCAAGTACTGGCGATGACTTTCTCAACCCAGAGGTAATAGGGGCAACTAAAATGACCCACGTGAACACGGAAGCCAATTTTGGATTTGGGCCGGGGGAGGGCCCAATCAATGAAGTCTCTAATAATGAGCTGACTCGTGACCCGTGTCAAGAAGAAAACAATGGCATCCTCCAAGAATCAGCAGAGAAAGCACGCACACATTATAGCCCAGGGGGCAAAAATTGTAATCTCATCCAAGAACAATCAACTCCTGTTCAGACCCAGTATCCAGATCTAGGTTATCAAGCTCACACGGAAGATATAGCCGAAATTGAAGCTCTAAAGGTTATCAATCCAGGTGAAAACAGGAAGCAAAATTTCCAAAGGCAAGAAAGATTTAGAGTGAGCAAAGTTACAGAAGAGACATCATTTACGCCAAAGGATAGAAGAAAGAGAAGATTAGAGATTTTAAGGGAGAAGAAGAAAGCCTTGAAAAAAGGAAAAAAAGAATCATCTAGGTGTACCTACAATGACCGCGCAAGAAAAAACCAGACACAAGCAAAACTTAACCAGACTCTAACAGAAAATGATGATGACAGAAAAATGTGGATTCTACTACACGGAGACGCTAAAGAAGTCGCAAAAGATGTTTGGGACCTGGGCAAAGAATATGGACTAATTCACAAAGGGGAGGAAGGCGAAATCCTTCAAGAATTGGTGTTAGGGGAAAAGAGGGGAGAGGGAACCTCTTAACTGAGATGTTTCTGGCGTGGGGGCTAATTCCTTCTATTACATCATGAAGTTAATTAGCTACAATATTAGGGGTTTAGGTGGATTGGCTAAGAAAAAAGAAATCCAACAACTAATTCATAGCCAAAGACCAGACGTAATTTGCATTCAAGAAACGAAATTGGAATCAATAGAGACAAGGCTATGTTCGTGGTTGTGGGGCAACCCAGATTGCAAGTTCGCTTTCAATCCATCAGAAGGCAGGTCGGGAGGCTTACTGATCATGTGGAACACCAACAAAATCTCAGTTCAGAGAACAAACATTAGAGATCATATACTGTGGTTGGAAGGGGAATTGGGGGAAGTAAGAAAAAAAGTTAACATAATAAACATTTATGCCCCTTGTGAAGCTAGAAGAAAAAGAGCATTATGGGCAGAATTAAAAACTCTGATTCTCGCGAACAGAGATGCGAGCTGGTGCTTGGCAGGAGATTTCAATGCCATAAGGAAAACCTCTGAGAGAAAGAGCTCCAGTGAAACAATCCGCAGAGAAGAGATCGAAGACTTTGATGACTTCATCAATGAGTGCGAACTGATTGACCTTCCGCTACATGGTAGAAAGTTCACTTGGTCCAGAATTAGTGGCTCTGCTATGAGCAGGATCGACAGGTTTCTTATCTCGGATTCTTGGTTCAATGCTTGGCCATCATCCAAACAATGGTGTCTGGATAAAGGTCTATCCGATCATTGCCCAATTATGCTTTGCGAGTATCAAATTAACTGCGGACCAAAACCGTTTCGGATGTTAAATTGCTGGAAGGATACAGAAGGATATCATAACTTTGTTAGAGAACAATGGAGAAACTTTAAGGTAGAAGGTTGGGGCATGTTTGTTTTAAAGGAAAAATTGAAGATGATCAAAGAGAGACTCCGAGACTGGCACAAAGACCACACTCAAAACATAGGAGCAAAAATCAAAGAAGCAAAAGGAAAACTAAACGGGCTTGAACGCAAAGAAGAATCAGTGGGCCTAACAGAAGATGAGCTACTAGCAAAGAGACAGTGTTGGAATCAAGTCTTCAAACTATCAAAGCTAAACTGCAGCATCCAATGGCAAAAATCAAGAGCAAGATGGCTTAGGGAAGGAGACGCTAATTCTAGATATTTCCACGGATGCATCAATAAGAGAAGAAGAGAAAATGAAATCCTAAGTTTGGAATGGAATGGGAAAACATTGACAGAAGTGGACGAAATAAAAAATGCCATTGTTCAACATTTCCAAAATCTGTTCTCAGCTAAGGGAAACAAACCTCTACCAGGTAATGTGGAATTCAAAAGGATCAATAATCTCGAAAATGAGGAGCTGATAAAGGAATTTTCCGAAGATGAAGTTCGGAAAGCGGTTTGGGAATGCGATAGTTCAAAAAGCCCGGGCCAGACGGGGTGAACTTCGGCTTCATAAAAGAATTCTGGGAAGATATCAAAATTGACTTATTGCGAGTGCTGTCAGAATTTCATTCTCATGGCCGGATCGTTCGGGGGGCAAATAGTTCATTCATAGTGTTGATTCCAAAAAACAAGAATCCTGTGAAAGTGTCGGACTTCAGGCCCATTTCCTTAATCGGGTGCATTTACAAAGTCATTGCCAAAGTCTTGTCCAACAGATTGAAAAAGGTGATCGGCTCGGTGGTATCTGAAACGCAGTCTGCCTTCATATCAGGTAGACAAATCTTAGATGGCATCCTCATTGCTAACGAAATAGTGGACGAGGCGACAAGAAAGAAAAAAGAAGTGTTGATGTTTAAGGTAGATTTTGAAAAGGCCTTTGATTCAATCGACTGGAACTTTCTTAGTTTCGTCATGCAAAAGATGGGATTCCATGAAAAGTGGAAGTTTTGGATCTTAGAATGTTTGAAAACTAACTCAGTATCAGTCCTGGTAAACGGAAGCCCCACTGAAGAATTCGTAATGGGCCGCGGTTTACGTCAAGGAGATCCTTTATCTCCGTTCCTTTTCCTGTTAGCTGCAGAAGGATTTAACTTACTGATGAAGAAAGCAGTAGACTCGGGTGACTTCAGAGGCTACAAATTTGAAGGAGGCGATGATTGCTTTTCCCATCTTCAGTACGCCGATGACACCCTTATCATTGGCAGAAAAGGGTGGGGGAACATCAGAATTATAAGGGCCAATATTAAGCTGTTCGAGTTAATGTCTGCTCTAAAGGTGAACTTCCACAAGAGTATACTGATTGGGATCAACATTTCGCGATCTTGGCTTGAAGAGGCAGCCAACATATTAAAGTGCAAAGTTGGATCCACCCCGTTCAAATACCTCGGCCTCCCGATTGGCGCAAATCCGAGAAGAATTTCGACGTGGCAACCGGTCTTGGAAACAGTGAGGTCCAGACTATCGAAGTGGAGACACAGGCAGCTATCCATTGGCGGTCGGGTGGTCATCATCAAATCGGTCTTGTACGCTATTCCGGTATACTACCTCTCTTTCTTCAAAGCTCCAGCAGGTATCATTTCGAAGCTCGAATCTATGTTTAAACATTTTCTTTGGGGTGGTAGCGTAGACGAGAGAAAAACAAATTGGGTCAAATGGGACAAAGTATGTAGACCATTGGAAGCAGGAGGGTTGGGGATAAAAAATTTGAGAGCGTTTAATGACGCTCTCCTTGGAAAATGGGATTGGAAAATCAGAACGGAAAGAGGAGGTCTTTGGCTTAAAGCATTAACTAATAGATATAGGAGCAGTGACAAGTCTTACAGCAGTGGAGGGAGGAATAGCTCCATTTGGTGGGTAGACTTAAGCCGGTTAGATTTAGGGAACCAACAAGTCGACACCGATTATTCAGTTAAAAACTCTTACATCAAAATTATGGAGTCTTCTTTTAGCCCTCCCAACCCTTTGTGGCTGAAGATCTGGAATAACCTCATACCGTTAAAAGTATCCTGCCTCGGCTGGAGGATATGTCAGAACAAAATCGCCACAAAAGATAACCTGTTTAGGAGAGGTATCATTGGTCAAGACTCTTTACTATGCTGCAGCGGGTGTGGGATCGAGGAATCGGTCTCCCACCTATTCTTTGAATGCCCTATTTTTGCAGGTCTTTGGCACAGTATCTCTAATTGGCTGGGATTCTCGACAGCATTCCACAAAGAAGGGCTGGTTCATCTTCAACAGTTTGAAGGTCTGATTGGCAGTGGCAAAGCGTTTTCTGAGAAAGTCAGGGTGCTTTGGTTCGCCGATATTTGGTGCATCTGGAGATCCAGAAATGAGAAACTGTTCAAAAATAAGGAAATTAACCTTTCCAACATGGTCGAATCCGTGAAGCGCTTGTCGTGGAACTGGTTGAGAATTAAGTCTGGCTGCATAGAAACCGTCCTACCTCTCTGGTATATGAATCCAAGAGTCGTTCTTGGCTATGTGGACAACTTCTGATACGTGATTCAGGTTCAGCTCACTACTAGAAAAATTGCTTTTAGTGACCGAATTAGAGACCGAAAAAGCTTTAAAATCGGTCACTATGGCGTTTTGCGACCAATTTAGAGACCATCAGTTTTCGGTTGTAAAAGTGCTAGTCGCTAAACTTTTGCGACAAATTTAGTGACCGAAATTTAGAGACCGATTTTGTGACCGAAATTTAGAGACCGATTTTGTGACCAAATTTAGAGACCGAATTTAGTGACCGATTTTTGTGTTCTTTTTTCAAAAAATAAAATAAAAAGGTGCCAAACTTGGGAATCGAACCCATTACCTCTAGCTATTTCAATTATGTCTTACCACTAGACCACTTAACATCATTTGTTATATTCTCGATATTTAAATATATATACATATAAAAAATAAAAAATATTAAATAATCTTTAGAAAATTACTAATTATTATTTAAATTAATTGAATGTAATGAAAATAAAATTTGATTTTATTAATGTAATTTCATTATGCACATATAAAAATTGCATAATGAAAATAAAATTCACTTTTTATGCATATATAAAAATAAATAAAAAATATAATTGTTTATATAATTATATGTTTTATTTGTTAAAATAATAAAAAGAAGAAACTTTTATTAAAAAAATAACTAAAATCTTTTAAAAAATAGGGAGAGAAATAGTAACATATTAAAGAGGATTAAAAAATAAAGAAAAAAAACAACAAAAATATCAGTGACCGAAATTTTGGTCTCTAAATTTTTTATATAAACTAAATATTGTATTAAAACATTTTTTCGAGACCGAATAGTTGGTCACAAACTTTTGGTCGCTAAATCGGTGGCTAATTTTTATTTAGTGACCGATTTAGTGACCTATAAAAATTTACTCATGGATATCAAATTTTGGTGGCTAATTCGGTGGCCACAGTGACCGAAATATTTCGGTCACTAAATCGGTCACTAAAAGCGAATTTTTTAGTAGTGGCTTGCTTTGGAGATATTTATCTGAGAGCAACATTAGTCTGTGCTGTTTGGGGCTACTGTTTTAGTCCTGTGCTGGTGGTAATTTGCAACTGTTCTGTGGTGTGGCGCTTGAGTTTTAGGTCGGACTATAGGGTCTGATTTTTTTGTCCTAGAAACTGTTTTTGGTTGGTACCTAGAGCTAATGGGGCATTGGGGTGTTAAGTTGTTCAATTATCATGTATTTCTGCTAACATTGCTTGCTGTAGAGAGGGTGGCATTCTTCTGGTTCTGTGTCGGCATTCTTCTGGTACTGTGTCGGCTATCGCGAGTCTTGCGGTTAGTTCTTGGTTAGTGAGCTGGCATTATGCAGGTGGATTGATAATTATGCTGGTTGGGGACACTTATCTGTCTAAGGGGGCTGCTTTGGTTTTTTGGAGTTGCTTTCGTTTTCATGTGCTAGGCTGATATGTATTAGTAGTTTTTATATGCCTGCTTTGGATTTCTAACATTTTGGCAGCCTCTGTACTACTTAGCAGGTGTTTTGTTGTTCTTTTTAGAACTACATTGTACTTTGTATTGGTGCCTCTCTCTTTCCTTGCATATCTTATGCTGGATGGAGATGTTAATTCAATTTTTTGCTTCTTCCAAAAAAAAAAAAAATATTAACCGTATGCTATAGTTTTTAATTAATTAATTAAATAATGTTTTGGTAACACAGCACATGCAATGTCACCTCATAAAATCAGGTGAGTACGTACGCATACTGAGTCAGACTCAGTCACACGAACCATTTTCTTCCACTTTACTATTATTAATTTATTTAATTTCTTATGACTCAAATTCAAATATGCAGCGTGATGTAATATAACTCGAATTTCATACCTCTTCTAAAAACAACAACAACTACTCAATTGAAAATATCAGATGTATAGCATTCATAAATATGGACAAAATTAATTTATAAAAATATAAATATAAATCCAACAATCAATTTACTATATTACACATATAAATGGTATCTTTGCTTTTTCCTCTCTTAACTTTTATTTTTTATTTTCTTTTATTTTAGTCTACTTGCTACTAATACATCATTTTTTGAGTAAAATTCCTACAAGTAGCGTTTATAAAAACGTAAAATGCAAAAATAAATTTATGATATTTGAAATGTTTATTGTATCTTTGCTTCTTTCTCTCTTACCTTTTATTTTTGTCAAGTTGTTACTAATTCATCATTTTTAGAGTAAAATCCATACAACTTGCATTGCTAAAAATGTAAAATGCAAAAATAAATTTGCGATTTTAGAAATATATATTGTATCTTTGCTTCTTCCTCGCTAAACTTTTATTTTTTATTTTCTTTTGTTTTTGTCAAGTTGCTACTAATTCATCATTATTAGAGTAAAATTCATACAACTAGCATTGATTAAAATGTAAAATGAATAATTAATTTACAACATTAGAAATATAAATTGTATCTTTGGTTCTTCCTCTCTTATTAATTCTCTTTTAGACAAATTCCTACTAATACCTTTTTAGAGTAAAATACATACAACTAGCATTGATTAAAATATAAATCCAACACTTAATTTACGATATTACAAATATAAATTGTATCTTTGCTTCTTCCTCTATTATCTTTTATTTTTCTTTATTTATTTGTTTTTTCTAAAGTGGGTAATTAACTCATTTTTAAACAAATTTCTACTAATTCATTTTTAGAGTAAAACTCATACACCTAGCATTGATTAAAATGTATAATGCAACAATTCGTTTACGATATTAGAAACTTATATTATATCTTTGCATCTTCCTCTCTTAACTTTTATCTTTTTTCTTTATATTTTTTGTCAAGTTACTATTAATTCATTTTTAGAGTAAAATTCATACAACTAGCATTGATTAAAATGTAAAATGCAACAATTAAAGTCCTAATAATTATTAAAATGGAGATTGCAACAACTAAGTTGGAACTAATTACAAGCAATAATAAAATAATATAAATAGTTATTAAATAATTTGAAAAATTAAGAATTTTTTTAATTGACAAAATTGAAAATGTCAAGATATTTAGGAGTATGGTAATAAAAATTGGACCGGTCGATCGACTGGTTTACACGACTTTTGTCTAGCTTATTATGTCAAATAAACTATCGTGGAAAAGGACTGGGATAATAAAAAGGAAAATCTGATAAATATCGGGAGTGAAGGGAAAATCAATAGTTTCGACAATTCACGAGTTTAATTGTAGTTGTTTTCTGTATACGTACTAAAACAAAATTGTATGGGTTAGTGTGAGGAACACGTCGTAGAAGGTCTAGAAAAGCTTGTGATGTTGTTGGTCGTATAGAAATTTGTACTTGTGGTATGAACAATAATGTATATTTTGCTTGTGCTATGGAAAACAAGATTGGGCTTTACGTTACAACGTGCAAAAACTATTTGATCTCTCTTAACCCCGGGGTCAAAGCATTTATAGACTTAACGTTTGGAAAAAGTTATTCCTAAAGAACAAATCCCCAGACTTAACTGTTTGGCTAAATGGCGAGGGTTGGTGAAAATTTGTCCTCCCCTTAATAGGACATGTCGTTGCCTTCCTAGACGGGTGAGTTTTGTGGTTACCTTTCCATACACGTGTGTTGAGACGTAATTCTGTACTCGAGAAAGATGAGATGCTCTATGTCCAAGGTGTATTGGCCGAATTAAGTGAACTTAAGTGGTCGCCATGTGTTTCACCTTTTCATGCCCAATCTCCTCCCGTGTTATTCATGGGTTGAGTATGCTATGGACTAACCTATTTGAGACAAAATAGATTATTCTAGTTCATAGTCCCTCAAACATGTAGTCTAGAAGGTCGATATGATTAATCAAAGCCATATATGTTCACAGTTCCTCAAACACGAGACCTAGAAGAGTGATGTAATTTTATGCGAAGTAGTCACATCTGTCATACCTCAAAAAATGAGAACGATCTCGCAAAGCACAATCGCACACCCGCGAGATGGAATTAATAGAGTCGTCACAGATCTTTCTTTATTCCCATAGGGGGAAAGAGAAAATATCAAATAAAACCCCTAAAAAAAGACAAGGATATGGTCATCGCAACCAATATCTGAGTTCGGATGTCGGTTACGCAAAGGAAAGGTATTATCACCACTCACGTCTGTTGTACTCAACGGGAACCATTTAGTTAGTGTCGAATGAATGTTAGCTTACGTTAATTTCTAATCTTCGATCTACTTATTTAAGTGGGAAAAGAGAGAGAAGAGAAATGTTTTTTAGATTTTTATTAAAGAGAAAGGGGACCTAAAGGTTTTTATTACTAATGGGCTCAACAAGACTTTGCAATCTAGTGCCTACGTATCCTCATAGTGCAATGATGAACTCAGAGCCTTCGTAGTTCGGGAACTATGAGGAAAAAAGGGAAATGTTGAATATAGAAATGGTTGCTCGCCAAGGATTATGGCCCTTGTGCCTACGTACTTTCATTGTAAGATGAGAGCGTCCGTAGATCTGTTTAAAAAGGTTTGTTTGATATTCAATTTTAGCGAAAGATATTTATTCGCATTCGACAGAAAACACTGCTTTACCCAAAACAAGTGAGGGGCGGACGTTTGCGTCACAACAAAATGGATTTACAAATCAACATTAGCGGGAAACACCTCTTATCTCAACTCAAGTAGTTTATGGGCGAAGCAATGTTTTGCTCATCTCAAGACACAATATCATTCGTTTATTAAAAAGTTATAGGATTATTCGCACGAAGGCAAGAAAATATAATTTTATTGGTTGATGAATTTTAGGTGAATGACAAACGTTTGATGAGAATCAATTGTTCAAAGAGTTATGCCAGAATGCTAGATCCGAATGACATTTATTCATTCAAGTTGTTATAAAAAATTAATTGATGGACAACGAATATTTGATAATAATCAATAGTTCAAAGAGTTATGATAAGATGCTAGATCTTAACGGCCCTTATTTGTCCAAGTTGATATTAAATGTTTCAAGGAACAAAAGAAAAGAATGGCCGCCTATCCCAAAGGGTGAGACTTGAGACTAATCATTCGAGGGTTTTGCAAGAATGCTAGATTCCAATAGTCATCTTCTTACTTATTTATTGAGAAAATAATTTTAACATTATTATGACATAGGTCAAAGTTTTATTAAGAAAATACGCTCGATGTCGATCATGGTTTATTCATAATTAGGGTTTAAAGTGATCGGAAAGGTTGATGGCGATGCCTGAAGCAATCGACTTACAAGTTGCGTGTTTTAAAAGGGCTTGATGTTGAATCAATAATAAGTTTAAAAAAGGGTTTGTCAATGGGGTGAAGTTGGATAGTGATCGATTAACATTGGACTAATGTTTTTGAAAATGGATCTTGGTGTTTACCAAGTCTTGTTTGATCTTGAAAGATTGATTTTAATATTTTGGTTTTAAGTTAATGTATTAATTTGTATCCTATCATGGAAAATACAATTAAGATTACACATAAGGGTGGGGGGCTACATCAAGGTATATAAGGGATATGCATAGGACAACAAAATAACTATAGTCCTTTTCCTCGAACTTAAACACAAATAACCTAAAGGTAGCAATCAATGGTCACAAGTATGTATCATACATTATAAAGATAATCACTTATGCACAAGGTAAGCATTAAGACATGGTATCAACATATGAAAAAGGGATTATTCAAACAAGCAAATAACTCAAGTAAACTAGGGTTTCAAATCATATGAATGTCTATTTCTAAACAAACCCTAAAATCACCCCAAGCATGGTAAGAACTTCAACATCAAGACAAACATATCAAACATTAAGCGAAAAGATCATATTCATCAAAGCAAAACCCTAAAACTTAAACAAAGTACAATATTCATATGTGGAAAAGTCATACCAATACAAATGCTAAGAAATATTTCACAAAAATTTATCAAGATATGTGGAAAAGTACAATATTCATATGTGGAAAAGATCATATTCTCTTAATTTTGATTTTTCAAACTTCATTTGAAACACTATTGGGCCTCTTGATATAGTGTAAGTCCCACCCCTTTGCAAATAAACCTTTTTGGGCCTCAGTTATTGATTAAGTCCCGATACGATTTTAAAAATCTCGGCGCGATCGCCATTTTCAAAACAATTTTCATCTGGGCCTCCATTTGGTTGTAAGTCCCATTTTTCTTATTTTTCAAACACTTTTGGGCCTGTAACGCCCTGTATAATATATATCTAGAATAATACAATACAAGCATTTTATTTGGTACTGACACCATCATAAGTGCCTAATGGCGTAATTCACATAGTTGACCATTCTAAAACATAGTACAACTATGGTACAAGCTATGGAAATTAGCCAAATAATAAAATAAAACTAAGATCAATATACAATATTCCTCGTTGTACGAGAACAATAAAATACACAGCGGAATAAGCTTAACTAAGCTTCTCTTGAAACATCCCAGCATCGCTGCACTTGTAAATCAAACCTGCAAGTACCTGAAATATAGTAACTATAGTGGGTGAGATACATCAAATCTCAGTGAGTTCCCTATCCTATAGGTCCTCTCGGCTGTACAAGGTTCTATCAATCCTAACTCAAGTCAAGGGGAAGGGAAAAGACCTTGAGTTCACAATCTCACAATCTCACACTATATGGAAACATGACATGAGTTCAATAACTCACTGCATCATTAATCGATAACCGGTACCAAGGCATCTCATCTTCCCGTCCGCTTCTACGTCTAGAAGGCGACCCGAGTCATAGATCCTTGTAGTTACTTGGTATACAATTGGATTCGGGATCACCGGCCTGTTAACCGTGAACCGTCACTTCTCATGGCCTGTTAACCATCACAAGTCTCGTACCCATGCACGGGCTTCCAATTGTACTACTCGTAGGGCATCAAACCTACCAAGTAAATCCTGCCTGCACTTCAGAGGAGCTCGAGACTCATGAAGGCCTTTCAAGGGCAAATCAAATAAAATGGTTACGATTACATGATTACACAACAAAATAATGTATTCGACAATGCCTCGGTCATAAGACCTCTAGGCCTTTCTTGTCTCTCAAACCACAAAGTTAACCTCATGTTCCATACTAGTGTTTCACTCGTTCTATACCATTGATAAAGGACACACGCCTCAGCCTCTTCTGCACGAGCGTTGTCATTACGGTATCTACTCTAGGCCAGAACTCGTCAATGAATGCACGAGCGTCGCCCTCCAGAGTTTCTATCATAATTCTAATCACAACATAGAATTATACCATTTGTTTTGGGGTAAGTTTCCTCACTCTTCCTAATTCATATTTTAAGCATGCATATAACTTTCATTCACAATTCACAACTAGATAGACATGGTAACATCACAATTATTACAAGTAACACATATAATAACACAACACATAAAACACCCCTTTCGGGTTCCCTCCGATTCATTAATCGGGTATCATATCAATAGTCCACATTCTTATCCCGTAGGATATTTCCACCGCTTTCTAACGGCTATCCCTACGCCGAAATCGAACTTACGATCCAAAAGATATCAATCCCGACGTTTCGCAAAAACATTACTTTCCTTCATTTCCAACTAAATCATTTATCCCACATCATACCCAATATTTCCACTTTTTATCAGATAGAGGGTCGTCATAGCTTTCTAATGACACCAAGAACGTCCCAATCCGAGTTACGGATCAAAAGTTATGAAGGAAAGAAAACTGCACAAACTGACATGTTCGCTAGGCGAACCTCCAGCGAGCATTCGCTTCCGCCTTCGCTAGGCGAGCAAACTGGCGAGTAGACAAACAGAATGCTCCCAGACCCAAAACACCATAAGTTCGCTAGGCGAAAGTCTGGCGAACCCTCGCCTTCGCCTTCGCTAGGCGAACGTTCCAGCGAACACCTTGGCAGAAAGTTCCCAGACTCAAAACACACTAAGTTCGTTAGGTGAACGCCCGCAGCGAACATTCGCTAGGCGAACGTTCGGGTTCGCTAGGCGAACCCTCGACTGCTGTTCGCTGGGCTTCGCCCCAGGTTCGCTAGGCGAACCCTGCGAACCAGAACTTCTCAGCAGCGCTGTAACTCATCCAAAATCATCATTTCCTCACCCAAATCACTTCCAAGTTCCACCAAAATAATTAAAACATACTCCAATCATAATAACAAATATTCTTCACAGTTTATATGTCATTTCATCCGTTAGATTTCATTGATTCCACAAATTATCATTTTCTCTCAAATCTAACCTAAGTTCCAAACATCGATTTCTAGAACTTAGAGTGTCTAACTAGAACCCACCTGAAATCCGAAGAGGAGTTTGACGAAGATGATGAATCGATGATCCAAGCTTTTCCTTCTTTTCCATTTTCCTCTTCTTCTTCTCTTCCTTCCTTCTTCTTACTATTTTTCTTCTTTTCTTTCTAATATATATATATATATATATATATATATATATATATATATATATAATACTATATTATATAATATAATCCGACAGGGTAAAATATCTCCAACCGATATTTTGTCATCTCAACCAATTGATCAATTATTAGAGTTACCTTAGAATTCTCTTTCGGACTAATAATTATTATTCTGTCTCCTTAATAAAATAATTGATCTCTTCTGATATCCAATTGAGCAATTAAATAATACGGGGTATTACAGGGCCTCTAATAAAGTGTAAGACCCATCCTCTTTGAAAATACAATAATTTGGGTCTCAGTCATTGTATAAGTCCCTCTGTGGTTTTCAAAACTACGATGCGATCGTCTTCTTTTCAAAAGTGATCATCTGGGCATCCCTTTGAGTATAAGCCCCAAACTACCTTTTAAAACAAATTTCTTTTTTATTTAAATTCAAAATTCAAAGTTTTATCAAAACTTTCTTCAATTTCTTGAAAAAAAAAACTAACCATATAGTTGTAGTTAAAATGCTTGGGCTTGCACAACTCTAAGTTCCATTATCCCTTCAATACATACTTGTTTATATATTTCATCTGTATATATATGGTTGTACATGCTTGCTTAGAGTTTTCCTCAGCAGTAAGGTCTAGATTTAGGTCAAACTAGTGGCTACTTTTTCAACACAATCAAAACTAGTTCCCCATAGGAAATTCCAGATCAGTCTTGCCTCCTCTTGGAATTATACAATATGGAACAGAAAAAGGCATTATTCTCAGTAAAACTTTTCTCAAGACAGTCCAAACTTAGAAACATATGTATACATGAAATTCATTTCCCTATAGAGGATTAATTCCTGGTGAAACCTCTTTTGAATTTCTTCAAACTTTAGAACTGTTCAACAGAAAAAGGATTAATTCCCGGTGAAACCATTCTTGAAATGTTCTTAGGTTTGGACCCACAGGATTCCTGAAAGCATCCCCAGCTTCCTCTTGGGCTTAGTACAAGGACCCACAGGCTTCCTAAAAGCATCCCTAGCCTCCTCTTGGGCTTAGTATAAGGACCCACAGGCTTCTTAAAAGTTCTCAGCCTCCTCTTGGTATTAGTACAAGGACTTAATGCCCTCCTACAGGTATAGGACAGAGCTTAGTTATCTCTAGTAGTTCAATCCTCCAAGAGAGCCAGAATCCCAAATATCATTGTAGGGTTAATCTTCATCCCTTAAACTCTCAGCCTCTTCTTGGGCATTATACAAAGATCTCTCTTTACAACCATAACCTACCACTTATTGGGAGACTTGGACAGTCTTAGCCTCCTCTTGGGCATCATACAAAGATCATTCTCCAACTAAGAGTCAACCTCTTTATACCAGTAGGCTTGGAAAGTCGCATCTCCTCTTGGACCTCACCAAGAAAATCCCGCAAAGCATAGGAAAAAACCCTGATCATTTCACTAATCTCCAGCAGAGTTAAAACCTCCATAAGTTTTCAAACTCAATAGTTAACCTTCACCTTAAAAATCTCATCTAGTGTCAATTTACCATCAATAAAACCCTAACAGGGTTAGAACCTTAAGGCACAGGATATTTCAACTCTTCTTCAATCCACAGCAAGAGTTGATTCCCAAACACATATTGGACCTGTCTCTGGACTTCCATAATCCTCAGGCTTCATATAAGAATTTCCCCAACCAGCCTCCTCTTAGGCTTTATATAATGATTTTCCTCAGTAGAGTCAGCCTCAATCTTGGGCTTTGTACAAGACAGATAAAACCTCCCAAGTGGAGTCAATCTCTTTTCAGCCTCAATCTTGGGCTTTGTACAAGACAGATATAAAACTCCCTTAGTAGATTCAACCTTTTAGCTTCAACCTCGGGCTTTGATTAAGGCACACAAAAATCAACATCCCCTCAGATGAGTCCACTCTGCAGGAGGATATTTCCTATATACATCACATCTCAAAACAAATAAACAAAACCTTTTTCCCATATAATTGTTGTAAGGGGCACACTTGTTTATTCAAAATCCAAGCTGGAGTCCTTTTCTTAACCTTGTCAAAAATCATCTTTCATCTAACAGCTGTAAGTGGCAAGCCTCTGGATTATTTACACCCATGCTAATGTCCCTCTCTTAGCATGAAAGATTCATAAGGAAAAATGGCATTGCCTAATACTTAGTTAAAGTTTCTTCCTTCATGACATCACCCTTATAAAGGAAACTATGGCATTGTTGGATTCAAATATCCCAGTTAAAATAATTTTCCCTTATAATCAAGTACCCAACATTCTGTGTTGAATAGGTGAGAATTCTCCCTTTAGAGATGAAAAATTCTCTCTCAGTCACCCTTTTAGCTTCAATCTTGGGCTTTAAACAAAACACAAATACTTAAACAGCTTTAATCTTGGGCTTTAAACAAGACATTAAACATCTTTCCTCCCATAGAATAGGAGGAACTACGATTTCTCTGATTTCCCAGTTTTCTTACGGGAATACGTAGGCATAAGATTGCGAAATCTTAGCGATCACACAAATAAAAAATATTAGGTCCAATATCTTACCAAAAATAACAGAAAACCAGAAAACAACAAAAACACTCTCTCAACATTCCCAAAGGAGAAACTTTCCCAACCCATGACAGACATGTGCTTAGTATCTGATCTTGTTATGCCTGCTAAGTTTAAAACTCCAGAATTTGTGAAGTACATGGGTCATTCTTGTCCAAGGGCTCATTTGGTCATGTATCTTCGTAGGATGACTGCTTATACCAAAAATCAGAAGCTACTTATCCACTGTTTTCAGGACAGCTTGAGTGGAGCATCACTCCAATGGTATATGGGTCTTGAACAAAACTCCATTCACTGCTTCCAAGATCTTGTAAATGCCTTCAAGAAGTAGTGTAAATATAATCTCGACATGGCTCCCTATCGCCGCCAGCTGCAAAATATGACTCCACATGAGAAAGAATCTTTTAAGTAGTATGCTCAACGTTGGAGTGAGTTGGCTTCCCAGGTTGAACCTCCCTTGGCTGAGAAGGAACTAACTAGAATGTTCATGGATACCATGTCTCTATTCTATTGAGAGAAGATGATTGGAAGTGTTTCCTCCAATTTCACTGATTTGGTTACTATTGGCCAAAGACTCGAGGAAGGTCTTAAGAAAGGAAAAGTGTCCAAGGCTGCTAAATCTTCCAATGCTGTGAAGAAATCCTATGGGAACTTTCAGAGGAAAAGGGAAGATCAGACTAATGTTGTTATGGTTGAAGTGAGAAGGCCTCATCCCCAGCCTCAATAAGCTATTCACCCTACTGTTGTTGCTGTTACTCCTGTGGTTACTACTCCACGACCAGTTCAAGCTTCTCAACATTCGGCTGCAGGACAAAACCGGTACCGTAATAGGAATCAATTGATCCTATTCCCATGACATACACCGAGCTTTATTCTAATATGGTTCAACAAGGTCTAATTACTACAAGGTCTATGCCTCCTCCTCCAAATCCTCTTCCAGCCGGCTGTAGGGCTGATCTTCATTGTGAATACCATCAAGGTGGTGCAGGCCATAACTTTGAAGGTTGCTTTGCATTGAAGGCTAAAGTACAAGAGCTGATGAGAAACAAAATCCTATCCTTTAAAGATAATCCAGATGTCCAAAGAAACCCTCTGCCGGGGCATGTCAAGTGAAGCTTCAGTCGACTTCAACTTGGTTACTTCTTGAAGACAAGATAACTCATCCTTGTGTTTAACTAGTCACTGGGGCCTTGTTTCTTGTTGTTTGCATTTTCCTTATTTGTACTAGTTGTTTGCTTTCAACTATGTTTGCACTTTCGTGATTAATGAAATGAGCATTGCAACTTTTGATTCAATTCATTTGTGTTTACTATTTACATCTTTATGCTTTCTCTTGCAAAATATTTTATCTCTTTTCCACTTTCTTTATGATTATGCAAAGATTGGAGGGAGGATGATGAAAACATTATATCCATAATTGTTGTGGTATGCTTTCGATTAAACCTTGCCGAGGATGTAAGGCATTGTTTCAATTCCCAAACACTGGAGAAATAAGGAAGATAATCCCTCGTTAACCCTTCGAGCCTAGAAGTAGGAGTTTTCTTTCCTTACACAAACACAAAAAAAAACCTTAAATATCAACCTTGGGGCAAGGTAGTTCTCAGTTTAACTTGGTTATGCATTCGAATACAAGCTCTTCATGCAAGACACAAGTTAGATCTCTCAAATTAAATGACCTCAAAAAAAAGAAGAGGTCTCAAAACCTCAGCAAAGACAAGAAGAGGTCTCAAAACCTCAGCAAAGACAAGAAAATGTCTCAAAACCTCAGCAAATGACAAAGAAGAGGTATCAAAACCTCAGCGAAAACAAGAAAAGGTCTCAAAACTTCAGCAATAAAGGATAACCAAATTCTGCAAGGGAGTAATGACTACAAAGGTATCTGTATCATAGTCAACTGTCATCAATTCATTTCCTAACCTACGGGAACCTGAATGTATAGCTCGAGTTAACTGAGCATAGAATTGGAAGTTCATCATGAAGATTGGGTGGGTCACAAATAAACTTTGAGTCTTTATCTTTTGTTTCATAAACCGTGAACCAAGCCACGTTACAACCCTTAAAAGACCTAATTGAGGTAAAGTTATTTTGAAAGCATACTACAGCAAGGTTGCGTAAACTAACTCCCAAAGATTTTTGCAGATCACTTGTTTTGGCATCATGCCCTTCACTTTCAAATGTCTTGAACCGTCGTGTTCAGACCAGTGACTCATTTTATTTTGTATCTTCCACACAAAAAAATGATTGATTTCAAAAGTTGCAAGAACTTTAAAATTACCATGTTTGTACAAAAACTTTTGTTTGCAAACTAGCTTTCCTCTCAAGCAATCTTCAAACAATTAAGAAACTTGGTCGGTGATCCTATCAGGGGCAAGTTCTTTCCATAATCTCGTTGAAGAATCAATGCAAGATTTGTTGTTCAGGGGCAAGTCCTTCTCAGAATTAGTTTATCCATAAAATCTTTCAAGACTCGGACTGGGGCAAGCTTTCTAAAGAGCACCGTGAAACAGTCAATTTCAGAATCAGACAAACTGAAGCAATGATCAGTTCATCTATAACAGTCAGTTAATCTGGGGCAGTTTATTTGAAAAACCCCATGCAACTTTCCATCCTTTTTACAAGGATCATCACTTGATACAGTTTACCAGTGTGGCAGAGATGTGTTCAGTAGCATCTCTAGTCCCCAAGCAGAATGGTAGTGATCTCCGTGTTGAGGAATCAGTCTTCCAGTCTTGTCTTCTCACCAAAAGAGTCAAGTTGTGTCGTCTGCATTCGCATGGCATAATTCATATACCATATCCATAGCATGAGTGTTTCATCCTCATTTGCATTTCACCCGAGGTTGTGTTGTTATCTGCATTTTACCTTGTGGTCAAAGTCCATAAACAAAACGTTATCCGTCCTTTCATTCAGTGTCATTCCTGAATGTTGTCGTTTCTTTGAGCATCTAGTCCTGTTGTTGGATATTTCCTCTCATTTCAGTGTTATTCCTGGATCTTCATATTCTTTCACTCCAGTGTCATTCCTAGACGTCTGTCTCTTTCTCACTCCAGTGCCATTCCTGGATGTCCGTCTTTTGTGATCTTCAGTGCCACTCCTGAAAACCTTATCTATTCTTTCTGTACCATTCCTGAAAGTCTTATCTGTTCATTCAGTGACATTCCTGGATATTTTTCTCCTTTACATTCAAAGCCATTATTGGATGTCTTTCTCACTTTGCATTCAGTGCCATTCTTGGATTTTTTTCTCCCTATCATTCAGTGACATTCCTGAATATAGTGATTTGCCTTTACTTTCAGTGCCATTCCTGAAAGTTCACAGGCACTCAATACGGTGATTCCTTTATCCAATGCCTTCTTGGATTTCACTTTTATTCGCATTCATCCAATGCTTTCTTGGATATTGATATGCATTCTTGGCTATCTCCTTGTCCATATTCGTTCAATGCTTTCTTGGAAATTGTGGTTTATCCAATGCCTTCTTGGATTTCACCTTTTGTCTCATTTGCGTCTGATGCCTTCTCAGATATTGTGGTTATACCTTTCATCTAAAGCCATTATTGGGTGACTGGTTCCTTTTCACCCAATGCTTTCTTGGATCTCTACCTTTCTCATGTTTATCTAAAGCCATTATTAGATATTGTGATATGTACCTTTCGTTCAAAGCCATTATTGGATGACTGGTTACGTTTATCCAATGTTGTCTTGGATCCTTTGCTTTGTTCACTTTTATCTAAAGCCATTATTAGATATTGTGATTTATACCTTGAATTCAAAGCCATTATTGGATGTCTGGTGTCCTTTTATCCAATGATGTCTTGGACCCCTGTTTGTTTACTTTTATCTAAAGCTATTATTAGATATTGTGATTTGTACCTTGCATTCAAAGCCATTATGGGATGTCTGGTGTCCTTTTATCCAATGCTATCTTGGATCCCTGTTTGTTCACTTTCATCTGATGCCTTTTCACATATTGTGATTTGTACCTTTCATTCAAAGCCATTATTGGATGTCTGGTTTCTTTTGTCATCTGTTTGTTTTTCCGGGTGTGCCTTCCTCTGTCTTTTCTGGCATTTCTTGAAGATCCCGTTTGAACTCTTCAGTATAAGAAAATCCCAGAAAATCTTTTGTTGATGTCTATCCTCTTATTTCAGGTTGATCCCCAGTGGAGATCATGTCTTCTTTCTGGTCTCATGCCCAGTAAGAATGTCTTTTATTTCCCCAGCGTCATCCTGTCACCTATATATGTATCTTTCGGTCACTTATAAACGTGTCGACCATTTCCCTGGATCTTTCCCCAGTGGAGAACACCTCTCTGGATCCTATCTCCAGCAAGGATCTATGAGGTTTCCCCTCAGTTTTATTTTTCTATCCCCAGTGTTTCCTCAGAGTCTCCCCAATGAGTCTCTTTTGTTGGTCAGTCAGTATCCCCGGTAAGTCTTCCTGTTGGATATTAACCTGCATCTCTTCCTAGTAAAGCTCACCTGTAGTTGTTTACTTTGGAGTCTTCTTTGTCTGCATTTTTGCACTATCATATCACCATACTAGTAGTTCATAACATGTGAGTATTTGCATGTCTTTTGTTTGTCCTTAATATCTACATTCTATCTAAGGGAAAAATTTTCGGTTTGCTATATTTAAATATCTTTCACGTTGATGTGTCATCCGGTAAAGTTATTTAAATAGGGGCAACTGTTGTACCTCAAATTTTACCCCTTAGATGTCATAACATTTTGCACTTACATTTAGGTCTCATTCACCTGTGCATTGTTAACTAACCCATATCTTTGCCAGTTTGTTTCTTTTGTGAAAAGAAGGATTGACCCGAGAAAGAAGACAGGTGCAATAAATCAAGTTCATGTGTGTCGAGAAATAACAAGCATTTTATGGATTTTATTTGAAAAGAAAAAAAAAAAGAAATGAAAAGAAAAAAAGAAGAAATGAAAAGAAAAAAAGAAGAAAAGAAAAAAAAATGAGTACATGGCGCCCACCACCATTAAGGTGGCGCCTGCCATGTGTGAATTAAGGGTGGCACCCGCCACAAAAGGAGTATGGCGCCTGCCATGACTCCTGCTTCCAAAAAAAAAAAATAATGGTGTGTTTTATTTTAAGTTAAGCAAGTGCAAGTGGCTTCAGTTCATCATGAATAAAACTTTCATAACTTTAACTTTTATCTGATTTCAAAACTTTGAAAATACTATCTTTGTCGTACTCATATTGTTCATTTAATTTCAATCCCTTTCAACTTGTTGTTTATAAGCTACCATCTCCATATTCCAAAGGAAAGTCTCCCTATTGACCGCAAGGTCATAGATAGCTCATTACCCTTTTGACCTAGCCTTAGGCTTGGAGTCGCCGCACTCCGGATAGGCGTCTTGCTGTCAGACCCTACCTTTTTCCCATGAACACATTCTTCCCTGTTTTAACTTAAACCTTTAGAGTCGCCGCACTCCGCGTAGGCGTCTTGCTTTCAGACCCTACCTTCCCTTGGAACCTTGACCACAGTCAAGAGTTCCTCACCCCTTTGAGGGGAACTACGAATGCTTTGATTCCATTCTCGTCAGGATACGTAGGCACGAGATGCGATGTCTTGGCGAGCATATTTAGTGTAAATACCCTAGGTCTTTTATCTTAGCACATTTCCCTTTAACAAGAAAACGTAACATAACACAAACATAAACAAGTGGTTCCTGTAGAGTATTATAGATACTTAGGGTGCTAATACCTTCCCTTTGTATAACCAAGCCCCGAACCTTAGATCTCTAAGTTGTGTTTCTACATAGCGCACTTAGGGTTTTTCGATCTTTACCCTTTCCTTTGGATAAATCAAAGTTCGGTGGTGAATTTCAAAAATGTGTGATTCAAGTTAACTAATAGCTTGATATCCGATTCTCACCGCAACACATATTCAGAATCCTTGGAGTTTTTCCAAGCAGGATAGGGTTTTGTTTTGTAAAAAATGATGGAAAAATGAGGAAGAAAACGTGAGTTGAAAACCTGGCCATGGGAGAGTTAGGGCTCAAAGAGAGAGAAAGAGAAAAGAAAGAAAGGTGAGGAATAAGAAGATGAGGTGGAGGCGAAGTGGAGGTGACATGGCGCTGAGTTGGCCATTTTGATGTTGTTTTAAAATATAAATTTTTAGAGGTAGATATATTAATGGATGAGATCATAAAACCGCTGGTCCAGAAGGAGGGTTTGTGTGTGTTTTCAAGCGAGAGGACTGGGGTTCGAATCCCCGTCGCCCCAATCCTTTTTATTTTTCTGAACTTCAAGTAGTTATAAAATATATATTCATGTTCCCACATGTTTTCACATAGCTCGGTGGTGAATCATTAAAAAGATTTGTGATTCAAGTTTAATCAATAGCTTGATATCCAATTCTCACCGCAACAATACCCCTAACCTTTAATCAATTCTTCAATTTGTATATAAGATATTAAGTCCACATCCCAATCCCAGTTCATTTTGGAAACAAGCTCATCAAATTACGACTTGAATAGATGATGTACTAAATGTCCTTGATGGTGTACTCTATGTCTGACAGCTTGGAAAAGATGGCCTACAACAAAACATAAACAAATAAAAAACATTATCAATTAAAGGACCAAAACATTAACAAATCAGGGACTACAACACAATAACACTTCATGGACCACAACATAAACAAATGACAAACATAAAACCTGTAAGGGACCATAACATTATCAATTCAGGGACCATAATATAAATAAATCACAAACATAAAACCTATAAGGGGCTACAACATTATCAATTCAGGGACCAAAGACATAAACAAATAAGGTCATATCAACATTGACAAATCACAAACACAATTTTTTTTTCCAGAATGAGTGATGGATACAACAACCCTACGTAAAATCATTTTTCAGAATCATTATTACCTTCAACACGCAACTTAAACGAATTAAATCAACTTAAACGAATCAGATCAACTTAAATGCCCAACATGGTATAAACGAGAATGACATTTCAGAATAAGCGATGAAGACAACAACCCTGAGCAAAATCAGATTATGGAAGAACATACATACCTCGAAATGTAACTTGGGATTTCCATTTTAGAGATGAGCAACAAAATCGATCAACGAGTAGACTGAAAATGACAATTTCAGAATTTGTACTTACGGTTCATCTTCGCATTTTAAACTATGAGAGAAGAAGAGATTTTCTGAAGAATTTTTTTAATGTTTTACTTATTGTGATTTTTAGTTAGATGCTTTATCAAAATAGAATAGATAATTGAATTATTATTAAATTTAATGAGATAATATAATTTTAAATGGAAAAAAATTAAGTGGAAATAGATTTGGGTAAAGAGTAAATGACACATCATCATAAATAGCGCCACATCATTAAAAATATGACCCAAGTTGGAGAGGGGACTAAAATCCAACACAAAACATGTAAAAGGGATCAAAATCGTGGTTTTTAAAATGGGGGTATCAAAAACCAAAAAAATTAAAAACAGGGAGACCAAATTTGCAATTAAGCCTTTATTTTAACAAGGGGGAGTAGTAGTCAACAATTAGAATTGTAAAAGAATGTTTTTGGTCAAAGGTGAAAATAAATATTTTTGGTCTATAGGTGATGGAAATACAATAGCTGCTTGGACCAACAATTGGATTGAACTAAGCCTCCAAACCAATGAGTTAGATTGTGAAATTCCTAACCCAATCAAGATGGAACAAGTTGAGATTTACCGAATGATGCAGGTTACTGGAATTGGTAGATATTAGATAGCCGGATTCCTGATATATCATGAATAAAATTGAAGTATTTCATCCACCTTGTGTTGATGTAGGCCTAAATATAAAAATAACCATTGATGATGATATGAAAGGATTCTCATTTGGAAGAGTTTATAATATTCTTGTTCAGTAAAATAATTAGCATGATGGTGCAGTTTGGAGAAATGTTTTACACCTTCAAGTTCCTAAAAGGACCAGGTGTTTCATTTGGCTTTTGTGCTATGATGGTTTACTAACAAATCGAAGGAAGTATTGTATGGGCCTAGGCAATGCAATATGTAGATTTTATGGTGATATTGTTGAAGATACAATTCACGTGTTGAGGGACTACCCTCTAACTATGCATTTATGGTTATGAGCAGTGCATACCAATATGCGTGAAACTTTCTTTGCAGGATATGTGCATCATTGGATTGACATGAATCTCAATCATAATATGGGTTGGAATATGGATAGAGAATGAAAGGTTTTTTTGGACAACTGCTTGTTATAGTCTATAAAATTGGCATAACAAAGAGTTTTATGATGATAACATTGTTATACCGCATGATCCAATGAAACAAGTGTCCATGATGATTGTCATCCCTAAATTTTACCCTTAAATTCTTTGATCTTTGGCATGTCATTCTAGGTTAATATCATCCTGCATATCCCAATTTGTCAGCTAGAACGAACTTGTTGGATTTACAGATGAGTCAGTCAAACTAAAAGTCGGTTCCGATTAATTTCAAAACCTGACAAAATGTTGTATTTTTCAGAGTGATTTTATTCCACGCTAATAATTTTGGTGCAGTCATTTTATTTTAAGGAATTTCGAAACCCGGCCTTTTTGTTCGCATTTATGCTTTTTTATTTATAGTTTTTTTATTAGTTAATCTTTCAATTAATTTAGAATCAATTTAGTTAACTTTATTTTCATTTTATCGTCTTTTACTTTACTTCATTTCGTAGTTAAAATTTTTAATTAATTTAGTTTAGTTTAGTTTATATAATTAAATTTTTATTTTGGTTGACCCTATTTTATTTCATCTTTCTTTATTTGAATTTTTATTTTTAATATAGAGTTCATTTAAATTTTTTAGTTAAATAAGATTTTAGTTTAAATAACTTTAATTATTTTATCTCTTTTTTTTATGGCTTGATAATTTTTCAATTACTTAAAAATTAATTTAAGTTTTTAAGTTAATTAAATATTTAATTCAGATTATATGTTATTTAATATTAGTGTAACATTATTATTTTATATTTGATTATTAGGTGCAGCTTTCATTAAGTTATGTTAATTACAAGGCAAATAAGATACAATAGCATTTGTTACTGGTGTTTATAGTTTGACATATTTTGAAAGGGAGTCTTCACGTTAACTCTTACTTTTTTTATTTGCAAATTACAAATTGAAATATTGTTTATTGATAAAGTTAAATTAAATGTTAATTTTGGCATTGATTTTAAAAAATAATAATTATATGATAGGTTTATTAGGAATGGGACGTAGCTTTTTTATCAATTCTTTATTTTTGTTATTTATTTATTTTATTGTATTATTATTTATTTTATTTTAATTATTTCTAGCAGTTTCATTTTTCCGATATTCTTATTAATTGTTTATTTCTTAGTTTAATTAGTTTATTATTTATTTATTTAAATATATAAAACTCAAAACATTTTCTTAATTATTTTGGTGAATTAATCTTTTGTGATTTATATGTAGCATTAAATTGTTTAGGATTACTTCGACTTTGCTAATTAATTTTTATTAATTCATCTGACGTCTAACTGTGTGAGCGTGTAACTTAGATTTCTTTTGTTTGAATGTACGACTTCGATTCTTGCCTTGACCATGTTATTGCCTATTATCTTGTGTTCATCATTCATATAACTCATGTATATTTTGTCATATTATTTCTCCTTGCCTGATTTTTATTTTGCGTCTGGTACTCTTGATGCTAGTATGTATATCTCGATTACTTGTTTGCATGTTGCTTCGCATGTTCTCTTAGGATCTCCTAGTTCGACTTAATTTTCGATTATGATCGAAGTAGGATAGATTTTAGGTTCTCAGTCTTTCGCATGATAACATTAGGTTAGCATTTTCCCTTTAATCAGATTCCAAAGGAAATGATCCCCTCTGTTGACTGTCACATCATGCTTAGGAAAACTTTAGGTCCTTCCCTTTCATCCTAGCCTCGGGATTAGAGTCGTCGTGCTCTATGTAAGTTCCTGCCATGGACACTTACTTCCTTACCCTTTATTCTAGCCTTGGGATTAGAGTCACTGCACTTTACGTAACTGTCTTGTCATGAACACTTCTCTCCCTTTAAACTTAGCCTTAAGTTTGGAGCTGTTGAACTCCATGTAAGCGTCTAGCCATGGATACTTACATCTTCCCTTTGGAGCGTTGACCACAATCAAGAGTTCCTCACCCTTATTGAGGGGAACAATGAATGCTCTGATTCTATTCCCGTCAGGATACGTAGGCACACGATGAGATGTCTTGGCGAGCATATTTAGGAATAACACCTTAGGTCTCCCTTTTACCTTTTCACGCTTTAGCGAAAAAAAATAAAAAATATCACAATAAAACAGAAGGTTCCTGTAGAGTACTACAAATACTTAGGATGCTAACACCTTCCCTAGGTATAACCAACCCCCGAACCTTAGATCTTTTGCATTGTTTTTACATTGAAATTAGGGTTTTCGATCTTTACCTTTTCCTTTGGATAAATCAAAGTTCGGTGGTGAATTTCAAAGATTTGCGATTGAATTTAATTAATAGCTTGATATCTGATTCTGATCGTGACATAAATGGCGACTTCACTAGGGACCTTCTCCCTAAGAGGGTTACACCTAATTTGTTTTGAATGTGTTATTTGTATATCTTGTATGCCTATATATTTGTATATATCTGTCTGCTTGGGTTGTTAAATTGTGTTGTGAGATAAGTCCTAACCCGGACATGAGTGCACATAAGATAGGATTGTGGTATAATCAATTGTTGACTGTTGGGAGTAGTCCTAACATGATTAACATATGATATTATCACGCTCAGTGGAGACACCCTTTGGGATTACTGATGTCATGCGAGTAGTCGTTATGGCATTACTTTTTCTGACCTGGGAGTCTGTGAAGCTAAGGACCTTTAGTTACCTTTAACCCTTCTTAGCCTTTTTAGGACGTAGTGCAGTGATCATCCATGTGTAGACCTGTGATGGTTGTCATGTGATACTACACTCAGACAAGTTTATCTTGAGAATATTATTAGCTCGCATGAGTTGTCATGCAAGCCGATAATATCCAAAAAAATCTATCAAGGTTTTGCCGGATATGTCCGTCTGAAATTTTTCCATACGTCTTTTGTTCTGAGGTTTTTCCAGAACTCCTTGTGTGTTTGTCAGATGTTCTTCCAGATACGACTTTGTTCTGATGCTTTTCTAGAACCCCGTTTGTGTCTATCTGAAGTTCTTCCAGATATGACCTTCTTTATCTGATGTTTTTCCAGATATGATGTTGCTTATCCGACGTTCTCCCAGATATGTCTTCAAAACCTTTTACCGTACATTTAATGCTTTTTTAAATGTTTCGGATGTATCTTCAGAATCGTTTATTCTCATCTAATGCTCTTCTAGATGTCTTCAATTTATTTATGAATTGGTTATCATCTGTTGATTGTTTTCAAGTCTGTTTACATTTTCCATTCAATGCTTTTCTGGATGTGTTCCGGAGTTTATTTGATGTTATTCCGAATATCTCTGATGTATTCCAGAGTTTATTCGATGCTTTTTCGAATATCTTTGATGTTGTTACGGAGTTTATTCGATGTTTTTCTGAATGTCTCTGATGTGTTCAAGAGTTTATTCAAGGCTCTTCTGAATGTCTCTGATGTTTGTTGAATTCTCCTCACCTCATTCAATGATCTTCTGAATTTTGTGACTCTTTTCCATCAAGTTCCCTCCAGTGATGATGAAAGTTGATTCCTCAGTGGAGGCCATCTGTCTTGGTTCTATCTCCAGTGAGGAACTTTGTTTCTAAAGTGTCAGCCAGTCATGCTTGAACCTGTTGATCCATCACTTTAGATTTCCCCATTTGTTTTTGTTCCCCAGCGTTTTGTCATCCCCAGTGAGCGGTTACTCACTGTGTTGACTTTATCCCTGTTTGCTTTCGCTTTCGTTTGCATTTTGCATTTATCGTTCCATCATTTTCATCATATTAGAGTTCATTGCATGTCAGCATTTGTGTGTGTTGTACCCCAAAATTTGCCTGCCCTATTTTCTAACATTTAATTTATTTTTTAACTTTGATTTTATAAGTTGTTTGGTTCAATTTTTACTAACTTTTCAACAGTAAGTTTTACTCAAAAAATAGGTAACAATTTACTTTAAATTGTTTAAATAACAAATAGTTGTTTGACCTTCATATGCTTTCAAGTGCATTTCTGTTTCGAATAAATGAATTGGCACAATTGGAAAGGAGATAAGGCTTGCAAGTATGAGGTCGCGGGTTCGAATCTCACATGTTACATTTTGAATTTGTTCCTGTTATTTGTTACTAACTTTCTTTCCGTTTTAAATTATTTTCAAAAAAATCACAAAAATTGTATTTTTTTAATATTTGTTTTTAATTTTCATTTTTTATTTTAAGGCATTTTTGAAAAATAGTTATTTATTTGATTTTATGCACTTTTTACCAAAAAGGAGTGCAAAAATCATAATAGATACAAAAAAAATATATTTTCTTTTTGTGTACTCATAAAAATCAGATACTATTTGATTTTTATTCAGATATTATTTGATCCATAGGATTATTACTATTTTTAATTTAATTTAATTTTAATCATATTTATTGTTTAATTTTTATTTAGTATTATTTAATTTGGGCCTAAAATTATCCATTAAGGACTTTTTTGGATTTTAGAAAATAGTTAACCCTAATTTGTGTATATATATATATATATATATATATATATATATATATATATATATATATATATATATATATATATATATATATATATATGTGTGTGTGTGTACGGAGTGGAGAAGAAAAAAAAACTAAGAGAAACACGCGGCCGGAATGTTCAAATAGTAAGTAACGTAGCAATCTTTTCTCATTCCGATCCTCACAGATTTTTCCATCGGCATACCATCACGTAAACTCATTCATATTACTGACAAGTATATATAAACTAGTTTGCTATTGATACAGTATAATTTTGCATTGATACATTCTAGTATTGCATAACACATTCCTATAATTCGGTTTTGATTTGAAATATATTATTCAAAATTTGGTTATGCTAACGTTTTTTCATAATATATAATAATTTTTTTTATAATTCTATTGTTAATACATATTGCTTTCTAATATATAGTTTAATTTGTTCATCTTTTTATTTTATTTATTTTTTAATTCTTATATTATTATTTTTAGATTGAACCGTGTCAATACGCTATTTGCATATTGATGTGCATAATGCGTGACATTTGTATTGGTTCGATCTGGTTGCGATGATCCAATTTCCGCGGTAGCAACTCTATTGTTTTTTACACCTTTTAAAAGTCCTTTCGCTTTTTTATTTTTATAAATTCAGATCCGCAGAATTTGGATCCAGTTGCGATGATCGCGCTTTCGCGTTAGCAACTTTGTTGGTTTTTTATCAAATCTTAAAAATTCTTTTTCTTTATTTTTCTTTTTATTTAGATTGGTACAATTCGGATCCGGTTGAGATGATCGCATTTCGCGTTAGCAACATTAAAGAATTTTTATTACATTTAAAATTCCTTTTTATTTGCGCTTCTTCTTTTTTTTTTTGTAAATTCATATATGCCCGATTTGGATCCGGTTGCGATGATCGCGCTTTCGCGTTAGCAACTTTGTTGGTTTTTATCAAATCTTAAAAATTCTTTTACTCTATTTTTCTTTTTATTTAGATCAGTACAATTCGGATCCATGATTGCGATGAACGCATTTGTGAGTTAGCAACATTATTGTTTAAGACGTTTAAAATTTTAATTTTTCTATGCATTTTTATTTAATAATTTTAGATCCGCCTCCTCTCTCCATTTTTTAACTAATAAGGGTTCGTATCAAGTTTTTTCTCTGACATTTTTTTTCTTTTCACTTATTTATTTATTTTCTATTTAAATTCCTAGAAAAATTGTATAGGTCGCATGGCTTTTCTTTTTGTAATAGCCGTAGTTTTATTTCCCGCAAGGTTTGTTATACTTATGTATCTCTCCCAAAGCCTTGTAATAGCATAGGGATTTTACTTTCCGCACTTTACATTCCGCTATTTTATTTTGCAACTGTGTAGTAATTAGGGTTTGTATGACAAAACTAAAAAAACAATCTAGAAAACCCTAATTCAAGATAAATAATTGAAACTAATCCACACAATCACACTTGCACCTCTAGGGTAGCCTCTCTCAGTTGCTTTACGAACATGATCATGTCCCTCGAACTTAGGGATACTTTAGCAAAAGACGCTTACGAATAATATCATCATCGTCCCTTCGATATAAAGATCATAGTCCCTCGATGACCCATCGAATTGCCTACGAAAAATGATCTTGTCCCTCGATGACCCTTCGAGTTGCCTACGAAAAATGATCTTGTCCCTCGATGACCCTACGAAAAAATGATGATAGTCCCTTCGAATTGCTAAGGTATCCTTACATGTTGTCTTCTATGACCATTCGATGACCCTTCGCCGTCCCTTCACATCCAATAGATAGGACTACCTACCCACTAATGGTATGGATAGTACAATCTCTCAAGGAAAAGGATAAGTATAAGAAAGACCTTATAAATTATGGGTAAGTAACTTTTAAATGCTTGCTCACAACTAAAAAAAAACAAATACTTTTCACACCTTACACTTTCAAAAATATTTTCAAAAACAAACACTTTGTATACATTCTTACACGAATTATTACAAAGTCAACTTTTACAAAATATTTTCTAAACACACACGACATTTAAAAAAAAAGCAAGTTAAAGTGAGCAAGCAATTAAGAGCCTGTAGAAAACTGCGGATGAAAAGGGGTGCTAACACCTTCCCTTTTCATAACTTACCCCCCGAACTCAAAATATTTTCAAAAAGATCTTTCCTATTCTTTTCACCTTTCCTAAATAAATTGGATAAAAGAAAAGTCGGTGGCGACTCTTGCTAACCGCAACATGTTTTGCGAAAACAAAATTAAAAAGTCAGTTCTCCACCGTATTACAGAACTGGCGACTCTGCTGGGGACATACTTAAAAGAGGGGTTACCTTAGGGTTCAGATCACTTTAACTGCTATAATTATCTGTTTTGTGTGCTTTACTTTTAAGGGTTTTGTCTTGGGGGGTATTACTTGGGTAAATGATCCTACACCCGGGTCTAGGACCTTAGGTAAGTGGCAAGAGACCAAGGAGATTGTACGGCATGTACCACTACGGTTGATATGGTAGCCATCATTAATGTAACACTTTGGTTTGTACTGATGTTCCTCGAGGCTTGGATTGGGGATAACATTAGGCTGCCGCGTGGTGTCATTAAGCACTAATTTGCCCTTAGAACCCTAGTTGAACTTGGCCTTGGCCATTAGAAGGTAGTGAGATAGCCGGTTTGGCATGTTCCAAATTTGGTTGATACTCGAGACTACGCTCATTGAGATTGGACTTTCGGGATGTGTTGGTCGGCCACTCGAGTGTCGCACTAAAATAAAGCCTTTGAGAAAGATCCGTGATATGAGTCCTTTAGAACCCAGTTACTATTCTAGGACAGGTTGAGCCATCTAAACCTCAGTGGGGAAGGGTACTTACCTTTGGACTTCATGCAAGCCTTTAAACCTAAGGCTACTTGTGTGACTTGTTTGTATTCACTATCTAACAACTTGAATTCCTTGCAGGATTTGTTTGTACCCTAACAACTTGAACTCTTTGCGGGACTTACTTGTCCTCGTGCTTTTACTTAATGCATAACATCCACACACCATCATAACATAGCAAGTTAACTAACCTTTTTAAGGATCTTAGGGATTTATGGCGCACAATTTGCAGGTGCTATTATGGAAGGATTTTCAAAAGCCAGATTTCTATCAAGGGGCAAGAGAATTTATTTTCCTCTAGCCAGATGCCTTCAAACTCAAAAGAACAGTATCCTAAATCAGAGGCTATGACCCACTTGAAATGGCGAGCTTTATTCTTATAGAAGGACGTTCAAAGATGAAAAGTAAAAGTTCTTCAGACAAAGCTGCAACCAAATTCAATTTCTAATGTTGCAAACTAGATTCCATAAAGATCCTTGAAAACATTGCATATGCATTTACATACATATCATAAAAGGTTTCCACAACGGGTTTCTCATCTCCTCACTGTTTATTTCAGCAAAAAATGGCATTAGAACAAGTTGTCAAGGATCTCCAGACTCAGAACACCCAATTCCAAGAGATGATCCTGAGCATATTCAAGGGGCAAGAAGAGTTGAAAGCCCTCCTCACTAAGGACATGAAAAAGATAAATCCTGAAGACAACAAGGATGATCAATTGGAACAACTTAAAGCTGAGATGGCAGAGATGAGAATCCAGATGTATGGTTAAATGGCTCTTATCCAAAACTTAGCTTGGGGGCAAGAAGAGCTGAGAGTCCTCATCAATAAACTTCAAGACAACAGAGTCGGGGATCAGATCATCAGTCAGCCTCCAAGGAAACAAGCTGACTTGGTTGAGAAAAATATGAGGATAAAAGAAGGAAAGAGACAGGTTACTACTGATATTCTTTCAATTAAAGGAAGAAGGCCTTATAGGGTTGTCGCACCACCAGTTCAACAACAGAAAGATCAGCGTAGGCAGCATGGTGGTCAACGTACTTGGAAATCCAAACCTAAACAACCATTTACCTCGTTGCACATGCCGCTGTCTCAGGCTTTGCAACAATTGCTCAATCAAAACTTGATAACTCTGTTACCTTCATACTCAGCTCCAGCCAACCTTGCTCCTGGTTAAAAACCTAACGCAAGATGTGCTTATCATTCGAATAGTCATGGTCATGATACTGAAGACTGTGGTCCATTGAAACATAGGATACAAAATCTGATTGACGAAGGAGTCCTCGAGTTCACACCAGATGGTCAGATTGAGTTCTTCTATCGCCCACCTAATATCGAAGTTGCAAGACACATCGTCTGAAGTGACAAGTTCAAGAAGGGAAGCTTTGAAATTATTTAAATTTTCATTTGTAATTTCTTTTGTTGGCTTAAGCACTTACTATTATGTCAAACTTTGGTTTTTTCACATTAATGCATTGCGTGTGTTTGTCTTGAATTTATCCATTCGTTTCACTATATTTAAACTATGCTTCTTACTTCTCTTTTGTGATATTTAACTCTCGTTAAAGCTGTAAGCCTTTAGAGGGAGGATGACGAAAACGGTACCATAATTTCATACGGTATGCTTTTGAACAGACCGTGCTGACGATGTGCAGGCATTGTTTCAAATCCTAAACAGTGGAGTTATAAGGAAGTTAATCCCTAGTCAACCCCTTTGAGCCTAAGAAGTAGGTGTTTTCCTTCTCATGCAAATTAAAACCCTTATTCATAACCTGAGGCAGGGTAGTTCCTCAGTTAACTCAATTATGACAGTTGATCTTTTGTACACAATTAGTGATGGTTCCCTGTAATCATTAAGACAGGCAGTCAATATCTATCAAAAGATAAGCACGCTAATTCAAAACCTATGAAGGAGACTTAGTAAAAATTGAGACATCCCGCTGACTGTGATCTCAAAATAAACAGTTCAGGAAAAAGTTAGGGATAACAAAGTCAAAAAGATGTCACTACAAACCCTCAAAAGAAAAATATTACAAAAAATAATGACTGCCTTTTCAAATAAACTTCCGGTTTTTGAACCATCACCAAACATCAGTGTTAAAATTCAAAAATCTCTAGGAATTTGAATGCATAGTTAACTGAGTATAGGACTGAAGAACATCACGGAGAATGGGTTAGGTACAAATAAACTTTGAGCCTTTATCATTTGTTTCTTAAACCGTGAACCAGGCCACGTTACAACCCTTTAAAAGTCCTAGCTAAAGCATGGTTAGTTCGTAGGCATACTGTTACCAAAAGGTATCTTGACTTCTTTAGGGCTTGTTATCAATCTTTAGTTGACATCACAGTTTTTACAAACATGGTTTTGCTAAATAGTTCTTTTTCAAAACTTCAAGACAGACATAAGCGTTGCATTTTGAATATCATTGTTTGCATATAACTAAGTGTTTGACAGCAAAGAAGTTCACATGATGAACATTCAATGAACAAAAGTCCTCCCGACAGACAAAGTTGCTTCAGAGGTGCATCGAAAAGCAGAAATATTTCCTGCGCTGACTCAGTTGGTTAAAAGCCAATGTATACAAGGGGCATGGTCACTATCTTCCAATCAAGGGGCATATTATTATGGTGCATCCCAGTTATTTCTCTTGAGGCAACTCTTTTCAAATACTTCCATTCTGGGGCAAATCATCCTCCGCTAGGGGTAACGCTTTCTTTTCAAATCTGATTAGATCAAGTTCAGTTGCAAGCTCCTCAACCATTAACCAGGGAATACACGTTCCATCGCAATCTGTAAGCACATTCCTCCTGTTACATGGCATTGATCCCGAGTTTCAGTAAGAGCCATTGTGGGAGTTACTTGTCTGTGCCCATAGTATCAGATGGTGTCAGTATCATGTCTTCGGATCCAGTCATGATAATTCCTAGAAATTGTTTGGGGAAGTCGAGACTATCAAAAGTTCTAAATGCAGGTGATCTCGGGGGCAAACGAACTCTTACGTACGAAGAGCCATTCGTAATCAAGAAGATATTTTCTGACGACACTACGAGGATTACTACCATGGATAGCGAAGATTTCTCGCACCCTGTGAAAACGGACATAGTCAAAAAAATACTACGCATGAAAAAGACCCGCTAGGTTGACAAGCCTAGGAAAAAATAAGGGCATCCCGGCGAACCAAAAGGTTCGGTAAAAAATTAGGGACATATATAAAAGAATTGTACACCCAGCAAGTCGAAAACCTGAAAAGGCAGCTTGGGCAAGAAAGGGTATCCCGGTGGACTAAAAACCTAAAAAGGCAGTTCAGGCAGAAGTTAGGGATTAAAGCGTACGACTTTGTCCCGTTGGATCATCCACTTACGAGTCAGTACCAATTTTCATTGCCAACTCCGTTCAAACAACGTATATCAATCTTATCATTTTCTACCGACAGCGAGTGATGAAATACTTGAATACATAGGGGCAATAGTAGAGTTGAAGCCCGAAGTGATCTTTTCCACCCGATTCGCTGTCACAGAATCAGCATTTACTAAAGACTCTTGGAGGTTGGAATCCCCAGCAAGTCCTGTATCCAACAGATCTTAACAGAATCACCCCCACGGAGCCGATGTCATGGTAATATCCCCACAGAGCAATCTCCATGGAACTATCTCTACAGAGCTATTTTCACAAGCTCGTCCCCAGTAGAGTTTATTCCTCAGCAGCATTGCTTCCCCAGTGGAGATCATCCTCAACAGAGATATACTCCCCAGTAGAATTAACATACTCTCAAGCAACAGTTGGGATACTTTCCAGCAATTCACTCCCATATCTCCAAAGGATTGCCCAACAAGACAGAGGTTTGATTCTTTCCACAGCACGCTCCAGAGAGTTCCCCAACAGAGTTTATTTCTCCAACATCTCCTTCCTGACAGAATTTCTCTCTTCAGCCAGGTCTATTTGAGATTGCGTCCCCAGTAGAGTACATAAAGAAACCTCCCCAACGGACGGCTTGACATGATCATCTTCCCCAATTGATCCCCTAACAGATAAAGGAATTTGATCATTTCCCCAGCGTACAGCAGAGATTTCCTCAACGCAGCCAATGAAATTATAATCCCCATCGGAGGTTATTCCCTCTATGTAGTATATAGAATTCAATTCCCCAGCTGGGTTTATTTCTCTAACACTATAGAATCCTCTCCCCCAGCAGAATTTATTCAAGGATGCTATCCCCAGAAGAGTTGACACTCGCGTCTGAAACCTGGTCAGATAGTGCATCGGAGAATTATCCATCTCTTTTAGTCCCAGTCAGAATGCATACAATCAATTTCCACAGTAAAAGAACCACGGACTACCGACTCTCCTGACAGAATACTTCTATCCCCAAACGAAAGTCAAAGATCCCCAGCGGAATATTCCCAAACGGAAAGTACGAATCCCCAGTAGAGTCATTCCAAACAGGATCTGAAGATTTATTTTCTCCATCCCCAACAACAGTTAGGGATTTATTTCCCCAATCAGACTTTACAATTCAAAGCCACCGCTACCTTCAGCGACATTTCATACCCATACATCATTTACAATACATCATAACATATGCATACAAAACGCATATAACATTCTCATTTATTTTAATAGCATCATTACGCAATGCATTACATATATCATGACATTGCATAAACATAACTTGGTTTTTTCAGGTTAGTTCTCAAACGGACAAATATTGTCAACAGTTTATCATCCTTTAGATACAATCAGTCGAAGATTCATTCTGATACTCCTTTGGATACAGTCAGGAGTAGACTCATTCCAGTACATCTTTTAGACACAGTTCAGATACAATCAAGACACAGATTCATTTTGATACTCATTCCAGTACATCTTCTAGACACAGTTCAGATACAATCAAGACACAAATTCATTCTGATACTCATTCCAGTACATCTTCTAGACACAGTTCAGATACAATCAAGACACAGATTCATTCTGATACTTATTCCAGTACATCTTTTAGATACATTCGGTCGAAGACTCATTCTAATACTAATTTTTTAGATACAGTCAGACGTAGACTCATTCTAATACGACACTCAGATACACTCAGGCAAAGACTCATTCTGATCTCCTTATAGATACGGTTAAGACATAGACTCATTCTAGAACATCATACAGATACAATCAAGGCATAAGAATCATTCTGGAACTCCCCAGCACGTCTGCTAGATACAGTTGGACACAAACTCATTCTAGTATATTTCTCAGATACAGTCAAACCTAGACTCATTCTGATACTCCTATCAGCAGTTACTTTGGATGGTATCTATAAGACCATCTTCATCCTGTCATCTTTCCGAATGGCATCTTTAAGCCCATTCAAGCAATACAATCAACCAACAAGCGCTACTTCGTGCACCCATGAGTGCAAATTTTTGGGCACTTAAGTGTTCAATCCTCTTCCACCTTCAGATCACGAATGGCAGACATGCCAATCTAACTCTTCAGGTTTAAGAAGATTGAACAGGGGCAGCTATTGTACCCCAAAATTTGCCTGCCCTATTTTCTAACATTTAATTTATTTTTTAACTTTGATTTTATAAGTTGTATGGTTCAATTTTTACTAACTTTTAAACAGTAGGTTTTACTCAAAAAATAGGTAACAGTTTACTTTAAATTGTTTAAATAACAAATAGTTGTTTGACCTTCATATGCTTTCAAGTGAATTTCTGTTTCGAATAAATGAATTGGCACAATTGAAAAAGAGATAAGGCTTGCAAGTATGAGGTCGCGGGTTCGAATCTCACATGTTACATTTTGAATTTGTTTCTGTTATTTGTTACCAACTTTCTTTCCACTTTAAATTATTTTCAAAAAAATCACAAAAATTGTATTTTTTTAATATTTGTTTTTAATTTTCGTTTTTTATTTTAAGGCATTTTTGAAAAAGAGTTATTTATTTGATTTTATGCACTTTTTACCAAAAAGGAGTGCAAAAATCATAATAGATACAAAAAAAAAATATTTTCTTTTTGTGTACTCATAAAAATCAGATACTATTTGATTTTTATTCAGATATTATTTGATCCATAGGATTATTACTATTTTTAATTTAATTTAATTTTAATCATTTTTATTGTTTAATTTTTATTTAGTATTATTTAATTTGGGCCTAAAATTATCCATTAAGGACTTTTTTGGATTTTAGAAAATAGTTATCCCTAATTTGTTTCATTATATATATATATATATATATATATATATATATATATATATATATGTGTGTGTGTGTGTGTGTGTGTGTGTGTAAGGAGTGGGGAAGAAAAAAAAACTAAGAGAAACACGCGGCCGGAAAGTTCAAATAGTAAGTAACGTAGCAATCTTTTCTCATTCCGATCCTCACTGATTTTTCCATCGGCATACCATCACGTAAACTCATTCATATTACTGACAAGTATATATAAACTAGTTTGCTATTGATACAGTATAATTTTGCATTGATACATTCTAATATTGCATAACACATTCCTATAATTCGGTTTTGATTTGAAATATATTATTCAAAATTTGGTTATGCTAACGTTTTATATAATAATTTTTTTTATAATCCTATTGTTAATACATATTGCTTTCTAATATATAGTTTAATTTGTTCATCTTTTTATTTTATTTTTTTTTATTTCTTATATTATTATTTTTAGATTGAACCGTGTCGATACGCTATTTGCATATTGATGTGCATAATGCGTGACATTTGTATTGGTTCGATCTGGTTGCGATGATCCAATTTCCGCGGTAGCAACTCTATTGTTTTTTTACACCTTTTAAAAGTCCTTTCGCTTTTCTATTTTTATAAATTCAGATCCGCAGAATTTGGATCCGGTTGCGATGATCGCGCTTTTGCGTTAGCAACTTTGTTGGTTTTTAATCAAATCTTAAAAATTCTTTTACTTTATTTTTCTTTTTATTTAGATCGGTACAATTCGGATCCGGTTGCGATGATCGCATTTCGCGTTAGCAACATTAAACAATTTTTATTACATTTAAAATTCCTTTTTATTTGAGTTTCTTCTTTTTTTTTTGTAAATTCATATATGCCCGATTTGGATCCGGTTGCGATGATCGCGCTTTCGCGTTAGCAATTTTGTTGGTTTTTATCAAATCTTAAAAATTCTTCTACTTTATTTTTCTTTTTATGTAGATCAGTACAATTCGGATCCATGATTGCGATGATCGCATTTGTGCGTTAGCAACATTATTGTTTAAGACGTTTACAATTTTAATTTTTCTATGCATTTTTATTTTATAATTTTAGATCCGCCTCCTCTCTCCGTTTTTTAACTAATAAGGGTTCGTATCAAGTTTTTTCTCTGACATTTTTTTTCTTTTCACTTATTTATTTATTTGCTATTTAAATTCCTAGAAAAATTGTATAGGTCGCATGGCTTTTCTTTTTGTAATAGCCGTAATTTTATTTCCCACAAGGTTTGTTATACTTATGTATCTCTCCCAAAGCCTTGTAATAGGATAGGGATTTTACTTTCCGCACTTTACATTCCGCTATTTTATTTTGCAACTGTGTAGTAATTAGGGTTTGTATGACAAAACTAAAAAAACAATCTAGAAAACCCTAATTCAAGATAAATAATTGAGACTAATCCACACAATAACACTTGCACGTCTAGGGTAGCCTCTCTCAGTTGCCTTACGAACATGGTCATGTCCCTCGAACTTAGGGATACCTTAGCAAAATATGCTTACGAATAATATCATCATCGTCCCTTCGATATAAAGATCATAGTCCCTCAATGACCCTTCGAATTGCCTACGAAAAATGATCTTGTCCCTCGATGACCCTTCGAGTTGCCTATGAAAAATGATCTTGTCCCTCGATGACCCGACGAAAAAATGATGATAGTCCCTTCGAATTTCTAAGGTATCCTTACATGTTGTCTTCTATGACCATTCGATGACCCTTCACCGTCCCTTCACATCCAATAGATAGGACTACCTACCCACTAATGGTATGGATAGTACTATCTCTCAAGGAAAAGGATCAGTACAAGAAAGACCTTATAAATTAAGGGTAAGTAACTTTTAAATGCTTGCTCACAACTAAAAAAAAACAAATACTTTTCACACCTTATACTTTCAAAAATATTTTCAAAAACAAACACTTTGTATACATTCTTACACGAATTATTACAAAGTCAACTTTTACAAAATATTTTCTAAACACACACGACATTTCAAAAAAAAGCAAGTTAAAGTGAGCAAGCAATTAAGAGCCTGTAGATAACTGCAGATGAAAAGGGGTGCTAACACCTTCCCTTTTCATAACTTACCCCCCGAACTCAAAATATTTTCAAAAAGGTCTTTCATGTTCTTTTCACCTTTCCTAAATAAATTGGATAAAAGGAAAGTCGGTGGCGACTCTTGCTAACCGCAACATGTTTTGCGAAAACAAAATTAAAAAGTCAGTTCTCCACCATATTACAGTGTGTTAGTCTCTTTTTTCCATAGCATTGCATGTCATTGCATATAAGGGCAAAGTTTTCGGTTATCTGTATTTAAATACCTTTCAGCATGATTTCATGAAGATTTTTCTCGTTCATATCATCCGATAAAGATATTTAAATTGGAGGAACTATCATGCCCCAAATTTTACCGTTATATTCTTTGATCTTTTGCATGTCATTCTAGGTCAATATTATCGTGCATATCCCAATTTATCAGCTAGAACGAACTTGTTGGATTTAGAGACGAGTCAGTCAAACTAAAAGTCGGTTCCGATTAATTTTAAAACCTGACAAAATGCTATATTTTTCTGAGTGATTTTATTCCATGCTGATAATTTTGGTGCAGTCATTTTATTTTAAGGAATTTCGATACCCGGCCTTTTTGTTCGCATTTATGCATTTTTATTTTTAGTTTTTTTATTATTTAATCTTTCAATTAATTTAGAATCAATTTAGTTAACTTTATTTTCATTTTATCATCTTTTTCTTTATTTCATTTCTTAGTAAAATTTTTTAATTAATTTAGTTTAGTTTAGTTTATATAATTAAATTTTTATTTTAGTTAGCCATATTTTATTTCATCTTTCTTTATTTGAATTTTTATTATTAATTTAAAGTTAATTTAAATTTTTTAGTTAATTAAAATTTTAGTTTAGATAAATTTAATTATTTTATCTCTTTTTTTTTTCTGGCTAGATAATTTTTCAATTACTTTAAAATTAAATTAAGTTTTTTAGTTAATTAAATATTTAATTCAGATTAGATGTTATTTAATATTAGTGTAATATTATTATTTTATATTTGTTTTATTTTATTTAGGAACATATATATATTAAAATTTTAGAACAAAATTATTCTTTTATTTTAGTCTTCAAACAAAATCAGACACATTCATCACATTTTCAAAATAATCAATAAACATGTCCCAAGCATGGTTATTTGAAAAAAAGGAAGTATTTATTACACAAAATCAACCGAATCACCTATATAAAGAGGGGACCCTTTGTAAAACAATTCACGTACAAATTATACACTCACAAAACAAGTTTTCACAATAACATATTCATACACACCAATCCTAATCTCTCCATTCTCACATATATAAATCTCACCAATTTCTATACATTTTTTTATACTAAAACTCTTGTTTTTTAACCTTCTTCTTGGTATATCCACTACATTTTTATTCTTACAACTAACCCACTTACTAACACCCACTATCATGCATAAATTTTGACACCGAAAAAAAACATACTATAGGCAAAACATGCATGGTTGCTATGAGAATCTTGTATCAGTTGAATCATATTTGCAAAACCTTTTAATTTAAATTTTTACTGACATGATATTCGATTAAGATAGATTTACTTTTACTGTTTCGATATTATTTTTATTTATGTATCCATTATCTTTCTTCTATTGCCATGGATTAAATAACTTGATTATTAGGTGCAGCTTTCATTAAGCTATGTTAATTACAAGGCAAATAAGATACAATAGCATTTGTTACTGGTGTTTATAGTTTGACATATTTTGAAAGGGAGTCTTCACGTTAACTCTTACTTTTTTTATTTGCAAATTACAAATTGAAATATTGTTTATTGATAAAATTTTGTTGATACTATTCACGTGCAGGAAATGTAAAAAAGCAGTAGCTTGAAGGTAGAAAAGGAGAGACGAAGAGAGAAAATTTGCAGAATCACCATCACCACTCCGAAAATCTCGAAGCCCGCCGTGAGATAACATTCCAACAGAACGGAAAAGCGAAAAAAAAACAGAAACGGTGTCGCCGGAAAGTACACTCCACCAATCCGCCAGCAGTGTCGACGATTGGTCCTTCCTGGTTCATTATCTTTTCTTTTCACTATTATGCTTAGTTTCTGCTATCTTGTAACAGATGCATTTATTTGTTTTTTTTTCAAAGAGAAACAATATAGAACCCTTTCACTGATACTTTAAGATTTACTATTCATGTTTGATTTGAATTAGAGAGAGAAAGGATGTTACAGTAACAGTGTGATTCATTGCTTTTTACTTTTTTTTAATTGTACTTTATATTAGGTATTAAATGAGTGTTATTTAAAATTTGAATTGGTTAAACATATTTTAAGTGAACAAATGGATCTCACCTTTTTATTTATTTATAATCATTCGTAGCTCTGCATTGTGAATTAATAAATTTAAAAACGAAATATTCCATTTTTTATTTCTCCATTTATTTTTAATAAGTTAAATTAAATGTTAATTTTGGCATTGATTTTAAAAAATAATAATAATATGATAGGTTTATTAGGAATGGGATGTAGCTTTTTTATCAATTTTTTATTTTTATTATTTATTTATTTTATTCTATTATTATTTATTTTATTTTTATTATTTTTAGTATTTTCATTTTTTCGATATTCTTATTAATTGTTTATTTCTTAGTTTAATTAGTTTATTATTTATTTATTTAAATATATAAAACTCGAAAAAATTTTCTTAATTATTTTGGTGAATTAATCTTTTGTGATTTATGTGTAGAATTTAATTGTTTAGGATTACTTCGACTTTGCTAATTAAATTTTATTAATTCCTCTGACGTCTAACGGTGTGAGTGTGTAACTTATATTTCTTTTGTTTGATCTTACGACTTCGATTCTTGCCTTGACCATGTCATTGCCTATTATCTTGTGCTCATCATTCATATAACTCATGTATATTTTGTCATATTATTTCTCCTTGCCTGATTTTTATTTTGCGTCTGGTACTCTTGATGCTTGTATGTATATCTCGATTACTTGTTTGCATGTTGCTTCGCATGTTTTCTTAGGATCTCCTAGTTCGACTTAATTTTCGATTAAGATCGAAGTAGGATAGATTTTACGTTCTCAATCTTTCGCATGATAACATTAGGTTAGCATTTTCCCTTTAATCTGATTCCAAAGGAAATTATCCCCTCTGTTGACTGTTACGTCATGCTTAGGAAAACTTTAGGTCCTTCCCTTTCATCCTAGCCTCGGGATTAGAGTCGTCGTGCTCTATGTAAGTTCCTGCCCTGGACACTTACTTCCTTACCCTTTATCCTAGCCTTAGGATTAGAGTCATAGTAATCTTATGTAAGTGTATTTCCCTGGACACTTCTCTCCCTTTTAAATTAGCCTTAAGTTTGGAGCCGCCGCACTCCATGTAATCGTCTTGCCCTGGATACTTACCACTTCTCTTTGGAACCTTGACCGCAGTCAATAGTTCCTCACCCTTATTGAGGGGAACTACGAATGCTCTGATTCCATTCCCGTCAGGATACGTAGGCACGAGAAGCGATGTCATGGCGAGCATACTTAGGAATAACACCTTAGGTCTCCCTTTTACCTTTTCACCCTTTAGCGGACAAAATAAAAAATAACACTACAAAACAAGAGGTTCCTGTAGAATACTACAGATACTTAGGATGCTAACACCTTCCCTAGGTATAACCAGCCCCCGAACCTTAGATCTGTTGCATTGTTTTTACATTGCAATTAGGGTTTTCGATCTTTACCTTTTCCTTTGGATAAATCAAAGTTCGGTGGTGAATTTCAAAGATTTGTGATTCAAGTTATTAATAGCTTTATATCTGATTCTCACTGTGACAATGATGAATAATTAGAGCAACACGAAAATAACTTCAAACATAATAGTTCAGCCTCAAAGCAATGTGTTATTCATTAAACAGGAGGCTCCTGTCATACCCCAATTTTGCCCCTTGATCAATAAATTGATACACACATCGTGACATTTGCATTAATTGCATATCATGATATGCATATCAGCTCACATAATGCTTAAAATGTCTACCAGAATAAATTTTGGGTTCTATAGAAATACCGGTTGAATCGATTTTTGAATGTACATAAAATTAGCGGGCACAAAATTTCAATATCGAGCTTATAAACGTAAGTGTTATTGATTTACCATTCGTGTAGTTTAGCTTGGCGTGGTTATTTTATTTTTTTTACTCTGTTTGCAATCGCATTTTGATCAACTTGAGCCTTTTCAATTGGGCACTTTTTTTACCTCAAATGTTTTTTCAAAACCAATCTGTATTCTAGAAATTTATTTTGCACTGATCATTTTGGTGCATTTATTATAATTTTCCAGGAATTTTTGCGCTTGATTTTTATTTTTTTATCCTTTTTATTTTTGTTTTTTTAGTCAAAATAATCAGAAAAATTATTTAGATTTAATTGAGTATTTAGTTTGAATTTGTGTTGCATTGTTTTGTTTTCAATTTAGTTACTAAATCTAGTTTTAGTTTTTAAATAAAAAATAACAAGTGAAAAAAACAAAAGAGATTACAACTGAAAAATTCAAAACTCACTCCACTCACCACTTGACACGCGTCCCTCTCTCATATGGATAAGAAAAATACTGAAGTGAAATAGGACCTCCTATAAAAAAGGATCTGAGGACCATCACACTTGGTGCCAGCTAGCACCATTCATAATCCTCATGTACTGTCTCATTAACGGGCAAGAAGGGAACGAGTCATAAAAGAAAAGAGATAACGAAATAACATTTTTTCGTAGAAAACCCAAACAAGGCCTTCAATCCAAATGATGGAAGCTTGATTGTCCTCCCTTGAATAATCTTGATAATTGTTTGAGAAGTGGATGGAGATGGCAGGGAAATAAACACATGAACCATACTTGAATCAACTTTGAAAATATGCACCAAACTTGAACTTCTCTTTATCAAATGATGTTAATTGAAGTTTGACATGAATGTGACCTAAGATTATAAGTCATGTCTTGGAGTGAAAGCTCTTGTGGACCACTTGTTGACCAAAACTTTGACTTTGAGAATCCAAACCCTAATTTAGAAACCAAGCTTGATCCTTTGATTGCATGTCCTTACCTTGTACCATAAAAAAACAACACATATTTTTGTATTTTGAATAAGGTTAGCAAAGTTAGAATGTAAGAAAGAAAGAAAGGTAAAAAGAAACACAAAGGGGTGCTTGGTGATCCCCCACAAAGGCAAACCCAAAGAGGTGAAGGTTAGGAGGATGCCATGCTAGCAATCTTCGTTGAAATGCAAATGATATGATACGTGGAATCTTATGGGTAAAAATTAGGGTATGACAGTCTCCACATGGGTTAGTGCGATATCACCGTCATTCTGCAGTTAACAATGTTTTAAATAATGGTTTCAAAGGGTTTTTGATTGTGAAAAGTAACAATTGCATGAAAATTATGTAACAACGGTAAAATATTCGAAAATTTAACGTTTAAAAAGCATGTCAAGACGAAAGTTCATTAACCTATTTCATATGTATTCAATTAATCTAGCATGTGAACTTCATTAATAATCAATAAAACCATGTATCACTCGTCTATACCGCTTATGTCTAACATGTATTGCGAATTTTACCATATTGTTTAATCTAAGATCTCTCAACCTATTAAACAATACAAATAACATTATAACTTGATAAAAGTGAATATCAAACTCCAAATCTATGTCTAGAATTTGTCCTTTGATAGATGAAAACTTAGGTCAAGACTTGAAACATATTTCTCAATAATGATTCAAACCACAAATATAACATAAAAGAAAAGATAATCACCCATATTGATCATTAAATTGTTCACATACAAAGGATCAGAATAAATACATACTAGTTAGATTAATTATATCTAATCTTGACAAAAAGGGGTTTAGCTACACATCATGGTAACTTTCTTCAAAAGAAATGTAAAGAGATGAATAAGCATCCAAGTTGAATAGTCGACAAATGTTACATATTCAACTCTGATTAATTGATTCAGAGTTTTTTTTTACTTCTACAATGAGTTTTTAAGGTTCCAAGACTAAGATATTCTAATAGAGATGCAACAGAAGGTTCGATTTACGAACTCTGGCGAACTTGCCAGCGAATGTTCGCTTTGCGAACTGTGTCGAAGATCCAAGCGAATAGCTCCAGAATTGGACAGTAGGAAAAGGGAGTAAAGTTCGCTTTGCAAACTCCCAACGAGTGTCGCTGTTTCACTCGCTGTACGAAAGTCCTGGCGAAAAACTCTTGGCTGAGGCAGTGGCAAAAGGAACCAAAATTCGCTTTGCGAATGTTTTGGCAAGTGGTTCGCTTTGCGAACCCACGATGACAGTTAACGGTGATTTAAGCCTTCAGTGACACTTCAGGTGCCATTTTCTTCATTCGCTATGCGAATGGATCATTCGTAGTGCGAATGTATCAGATTTCAAGTGAACTATAAAGTGATTTTTACTTTTTCTTGGGATCATAACTTCACTATTTCACACCATAACCTTATTTTCTGAGTTTTGATCCTCCAAGGGTGATTTTTCACAAAGCAAAGCTGGATTTGCATCCGATTTCGATTCTTCGTTGCAAATGATTTTTCATCTCTTCCCCAAACTTGTGAAGCAAGCAACCATGAATATATGTAGCTAAACACATATTGTGTCAAGATTAGTGGTAGGTGATCCAATATGTTTTATGTATTCTTCTTGATTGTAAGCTTGTGAACCTTGTTGATGATATATATAAAAGAAAAACTTTGTTTACATTGTATATTTTGTTTTATTTCATGTTCGAGAGAAATCTCATAAAACTTGACCTAAGTTTCATTCCATCAATATTCATAAGGCTAGAGATAGTTTTGAATGTTGATGTTCATAAATATTGTTCTTGAATGTTATCATATTGGTAGTTTGGGTGAGAGATCATCAAACGATCAATATGATAAATATCACAACAAGTGTTCGAGAGAAACTTGTTGAGAGGATATATGGTTATATTTGTTGTTAACAAGTTCACACACGTAATCGAGGAAATACGTATAAAACGGATCACCGAAACCTTATCTTGACATGTTTTACCAAACCCTAAAAACCAAATCATTTTACCGTTGAACTCTAAATTTTATACAAACGATCCAATTTGAAATTACCCAAAACCTTCGTTATTATTAAAGTTTGAAACACTTTTGACTATCGAACGGCGGCAATATACACAATCTCAGTGGATACGATAAAACACCCCCTAATTACTTTTCAATAAAATGGCGCTGTTGCCGGTGATTGTTGTTATATTGTGAGGATTGCAATAGTTATTGAGTTTTAAACTTTTTTAACTTTTTCTTGTGCTTGTTGATTTGTTTGGTTTAGTGTGCAGACTCCGTTTTATCCAAGGGAAGTTACCCGTTGACCAACTTCTGTTCGATCCCGAGATTGAAAGAACCGCGCGTAAAATCAAAAGCAGAATAAGACGGAGGAGGCAACTTTCTAGGGAAAGACAAGAACGAGAGGAAAGTTCAACTTCGACACCAATTCCATAGTTACCGCCAACCATGGCTGCACCACCACCACCACCACCTACTTCAGTTCCTTGTGTTAATAGTCCGAGACATACTGCACAGCTCGCACGGAATGCTCATAATGGACGACATTCTGAAATAAAGACAGGTTTTCTCGCTAGAATCCTTTCACTAGTATGGATCACGAGGATCCCTTTACTCACTTAACAAATTTCTATGAGATTGCGGGCGCGACTGGTGCACCCGAAGCTGAAGTTGAGCCGTTGTTTAAGAGACTATTCCCTCATTCCCTCATAGGGAAGGCTAAGGAATGGTATCTTGACCAATCTACAGCTATCATGACGGATTTGAACATGCTTGAAGAAAAATTCTTCGAACGATTTTTTCCTCACAATCGTTTCAGGGATGCTAAAACGGCAATCACGGATTTCACTTAAGGTGGGAATGAATCTCTCAACGAAGCTTGGGAAAGATTCAAGTCCATGTTGAGAAAGTGTAAAGGGCGCAGTTTCGATGAGCTTTCTCAAATTCATATTTTCCGAAATGGTCTTCAGTTGGTTCATAAAACATCATTGGATGCCACCACGGGTGGATCTTTAATGAGCAAAAGTGCCGATGAAGCCATTTCCATCATTGACAAGATGGATCTAAATGACCATCAAGGAAACCATAACTGTGGTCCTTCTCAAAAGAAAGCGGGAGTGCTAGAGTTGGGAACAAATGACGCAATACTTGCTCAAAACAAATTGTTATCTCAACAGGTTGAGTTGCTAACGCAACAAATGTCAAAGTTACCTCAACAGATCAAAGAGATGCATGAAAAAGAGAGCAAAAATGTGCAAGTAGGGGTTTGCGAACTTTGTAAAGGTGAGCACCCAACCGGCTATTGTCCTCCTTGTCCTCTGGTTTAAGAAGAAGTGAATTATATGAACAATCAAAATCAACAACAAGGTTATCAAAGGCAACAACAACCTTACCAACAACAACAAGGGTACCAAATCAACAACCAAGAGAAAATTATCAAAATAATCAAGGATATCAACAAAATCGACAAAATCCTTATCAACCATAAGGTGGGAGTTCAAAGCTGGAAGAAAATCTTAACCAATTCATTCAAATGTCCTTGGCAAATCAAAAGACAAATGAAGCATCCATCAAAAATCTCGAGAATCAAGTTGGGCAACTTGCAAAACAAGTGGCCGAACAACAAGCGGGACCTTCTTTTTCCGCTAATATTCAAACAAATCCCCAGGAGCATTGTAAAGCTACTGTTACTAGAAGTGGGAGAGAGTTAGGAGAAGGAGAAAAAAATGAAAAAATTGATGATGTGACTTTGGATGTGGTTGTGGAGGAGGAAAAAGTTGATGATGTTGTAGTTGAAAAAAATGATAAGGATGAAGTTGAAAAAGAAAATGAGAAGTTGGTTGAAACAGATAACCTTGAAAAAGAAAAGATAGAAGAAAAGAAAAAAAGAGTGAAAAAGGGGAAGGAGGTAGTGAATCCAATTCCGATACAAAACTCCTCGTTTCATGGATATATTCAAAAAATTACAAATCAACATTCCGTTTGCCGAAGCGCTTGAACAAATGTCAAAATATGCTAAGTTCATGAAAGATATTCTCACAAAGAAGCGAAGATATTCAGAACCGGAAACAGTTATCCTTGACACAAGTTGTAGTGCTATAATCCAAAGAACTCTTCCAAAGAAAGAAGTTGATCCGGGGTGTGTTACTTTGCCGGTAACAATTGGTGATGTCTATGTTGGCAAAGGCTTAATTGATTTGGGCTCAAGCATTAATCTAATTCCATTATCTATTGTGAAGAGGATAGGGAACATTGAAATGAAAGCAATTCGGATGACGTTAGAATTGGCCGACAAATCCATAACTCATCCTCATGGATTGGCTCAAGATGCCTTGGTAAAGGTTGATAAGTTTTTCTTTCTGGTTGACTTTGTTTTTATCTATATGGAGGAAGATGAGGATGCGCCATTGATTCTTTGACGCCCTTTCATGAAGACCGCCCAAATGATGATCGATGTTGATGACGGTCTTATGAAAGTAAGAGTTCAAAATGAAGAAGTGTGCTTTGATGTTTTTGAAGCAATGAAACATTCTCAAGATAAACGTGATAACTTTCGTATTGATGCAACAGAAGAAGCAATTATGGATGTCTCAAAGAAAGTTCATATAGTATCTCCTTTGGAAAGAGTTCTTGATGATTCATTTGAAGTATTTTGCGATGAAGAAGAAAGAGCATTTGAAGAATGTTTGAAGGAACTTGAATCTCTCAAAGAGTTGCGACCATGGAAAGTGAGACGGAAGAGTCGAAGAAGAAAGTGAATGATAATAAGTCTCAACTTGAATTGAACAGTTGTAAGAAACCGGTTATCATTAGCAACATTTTATCCGACAACAAGGAAGACCGTTTGATTCAATTTTTGAAAAAGAATCAAGAAGCTATAGGTTAGGTTCTTTCTGATCTAAAAGGAATTAGTCCGGCCTATTGCATGCACAATGTTTTAATGGAAGAGGACTTCAAAGCGGTAGCCCAACCACAACGCCGTTTGAATCCAACTATGAAAGAAGTGGTGAAAAAAGAGGTTATCAAGCTATTGGATGCCAGTATGATTTACCCGATATCCAATAGTCTGTGGGTGAGTCATGTTCAAGTTGTACCTAGAAAGGGAGGAATGACCGTGATACAAAATGAGAAAAATTAATTAATCCCGACAAGAACTGTGACGGGTTGGAGAATGTGTATAGATTATAGGAGGCTAAACACCGCTAATAGAAAAGACCATTTCCACTTCCGTTTATGGACCAAATGTTAGAGAGATTGTCGGGTCAACAATTCTATTGCTTCTTGGATGATTACTCTGGTTATAACCAAATTTCAGTTGACCCGGAAGACCATGAGAAGAAGGTATTCACTTGTCCCTTTGGGATTTTTGCTTACCGAAAGATGTCGTTTGGCTTGGGCAACGCACCAACTACTTTTCAAAAATGCGTGCAATCAATTTTCTACGACCTTATTGAAAAAACGATAGAGGTATTCATGGACGACTTCTCCGTGTTCAGAGCGTCTTTTGATCTTTGTTTGAGAAATTTGGAGGCCGTTCTTGAACGGTTTGTTGAAACAAATTTGGTATTGAACTGGGACAAGTGCAACTTCATGGTAACAGAGGGGATTGTGCTTGGCCACAAAGTCTCCTCTAAAGGCCTTGAAGTAGATCAAGCAAAAATTGAAGTGATTGAAAAGTTTCCTCCTCCAACCAATGTCAAAGGCATCCGGAGTTTTCTTGGCCATGCTGGCTTTTATCGGCGGTTTATCAAAAACATCCCCAAAGTTGCAAGGCCATTGAGTAATCGTTGCTCCAAATTGGACTTTAAATTTTGAATTGATGTGTGATGCTAGGATTGTGTAATTGTTGCTTTGTTGCGATTGTTGTTTATTTGAGACGTTTATCTTCTCTTGGTTGAATTAAATGCTCGAGAAAATCCTCTTGTTTTAAATGAGAGGCATACTTTGCTTGTGGATTTTAGTAGTGAATTGTTGTTGTTCTTCAAACATTGTAATTATACCTTTGGTGCTTGTAGTATGTGTGCTATTGTGCAGTAAAGTGCACTTGTTGATCAAAGAATGATGACACAAAACATTGATGCAAGCTGCCAAAGAAAATAGGAAAACAACAAAAGGTTGGCTTTCCGAACTCTGGCGAACTTGCCAGCGAACGTTCGCTTTGCAAACTTTCGCGAAGATCCCAACGAATAGCTCTAGAATTGGACAGTAGGAAAAGGGAGTAAAGTTCACTTTGCGAACTCTCAGCGAGTGTTCGCTGCTTCACTCGCTGTGCGAAAGTCCTGGCGAAGAACTCTTGGTTGAGGCAGTGGCAAAAGGAACCAAAATTAGCTTTGCGAATGTTTTGGCGAGTGGTTCGTTTTGCGAATGAAATGTTCACTTTGCGAACCCACGATGACATTCAAGGGAGGTTTAAGCTTTCAGTGGCACTTCAGGTGCCATTTTCTTCATTCGCTAAGCAAATGGATCATTCACAGTTCGAATGTATCAGATTTCAAGTGAACTATAAAGTGACTTTTACTTTTTCTTGGGATCATAACTTCACTATTTCACACCATAACCTTATTATCCAAGGGTGATTTTTCACAAAGAGAAGCTGGATTTACATCCGATTTCGATTCTTCGTCGCGAATGTTTTTTCATCTCCTCCTGAAACTTGTGAAGCAAGCAACCATGAATATGTGTAGCTAAACACATATTGTGTCAAGATTAGAGGTAGGTGATCCAATATTTTGTATGTATTCTTCTTGATTGTAAGCTTGTGAACCTTGTTGATGATATATATAGAAGAAAAACTTTGTTTACATTGTATATTTTGTTTTATTTCATGTTCGAGAGAAATGTCATAAAACTTGACCTAAGTTTCATTCCATCAATATTCATAAGGCTAGAGATAGTTTTGAATGTTGATGTTCATAAATATTGTCCTTGAATGTTATCATATTGGTAGTTTGGGTGAGAGATAATCAAACGATCAATATGATAAATCTCACAACAAGTGTTCGATAGAAACTTGTTGAGAGGATATGTGGTTATATTTGTTGTTAACAAGTTCACACGCGTAATCGAGGAAATACGTATGAAACGGATCACCGAAACCTAATCTTGACAGGTTTTACCAAACCCTAAAAACCAAATCTTTTTACCGTTGAACTCTAAATTTTATGCAAACGATCCAATTTGAAATTACCCAAAACATTTGTTATTATTAAAGTTTAAAACGCTTTTGAGTATCGAATGGCGGTAATATACACAATCTTTGTGGATACGATACAACAACCCCTAATTACTTTTCAACACCTAGCGAACAAAGCCTCGCCCGACTAACTCAAACCAATAAACCCTGGTTGGGCGACCATGAAAATGTTTGCCACTGGAATTCTTTTCTTTTACCTCACCCTTGGTTTGCTGGAGCTCGCTGGGCTAGCATGCTAAATTTTTCCATCCTTAGCTTTGTGCTTTTTTCTTTGTTTTGTGCCTTCATTTTTGGTTTCTTGCAACATTTTCTGCATACTAACACACATATCAAAGAAACCAAAGATAGATGTAAATAATATGACATTCTATGAAAAGTTAGGGAATTCAATGATCGAAAACACAAAATAAAGCCTAAAAGTGCCAAATTTTTATGTGCAAAATTTGTCATGATTGGCATTTATTACTATCTCTAGGTAACTAGAGTCTACCCAAGAATAATCACCAGCGTATAGCACTACCATCAACATTTTTAATAAAAACATTTCTACGTCTGCATCATGAAATGAACCAATCTGATCAATAGGGAGAGAAGACGTACATGAAGGTTTGGTCCCTAATGACTGAATAATACAACCAGTCTCTTGCCCCCTTATCTCAGCAACCACAAAACCCAGGTTGAATTCTACACAAGCTAAAGAAGCAGCATGAATTATAGTTTTACTCACCAGCGAATCACCTTCATCGATGAAAGAAGCCAATCCCGACCCATAATTTCCAAGATACACATTCGAAGAAGGGATATGGCAGTTTGGTGCGTAGAGAAGGTATATAATTTAAGTATTCTCCACTCCCTCTACAGATGAAGACTCTTTGCAAGTAAGATCAAGAGCGTCGTTTGCATTTGGATTTCTAGATTAAATATGATAATATGCATGGGAAAACAATGGTGTACATGTAAAGGAAAAATAGAGAAGATAATCCCACAAATTAGGAGGCAATAAAAGTTAAAACAAAAAACAAGAGATCTGACGAACAAACCTAGAAAGAAGAAACAAGCATGGTGTAAAGAGTGATGAAAAAGAGACGTTGGAGGAAAAGCCTACCTTTTGTAGAATGAAACTTGAAAAAAGATTTAAAGGTAGCAAGGTAGTCATCTAATCAAAAGTGGTAAGGGATCAAAAGAATTTGAGTACCCTAGGTATGGAAATCATGCCCTAACTTATACCCCTAGAGCCACACATTCAGAAGGACGAGTGAAATGTTTCGGTGATGGGGGAAGCCTTTAATGCACATATTCCCCAATAACAATGCAACTAAACCAAGATGTTTCCATTTTTGAGCAAAAATAAAATGTCATTCCTAGGAGTTGACCACGACTTCTAAGACTTCCTCGACTAATACTCAGCCCCCAAGCCTTGGGGGAAATTGTTCAGGGCCGACCAAAAGCCCAGGATACCAAAGGCCCAAACCAATAACAATCAAATTCAAACGACCCAAAGTGTAAAGCCATCACATGAGATATCAAAGTTACACTTTTTGATCTCAACTTTTTACTAGACTCGTTTTAAATTCTGAACTAACTTTGGCGTTGAAGTGCTAACCTTGAAGGTCCACCCCGCTCTGTTGTATCGGAGATCAGTACCACAGATTCAGGATTCAGCACTACCAGCGTATACCTATTTTTGGTTCCGAAACGAAAAATATTATAAAACATAAGTTAGTTGAGGTGAAAGATTTGTCATAAAATGTGGAATTTACAGCACGGTCCTTGAGCCACAATTCCTCTTAGTTGGATCTCCCAACCGAGGGAATATATGGTATATTTTTCCAAAAAAAAATTAGAGTGTTGCGCGCCCATAAATTATTCCTTGGATTTAGGTTAGTTGAGGTGAAAGATTTGTCATAAGATGTAATATTTGTAATATTGAAACCTCATCCTCCACTTACACAATAGAGCCAAACTAATGAACCCTAAGTCCTTAACTCAAACCACTCTCCCTTTTACACTTGCACATATCCTTCCACTTCACCCAATCAACCTTATCCCCATTTTATGAACATCCCTTACCGAAACCACTTTTGCAGCCCAACTAGCTTCTTCCTGAACGAAATCAACATCTTTATAAAGAAAGAAAACTCATAAATATTAAGACCGATTCAACAGGACGACCCTCCCACCTAGACTAATAAACATATTCTTTCAGGAGGCGAGTCTCTTAGACACAACCTTAACAAGAGGATCTCATGTACCTATTTTCCTAGGATTAATACCAATTATATGCCCCAAGTATTTGAAAGTACGGGTACCATCCTTACAATGCAAGAAGCACTCCGCCATATCCAAAAAATCCCTCCCCCAAATTGACCACAAAAATAATTCCCTTAGCAAAATTAATCTTCAACCCTGAAGCAAGCTCAAAACTCCTAATGATTTCCTTAATATTCAATAGATTATCCATCAACGAAATACCAATCAAAACAATGATTTGCATGCTAAAGACGACACACCTTTAAACCGTCTAAACCCACCTTGAAACGCATAAAAGCACCAATCGAAACTACACTCTTTATAGGAGTAGGAAAGGCACCACAAGGTCCTCTTACTTAAGCCCCCTCAGAATATTAACCTACTTCACCAAGCATTCATATCCAAAACAGAGACACTACACATGACGACCCAAGCTCTAATCCAAGCCCACCACCTCACATCAAACCCAAATGTAATCAACATATACTAAAAAAATAATCAACTAACAAAGTTATATGCCTTCTCAAAATCAATGAGAGATGTGGTCCTATAGTCTCCCAAATTCTGAGGAGAATCCACCTTAGGAATAAGGGTGACAAAGAAAGACATCAAACTCTTTAAGAGAGTTGTGTTTTCAAAGAACTAATTAAATATCACATAAACCTTGACCTTCATAACATCTGAAAATTTCTTATGACAAAAGAAGTTGATTCCATATGAATCCAAAATCTTGAACCCAAATATTCTTGCAATCACCACATCCACCTTTGTGGGATAAAATCTGCTAGACACAGACCTTGCCTAGCCAGAAATATACACATCAACCAAGACCTTTCCTGAAGCATAGATGTAACCAGCATGCGCTCAACCCTCGAAGAATCCCAAACCACCAACTCAAAATTAAGATCACCTAACCAAATATTATTAAAATGGAAGGATTTAGGCCCCAAATTTGTGAAGGATACTTAACTACTAGCAATCAAAGACATCCATTATAGAAACCACGTCAAAATGCATAACAATTTTAGGAGATGATTGAATATGCTAATGTGGATCCCGCCTTTGATAAAAAAAAGATTTTGACTATATGAGTTTATGTTTAAGTTGTCGCCAACAACTCGTACAAAACGAGTTGTTGTTATTATGATCTCATTTTGATTCATTATGAGCCTATAACTAGTTTCTCCCTAACAAATGCTTTTTTCATTTAAATTAAAAATTATTTGTTCAATCTAGTAATGATAAAAAATAAAACAGGTTGAAAGGAAAAAATTAAAATAAGTGATTACGGATGATTGCTTTATTTTTATCAAAGACTAGTGGTCCATTTTTTATTTTTTTTAAGGAACCAAAATGGATTTCACAGTCTGATATACAATAATAATGGATCAATTTAGAGTGGTATACAAATATTAAGAATAATAATAAATAATAATGGATCAATAGCAACATAGAACTTTTTGATATATAATAATAATGGTATTTATAAGAAAATGGAAGTACAATATGAATAATATTAAGATGATTTCTAGTATAGTAATTGTGTGCCGTGATATTTTTACATTTTATAGATGAATATAACTTGATACTAATTAAGCTTAAAACATAATAGAAGTTGAGCAGGTTTGAAAGGACGGTTGTGGACAATCGATATGGTTGGATGCTGCGGCATCAAAGCATAAATGGATCTCAGCTAAATAGTTTGCATTAAAACATACAAGCAACGGTTGAACGTGAACATGCAATTGTATTGCATCAATAAACTCTTGAGGGTGACGAGGAGTTCCATTAGGTACGATCTTCTCAGCAGCAAGCATAGACATGAGATTGTTTTGGTTGTATAGGGTAATGGCATGGTTAAAGTAGTCATATTGTGAGAATGGTGAGCAGCTGCCATGCTTATTCCACTCATAACCCCAAAATCCCACATTAGTCTTGCCTTTCTCAATGTTAGGCCACACATTTGAAAGTTGTGGCAACAGTGATTTAATCTGATAAAATAAAAACAAGATGAAAAAAAAACTTGTCAGCTCAACAATTATTTAAATGGAGCAAATTAAATGATAGTTGAATGAAACTTACTGGAGGGGTTCTAAACGATTTAGCACAACCTTCAGGATGCGGTTGGACAAAATTAGAAGGCCACATGCCGTGTATCGTAAATGTAGTTGGAAGTTGAGCATTACAATTTTTAGTCTTGCATGCACCGTTTGGCCACTGCTGAGCATAAGTGTAGTAGTCGAATGGATGAGCGGGTTGTGCAAGGAAAAGAGCTACCACTGCACTCAATATGCATATCCTCAACTTGCTAATCATTTTTTCTATATGCACAAACTATAAAAACCTGTGTTGCTAATTGAAAACTACATTGTATATATAGCATATCAGATGTATAGCATTCATAAATATGGACAAAATTAATTTATAAAAATATAAATATAAATCCAACAATCAATTTACGATATTACACATATAAATCGTATCTTTGCTTTTTCCTCTCTTAACTTTTATTTTTTATTTTCTTTTATTTTAGTCTATTTGCTACTACTTCATCATTTTTTGAGTAAAATTCCTACAAGTAGCGTTTATAAAAATGTAAAATGCAAAAATAAATTTATGATATTAGAAATGTTTATTGTATCTTTGCTTCTTTCTCTCTTACCTTTTATTTTTGTCAAGTTGTTACTAATTCATCATTTTTAGAGTAAAATCCATACAACTTGCATTGCTAAAAATGTAAAATGCAAAAATAAATTTGCGATTTTAGAAATATATACTGTATCTTTGCTTCTTCCTCTCTAAACTTTTATTTTTTATTTTCTTTTGTTTTTGTCAAGTTGCTACTAATTCATCATTATTAGAGTAAAATTCATACAACTAGCATTGATTAAAATGTAAAATGAATAATTAATTTACAACATTAGAAATATAAATTGTATCTTTGGTTCTTCCTCTCTTATTAATTCTCTTTTAGACAAATTCCTACTAATACCTTTTTAGAGTAAAATACATACAACTAGCATTGATTAAAATATAAATCCAACACTTAATTTACAATATTACAAATATAAATTGTATCTTTGCTTCTTCCTCTATTATCTTTTATTTTTCTTTATTTATTTGTTTTTTCTAAAGTGGGTAATTAACTCACTTTTAAACAAATTTCTACTAATTCATTTTTAGAGTAAAACTCATACACCTAGCATTGATTAAAATGTATAATGCAACAATTCGTTTACGATATTAGAAACATATATTATATCTTTGCATCTTCCTCTCTTATCTTTTATCTTTTTTCTTTATATTTTTTGTCAAGTTACTATTAATTCATTTTTAGAGTAAAATTCATACAACTAGCATTGATTAAAATGTAAAATGCAACAATTAAAGTCCTAATAATTATTAAAATAGAGATTGCAACAACTAAGTTGGTACTAATTACAAGCAATAGTAAAATAATATAAATAGTTATTAAATAATTTGAAAAATTAAGAATTTTTTTAATTGACAAAATTGAAAATGTCAAGATATTTAGGAGTATGGTAACAAAAACTGGACCAGTCGATCGACTGGTTTACACGACTTTTGTCAAGCTTATTATGTCAAATAAACTATCGTGGAAAAGGACTGGGAAATAAAGAGGAAAATCTTATAAAAATCGGGAGTGAAGGGAAAATCAATAGTTTCGACAATTCACGAGTTTAATTGTAGTTGTCTTCTGTATACGTACTAAAACAAAATTGTATGGGTTAGTGTGAGGAACACGTCGTAGAAGGTCTAGAAAAGCTTGTGATGTTGTTGGTCGTATAGAAATTTGTACTTGTGGTATGTACAATAATGTATATTTCGCTTGTGCTATGGAGAACGAGATTGGGCTTTACGTTACAACGTGCAAAAACTTATTGATCTCTCTTAACCCCGGGGTCAAAGCATTTATAGACTTAACGTTTGGAAAAAGTTATTCCTAAAGAACAAATCCCCAGACTTAACTGTTTGGCTAAATGGTGAGGGTTGGTGAAAATTTGTCCTCCCCTTAATAGGACATGTCGTTGCCTTCCTAGACGGGTGAGTTTTGTGGTTACCTCTCCATACACGTGTGTTGAGACGTAATTTTGTGCTCGAGAAAGATGAGATGATCTATGTCCAAGGTGTATTGGCCGAATTAACTGAACTTAAGTGGTCGCCATGTGTTTCACCTTTTCATGCCCAATCTCCTCCCGTGTTATTCATGGGCTGAGTATGCTATGGACTAACCTATTTGAGACAAAATAGGTTATTCTAGTTCATAGTCCCCCAAACATGTAGTCTAGAAGGTCGATATGATTAATCAAAGACATATATGTTCACAGTTCCTCAAACACGAGACCTAGAAGAGTGATGTAATTTTATGCGAAGTAGTCACATCTGTCGTACCTCAAAAAATAAGAACGACCTCGCAAAGCACAATCGTACACCCGCGAGATGGAATTAATAGAGTCGTCATCGATCTTTCTTTATTCCCATAGAGGGAAAGAGAAAATATCAAATAAAACCCCTAAAAAAAGACAAGGATATGGTCATCGCAACCAATATCTGAGTTCGGATGTCGGTTACGCAAAGGAAAGGTATTATCACCACTCACGTCTGTTGTACTCAACGGGAACCATTTAGTTAGTGTCGAATGAATGTTAGCTTACGTTAATTTCTAATCTTCGATCTACTTATTTAAGTGGGAAAAGAGAGAGAAGAGAAATGTTTTTTAGATTTTTATCAAAGAGAAAGGGGACCTAAAGGTTTTTATTACTAATGGGCTCAACAAGACTTTGCAATCTCGTGCCTACGTATCCTCATAGTGCAATGAGGAACTCAGAGCCTTCGTAGTTCGGGCACTACGATGAAAAAAGGGAAATGTTGAATACAAAAATGGTAGCACGCCGAGGATTATGGCCCTTGTGCCTACGTACTTTCATTGTGAGATGAGAGCGTCCGTAGTTCTGGTTAAAAAGGTTTGTTTGATGGTCAATTTTAGCGAAAGATATTTATTCGAATTCGACAGAAAACACTGCTTTACCCAAAACAAGTAAGGGGCGGACGTTTGTGTCACAACAAAATGGATTTACAAATCATCATTAGCGGGAAACACCTCTTATCTCAACTCAAGTAGTTTATGGGCGAAGCAATGATTTGCTCATCTCAAGACACAATATCATTCGTTTATTAAAAAGTTATAGGATTATTCGCACGACGGCAAGAAAAGATAATTTTATTGGTTGATGAATTTTAGGTGAATGACAAACGTTTGATGAGAATCAATTGTTCAAAGAGTTATGCCAGAATGCTAGATCCCAACGGCCTTTATTCATTCAAGTTGTTATAAAAAATTAATTGATGGACAATGAATATTTGATAATAATAAATCGTTCAAAGAGTTATGCTAAGATGCTAGATCTTAACGGCCCTTATTTGTCCAAGTTGATATTAAATGTTTCAAGGAACAAAAGAAAAGAATGACCGGCTATCCCAAAGTGTTAGACTTGAGACTAATCATTCGAGGGTTTTGCAAGAATGCTAGATTCCAATAGTCATCTTCTTACTTATTTATTGAGAAAATAATTTTAACATTATTATGACATAGGTCAACGTTTTATTAAGAAAATGCACTCGATGTCGATCATGGTTTATTCATAATTAGGGTTTAAAGTGATCGGAAAGGTTGACGGCGATGCTTGAAGCAATCGACTTACAAGTTGCGTGTTTTAAAAGCGCTTGATGTTGAATTAATAATAAGTTTAAAAAAGGGTTTGTCAATGGGGTGAAGTTGGATAGTGATCGATTAGCATTGAACTAATGTTTTTGAAAATGGATCTTGGTGTTTACCAAGTCTTGTTTGATCTTGAAAGATTGATTTTAATATTTTGGTTTTAAGTTAATGTATTAATTTCTATCCTATTATGGAAAATACAATGAAGATTACACATAAGGGTGGGGGGGCTACATCAAGGTATACAAGGGATATGCATAGGACAACAAAATAACTATAGTCCTTTTCCTCGAACTTAAACACAAATAACCTAAAGGTAGCAATCAATGGTCACAAGTATGTATCATACATTATAAAGATAATCACTTAAGCACAAGGTAAGCATTAAGACATGGTATCAACATATGAAAAAGGCATTATTCAAACAAGCAAATAACTCAAGTAAACTAGGGTTTCAAATCATATGAATGACTATTTCTAAACAAACCCTAAAATCACCCCAAGCATGGTAAGAACTTCAACATCAAGACAAACATATCAAACATTAAGCGAAAAGATCATATTCATCAAAGCAAAACCCTAACACTTAAACAAAGTACAATATTCATATGTGGATAAGTCATACCAATATAAATGCAAAGAAACATTTCACAAAAATTTATCAAGATATGAGATTAGACAAAGTATAACGTCAACATGATTTTTATCATTAGAGTATGGGAAAAGGGAAACAAACAAAACCTCAATCAAGAGATAAACCAAAGAAACATCAATTAACATGATAAAATAAATAATCATCAAATAAAGAAATAAATATTTTTTAAGGTTTTTTTAATAAATATGAAAAATAAAAAATGATAAAATACAAAAAAACTTAATAAAGATAAAATATATTTTTTGGTTTTTTAATATTTAGACTAAAATAAAAAAGAAAAAGAGATAAAATAATGAAGAGAAAAAAATACAAAATAAATAAGTGAAATGAAAGGGGAATAAGAAAAAGAGAAAGAGGAATAAAAAGAAAAGGGGTCGTTGGGTGTTGAACATGCGCCCCCCAGATACACAGCCTAAAATCCTTGCCAACTGAGCTATTTATGGCTTGCAAACATTTCACACCAGATAATAATATATTAAAATTAAATTTTAAAAATGAAAAACACAGACTTCATCTTCTTCCTCGTGTCGATACTGTAACTTTTATTTAAAAAAAAACACTACTTCCTCATTTTTGTACCAAATGGGACAAGTAGATACACTATTCTGCATAGAATTTCATTTTGTACCAGATGAATCCTAAAATTTCAAAAAAAAATTAAATGACATACATCAACAATCAATGGAAAATAGCTTAGGGGTTTCATTCCTCGTGTCTAAACTAACATAATGATAACAAGAATGAGTGAAAATGATGCTTAAATGGTAGAGTTCAAAATATGAAAAATTTACCAAACGAAGTGTGTCTGTTGCACCTTCAAATGCACTTCCAGATGAGAAATGAAGATCCCTCTAGATTCCTTGATTTCCCAGGAGTGAAATGGTGTGATTAGAATCACTTGAAACCTTCTAAATTGTTCCGACCGAATCCAATTGCAACGATGAAAAAAATGAGTTGTGGTTATGGTGTTTGGGGTGTTTTTGGTATGGTTTGATGCATACAGAAGCTTTGGTGAGTTTTTTGAAGTGTTTTTGATGAAATGCTCTCTCTTTTCTCTTGCTTGTGAAATGATCTCATGAGATTTGATCTGCATTTGTAGAGGCCTTTGAAGTAGGTTAGGACTTGGCTTTGATCATATCAAGGTTTGAAGTTTGTCTTCTAATGATCCATTTTCACAAAAGTGCCAACTTTGGTTCTATGCAACAAGGCATTGATGTAGCATGGTTTTTGTTACGTGTATCACTTAACTTCGTTGATTTTCATTGTGGTTGCGAATCACTATCAATGGTGTACAGTTCGATTCATTTTTTATCCTATTCAGCTGTTTAAGGAAGGGAAATAGATGTCTCCAATTAACCCTGCTTGCTAATTGAGTTTCAAGAGTCTTTATGCTATCATGAGATTGGGGAGTCCGGGGTTAAATTACACAACGAGAAGTTGTCAATTATCCATTTTGTATGTGGTTATCCACATGTTATAGTTTCAGGATCATTGCTTAAATACTCTGTATTGATTCGTGTTTGTCTGTAAATGGGAGAAGTTTGTTTATGATGTCTTTGACAGAATGAGAGAGAGCTTTTGCTGTTTTTGGTTTCTTGATGTTTTTGGTAAGGTCAGGGACCTAACGTTTTTAGTGGATTGTGCTCGCTAAGATTTGTTGCAAATCTTATGCCTACGTATTCCCTGTTATGAGGTATAGGGAAATCAGAGCAATCGTAGTTCCTCCTAATCTAAGGGAGAAACAGGTGTTTTTTGTTGTATCTCGTTCAAAGCCCAAGATGTGAAGCTAAAAGGTTGTTTGACTGTATCTTGTTCAAATCCCAAGATATAAAGCTAAAAGGTTTGACTGAGAGAGAATTTGTCATCTATAAAGGGAGAAATCTCTGTTGGGGAAAATCATTATACAAAGCCTAGGAAGAGGCTATTTCTGTTAGGGAAATCATTATACAAAGCCTAAGAGAAGGCTACGATTTGACTGATCCCACTGGGAAAAATCCTTATACAAAGCCTAAGAGGAGGCTAAAAGACTGATGAATGACTCAACAAAAGAGTGTTTTTATTTGGTGTCTTGTACAAAGCCCAAGATGGAAGCTAAAAGATTGTTTAAACTCAACAAGAGAGTGTTTTTTGTATCTTGTACAAAGCCTAAGATGAAGGCTAAAAGACTGTTTAAACTCAACAAGAGAGTGTTTGTGTATCTTGTACAAAGCCCAAGATGGAGGCTAAAAGACTGTTTAGACTCAACAAGAGAGTGTTTGTGTATCTTGTACAATGCCCAAGATGGAGGCTAAAAGACTGTTTAGATCACCCTTCTGCAATGAGGGAGATATGATCCTTCTTGCAAATCCATCAAAACTTGAATTTTGCCTTGGCCTGACTTGAAATTTAGGTCACCCTTCTGTACATATGGGGTGATTTTGATACACGGATGTATCACTATCCTAGTGGTAGCAGCACGCATGTCTTTGGTTGGAGGGCATGGGTTTAACACCCACCCAGACCATTTTTTATTTTCACTATTATTTTGCTATTTTTCATATTTTTCCTAAATTTCTTAATTAATATCAAAACTAATTTCTCCCTCATTTTTAATTATTTTTTATTGATTCTCTTTTTAAAAATTCACTAAAATATTGAAATATTTTATTCCAAGAAAAAATTGAATTTATATTATTTATTTAATATAGTTTCAATTTTTGTAAGTAATTTCATTTTATTTGTTTCAAACAGTTTTTAAATGAAATTCTCACCTTGATTTTTCAAAACCAAATCGATTTCAAGCTTTTATGTGATTAAACTTGATTTTTCAAAATATATTTCAAAGCTTACCACTTGTTTTTTAATATATTTGTTATTTTATATTTAATTTCCTTTGAAAATTATTTTTTAAAATTCAAATTAGGGAATTCTCTTAATTTTGATTTTTCAAACTTCATTTGAAACACTTTTGGGCCTCTTGATAGAGTGTAAGTCCCACACCTTTGTAAATAAACCTTTTTGGGCCTCAGTTATTGATTAAGTCCCGATACGATTTTTAAAATCTCGGTGCGATCGCCATTTTGAAAACAATTTTCATCTGGGCCTCCATTTGGTTGTAAGTCCCATTTTTCTTCTTTTTCAAACACTTTTGGGCCTCTAATAGAGTGTAAGACCCATCCTCTTTGAAAATACAATAATTTGGGTCTCAGTCATTGTATAAGTCCCTCTATGGTTTTCAAAACTATGATGCGATTGTCTTCTTTTCAAAAGAGATCATTTGGGCATCTCATTGAGTATAAGCCCCAAACTTCCTTTTAAATAAAATTTATTTTTTATTTAAATTCCAAATTCAAAGTTTTATCAAAACTTTCTTCAATTTCTTGAAAAAAAAAAACCATATAGTTGTAGTTAAAATGTTTGGGCTTGCAAAACTCTAAGTTCCACTATCCCTTCAATACATACTTGTTTATATATTTCATCTGTATATATATGGTTGTACATGCTTGCTTAGAGTTTTCCCCAGCAGTTAGGTCTAGATTTAGGTCAAACTAGTGGTTACTTTTTCAACACAATCAAAACTAGTTCCCCATAGGATATTCAAGATCAGTCTTGCCTCCTCTTGGAATTATACAATATGGAACAGAAAAAGGCATTATTCTCGGTAAAACTATTCTCAAGACTGTCCAAACTTAGAAACATATGTATACAAGAAATTCATTTCCCTATAGAGGATTAATTCCTGGTGAAACCTCTTTTGAATTTCTTCAAACTTTAGAACTGTTCAACAGAAAAAGGATTAATTCCCGGTGAAACCATTCTTGAAATGTTCTTAGGTTTGGACCCACAGGCTTCCTAAAAGCATCCCCAGCTTCCTCTTGGGATTAGTACAAGGACCCACAGGTTCCCTAAAAGCATCCCTAGCCTCCTCTTGGGCTTAGTATAAGGACCCACAGGCTTCTTAAAAGTTCTCAGCCTCCTCTTGGTCTTAGTACAAGGACTTAATGCCCTCCTACAGGTATAGGACAGAGCTTAGTTATCTCTAGTAGTTCAATCCTCCAAGAGAGCCAGAATCCTAAATATCATTGTAGGGTTAATCTTCATCCCTTAAACTCTCAGCCTCTTCTTGGGCATTATACAAAGATCTCTCTTTACAACCATAACCTACCACTTATTGAGAGATTTGGACAGTCTTTGCCTCCTCTTGGGCATCATACAAAGATCATTCTCCAACTAAGAGTCAACCTCTTTATACCAGTCGGCTTGGAAAGTCTCATCTCCTCTTGGACCTCACCAAGAAAATCCCGCAAAGCATAGGAAAAAACCCTGATCATTTCACTAATCTCCAGCAGAGTTAAAACCTCCATAAGTTTTCAAACTCAATAGTTAACCTTCACCTTAAAAATCTCATCTAGTGTCAATTTACCATCAATAAAATCCTAACAGAATCAGAACCTTAAGGCACATGATATTTCAACTCTTCTTCAATCCACAGCAAGAGTTGATTCCCAAACACATATTGGAGCTGTCTCTGGACTTCAATAATCCTCAGGCTTCATATAAGAATTTCCCCAACCAGCCTCCTCTTAGGCTTTATATAATAATTTTCCTCAGTAGAGTCAGCCTCAATCTTGGGCTTTGTACAAGACAGATAAAACCTCCCAAGTGAAGTCAATCTCTTTTCAGCCTCAATCTTGGGCTTTGTACAAGACAGATATAAAACTCCCTTAGTAGATTCAACCTTTTAGCTTCAACCTCGGGCTTTGATTAAGGCACACAAAAATCAACATCCCCTCAGATGAGTCCACTCTGCAGGAGGATATTTCCTATATACATCACATCTCAAAACAAACAAACAAAACCTTTTTCCCATATAATTGTTGTAAGGGGCACACTTGTTTATTCAAAATCCAAGCTGGAGTCCTTTTCTTAACCTTGTCAAAAATCATCTTTCATCTAACAGCTGTAAGTGGCAAGCCTCTGGATTATTTACACCCATGCTAATGTCCCTCTCTTAGCATGAAAGATTCATAAGGAAAAATGGCATTGCCTAATACTTAGTTAAAGTTTCTTCCTTCATGACATCACCCTTATAAAGGAAAATATGGCATTTTTGGATTCAAATATCCCAGTTAAAGTAATTTTCCCTTATAATCAAGTACCCAACATTCTGTGTTGAATAGGTGAGAATTCTCCCTTTAGAGATGAAAAATTCTCTCTTAGTCACACTTTTAGCTTCAATCTTGGGCTTTAAACAAAACACAAATACTTAAACAGCTTCCATCCTGGGCTTTAAACAAGACACTAAACATCTTTCCTCCCATAGAATAGGAGGAACTACGATTTCTCTGATTTCCCAGTTTTCTTATGGGAATACGTAGGCATAAGATTGCGAAATCTTAGCGATCACACAAATAAAAAATCTTAGGTCCAATACCTTACCAAAAACAACAGAAAACCCGAAAACAACAAAAACACTCTCTCAACATTCCCAAAGGAGAAACTTTCCCAACCCATGATAGACATGTGCTTAGTATCTGATCTTGTTATGCCTGCTAAGTTTAAAACTCCAGAATTTGTGAAGTACATGGGTCATTCTTGTCCAAGGGCTCATTTGGTCATGTATCTTCGTAGGATGACTGCTTATACCAAAAATCAGAAGCTACTTATCCACTGTTTTCAGGACAGCTTGAGTGGAGCATCACTCCAATGGTATATGGGTCTTGAACAAAACTCCATTCACTGCTTCCAAGATCTTGTAAATGCCTTCATGAAGTAGTGTAAATATAATCTCGACATGGCTCCCTATCGCCGCCAGCTACAAAATATGACTCAACATGAGAAAGAATCTTTTAAGTAGTATGCTCAGCGTTGGAGTGAGTTGGCTTCCCAGGTTGAACCTCCCTTGACTGAGAAGGAACTAACTAGAATGTTCATGGATACCCTGTCTCTATTCTATTGAGAGAAGATGATTGGAAGTGTTTCCTCCAATTTCACTGATTTGGTTACTATTGGCCAAAGACTCGAGGAAGGTCTTAAGAAAGGAAAAGTGTCCAAGGCTGCTGAATCTTCCAATGCTGTGAAAAAATCCTATGGGAACTTTCAGAGGAAAAGGGAAGATCAGACTAATGTTGTTATGGTTGAAGTGAGAAGGCCTCATCCCCAACTTCAATAAGCTATTCACCCTACTGTTGTTGTTGTTACTCCCGTTGTTACTGCTCCACGACCAGTTCAAGCTTCTCAACATTCGGCTGCAGGACAAAACTGGTACCGTAATAGGAATCAATTTGATCCTATTCCCATGACATACACCGAGCTTTATTCTGATATGGTTCAACAATGTCTAATTACTACAAGGTCTATCCCTCCTCCTCCAAATCCTCTTCCATCCGGCTATAGGGTTGATCTTCATTGTGAATACCATCAAGGTGGTGCAGGCCATAACTTGGAAGGTTGCTTTGCATTCAAGGCTAAAGTACAAGAGCTGATGAGAAACAAAATCCTATCCTTTAAAGACAATCCAGATGTCCAAAGAAACCCTGTACCGGGGCATGTCAAGTGAAGCTTCAGTCGACTTCAACTTGGTTACTTCTTGAAGACAAGATAACTCATCCTTGTGTTTAACTAGTCATTGGGGCCTTGTTTCTTGTTGTTTGCATTTTCCTTATTTGTACTAGTTGTTTGCTTTCAACTATGTTTGCACTTTCGTGATTAATGAAATGAGCATTGCAACTTTTGATTCAATTCATTTGTGTTTACTATTTACATCTTTATGCTTTCTCTTGCAAAATATTTTATCTCTTTTCCACTTTCTTTATGATTATGCAAAGATTGGAGGGAGGATGATGAAAACATTATATCCATAATTGTTGTGGTATGCTTTTGATTAAACCTTTCCGAGGATGTAAGGCATTGTTTCAATTCCCAAACACTGGAGAAATAAGGAAGATAATCCCTCGTTAACCCTTCGAGCCTAGAAGTAGGAGTTTTCTTTCCTTACACAAACACAAAAAAAACCTTAAATATCAACCTTGGGGCAAGGTAGTTCTCAGTTTAACTTGGTTATGCATTCGAATACAAGCGCTTCATGCAAGACACAAGTCAGCTCTCTCAAATTAAATGACCTCAAAAAAAAGAAGAGGTCTCAAAACCTCAGGAAAGACAAGAAGAGGTCTCAAAACCTCAGCAAAGACAAGAAAATTTCTCAAAACCTCAGCAAATGACAAAGAAGAGGTCTCAAAACATCAACGAAAACAAGAAAAGGTCTCAAAACTTCAGCAATAAAGGATAACCAAATTCTGCAAGGGAGTAATGACTACAAAGGTATCTGTTTCATAGTCAACTGTCATCAATTCATTTCCTAACCTACGGGAACCTGAATGTATAGCTTGAGTTAACTGAGCATAGGATTGGAAGTTCATCATGAAGATTGGGTGGGTCACAAATAAACTTTGAGCCTTTATCTTTTGTTTCATAAACCGTGAACCAAGCCACGTTATAACCCTTAAAAGACCTAATTGAGGTAAGGTTATTTTGAAAGCATACTACAGCAAGGTTGCGTAAACTAACTCCCAAAGATCTTTGTAGATCATTTGTTTTGGCATCATGCCCTTCACTTTCAAATGTCTTGAACCGTCGTGTTCAGACCAGTGACTCATTTTATTTTGTATCTTCCACACAAAAAAATGATTGATTTCAAAAGTTGCAAGAACTTTAAAATTACCATGTTTGTACAAAAACTTTTGTTTGCAAACTGGCTTTCCTCTCAAGGAATCTTCAAACAATTAAGAAACTTGGTCGGTGATCCTATCAGGGGCAAGTTCTTTCCATAATCTCATTGAAGAATCAATGCAAGATTTGTTGTTCAGGGGCAAGTCCTTCTCAGAATTGGTTTATCCATAAAATCTTTCAAGACTCGGACCGGGGCAAGCTTTCTAAAGAGCACCGTGAAACAGTCAATTTCAGAATCAGACAAACTGAAGCAATGATCAGTTCATCTATAACAGTCAGTTAATCTGGGGCAGTTTATTTGAAAAACCCCATGCAACTTTCCATGCTTTTTACAAGGATCATCACTTGATACAGTTTACTAGTGTGGCAGAGATGTGTTCAGTAGCATCTCTAGTCCCCAAGCAGAATGGTAGTGATCTCCGTGTTGAGGAATCAGTCTTCCAGTCTTGTCTTCTCACCAAAAGAGTCAAGTTGTGTCGTCTGCATTCGCATGGCATAATTCATATACCATATCCATAGCATGAGTGTTTCATCCTCATTTGCATTTCACCCGAGGTTGTGTTGTTATCCGCATTTTACCTTGTGGTCAAAGTCCATAAACAAAACGTTATCCGTCCTTTCATTCAGTGTCATTCCTGAATGTTGTCGTTTCTTTGAGCATCTAGTCCTGTTGTTGGATATTTCCTCTCATTTCAGTGTTATTCCTGGATCTTCATATTCTTTCACTCCAGTGTCATTCCTAGACGCCTGTCTCTTTCTTACTCCAGTGCCATTCCAGGATGTTCGTCTTTTGTGATCTTCAGTGCCACTCCTGAAAACCTTATCTATTCTTTCTGTACCATTCCTGAAAGTCTTATCTGTTCATTCAGTGCCATTCCTGGATATTTTTCTCCTTTACATTCAAAGCCATTATTGGATGTCTTTCTCACTTTGCATTCAGTGCCATTCTTGGATGTCTTTCTCCCTATCATTCAGTGTCATTCCTGAATATAGTGATTTGCCTTTACTTTCAGTGCCATTCCTGAAAGTTCACAGGCACTCAATGCGGTGATTCCTTTATCCAATGCCTTCTTGGATTTCACTTTTATTCGCATTCATCCAATGCTTTCTTGGTTATTGAGATGCATTCTTGGGTATCTCCTTGTCCATATTCGTTCAATGCTTTCTTGGAAATTGTGGTTTATCCAATGCCTTCTTGGATTTCACCTTTTGTCTCATTTGCGTCCGATGCCTTCTCAGATATTGTGGTTATACCTTTCATCTAAAGCCATTATTGGGTGACTGGTTCCTTTTCACCCAATGCTTTCTTGGATCTCTACCTTTCTCATGTTTATCTAAAGCCATTATTAGATATTGTGATATGTACCTTTCGTTCAAAGCCATTATTGGATGACTGGTTACTTTTATCCAATGTTGTCTTGGATCCTTTGCTTTGTTCACTTTTATCTAAAGCCATTATTAGATATTGTGATTTATACCTTGCATTCAAAGCCATTATTGGATGTCTGGTGTCCTTTTATCCAATGATGTCTTGGATCCCTGTTTGTTTACTTTTATCTAAAGCCATTATTAGATATTGTAATTTGTACCTTGCATTCAAAGCCATTATTGGATGTCTGGTGTCCTTTTATCCAATGCTGTCTTGGATCCCTGTTTGTTCACTCTCATCTGATGCCTTTTCACATATTGTGATTTGTACCTTTCATTCAAAGCCATTATTGGATGTCTGGTTTCTTTTGTCATCTGTTTGTTTTTCCGGATGTGCCTTCCTCTGTCTTTTCTGGCTTTTCTTGAAGATCCCGTTTGAACTCTTCAGTATAAGAAAATCCCAGAAAATCTTTTGTTGATGTCTATCCTCTTATTTCAGGTTGATCCCCAGTGGAGATCATGTCTTCTTTCTGGTCTCATGCCCAGTAAGAATGTCTTTTATTTCCCCAGCGTCATCCTGTCACCTATATATGTATCTTTCGGTCACTTATAAACTTGTCGACCATTTCCCTGGATCTTTCCCCAGTGGAGAACACCTCTCTGGATCCTATCTCCAGTAAGGATCTATGAGGTTTCCCCTCAGTTTTATTTTTCTATCCCCAGTGTTTCCTCAGAGTCTCCCCAATGAGTCTCTTTTATTGGTCAGTCAGTATCCCCGGTAAGTCTTCCTGTTGGATATTAACCTGCATCCCTTCCTAGTAAAGCTCACCTGTAGTTGTTTTCTTTGGAGTCTTCTTTGTCTGAATTTTTGCACTATCATATCATCATACTAGTAGTTCATAACATGTGAGTATTTGCATGTCTTTTGTTTGTCCTTAACATCTACATTCCATCTAAGGGCAAAATTTTTGGTTTGCTATATTTAAATATCTTTCACGTTGATGTGTCATCCGGTAAAGTTATTTAAATAGGGGCAACTGTTGTACCTCAAATTTTACCCCTTAGATGTCATAGCATTTTGCACTTACATTTAGGTCTCATTCACCTGTGCATTGTTAACTAACCCATATCTTTGCCAGTTTGTTTCTTTTGTGAAAATCAGGATTGACCCGAGAAAGAAGACAGGTGCAATAAATCAAGTTCATGTGTGTCGAGAAATAACAAGCATTTTATGGATTTTATTTGAAAAGAAAAAAAAAGAAGAAATGAAAAGAAAAAAAGAAGAAATGAAAAGAAAAAAAGAAGAAAAGAAAAAAAAATGAGTACATGGCGCCCACCACCATTAAGGTGGCGCCTGCCATGTGTGAATTAAGGGTTGCACCTGCCACAAAAGGAGTATGGCGCCTGCCATGACTCCTGCTTCCCAAAAAAAAAATAATGGTGTGTTTTATTTTAAGTTAAGCAAGTGCAAGTGGCTTCAGTTCATCATGAATAAAACTTTCATAACTTTAACTTTTATCTGATTTCAAAACTTTGAAAATACTATCTTTGTCGTACTCATACTGTTCATTTAATTTCAATCCCTTTCAACTTGTTGTTTATAAGCTACCATCTCCATATTCCAAAGGAAAGTCTCTCTATTGACCGCAAGGTCATAGATAGCTCATTACCCTTTTGACCTAGCCTTAGGCTTGGAGTCGCCGCACTTCGCGTAGGCGTCTTGCTGTCAGACCCTACCTTTTTCCCATGAACACATTCTTCCCTGTTTTAACTTAAACCTTTGGAGTTGCCGCACTCCGCGTAGGCGTCTTGCTTTCAGACCCTACTTTCCCTTGGAACCTTGACCACAGTCAAGATTTCCTCACCCCTTTGAGGGGAACTACGAATGCTCTGATTCCATTCCCGTCAGGATACGTAGGCACGAGATGCGATGTCTTGGCGAGCATATTTAGTGTAAATACCCTAGGACTTTTATCTTAGCACATTTCCCTTTAACAAGAAAACGTAACATAACACAAACATAAACAAGTGGTTCCTGTAGAGTATTATAGATACTTAGGGTGCTAATACCTTCCTTTTGTATAACCAACCCCCGAACCTTAGATATCTGAGTTGTGTTTCTACATAGCGCACTTAGGGTTTTTCGATCTTTACCCTTTCCTTTGGATAAATCAAAGTTCGGTGGTGAATTTCAAAAATGTGTGATTCAAGTTAACTAATAGCTTGATATCCGATTCTCACCGCAACACATATTCAGAATCCTTGGAGTTTTTCCAAGCAGGATAGGGTTTTGTTTTGTAAAAAATGATGGAAAAATGAGGAAGAAAACGTGAGTTGAAAACCTGGCCATGGGAGAGTTAGGGCTCAAGGAGAGAGAAATAGAAAAGAAAGAAAGGTGAGGAATAAGAAGATGAGGTGGAGGCGAAGTGGAGGTGACATGGCGCTGAGTTGGCCATTTTGATGTTGTTTTAAAATATAAATTTTTAGAGGTAGATATATCAATGGATGAGATCATAGAACCATTGGTCCAGAAGGAGGGTTTGTGTGTGTTTTCAAGCGAGAGGACTGGGGTTCGAATCCCCGTCGCCCCAATCCTTTTTATTTTTCTGAACTTCAAGTAGTTATAAAATATATATTCATGTTCCCACATGTTTTCACATAGCTCGGTGGTGAATCTTTAAAAAGATTTGTGATTCAAGTTTAATCAATAGCTTGATATCCAATTCTCACCGCAAGAATACCCCTAACCTTTAATCAATTCTTCAATTTGTATATAAGATATTAAGTCCACATCCCAATCCCAGTTCATTTTGGAAACAAGCTCATCAACATACGACTTGAATAAATGATGTACTAAATGTCCTTGATGGTGTACTCTATGTCTGACAACTTGGAAAAGATGGCCTACAACAAAACATAAACAAATAAAAAACATTATCAATTAAAGGACCAAAACATTAACAAATCAGGGACTACAACACAATAACACTTCATGGACCACAACATAAACAAATGACAAACATAAAACCTGTAAGAGACCATAACATTATCAAATCAGGGACCATAATATAAATAAATCACAAACATAAAACCTATAAGGGGCTACAACATTGTCAATTCAGGGACCAAAGACATAAACAAATAAGGTCATATCAACATTGACAAATCACAAACACAATTTTTTTTTTCAGAATGAGTGATGGATACAACAACCCTACGTAAAATCATTTTTCAGAATCATTATTACCTTCAACACGCAACTTAAACGAATTAAATCAACTTAAACGAATCAGATCAACTTAAATGCCCAACATGGTATAAACGAGAATGACATTTCAAAATAAGCGATGAAGACAACAACCCTGAGCAAAATCAGATTATGGAAGAACATACATACCTCGGAATGTAACTTGGGATTTCCATTTTAGAGATGAGCAACAAAATCGATCAACGAGTAGACTGAAAATGACAATTTCAGAATTTGTACTTAGGGTTCATCTTCGCATTTTAAACTATGAGAGAAGAAGAGATTTTCTGAAGAATTTTTTTAATGTTTTACTTATTGTGATTTTTAGTTAGATGCTTTATAAAAATAGAATAGATAATTGAATTATTATTAAATTTAATGAGATAATATAATTTTAAATGGAAAAAAATTAAGTGGAAATAGATTTGGGTAAAGAGTAAATGACACGTCATCATAAATAGCGCCACATCATTAAAAATACGACCCAAGTTGGAGAGGGGACTAAAATCCAACACAAAACATGTAAAAGGGACCAAAATCGTGGTTTTTAAAATGGGGGTATCAAAAACCAAAAAAATTAAAAACAGGGAGACCAAATTTGCAATTAAGCCTTTATTTTAACAAGGGGGAGTAGTAGTTGATGCGTATTTTTTCGCAAGTGTACGAACGCGTCAGAGTAATATAAAAGATTATCGTATCCACAGAGACCAAGTGTCAATCTATCGCTATCTATTGTTAAGGTGTGTATCTAAAGTGATTGAAAATAGTAGTTTTGAAGAGTGCACGGTAGTAAATAAAGTAATTAAAATTAATTGATAAAGACAGGTTCGAATGCAATTCACACAACCAATTGATAATCCAAGTACTTGCTAATAGAACTACTTACGGGCAATATCTTCTACTTTGAAAAGAACTAATTTGACAGGAACTGTCGCTTTCGCGTATTCAGAACCGAGTTGTACCCCCTAATCAAACCCTCTTATTGTCACGGATAAAAAGGCGCGCATTCTGTTAGAGTAGTAAACCTATTTTTAAGAAATATAGTATCTTGACCAAGTTGAAAAGTATTTTAACCTGGATTTTCTAAAAAAAAGAGGTTCTTACGAACCAGACTTTAAACTTCTTAACGCGTCCGAAAATGGTTTTAAAATCTCTTTTCCTTTTAAATTAAAAACTCCTAATAAACTAAACAAAGCGCTTTCGCTGTTTTTGAAATAGTTAAAAACAATTAAGTTTAGATAGGCGTTGGACGGCTTTCGATCTTACCCAACGGAATTTAAGAACAGGAAAACTTATATTGAAAGTTAAAATAGCCCTTAAGTGTTTCCACTAACAATTGTACAGATTATCGGTTCAGTTATGATCTTCACATTCTAACCTTTATAAAATTAGCCAGACATGGTAAAGTAAAAGTTCATTTTTAGATTTTTCATAAAAAAAGTATTTAAGTGCGAGTGCGGAAAGTAAATGAAAGTAGTGCGAGTGCGGAAAGTAAATGAAAGTAAAGCAGTGCGGAAAATAAATGAAATTAAAAGATAGTGCAAGAAATAAAGTTGACAAAAGGTAAAGTAATAAAAACCTGCTCCAATCGGAGTGGTTGAATAAAATGCGAACTGAAAGTAAAATGGCGGCAGGATTAACTTCCTTCCAGAGTGCTCCAAGACTCAATCTCACAGGCTCTTACAGACTCGATCTCTCGAATGTAGTAACACCTCGATATGAAGCGATTACCACTATTACACTGATATATGCTTATGAACAACTAAGCTTGGATGAAGAAAAACGAAAATCTAAAGTCCTATTTATAGGCAAGGAAACATGTGGAAAAGACAAGGATGCCCCTAGCATTTGAATTTGGGCGGGAACTTGTTTTGCTCTTGTGGCGCCCGCCACAACACCATGGCGCCCGCCATGAGTGTAAAATTGCTTGGGCAGTTGGAGATCGTGGGGAAAAACAGTTGGGAGGAGTTTGAGACATGGCCACGTCATGGAAGACCCTGTCGCGGCCGCCAGAGTGGATGCCATAAGTGCAAAATGCTGATTTTCTCTATTTTAGCTCATTTCGGCTCCTTTTTCGCTCCTTTTCTCGCTCGGGGCTCCGATTAGACTAAAAACCTGAAAACAAAGAAAAACATAATAATAACATAATAAAATGACATTAAAAGACTAAGAATGCATGCGAAATCGGAGTCAAAAATACGGTGAAATTCAGTGTCATCAAATTCTCCCACACTTAGACCTTTACTTGTCCTCAAGCAAAACATTTAAAGCTCAAAGTAAGAAAACTAGTGCTGACACGTGATTCGGGCAAAAAGGGGTTCTAAGTTCAAGTCAGGATGCAGTGACAGGTACTAAGTGAACCAAGGGTATCGTAATGACACTTATCCGCAGAGGCGGACATAAACTTCATTCTTATATTAATCAACCGTATCATCCCACAATAACTAGGCCTACCTCTTCATCTCTTTTTGGGTCCTTTTCATTCAGGCGCAATCACATTAAGCCCGTTATCCGTACATGTTTCATAGTAGAGTGACCTGTTAGTGATTCTGATCCAAAACGTAGGGTTTCTGGCACATAAGACTGTGTAAACCCTTTTATTTAACCCAAATGCAGTTGTGGGGGATCGGATCGTAATCCGCCCTACCGAGTTCAGCGCCAGATACCTCTGAACCAACTAACAATGGGTGAGCTAAAATTATATATATATATATATTTTTTTTTTTTTGTGGCAACAATTCAACTTTTTGGTTTAAACGACCTTGTGAGGGTCATCTATCCAGAGTTTGCCTTTTTCGTTATTTATTTTACTGGATCATTCACTTATGTTCATCAGTCCCCTACGTAGAAAATGCTTAGGCCGGAGCTGACTGCTGAAATAAACTACTTAGGACAAATTTGGAAATGATAATTAAGGCCATGGTACATGGGGTTTTGGAATGATTCCTATATTCGTGAAGTCTACGGTGCTAAAACGATACTAATGTTTCAAAAAGTTCACCTAAGTCACCACATCCTAATCCAAACCTGTCTTAAAGCCCAAAAAACGTGTAGAACAACAATGTTTTCTTTTTGCAAAAAATTTTTTTGTAGGGCTAAAGAAATGGGGAAAAATGAGGGTGCACTAGGGATACACTGTACTGGTGACTCGTCAGACTCATGCATTTTCTAGAAAAAAGACATAGACAAAAACAAGAAATAAACAACTAACTAAAAATGGAAATAGAAAGCAATAAAATAGAAAGCAATAAAATCCCCTCCCACACTTAAATCGAACATTGTCCCCAATGTTTCGAAATAAGATAAGGAGAGTAACCTGTAAAACTACTGATGTGGACCACTGGTGCCCTCGTCGTCCTGCTGGGAATGCCTGGAGTGGACAAAGTAACGCTCTCTCTGGGCGTCATTCCTGAAAGTCACATGCATGTCGTCAAAATTCTGCATTCTGCACAGAGTTAGGAAGAAGGTCCTGTAAAACACAAACATTTCAAACATTAGTCCTGACAAAATATAACAAGAAATAAAATAAAACAAAATGTAGAAAAAGTAAATAAGGTAAGAAAATCATGGGTTGCCTCCCATGCAGCGCTTGTTTTACGTCGTTAGCTTGACGACTGGAACTTATACATCTCTTGTCGGGATTGGTGGATCACTTAGAGTGTGGCTGGAGTAGGTTGTTGGAATGTCTCCTCCTTCGTAGAGCTTCAGTCTTTGTCCATTGACGATGAATGGTTTACATGTCTCGTTTTTTATTTCAATAGCTCCAGACCTCAGAATTTTTGATACTTTGAAGGGGCCAGTCCATCTTGAACGGAGCTTTCCTGGGAAGAGTCGTAGCCTAGAATTGAACAGGAGAACATGGTCGCCTAAGTTGAAGTCTTTTCTTACGATTCTTTTGTCGTGCCAAGCTTTTGTTCTTTCTTTGTATATTATGGCATTCTCGTAGGATTGTTGTCTGAGTTCTTCCAATTTGTGGATGTCAAGATTTAATGGCCCAATAGGCCTTATGCTCTAACTCAAAAGGTAAATGACAAGATTTTCCATAGACTAGTTGGTAGGGGGTTGTTCCTATAGGGGTTTTGAAAGCGGTTCTGTAGGCCCATAAAGCCTCTTGAAGCTTTTGCGACCAATCTTTTCTGGATACAGAGACAGTTTTTTCTAAAATTTGTTTAATCTCCCTATTAGATACTTCCACTTGGCCACTAGTCTGTGGGTGATATGGTGTTGCTACTCTATGCTTAACTCCATACTTGCTTAAAAGCTTATCAAATATTCTTGATATGAAGTGAGATCCTCCATCACTTATAACTAAACGGGGTGTTCCAAATCTGGGGAATATATAATTTTTAAATAATTTAATCACTACTCTAGTGTCGTTTGTGGGTGCAGCTATCGCTTCAATCCATTTAGACACGTAGTCTACTGCAACTAAGATATACTTGTTTCCTAAAGATGGTGGGAATGGTCCCATGAAATCTATACCCCATACGTCGAAGAGTTCTACTTCTTGGATGTTTCTTAAAGGCATTTCGTCGCGTCTTGAAATATTTCCTGTGCGTTGGCATCTATCACATTTGACAATGTAAGCATGGACATCACGCCACATGGTAGGCCAGAATAGGCCAGCTTGAAGAATCTTGGCGTAGGTCTTAGAGGTGCTTGCATGTCCACCATAAGGCGCAGAGTGACAATGCTGAATTATACTTTCTACCTCGTCTTCTGGAACGCAACGGCGAAAAATGCCATCTTTACCTCTCTTGAAAAGAAGTGGCTCGTCCCAATAGAAGTTTCTAACATCACTTAAGAACTTCTTCTTCTTGTGGTAATCGAGATCAGGGGGTATGATATTAGCAGCTAGGTAATTAACAAAATCAGCGTACCAGGGCACGTTACTTACAGCTAAGGATTTTTGAAAGTGCTCATGAGGGTCTGGTTTTTTATCTTCAATGGTTTCCAACTGGGCTATCAGTCTATCATAGGCAAAATCATCATTTATGGGTACTAATTCAGGATTCAGGTATTCTAGCCTAGATAGGTGATCGGCTACTACATTTTCTGTGCCTTTTTTATCTCGGATATCTAAGTCGAACTCTTGTAGTAACAAAATCCATCGAAGTAACCTGGGTTTAGCATCTTTTTTACTTAGCAGGTAACGGATGGCAGCATGATCGGTGTAAACTATAATTTTGGCTCCTACTAGATATGATCTAAATTTGTCTATAGCGAAAACTACCGCTAGGAGTTCTTTCTCGGTTGTTGCGTAATTGAGCTGGGCGGCGTCTAGGGTTCTACTGGCATAATATTTTACATGTAATCTTTTATCTTTTCTCTGACCTAGAACGGCTCCTACAGCATAATCACTGGCGTCACACATTATCTCAAACGGTTCAGACCAATCAGGGGGTTTCATAATGGGTGCTGAAATCAATGCTTGCTTCAAAAGGTTGAATGCTTCATTGCATTTTTCATCAAAGACGAATTCAGCATCTTTCATTAACAGGCCAGTTAAAGGTTTTGTTATTTTGGAGAAGTCCTTGATGAAACGGCGGTAGAATCCAGCGTGTCCAAGGAAACTTCTAACTTCCCTGATAGTCTTGGGTGGTTTTAGGTTCTCTATAACTTCTATTTTTGCTTTATCTACCTCTATACCTCTTTCGGAGATTATATGTCCTAAAACAATTCCTTCAGTCACCATGAAATGGCATTTTTCCCAATTCAGCACAAGGTTCACCTTCACACATCTTTCCAGGATTTTCTCAAGGTTGATAAGACAATTTTGGAAATCAAAACCGCAAACCGAGAAATCATCCATAAATACTTCCATGATTCCATCTAGATAATCCGCAAAGATTGACATCATGCAACGTTGGAAAGTAGCAGGGGCATTACAGAGTCCAAAAGGCATTCGTCTGTAGGCAAAAGTTCCAAAAGGGCATGTAAAGGTAGTTTTTTCTTAATCTTCTGGATGTATAGGTATTTGGAAGAATCCTGAATACCCGTCTAGATAGCAGAAGTAAGAATGTCTGGCAAGACGTTCTAACATCTGGTCTATGAACGGTAAAGGGAAATGATCCTTCCTAGTTGCTTTATTTAACTTTCTATAGTCTATGCACATACGCCAACCTCCTTCTATCCGCTTTGCTATTTGTTCACCTTTCTCATTTTGCACAACTGTGATGCCTCCCTTCTTGGGTACCACATGCACAGGGCTCACCCACTTACTGTCCGAGATCTGATATATTATACCTGCTTCTAGCAACTTCAGAACTTCCTTCTTGACAACATCACTCAGTATAGGGTTTATCCTTCTCTGGTGTTCTCTGGAAGGTTTTGAATCTACTTCGAGCGAAATCCGATGCATGCATACGGATGGACTTATACCTTTCAGATCAGAGATATTATATCCTAAGGCTGAGGGATATCTTCGTAAAACGTCCAAGAGTTGATCTGTTTCTTTTTGTCTCAAGGCAGCACTAACTATAACCGGACGATTCATTTCTTCATCAAGAAACTCATATCTCAGGTTCTTAGGCAGTTCCTTAAGTTCCAAGGCTGGTTTAATAGGGAAAGGCATAGGATCTGGGGTAAGGGATAAACATTCATAAAGGTTATCATCGATGTAGGGTTTCTTATAATTGTCATCTTCCAAAATAAGAGTTGATGGCAACTTAATTGTTTCAATGACTTCTTCTTGCTCTAACTCCCTAACACATTCATCAATGATATCTATCGCATAACACGCGTCTCCTATGACAGGTGCCATAAGAAATTTTGAAAGTATAAATTCTATCTTCTCGTTCCCTACCTCAAAGGTTAGGTTCCCCTTTTTGACATCTATTATGGCTCCAGCAGTCGATAAGAATGGTCTACCTAGAAGAATTAGTATGTCATCGTCTTCTTTAATGTCCATGACAACAAAATCAGTAGGGATAAACAGCTGACCTATCCTAACAGGGACGTCTTCAAGTATGCCTATCGAATATTTAACAGATCTATCGGCTAATTGAAGTGACATCTTGGTAGGTTGCAACTCTCCTAAATTTAACCTTTCGCAAACCGCTAAGGGCATTAAGCTCACACTAGCTCCTAAGTCTAGAAAAGCTTTTTCGATGACATGACTCCCCAAAATACAAGGAATGGAAAAGTTTCCAGGATCTTTATCCTTTTTTGCTAATTTATTTTTGGCAATAGAATTACATTCCAAGGGTTTCGGATCATCAAGTCTACGTTTATTGGTAAGGATGTCTTTGAGAAACTTTGCGTAGGATGGTATTTGGGTAATGGCTTCTGTGAACGGGATTTCTACGTGAAGTTTTTCTATAACTTTAATGAATTTCTGATACTGATTATTGATCTGGGTTTGTTTAAGTCTTTGCGGATATGGTATTGGTGGTTTGTATGGCGGGGGTGGTATATAGGTTTTGTCTTTGGATTCTTCTCCTTTTTCTTGACTTTCCTGGTTTACAGATTCCTCTGGTTTCTTCTTTTTATCTGGGATGTTGTCATCTTCCTTAGAAGTTTTGGGATCACTCAACCTTGGGTTACAAGGTTCATCATAAGCGGTCCCACTTCGTAGGGTAATGGCATTTGCTTGTCCTTTCGGGTTTTGTTGAGGTTGTCCAGGGAATTGTCCTCCAGGTGTGGTCTGAGGGGCTTGGTTTAAAGCTACCTGCGAGATTTGGGTTTCAAGCATCTTATTGTGAGTGATTATTTGGTCAACCTTGGTTCCTAACTGGGTAATTAGTTCGTTAACATGAACGTTTTGGTTCATGAACTCCTTGTTTTGTTGGATTTGAGCAGCGACAAAATTATCCACGATTTTCTCAAGGCTCGGTTTTGGTGGTACAGGTTGCATAGGTTGATTTGATCTTGGGGCTTGATAACTTGATTGTCTCGGAGGGGCAGTATTTTGGATAGGGTTATTATTCTTATAGGAAAAGTTTGGGTGATTCCTCCATCCAGGGTTATAGGTATTTGAAAATGGGTTCCCTTGGGTGTAGTTCACTTGTTCAGAGTTGGTCTCGTTTAATAGACTGCATTCTGCGGATTGGTGTCCTTTCGTCCCACATATCTCACAATCTGACGAAACTGCGGCTGCAGTATTCGGGGTTGTACACATATGCTCAACTTTTAGGGCTAATGCGTCCATTTTAGCTTGCATCATGTCTATAGAGCTTAACTCATGTATTCCTCCTTGGACTTCCTTCTTTTCCACTGTCGCTCGTTCTACTCCCCATGATTGATGGTTTTGGGCCATATCTTCGATAAGGGCACTAGCTTCAGGGTACGGTTTGTTCATCAGTGCGCCACCTGCGGCGGCGTCGATGGTCATCTTAGTGTTATAATGAAGTCCATTATAGAAGGTTTGAATGATTAACCAATTTTCTAAACCATGATATGGGCATGCTCTTAACAGCTCTTTATATCTCTCCCAGGCTTCGAACAACGATTCTCCTTGGTTTTGGGTAAATCTAGTTATTTGGTTTCGAAGAACAGCGGTCTTACTCGGGGGAAAATATCTGGCAAGGAATACTTTTCTAAGGTCTTCCCAACTTGTTATGGAATTTGGTGGAAGGGAATCTAACCAAGATAGGGCCTTATCTCTGAGGGAAAAAGGAAATAATCTTAAGCGAATCGCCTCAGGAGGGGCTCCATTGGTTTTAAAGGTGTCTGCTAGTTGGAGAAAGTTTTTCAAATGTTGGTTTGGGTTCTCTGTAGCAAGACCTGCGAATTGTCTCTGTTGTACTAACTGCAGCAGGGATGGTTTAAGTTCAAAATTGTTAGTTGGTATGGCTGGATTTACTATACTAGAACTAGGTTCCTCGTTGGATGGTTGGGCGAAATCCTTAAGAGGTCTTTGATTTTGATCTTCGGCCATAGCTTTCCTAAGTTTACGGAAATATAAACGTGCGCGAGCGTAACGTTTGGTTCAGCTAGAGGGTCTACTAAACTTCCGGTACTACGAGTTTTTCGCATTGACCGGCGGGTAACTTCCTTAGTCTAAACGGTATAACAACAGGGTACGAAATTTGACGAAATTAGTCCCCGGCAACGGCGCCAAAAACTTGATGTGTATTTTTTCGCAAGTGTACGAACGCGTCAGAGTAATATAAAAGATTATCGTATCCACAGAGACCAAGTGTCAATCTATCGCTATCTATTGTTAAGGTGTGTATCTAAGGTGATTGAAAATAGTAGTTTTGAAGAGTGCACGGTAGTAAATAAAGTAATTAAAATTAATTGATAAAGACAGGTTCGAATGCAATTCACACAACCAATTGATAATCCAAGTACTTGCTAATAGAACTACTTACGGGCAATATCTTCTACTTTGAAAATAACTAATTTGACAGGAACTGTCGCTTTCGTGTATTCAGAACCGAGTTGTACCCCCTAATCAAACCCTTTTATTGTCACGGATAAAAAGGCGCACATTGCGTTAGAGTAGTAAACCTATTTTTAAGAAATATAGTATCTTGACCAAGTTGAAAAGTATTTTAACCTGGATTTTCTAAAAAAAAGAGGTTCTTACGAACCAGACTTTAAACTTCTTAACGCGTCCGAAAATGGTTTTAAAATCTCTTTTCCTTTTAAATTAAAAACTCCTAATAAACTAAACAAAGCGCTTTCGCTATTTTTGAAATAGTTAAAAACAATTAAGTTTAGATAGGCGTTGGACGGCTTTCGATCTTACCCAACGGAATTTAAGAACAGGAAAACTTATATTGAAAGTTAAAATAGCCCTTAAGTGTTTCCACTAACAATTGTACAGATTATCGGTTCAGTTATGATCTTCACATTCTAACCTTTATAAAATTAGCCAGACATGGTAAAGTAAAAGTTCATTTTTAGATTTTTCATAAAAAAAGTATTTAAGTGCGAGTGCGGAAAGTAAATGAAAGTAGTGCGAGTGCGGAAAGTAAATGAAAGTAAAGCAGTGCGGAAAATAAATGAAATTAAAAGACAGTGCAAGAAATAAAGTTGACAAAAGGTAAAGTAATAAAAACCTGCTCCAATCGGAGTGGTTGAATAAAATGCGAACTGAAAGTAAAATGGCGACAGGATTAACTTCCTTCCAGAGTGCTCCAAGACTCAATCTCACAGGCTCTTACAGACTCGATCTCTCGAATGTAGTAACACCTCGATGTGAAGCGATTACCACTATTACACTGATATATGCTTATGAACAACTAAGCTTGGATGAAGAAAAACGAAAATCTAAAGTCCTATTTATAGGCAAGGAAACATGTGGAAAAGACAAGGATGCCCCTAGCATTTGAATTTGGGCGGGAACTTGTTTTGCTCTTGTGGCGCCCGCCACAACACCATGGCGCCCACCATGAGTGTAAAATTGCTTGGGCAGTTGGAGATCGTGTGGAAAAACAGTTGGGAGGAGTTTGAGACATGGCCACGTCATGGAAGACCCTGTGGCGGCCGCCAGAGTGGATGCCATAAGTGCAAAATGCTGATTTTCTCTATTTTAGCTCATTTCGGCTCCTTTTTCGCTCCTTTTCTCGCTCGGGGCTCCGATTAGACTAAAAACCTGAAAACAAAGAAAAACATAATAATAACATAATAAAATGACATTAAAAGACTAAGAATGCATGCGAAATCGGAGTCAAAAATACGGTGAAATTCAGTGTCATCAGTAGTCAACAATTAGAATTGTAAAAGAATGTTTTTGGTCAAAGGTGAAAATAAATATTTTTGGTGTATAGGTGACGGAAATACAATAGCTGCTTGGACCAACAATTGGATTGAACTAAGCCTCCAAACCAATGAGTTAGATTATGAAATTCCTAACCCAATCAAGATGGAACAAGTTGAGATTTACCGAATGATGCAGGTTACTGGAATTGGTAGATATTAGATAGCCGGATTCCTGATATATCATGAATAAAATTGAAGTATTTCATCCACCTTGTGTTGATGTAGGCCTAAATATAAAAATAACCATTGGTGATGATATGAAAGGATTCTCATTTGGAAGAGTTTATAATATTCTTGTTCAGTAAAATAATTAGCATGATGGTGCAGTTTGGAGAAATGTTTTACACCTTCAAGTTCCTAAAAGGACCAGGTGTTTCATTTGGCTTTTGTGCTATGATGGTTTACTAACAAATCGAAGGAAGTATTGTATGGGCCTAGGCAATGCAATATGTAGATTTTATGGTGATATTGTTGAAGATACAATTCACGTGTTGAGGGACTACCCTCTAACTATGCATTTATGGTTATGAGCAGTGCATACCAATATGCGTGAAACTTTCTTTGCAGGATATGTGCATCATTGGATTGACATGAATCTCAATCATAATATGGGTTGGAATATGGATAGAGAATGAAAGGTTTTTTTGGACAACTGCTTGTTATAGTCTATGAAATTGGCATAACAAAGAGTTTTATGATGATAACATTGTTATACCGCATGATCCATTGAAACAAGTGTCCATGATGATTGTCATCCCTAAATTTTACCCTTAAATTCTTTGATCTTTGGCATGTCATTCTAGGTTAATATCATCCTGCATATCCCAATTTGTCAGCTAGAACGAACTTGTTGGATTTACAGATGAGTCAGTCAAACTAAAAGTCGGTTCCGATTAATTTCAAAACCTGACAAAATGTTGTATTTTTCAGAGTGATTTTATTCCACGCTAATAATTTTGGTGCAGTCATTTTATTTTAAGGAATTTCGAAACCCGGCCTTTTTGTTCGCATTTATGCTTTTTTATTTATAATTTTTTTTATTAGTTAATCTTTCAATTAATTTAGAATCAATTTAGTTAACTTTATTTTCATTTTATCATCTTTTACTTTACTTCATTTCTTAGTTAAAATTTTTAATTAATTTAGTTTAGTTTAGTTTATATAATTAAATTTTTATTTTAGTTGACCCTAATTTATTTCATCTTTCTTTATTTGAATTTTTATTTTTAATTTAGAGTTCATTTAAATTTTTTAGTTAAATAAGATTTTAGTTTAAATAACTTTAATTATTTTATCTCTTTTTTTTATGGCTTGATAATTTTTCAATTACTTAAAAATTAATTTAAGTTTTTAAGTTAATTAAATATTTAATTCAGATTATATGTTATTTAATATTAGTGTAATATTATTATTTTATATTTGATTATTAGGTGCAGCTTTCATTAAGCTATGTTAATTACAAGGCAAATAAGATACAATAACATTTGTTACTGGTGTTTATAGTTTGACATATTTTGAAAATTACAAATTACAAATTACAAATTGAAATATTGTTTATTGATAAAGTTTTGTTGATACTATTCACGTGCAGGAAATGTAAAAAAGCAGTAGCTTGAAGGTAGAAGAGGAGAGACGAAGAGGGAAAATTTGCAGAATCAACATCACCACTCCAAAACTCTCGAAGCCGCCGTGAGATAACATTCCAACACAACGGAAAAACGAAAAAAAAAAAGATACGGTGTCGCCTGAAAGTACACCAATCCGCCAGCTGTGTCGACGATTGGTCCTTCCTGGTTCATTATCTTTTATTTTCACTATTATGCTTAGTTTCTGCTATCTTGTAACAGATGCATTTATTTGTTTTTTTAAAAGAGAAACAATATAGAACCCTTTCACTTATACTTTAAGATTTACTATTCATGTTTGATTTGAATTAGAGAGAGAAAGGATGTTACAGTAACCGTGTGATTCATTGCTTTTTACTTTTTTTAAATTGTATTTTTAATTATATTAGGTATTAAATGAGTGTTATTTAAAATTTGAATTGGTCAAACATATTTTAAGTGAACAAATGGATCTCACCTTTTTATTTATTTATTAATAATCATTCATAGCCCTGCATTGTGAATTAATAAATTTAAAAACGAAATATTCCATTTTTTATTTCTCCATTTATTTTTAATAAGTTAAATTAAATGTTAATTTTGGCATTGATTTTAAAAAATAATAATAATATGATAGGTTTATTAGGAATGGGACGTAGCTTTTTTATCAATTCTTTATTTTTGTTATTTATTTATTTTATTGTATTATTATTTATTTTATTTTAATTATTTCTAGCATTTTCATTTTTCCGATATTCTTATTAATTGTTTATTTCTTAGTTTAATTAGTTTATTATTTATTTATTTAAATATATAAAACTCAAAACATTTTCTTAATTATTTTGGTGAATTAATCTTTTGTGATTTATATGTAGAATTTAATTGTTTAGGATTACTTCGACTTTGCTAATTAATTTTTATTAATTCCTCTGACGTCTAACTGTGTGAGCGTGTAACTTAGATTTCTTTTGTTTGATCGTACGACTTCGATTCTTGCCTTGACCATGTTATTGCCTATTATCTTGTGTTCATCATTCATATAACTCATGTATATTTTGTCATATTATTTCTCCTTGCCTGATTTTTATTTTGCGTCTGGTACTCTTGATGCTTGTATGTATATCTCGATTACTTGTTTGCATGTTGCTTCGCATGTTCTCTTAGGATCTCCTAGTTCGACTTAATTTTCGATTATGATCGAAGTAGGATAGATTTTAGGTTCTCAGTCTTTCGCATGATAACATTAGGTTAGCATTTTCCCTTTAATCGGATTCCAAAGGAAATGATCCCCTATGTTGACTGTCACGTCATGCTTAGGAAAACTTTAGGTCCTTCCCTTTCATCCTAGCCTCGGGATTAGAGTCGTCGTGCTCTATGTAAGTTCCTGCCATGGACACTTACCTCCTTACCCTTTATTCTAGCCTTGGGATTAGAGTCAATGCACTTTACGTAACTGTCTTGTCATGAACACTTCTCTCCCTTTAAACTTAGCCTTAAGTTTGGAGCTGTTGTACTCCATGTAAGCGTCTAGCCATGGATACTTACATCTTCCCTTTGGAGCGTTGACCACAATCAAGAGTTCCTCACCCTTATTGAGGGGAACAATGAATGCTCTGATTCCATTCCCGTCAGGATACGTAGGCACACGATGTGATGTCTTGGCGAGCATACTTAGGAATAACACCTTAGGTCTCCCTTTTACCTTTTCACCCTTTAGCGAAAAAAAAAAATATCACAATAAAACAGAAGGTTCCTGTAGAGTACTACAAATACTTAGGATACTAACACCTTCCCTAGATATAACCAACCCCCGAACCTTAGATCTTTTGCATTGTTTTTACATTGAAATTAGGGTTTTCGATCTTTACCTTTTCCTTTGGATAAATCAAAGTTCGGTGGTGAATTTCAAAGATTTGCGATTGAATTTAATTAATAGCTTGATATCTGATTCTCATCGTGACATAAATGGCGACTTCACTAGTGACCTTCTCCCTAAGAGGGTTACACCTAACTTGTTTTGAATGTGTTATTTGTATATCTTGTATGCCTATATATTTGTATATATCTGTCTGCTTGGGTTGTTAAATTGTGTTGTGAGATAAGTCCTAACCCGGACATGAGTGCACATAAGATAGGATTGTGGTATAATCAATTGTTGACTGTTGGGAGTAGTCCTAACATGATTAACATATGATATTATCACGCTCAGTGGAGACACCCTTTGGGATTACTGATGTCATGCGAGTAGTCGTAATGGCATTACTTTTTTCGACCTGGGAGTCTGTGAAGCTAAGGACCTTTAGTTACCTTTAACCCTTCTTAGCCTTTTTAGGACGTAGTGCAGTGATCATCCATGTGTAGACCTGTGATGGTTGTCATGTGATACTACACTTAGACAAGATTATCTTGAGAATATTATTAGCCCGCATGAGTTGTGGTGCAAGCCAATAATATCCAAAAAAATCTATCGAGGTTTTGCCGGATATGTCCGTCTGAAATTTTTCCATACGTCTTTTGTTCTGATGTTTTTCCAGAACTCCTTGTGTGTTTGTCAGATGTTCTTCCAGATACGACTTTGTTCTGATGCTTTTCTAGAACCCCGTTTGTGTCTATCTGAAGTTCTTCCAGATATGACCTTGTTAATCTGATGTTTTTCCAGATATGATGTTGCTTATTCGACGTTCTCCCAGATATGTCTCAAAACCTTTTACCGTACATTTAATGCTTTTTTAAATGTTTCGGATGTATCTTCAGAATCGTTTGTTCTCATCTAATGCTCTTCTAGATGTCTTCAATTTATTTATGAATTGGTTATCATCTGTTGATTGTTTTCAAGTCTGTTTCCATTTTCCATTCAATGCTTTTCTGGATGTGTTCCGGAGTTTATTCGATGTTATTCCGAATATCTCCGATGTATTCCGGAGTTTATTCGATGCTTTTTCGAATATCTTTGATGTTGTTACGGAGTTTATTCGATGTTTTTCTGAATGTCTCAGATGTGTTCAAGAGTTTATTCAAGGCTCTTCTGAATGTCTCTGATGTTTGTTGAATTCTCCTCACCTCATTCAATGATCTTCTGAATTTTGTGACTCTTTTCCATCCGGTTCCCTCCAGTGATGATGAATGTTGATTCCTCAGTGGAGGCCATCTGTCTTGGTTCTATCTCCAGTGAGGAACTTTGTTTCTAAAGTGTCAGCCAGTCATGCTTGGACCTGTTGATCCATCACTTTAGATTTCCCCATTTGTTTCTGTTCCCCAGCGTTTTGTCATCCCCAGTGAGCGGTTACTCACTGTGTTGACTTTATCCCTGTTTGCTTTCGCTTTCGTTTGCATTTTGCATTTATCGTTCCATCATTTTCATCATATTAGAGTTCATTGCATGTCAGCATTTGTGTGTGTTGTACCCCAAAATTTGCCTGCCCTATTTTCTAACATTTAATTTATTTTTTAACTTTGATTTTATAAGTTGTTTGGTTCAATTTTTACTAACTTTTAAACAGTAAGTTTTACTCAAAAAATAGGTAACAGTTTATTTTAAATTGTTTAAATAACAAATAGTTGTTTGACCTTCATATGCTTTCAAGTGCATTTCTGTTTCGAATAAATGAATTGGCACAATTGGAAAGGAGATAAGGCTTGCAAGTATGAGGTCGCGGGTTCGAATCTCACATGTTACATTTTGAATTTGTTTCTGTTATTTGTTACTAACTTTCTTTCCATTTTAAATTATTTTCAAAAAAATCACAAAAATTGTATTTTTTTAATATTTGTTTTTAATTTTCATTTTTTATTTTAAGGCATTTTTGAAAAATAGTTATTTATTTGATTTTATGCACTTTTTATCAAAAAGGAGTGCAAAAATCATAATAGATACAAAAAAAATATATTTTATTTTTGTGTACTCATAAAAATCAGATACTATTTGATTTTTATTCAGATATTATTTGATCCATAGGATTATTACTATTTTTAATTTAATTTAATTTTAATCATTTTTATTTAGTATTATTTAATTTGGGCCTAAAATTATCCATTAAGGACTTTTTTGGATTTTAGAAAATAGTTAACCCTAATTTGTATATATATATATATATATATGTGTGTACGGAGTGGAGAAGAAAAAAAAACTAAGAGAAACATGCGGCCAGAATGTTCAAATAGTAAGTAACGTAGCAATCTTTTCTCATTCCGATCCTCACTGATTTTTCCATCGGCATACCATCACGTAAACTCATTCATATTACTGACAAGTATATATAAACTAGTTTGCTATTGATACAGTATAATTTTGCATTGATACATTCTAGTATTGCATAACACATTCCTATAATTCGGTTTTGATTTGAAATATATTATTCAAAATTTGGTTATGCTAACGTTTTTTCATAATATATAATAATTTTTTTTATAATCCTATTGTTAATACATATTGCTTTCTAATATATAGTTTAATTTGTTCATCTTTTTATTTTATTTTATTATTTTATTTCTTATATTATTATTTTTAGATTGAACCGTGTCGATACGCTATTTGCATATTGATGTGCATAATGCGTGACATTTGTATTGGTTCGATCTGGTTGCGATGGTCCAATTTCCGCGGTAGCAACTCTATTGTTTTTTTACACCTTTTAAAAGTCCTTTCGCTTTTCTATTTTTATAAATTCAGATCCGCAGAATTTGGATCCGGTTGCGATGATCGCGCTTTCGCGTTAGCAACTTTGTTGGTTTTTTATCAAATCTTAAAATTTCTTTTACTTTATTTTTCTTTTTATTTAGATTGGTACAATTCGGATCCGGTTGCGATGATCGCATTTCGCGTTAGCAACATTAAAGAATTTATATTACATTTAAAATTCCTTTTTATTTGCGCTTCTTCTTTTTTTTTTGTAAATTCATATATGCCCGATTTGGATCCGGTTGCGAAGATCGCGCTTTCGCGTTAGCAACTTTGTTGGTTTTTATCAAATCTTAAAAATTCTTTTACTTTATTTTTCTTTTTATTTAAATCAGTACAATTCGGATCCATGATTGCGATGATCGCATTTGTGCGTTAGCAACATTATTGTTTAAGACGTTTAAAATTTTAATTTTTCTATGCATTTTTATTTTATAATTTTAGATCCGTCTCCTCTCTCCATTTTTTAACTAATAAGGGTTCGTATCAAGTTTTTTCTCTGACATTTTTTTCTTTTCACTTATTTATTTATTTTCTATTTAAATTCCTAGAAAAATTGTATAGGTCGCATGGCTTTTCTTTTTATAATAGCCGTAGTTTTATTTCCCGCAAGGTTTGTTATACTTATGTATCTCTCCCAAAGCCTTGTAATAGCATAGGGATTTTACTTTCCGCACTTTACATTCCGCTATTTTATTTTGCAACTGTGTAGTAATTAGGGCTTGTATGACAAAACTAAAAAAACAATCTAGACAACCCTAATTCAAGATAAATAATTGAAACTAATCCACACAATCACACTTGCACCTCTAGGGTAGCCACTCTCAGTTGCCTTACGAACATGGTCATGTCCCTCGAACGTAGGGATACTTTAGCAAAAGACGCTTACGAATAATATCATCATCGTCCCTTCGATATAAAGATCATAGTCCCTCGATGACCCATCGAATTGCCTACGAAAAATGATTTTGTCCCTCGATGACCCTTCGAGTTGCCTACGAAAAATGATCTTGTCCCTCGATGACCCTACGAAAAAATGATGATAGTCCCTTCGAATTGCTAAGGTATCCTTACATGTTGTCTTCTATGACCATTCGATGACCCTTCGCCGTCCCTTCACATCCAATAGATAGGACTACCTACCCACTAATGGTATGGATAGTACTATCTCTCAAGGAAAAGGATAAGTACAAGAAAGACCTTATAAATTAAGGGTAAGTAACTTTTAAATGCTTTCTCACAACTAAAAAAAAACAAATACTTTTCACACCTTACACTTTCAAAAATATTTTTAAAAACAAACACTTTGTATACATTCTTACACGAATTATTACAAAGTCAACTTTTACAAAATATTTTCTAAACACACACGACATTTCAAAAAAAAGCAAGTTAAAGTGAGCAAGCAATTAAGAGCCTGTAGATAACTGCGGATGAAAAGGGGTGCTAACACCTTCCCTTTTCATAACTTACCCCCCGAACTCAAAATATTTTCAAAAAGATCTTTCCTGTTCTTTTCACCTTTCCTAAATAAATTGGATAAAAGAAAAGTCGGTGGCGACTCTTGCTAACCGCAACATGTTTTGCGAAAACAAAATAAAAAAGTCAGTTCTCCAGCGTATTACAGAACTGGCGACTCTGCTGGGGACATACTTAAAAGAGGGGTTACCTTAGGGTTCAGATCACTTTAACTGCTTTAATTATCTGTTTTGTGTGCTTTACTTTTAAGGGTTTTTCTCTTGGGGGGTATTACTTGGGTATATGATCCTACACCCGGATCTAGGACCTTAGGTAAGTGGCAAGAGACCAAGGAGACTGTACGGCATGTACCGCTACAGTTGATATAGTAGCCATCATTAGTGTAACACTTTGGTTTGTACTGATGTTCCTCGAGGCTTGGATTGGGGATAACATTAGGCTGCCGCGTGGTGTCAATAAGCACTAATTTGCCCTTAGAACCCTAGTTGAACTTGGCCTTGGCCATTAGAAGGTAGTGAGATAGCCGGTTTGGCATGTTCCAAATTTGGTTGATACTCGAGACTACGCTCATTGAGATTGGACTTTCGGGATATGTTGGTCGGCCACTCGAGTGTCGCAATAAAATAAAGCCTTTGAGAAAGATCCGTGATATGAGTCCTTTAGAACCCAGTTACTATTCTAGGACAGGTTGAGCCAACTAAACCTCAGTGGGTAAGGGTACTTACCTTTGGACTTCATGCAAGCCTTTAAACCTAAGGCTACTTGCGTGACTTGTTTGTATTCACTATCTAACAACTTGAATTCCTTGCAGGATTTGTTTGTACCCTAACAACTTGAACTCTTTGCGGGATTTACTTGTCCTCGTGCTTTTACTTAATGCATAACATCCACACACCATCATAACATAGCATGTTAACTAATCTTTTTAAGGATCGTAGGGATTTATGGCGCACAATTTGCAGGTGCTATTATGGAAGGATTATCAAAAGCCAGATTTCTATCAAGGGGCAAGAGAATTTATTTTCCTCTAGCCAGATGCCTTCAAACTCAAAAGAACAGTATCCTAAATCAGAGGCTATGACCCACTTGATATGGCGAGCTTGATTCTTATAGAAGGACTTTCAAAGATGAAAAGTCAAAGTTCTTCAGACAAAGCTGCAACCAAATTCAATTTCTAATGGTGCAAACTAGATTCCATAAAGATCCTTGAAAACATTGCATATGCATTTACATACATATCATAAAAGGTTTCCACAACGGGTTTCTCATCTCCTCGCTGTTTATTTCAGCAGAAAATGGCATTAGAACAAGTTGTCAAGGATCTCCAGACTCAGAAAACCCAATTCCAAGAGATGATCCTGAGCATATTCAAGGGGCAAGAAGAGTTGAAAGCCCTCCTCACTAAGGACATGAAAAAGATAAATCCTGAAGACAACAAGGATGATCAATTGGAACAACTGAAAGTTGAGATGGCAGAGATGAGAATCCAGATGTATGGTTAAATGGCTCTTATCCAAAACTTAGCTTGGGGGCAAGAAGAGCTGAAAGTCCTCATTAATAAACTTCAAGACAACAGAGTCGGGGATTAGATCATCAGTCGGCCTCCAAGGAAACAAGCTGACTTGGTTGAGAAAAATATGAGGATAAAAGAAGGAAAGAGACAGGTTACTACTGATATTCTTTCAATTAAAGGAAGAAGGCCTTATAGGGTTGTCGCACCACCAGTTCAACAACAGAAAGATCAGCGTAGGCAGCATGGTGGTCAACGTACTTGGAAATCCAAACCTAAACAACCATTTACCCCGTTGCACATGCCGCTGTCTCAGGCTTTGCAACAATTGCTCAATCAGAACTTGATAACTCTGTTACCTTCATACTCAGCTCCAGCCAACCTTGCTCCTGGTTACAAACCTAACGCAAGATGTGCTTATCATTCGAATAGTCCTGGTCATGATACTGAAGAATGTGGTCCATTGAAACATAGGATACAAAATCTGATTGACGAAGGAGTCCTCGAGTTCACACCAGATGGTCAGATTGAGTTCTTCTATCGCCCACCTAATATCGAAGTTGCAAGACACATCGTCTGAAGTGACAAGTTCAAGAAGGGAACCTTTGAAATCATTTAAATTTTCATTTGTAATTTCTTTTGTTGGCTTAAGCACTTACTATTATGTCAAACTTTGGTTTTTTCACATTAATACATTGCGTGTGTTTGTCTTGAATTTATCCATTCGTTTCACTATATTTAAACTATGCTTCTTACTTATCTTTTGTGATATTTAACTCTCGTTAAAGCTGTAAGCCTTTAGAGGGAGGATGATGAAAACAGTACCATAATTTCATACGGTATGCTTTTGAACAAACCATGCTGACGATGTGCAGGCATTGTTTCAAATCCTAAACAGTGGAGTTATAAGGAAGTTAATCCCTAGTCAACCCCTTTGAGCCTAAGAAGTAGGAGTTTTCCTTCTCATGCAAATTAAAACCCTTAATCATAACCTGAGGCAGGGTAGTTCCTCAGTTAACTCAATTATGACAGTTGATCTTTTGTATACAATTAGTGATGGTTCCCTGTAATAATTAAGACAGGCAGTCAATATCTATCAAAAGAAAAGCACGCTAAGTCAAAACCTATGAAGGAGACTTAGTAAAAATTGAGACATCCCGCTGACTGTGATCTCAAAATAAACAGTTCAGGAAAAAGTTAGGGATAACAAAGTCAAAAAGAGGTCACTACAAACCCTCAAAAGAAAAATGTTACAAAAAATAATGACTGCCTTTTAAAATAAACTTCCGGTTTTTGAACCATCACCAAACATCAGTGTTAAAATTAAAAAAACTCTAGGAATTTGAATGCATAGTTAACTGAGTATAGGACTGAAGAACATCACGGAGAATGGGTTAGGTACAAATAAACTTTGAGCCTTTATCATTTGTTTCTTAAACCGTGAACCAGGCCACGTTACAACCCTTTAAAAGTCCTAGATAAAGCATGGTTAGTTCGAAGGCATACTGTTACCAAAAGGTATCTTGACTCCTTTAGGGCTTGTTATAAATCTTGAGTTGACATCACAGTTTTTACAAACATGGTTTTGCTAAATAATTCTTTTTCAAAACTTCAAGACAGACATAAGCGTTGCATTTTGAATATCATTGTTTGCATATAACTAAGTGTTTGAAAACAAAGAAGTTCACATGATGAACATTCAATGAACAAAAGTCTTCCCGACAGACAAAGTTGCTTCAGAGGTGCATCGAAAAGCAGAAATATTTCCTGCGCTGACCTAGTTGGTTAAAAGCCAATGTATACAAGGGGCATGGTCACTATCTTCCAATCAAGGGGCATATTATTATGGTGCATCCCGGTTATTTCTCTTGAGGCAACTCTTTTCAAATACTTCCATTATGGGGAAAATCATCCTCCGCTAGGGGTAACGCTTTCTTTTCAAATCTGATTAGATCAAATTCAGTTGCAAGCTCCTCAACCATTAACCAGGGAATACATGTTCCACCGCAGTCTGGAAGCACATTCCTCCTGTTACATGGCATTGATCCCGAGTTTCAGTAAGAGCCATTGTGGGAGTTACTTGTCTGTGCCCATAGTATCAGATGGTGTCAGTATCATGTCTTCGGATCCAGTCATGATAATTCCTAGAAATTGTTTGGGGAAGTCGAGACTATCAAAAGTTCTAAATGCAGGTGATCTCGGGGGCAAACGAACTCTTACGTACGAAGAGCCATTCGTAATCAAGAAGATATTTTCTGACGACACTACGAGGATTACTACCATGGACAACGAAGATTTCTCGCACCCTGTGAAAACGGACATAGTCAAAAAAATACTACGCATGAAAAAGACCCGCTAGGTTGACAAGCCTAGGCAAAAATAAGGGCATCCCGGCGAACCAAAAGGTTCGGTAAAAAATTAGGGACATATATAAAAGAATTGTACACCCGGCAAGTCGAAAACCTGAAAAGGCAGCTTGGGCAAGAAAGGGTATCCCGGTGGACTAAAAACCTAAAAAGGCGGTTCAGGCAGAAGTTAGGGATTAAAGCGTACGACTTTGTCCCGTTGGATCATCCACTTACGAGTCAGTACCAATTTTCATTGCCAACTCCGTTCAAACAACGTATATCAATCTTATCATTTTCTACCGACAGCGAGTGATGAAATACTTGAATACATAGGGGCAATAGCAGAGTTGAAGCCCAAAGTGATCTTTTCCACCCGATTCGCTGTCACAGAATCAGTATTTACTAAAGACTCTTGGAGGTTGGAATCCCCAGCAAGTCCTATATCCAACAGATCTTAACAGAATCACCCCCACGGAGCCGATGTCATTGTAATATCCCCACAGAGCAATCTCCATGGAACTATCTCTAAAGAGCTATTTTCACAAGCTCGTCCCCAGTAGAGTTTATTCCTCAGCAGCGTTGCTTCCCTAGTGGAGATCATCCTCAACAGAGATATACTCCCCAGCAGAATTAACATACTCTCAAGCAACAGTTGGGATACTTTCCAGCAATTCACTCCCATATCTCCAAAGGATTGCCCAACAAGACAGAGGTTTGATTCTTTCCACAGCACGCTCCAGAGAGTTCCCCAACATAGTTTATTTCTCCAACATCTCCTTCCTGACAGAATTTCTCTCTTCAGCCAGGTCTATTCGAGATTGCGTCCCCAGTAGAGTACATAAAGAAACCTCCCCAACGGACGGCTTGACATGATCATCTTCCCCAATAGATCCCCTAACAGATAAAGGAATTTGATCATTTCCCCAGCGTACAGCAGAGATTTCCTCAACGCAGCCTATGAAATTATAATCCCCATCGGAGGTTATTCCCTCTATGTAGTATACAGAATTCAATTCCCCAGCTGGGTTTATTTCTCTAACACTATAGAATCCTCTCCCCCAGCAGAATTTATTCAAGGATGCTATCCCCAGAAGAGTTGACACTCGCGCCTGAAACCTGGTCAGATAGTGCATCGGAGAATTATCCATCTCTTTTAGTCCCAGTCAGAATGCATACAATCAATTTCCACAGTAAAAGAACCACGGACTACCGACTCTCCTGACAGAATACTTCTATCCCCAAGCGGAAGTCAAAGATCCCCAGCGGAATATTCCCAAACGGAAAGTTTGAATCCCCAGTAGAGTCATTCCAAACAGGATCTGAAGATTTATTTTCTCCATCCCCAACAACAGTCAGGGATTTATTTTCCCCAATCAGACTTTACAATTCAAAGCCACTGCTACCTTCAGCGACATTTCATACCCATACATCATTTACAATACATCATAACATATGCATACAAAACGCATATAACATTCTCATTTATTTTAATAGCATCATTACGCAATTCATTACATATATCATGACATTGCATAAACATAACTTGGTTTTTTCAGGTTAGTTCTCAAACAGACAAATATTGTCAACAATTTATCATCCTTTAGATACAATCAGTCGAAGATTCATTCTGATACTCCTTTGGATACAGTCAGGAGTAGACTCATTCCAGTACATCTTTTAGACACAGTTCAGATACAATCAAGACACAGATTCATTCTGATACTTATTCCAGTACATCTTCTAGACACAGTTCATATACAATCAAAACACAAATTCATTCTGATACTCATTCCAGTACATCTTCTAGACACAGTTCAGATACAATCAAGACACAGATTCATTCTGATACTTATTCAAGTACATCTTTTAGATACATTCGGTCGAAGACTCATTCTAATACTAATTTTTTAGATACAGTCAGACGTAGACTCAATCTAATACGACCCTCAGATACAGTCAGGCAAAGACTCATTCTGATCTCCTTATAGATACGGTTAAGACATAGACTCATTCTAGAACATCATACAGATACAATCAAGGCATAAGAATCATTCTGGAACTCCCCAGCACGTCTGCTAGATACAGTTGGACACAGACTCATTCTAGTATATTTCTCAAATACAGTCAAACCTAGACTCATTCTGATACTCCTATCAGCAGTTACTTTGGATGGCATCTATAAGACCATCTTCATCCTGTCATCTTTCCGAATGGCATCTTTAAGCCCATTCAAGCAATACAATCAACCAACAAGCGCTACTTCGTGCACCCATGAGTGCAAATTTTTGGGCACTTAAGTGTTCAATCCTCTTCCACCTTCAGATCACGAATGACAGACATGCCAATCTAACTCTTCAGGTTTAAGAAGATTGAACAGGGGCAGTTGTTGTACCCCAAAATTTTCCTGCCCTATTTTCTAACATTTAATTTATTTTTTAACTTTGATTTTATAAGTTGTTTGGTTCAATTTTTACTAACTTTTCAACAGTAAGTTTTACTCAAAAAATAGGTAACAGTTTACTTTAAATTGTTTAAATAACAAATAGTTGTTTGACCTTCATATGCTTTCAAGTGAATTTCTGTTTCGAAAAAATGAATTGGCACAATTGGAAAAGAGATAAGGCTTGCAAGCATGAGGTCGCGGGTTCGAATCTCACATGTTACATTTTGAATTTATTTCTGTTATTTGTTACTAACTTTCTTTCCACTTTAAATTATTTTCAAAAAAATCACAAAAATTGTATTTTTTTAATATTTGTTTTTAATTTTCGTTTTTTATTTTAAGGCATTTTTGAAAAATAGTTATTTATTTGATTTTATGCACTTTTTACCAAAAAGGAGTGCAAAAATCATAATAGATACAAAAAAAAATATTTTCTTTTTGTGTATGCATAAAAATCAGATACTATTTGATTTTTATTCTGATATTATTTGATCCGTAGGATTATTACTATTTTTAATTTAATTTAATTTTAATCATTTTTATTGTTTAATTTTTATTTAGTATTATTTAATTTGGGCCTAAAATTATCCATTAAGGACTTTTTTGGATTTTAGAAAATAGTTAACCCTAATTTGTTTCATTATATATATATATATATATATATATATATATATATATATATATATATATATATATATATATATATATATATATATATATATATATATGTGTGTGTGTGTGTGTGTGTGTGTGTACGGAGTGGAGAAGAAAAAAAAACTAAGAGAAACACGCGGCCGGAATGTTCAAATAGTAAGTAACGTAGCAGTCTTTTCTCATTCCGATCCTCACTGATTTTTCCATCGGCATACCATCACGTAAACTCATTCATATTACTGACAAGTATATATAAACTAGTTTGCTATTGATACAGTATAATTTTGCATTGATACATTCTAGTATTGCATAACACATTCCTATAATTTGGTTTTGATTTGAAATATATTATTCAAAATTTGGTTATGCTAACGTTTTTTCATAATATATAATAATTTTTTTTATAATCCTATTGTTAATACATATTGCTTTCTAATATATAGTTTAATTTGTTCATCTTTTTATTTTAGTTTATTTTTTATTTCTTATATTATTATTTTTAGATTGAACCGTATCGATACGCTATTTGCATATTGATGTGCATAATGCCTGACATTTGTATTGGTTCGATCTGGTTGCGATGATCCTATTTCCGCGGTAGCAACTCTATTGTTTTTTTACACCTTTTAAATGTCCTTTCGCTTTTCTATTTTTATAAATTCAGATCCGCAGAATTTGGATCCGGTTGCGATGATTGCGCTTTCGCGTTAGCTACTTTGTTGGTTTTTTATAAAATCTTAAAAATTCTTTTACTTTATTTTTTTCTCTATTTAGATCGTTACAATTCGGATCCGGTTGCGATGATCGCATTTCGCGTTTCCAACATTAAAGAATTTTTATTACATTTAAAATTCCTTTTTATTTGCGCTTCTTCTTTTTTTTTTTTTGTAAATTCATATATGCCCGATTTGGATCCGGTTGCGATGATCGCGCTTTCGCGTTAGCAACTTTGTTGGTTTTTATCAAATCTTAAAAATTCTTTTACTTTATTTTTCTTTTTATGTAGATCAGTACAATTCGGATCCATGATTGCGATGATCGCATTTGTGCGTTAGCAACATTATTGTTTAAGACGTTTAAAATTTTAATTTTTCTATGCATTTTTATTTAATAATTTTAGATCCGCCTCCTCTCTCCGTTTTATAACTAATAAGGGTTCGTATCAAGTTTTTTCTCTGACATTTTTTTTCTTTTCACTTATTTATTTATTTGCTATTTAAATTCCTAGAAAAATTGTATAGGTCGCATGGCTTTTCTTTTTGTAATAGCCGTAGTTTTATTTCTCGCAAGGTTTGTTATACTTATGTATCTCTCCCAAATCCTTGTAATAGCATAGGGATTTTACTTTCCGCACTTTACATTCCGCTATTTTATTTTGCAACTGTGTAGTAATTAGGGTTTGTATGACAAAACTAAAAAAATAATCTAGAAAACCCTAATTCAAGATAAATAATTGAAACTAATCCACACAATGACACTTGCACCTCTAGGGTAGCCTCTCTCAGTTGCCTTACGAACATGGTCATGTCCCTCGAAGGTAGGGATACTTTAGCAAAATATGCTTACAAATAATATCATCATCGTCCCTTCGATATAAAGATCATAGTCCCTCAATGACCCTTCGAATTGCCTACGAAAAATGATCTTGTCCCTCGATGACCCTTCGAGTTGCCTACGAAAAATGATCTTGTCCCTCGATGACCCGACGAAAAAATGATGATAGTCCCTTCGAATTGCTAAGGTATCCTTACATGTTGTCTTCTATGACCATTCGATGACCCTTCGCCGTCCCTTCACATCCAATAGATAGGACTACCTACCCACTAATGGTATGGATAGTACTATCTCTCAAGGAAAAGGATAAGTACAAGAAAGACCTTATAAATTAAGGGTATGTAACTTTTAAATGCTTGCTCACAACTAAAAAAAAACAAATACTTTTCACACCTTACACTTTCAAAAATATTTTCCAAAACAAACACTTTCTATACATTCTTACACGAATTATTACAAAGTCAACTTTTACAAAATATTTTCTAAACACACACGGCATTTCAAAAAAAAGCAAGTTAAAGTGAGCAAGCAATTAAGAGCCTGTAGATAACTGCGGATGAAAAGGGGTGCTAACACCTTCCCTTTTCATAACTTACCCCCCGAACTCAAAATATTTTCAAAAAGATCTTTCCTGTTCTTTTCACCTTTCCTAAATAAATTGGATAAAAGAAAAGTCGGTGGCGACTCTTGCTAACCGCAACATGTTTTGCGAAAACAAAATTAAAAAGTCAGTTCTCCAGCGTATTACAGAACTGGCGACTCTGTTGGCGACATACTTAAAGGAGGGGTTACCTTAGGGTTCAGATCACTTTAATTGCTTTAATTATCTGTTTTGTGTGCTTTACTTTTAAGGGTTTTGTCTTGGGGGGTATTACTTGGGTAAATGATCCTACACCCAGATCTAGGACCTTAGGTAAGTGGCAAGAGACCAAGGAGACTGTACAACATGTACCGCTACAGTTGATATGGTAGCCATCATTAGTGTAACACTTTGGTTTGTACTGATGTTCCTCGAGGCTTGGATTGGGGATAACATTAGGCTGCCGCGTGGTGTCATTAAGCACTAATTTGCCCTTAGAACCCTAGTTGAACTTAGCCTTGGCCATTAGAAGGTAGTGAGATAGCCGGTTTGGCATGTTCCAAATTTGGTTGATACTCGAGACTACGCTCATTGAGATTGGACTTTCGGGATATGTTGGTCGGCCACTCGAGTGTCGCAATAAAATAAAGCCTTTGAGAAAGATCCGTGATATGAGTCCTTTAGAACCCAGTTACTATTCTAGGACAGGTTGAGCCAACTAAACCTCAGTGGGGAAGGGTACTTACCTTTGGACTTCATGCAAGCCTTTAAACCTAAGGCTACTTGCGTGACTTGTTTGTATTCACTATCTAACAACTTGAATTCCTTGCAGGATTTGTTTGTACCCTAACAACTTGAACTCTTTGCGGGACTTACTTGTCCTGGTGCTTTTACTTAATGCATAACATCCACACACCATCATAACATAGCATGTTAACTAACCTTTTTAAGGATCTTAGGGATTTATGGCGCACAATTTGCAGGTGCTATTATGGAAGGATTATCAAAAGCCAGATTTCTATCAAGAGGCAAGAGAATTTATTTTCTTCTAGCCAGATGCCTTCAAACTCAAAAGAGCAGTATCCTAAATCAGAGGCTATGACCCACTTGATATGGCGAGCTTGATTCTTATAGAAGGACGTTCAAAGATGAAAAGTCAAAGTTCTTCAGACAAAGCTGCAACCAAATTCAATTTCTAATGTTGCAAACTAGATTCCATAAAGATCCTTGAAAACATTGCATACGCATTTACATACATATCATAAAAGGTTTCCACAACGGGTTTCTCATCTCCTCGCTGTTTATTTCAGCAGAAAATGGCATTAGAACAAGTTGTCAAGGATCTCCAGACTCAGAACACCCAATTCCAAGAGATGATCCTGAGCATATTCAAGGGGCAAGAAGAGTTGAAAGCCCTCCTCACTAAGGACATGAAAAAGATAAATCCTGAAGACAACAAGGATGATCAATTGGAACAACTGAAAGCTGAGATGGCAGAGATGAGAATCCAGATGTATGGTTAAATGGCTCTTATCCAAAACTTAGCTTGGGGTCAAGAAGAGCCGAGAGTCCTCATCAATAAACTTCAAGACAACAGAGACGAGGATCAGATCATCAGTCGGCCTCCAAGGAAACAAGCTGACTTGGTTGAGAAAAATATGACGATAAAAGAAGGAAAGAGACAGGTTACTACTGATATTCTTTCAATTAAAGGAAGAAGGCCTTATAGGGTTGTCTCACCACCAGTTCAACAATAGAAAGATCAGCGTAGGCAGCATGGTGGTCAACGTACTTGGAAATCCAAACCTAAACAACCATTTACCCCGTTGCACATGCCACTGTCCCAGGCTTTGCAACAATTGCTCAATCAGAACTTGATAACTCTGTTACCTTCATACTCAGCTCCAGCCAACCTTGCTCCTGGTTACAAACCTAACGCAAGATGTGTTTATCATTCGAATAGTCCTGGTCATGATACTGAAGACTGTGGTCCATTGAAACATAGGATACAAAATCTGATTGACGAAGGAGTCCTCGAGTTCACACCAGATGGTCAGATTGAGTTCTTCTATCGCCCACCTAATATCGAAGTTGCAAGACACATCGTCTGAAGTGACAAGTTCAAGAAGGGAACCTTTGAAATCATTTAAATTTTCATTTGTAATTTCTTTTGTTGGCTTAAGCACTTACTATTATGTCAAACTTTGGTTTTTTCACATTAATGCATTGCGTGTGTTTGTCTTGAATTTATCCATTCGTTTCACTATATTTAAACTATGCTTCTTACTTATCTTTTGTGATATTTAACTCTCGTTAAAGCTGTAAGCCTTTAGAGGGAGGATGATGAAAACAGTACCATAATTTCATACGGTATGCTTTTGAACAGACCGTGCTGACGATGTGCAGGCATTGTTTCAAATCCTAAACATTGGAGTTATAAGGAAGTTAATCCCTAGTCAACCCCTTTGAGCCTAAGAAGTAGGAGTTTTCCTTCTCATGCAAATTAAAACCCTTAATCATAACCTGAGGCAGGGTAGTTCATCAGTTAACTCAATTATGACAGTTGATCTTTTGTATACAATTAGTGATGGTTCCCTGTAATAATTAAGACAGGCAGTCAATATCTATCAAAAGAAAAGCACGCTAAGTCAAAACCTATGAAGGAGACTTAGTAAAAATTGAGACATCTCGCTGATTGTGATCTCAAAATAAACAGTTCAGGAAAAAGTTAGGGATAACAAAGTCAAAAAGAGGTCACTACAAACCCTCAAAAGAAAAATTTTACAAAAAATAATGACTGCCTTTTCAAATAAACTTCCGGTTTTTGAACCATCACCAAACATCAGTGTTAAAATTCAAAAATCTCTAGGAATTTGAATGCATAGTTAACTGAGTATAGGACTGAAGAACATCACGGAGAATGGGTTAGGTACAAATAAACTTTGAGCCTTTATCATTTGTTTCTTAAACCGTGAACCAGACCACGTTACAACCCTTTAAAAGTCCTAGCTAAAGCATGGTTAGTTCGAAGGCATATTGTTACCAAAAGGTATCTTGACTCCTTTAGGGCTTGTTATAAATCTTGAGTTGACATCACAGTTTTTACAAACATGGTTTTGCTAAATAATTCGTTTTCAAAACATCAAGACAGACATAAGCGTTGCATTTTGAATATCATTGTTTGCATATAACTAAGTGTTTGAAAACAAAGAAGTTCACATGATGAACATTCAATGAACAAAAGTCCTCCCGACAGACAAAGTTGCTTCAGAGGTGCATCGAAAAGCATAAATATTTCCTGCGCTGACTCAGTTGTTTAAAAGCCAATGTATACAAGGGGCATGGTCACTATCTTCCAATCAAGGGGCATATTATTATGGTGCATCCCGGTTATTTCTCTTGAGGCAACTCTTTTCAAATACTTCCATTCTGGGGAAAATCATCCTCCGCTAGGGGTAACGCTTTCTTTTCAAATCTGATTAGATCAAATTCAGTTGCAAGCTCCTCAACCATTAACCAGGGAATACACGTTCCACCGCTGTCTGGAAGCACATTCCTCCTGTTACATGGCATTGATCCCGAGTTTCAGTAAGAGCCATTGTGGGAGTTACTTGTCTGTGCCCATAGTATCAGATGGTGTCAGTATCATGTCTTCGGATCCAGTCATGATAATTCCTAGAAATTGTTTAGGGAAGTCGAGACTATCAAAAGTTCTAAATGCAGGTGATCTCGGGGGCAAACGAACTCTTACGTACGAAGAGCCATTCGTAATCAATAAGATATTTTCTGACGACACTACGAGGATTACTACCATGGACAGCGAAGATTTCTCGCACCCTGTGAAAACGGACATAGTCAAAAAAATACTACGCATGAAAAAGACCCGCTAGGTTGACAAGCCTAGGCAAAAATAAGGGCATCCCGGCGAACCAAAAGGTTCGGTAAAAACTTAGGGACATATATAAAAGAATTGTACACCCGGCAAGTCGAAAACCTTAAAAGGCAGCTTGGGCAAGAAAGGGTATCCCGGTGGACTAAAAACCTAAAAAGGCGGTTCAGGCAGAAGTTAGGGATTAAAGCGTACGACTTTGTCCCGTTGGATCATCCACTTACGAGTCAGTACCAATTTTCATTGCCAACTCCGTTCAAACAACGTATATCAATCTTATCATTTTCTACCGACAGCGAGTATTGAAATACTTGAATACATAGGGGCAATAGCAGAGTTGAAGCCCGAAGTGATCTTTTCCACCCGATTCGCTGTCACAGAATCAGCATTTACTAAAGACTCTTGGAGGTTGGAATCCCCAGCAAGTCCTATATCCAACAGATCTTAACAGAATCACCCCCACGGAGCCGATGTCATTGTAATATCCCCATAGAGCAATCTCCATGGAACTATCTCTAAAGAGCTATTTTCACAAGCTCGTCCCCAGTAGAGTTTATTCCTCAGCAGCGTTGCTTCCCCAGTGGAGATCATCCTCAACAGAGATATACTCCCCAGCAGAATTAACATACTCTCAAGCAACAGTTGGGATACTTTCCAGCAATTCACTCCCATATCTCCAAAGGATTGCCCAACAAGACAGAGGTTTGATTCTTTCCACAGCACGCTCCAGAGAGTTCCCCAACAGAGTTTATTTCTCCAACATCTCCTTCATGACAGAATTTCTCTCTTCAGCCAGGTCTATTCGAGATTGCGTCCCCAGTAGAGTACATAAAGAAACCTCCCCAACGGACGGCTTGACATGATCATCTTCCCCAATAGATCCCCTAACAGATAAAGGAATTTGATCATTTCCCCAGCGTACAACAGAGATTTCCTCAACGCAGCCTATGAAATTATAATCCCCATCGGAGGTTATTCCCTCTATGTAGTATACAGAATTCAATTCCCCAGCTGGGTTTATTTCTCTAACACTATAGAATCCTCTCCCCCAGCAGAATTTATTCAAGGATGCTATCCCCAGAAGAGTTGACACTCGCGTCTGAAACCTGGTCAGATAGTGTATCGGAGAATTATCCATCTCTTTTAGTCCCAGTCAGAATGCATACAATCAATTTCCACAGTAAAAGAACCACGGACTACCGACTCTCCTGACAGAATACTTCTATCCCCAAGCGGAAGTCAAAGATCCCCAGCGGAATATTCCTAAACGGAAAGTTTGAATCCCCAGTAGAGTCATTCCAAACAGGATCTGAAGATTTATTTTCTCCATCCCCAACAACAGTCAGGGATTTATTTTCCCCAATCAGACTTTACAATTCAAAGCCACCGCTACCTTCAGCGACATTTCATACCCATACATCATTTACAATACATCATAACATATGCATACAAAACGCATATAACATTCTCATTTATTTTAATAGCATCATTACGCAATGCATTACATATATCATGACATTGCATAAACATAACTTGGTTTTTTCAGGTTAGTTCTCAAACGGACAAATATTGTCAACAGTTTATCATCCTTTAGATACAATCAGTCGAAGATTCATTCTGATACTCCTTTGGATACAGTCAGGAGTAGACTCATTCCAGTACATCTTTTAGACACAGTTCAGATACAATCAAGACACAGATTCATTCTGATACTTATTCCAGTACATCTTCTAGACACAGTTCATATACAATCAAGACACAAATTCATTCTGATACTCATTCCAGTACATCTTCTAGACACAGTTCAGATACAATCAAGACACAGATTCATTCTGATACTTATTCCAGTACATCTTTTAGATACATTCGGTCGAAGACTCATTCTAATACTAATTATTTAGATACGGTCAGACGTAGACTCATTCTAACACGACCCTCAGATACAGTCAGGCAAAGACTCATTCTGATCTCCTTATAGATACGGTTAAGACATAGACTCATTCTAGAACATCATACAGATACAATCAAGGCATAAGAATCATTCTGGAACTCCCCAGCACGTCTGCTAGATACAGTTGGACACAGACTCATTCTAGTATATTTCTCAGATACAGTCAAACCTAGACTCATTCTGATACTCCTATCAGCAGTTACTTTGGATGGCATCTATAAGACCATCTTCATCCTGTCATCTTTCCGAATGGCATCTTTAAGCCCATTCAAGCAATACAATCAACCAACAAGCGCTACTTCGTGCACCCATGAGTGCAAATTTTTGGGCACTTAAGTGTTCAATCCTCTTCCACCTTCAGATCACGAATGACATACATGCCAATCTAACTCTTCAGGTTTAAGAAGATTGAACAGTGGCAGCTGTTGTACCCCAAAATTTTCCTGCCCTATTTTCTAACATTTAATTTATTTTTTAACTTTGATTTTATAAGTTGTTTGGTTCAATTTTTACTAACTTTTAAACAGTAAGTTTTACTCAAAAAATAGGTAACAGTTTACTTTAAATTGTTTAAATAACAAATAGTTGTTTGACCTTCATATGCTTTCAAGTGAATTTCTGTTTCGAATAAATGAATTGGCACAATTGGAAAAGAGATAAGGCTTGCAAGTATGAGGTCGCGGGTTCGAATCTCACATGTTACATTTTGAATTTGTTTATGTTATTTGTTACTAACTTTTTTTCCACTTTAAATTATTTTCAAAAAAATCACAAAAATTGTATTTTTTTAATATTTGTTTTTAATTTTCGTTTTTTATTTTAAGGCATTTTTGAAAAATAGTTATTTATTTGATTTTATGCACTTTTTACCAAAAAGGAGTGCAAAAATCATAATAGATACAAAAAAAAATATTTTCTTTTTGTGTATGCATAAAAATCAGATACTATTTGATTTTTATTCAGATATTATTTGATCCATAGGATTATTACTATTTTTAATTTAATTTAATTTTAATCATTTTTATTGTTTAATTTTTATTGAGTATTATTTAATTTGGGCCTAAAATTATCCATTAAGGAATTTTTTGGATTTTAGAAAATAGTTAACCCTAATTTGTTTCATTATATATATATATATATATATATATATATATATATATATATATATATATATATGTGTGTGTGTGTGTGTGTGTGTGTGTGTGTGTACGGAGTGGAGAAGATAAAAAAACTAAGAGAAACACGCGTCCGGAATGTTCAAATAGTAAGTAACGTAGCAGTCTTTTCTCATTCCGATCCTCACTGATTTTTCCATCGGCATACCATCACGTAAACTCATTCATATTCCTGACAAGTATATATAAACTAGTTTGCTATTGATACAGTATAATTTTGCATTGATACATTCTAGTATTGCATAACACATTCCTATAATTTGGTTTTGATTTGAAATATATTATTCAAAATTTGGTTATGCTAACGTTTTTTAATAATATATAATAATTTTTTTTATAATCCTATTGTTAATACATATTGCTTTCTAATATATAGTTTAGTTTGTTCATCTTTTTATTTTATTTTATTTTTTATTTCTTATATTTTTTTTTTAGATTGAACCGTGTCGATACGCTATTTGCATATTGATGTGCATAATGCGTGACATTTGTATTGGTTCGATCTGGTTGCGATGATCCTATTTCCGCGGTAGCAACTCTATTGTTTTTTTACACCTTTTAAATGTCCTATCGCTTTTCTATTTTTATAAATTCAGATCCGCAGAATTTGGATCCGGTTGCGATGATCGCGCTTTCGCGTTAGCTACTTTGTTGGTTTTTTATCAAATCTTAAAAATTCTTTTACTTTATTTTTCTCTTTATTTAGATCGTTACAATTCGGATCCGGTTGTGATGATCGCATTTCACGTTACCAACATTAAAGATTTTTTATTACATTTAAAATTCCTTTTTATTTGCGCTTCTTCTTTTTTTTTGGTTGTAAATTCATATATGCCCGATTTGGATCCGGTTGCGATGATCGCGCTTTCGCGTTAGCAACTTTGTTGGTTTTTATCAAATCTTAAAAATTCTTTTACTTTATTTTTCTTTTTATGTAGATCAGTACAATTCGGATCCATGATTGCGATGATCGCATTTGTGCGTTAGCAACATTATTGTTTAAGACGTTTACAATTTTAATTTTTCTATGCATTTTTATTTTATAATTTTATATCCGCCTCCTCTCTCCGTTTTTTAACTAATAAGGGTTCGTATCAAGTTTTTTCTCTGACATTTTTTTTCTTTTCACTTATTTATTTATTTGCTATTTAAATTCCTAGAAAAATTGTATAGGTCGCATGGCTTTTCTTTTTGTAATAGTCGTAGTTTTATTTCCCGCAAGGTTTGTTATACTTATGTATCTCTCCCAAAGCCTTGTAATAGCATAGGGATTTTACTTTCTGCACTTTACATTCCGCTATTTTATTTTGCAACTGTGTAGTAATTAGGGTTTGTATGACAAAACTAAAAAAAAAATCTAGAAAACCCTAATTCAAGATAAATAATTGAAACTAATCCACACAATGACACTTGCACCTCTAGGGTAGCCTCTCTCAGTTGCCTTACGAACATGGTCATGTCCCTCGAACGTAGGGATACTTTAGCAAAATATGCTTACGAATAATATTATCATCGTCCCTTCGATATAAAGATCATAGTCCCTCAATGACCCTTCGAATTGCCTACGAAAAATGATCTTGTCCCTCGAAGACCCTTCGAGTTGCCTACGAAAAATGATCTTGTCCCTCGATGACCCGACGAAAAAATGATGATAGTCCCTTCGAATTGCTAAGGTATCCTTACATGTTGTCTTCTATGACCATTCGATGACCCTTCGCCGTCCCTTCACATCCAATAGATAGGACTACCTACCCACTAATGGTATGGATAGTACTATCTCTCAAGGAAAAGGATAAGTACAAGAAATACCTTATAAATTAAGGGTAAGTAACTTTTAAATGCTTGCTCACAACTAAAAGAAAACAAATACTTTTCACACCTTACACTTTCAAAAATATTTTCCAAAACAAACACTTTGTATACATTCTTACACGAATTATTACAAAGTTAACTTTTACAAAATATTTTCTAAACACACACGACATTTCAAAAAAAAGCAAGTTAAAGTGAGAAAGCAATTAAGAGCCTGTAGATAACTGCGGATGAAAAGGGGTGCTAACACCTTCCCTTTTCATAACTTACCCCCCGAACTCAAAATATTTTCAAAAAGGTCTTTCCTGTTCTTTTCACCTTTCCTAAATAAATTGGATAAAAGAAAAGTCGGTGGCGACTCTTGCTAACCGCAACATGTTTTGCGAAAACAAAATTAAAAAGTCAGTTCTCCACCGTATTACAGTGTGTTAGTCTCTTTTTTCCATAGCATTGCATGTCATTGCATCTAAGGGCAAAGTTTTCGGTTATCTGTATTTAAATACCTTTCATCCGATAAAGATATTTAAATTGGAGGAACTGTCATACCTCAAATTTTACTGTTAAATTCTTTGATCTTTTGCAGTTCATTCTAGGTCAATATTATCGTGCATATCCCAATTTATCAGCTAGAACGAACTTGTTGGATTTAGAGAGGAGTCAGTCAAACTAAAAGTCGGTTTCGATTAATTTTAAAACCTAACAAAATGCTATATTTTTCTGAGTGATTTTATTCCATGCTGATAATTTTGGTGCAGTCATTTTATTTTAAGGAATTTCGATACCCGACCTTTTTGTTCGCATTTATGCATTTTTATTTATAGTTTTTTTATTATTTAATCTTTCAATTAATTTAGAATCAATTTAGTTAACTTTATTTTCATTTTATCATCTTTTTCTTTATTTCATTTCTTAGTAAAATTTTTTAATTAATTTAGTTTAGTTTAGTTTATATAATTAAGTTTTTATTTTAGTTAGCCATATTTTATTTCATCTTTCTTTATTTGAATTTTTGTTATTAATTTAAAGTTAATTTAAATTTTTTAGTTAATTAAAATTTTAGTTTAGATAAATTTAATTATTTCATCTCTTTTTTTTCTGGCTAGATAATTTTTCTATTACTTTAAAATTAAATTAAGTTTTTTAGTTAATTAAATATTTAATTCAGATTAGATGTTATTTAATATGAGTGTAATATTATTATTTTATATTTGTTTTATTTTATTTAGGAACATATATATATTAAAATTTTAGAACAAAATTATTCTTTTATTTTAGTCTTCAAACAAAATCAGACACATTCATCACATTTTCAAAATAATCAATAAACATGTCCCAAGCATGTCTATTTGAAAAAAAGGAAGTATTTATTACACAAAATCAACCGAATCACCTATATAAAGAGGGGACCCTTTGTAAAACAATTCACGTACAAATACACTCACAAAACCAGTTTTCACAATAACATATTCATACACACCAATCCTAATCTCTCCATTCTCACATACATAAATCTCACCAATTTCTATACATTTTTTTATACTAAAACTCTTGTTTTTTTAACCTTCTTCTTGGTATATCCACTACATTTTTATTCTTACAACTAACCCACTTACTAACACCCACTATCATGCATAAATTTTGACACCGAAAAAAAAATACTATAGGCAAAACATGCATGGTTGCTATGAGAATCTTGTATCAGTTGAACCATATTTGCAAAACCTTTTAATTTAAATTTTTAATGACATGATATTCGATTAATTTAGATTTACTTTTACTGTTGAGATATTATTTTTATTTATGTATCCATTATCTTTCTTTTATTGCCATGGAATAAATAACTTGATTATTAGGTGCAGCTTTCATTAAGCTATGTTAATTACAAGGCAAATAAGATACAATAGCATTTGTTACTGGTGTTTATAGTTTGACATATTTTGAAAGGGAGTCTTCACGTTAACTCTTACTTTTTTTATTTGCAAATTACAAATTGAAATATTGTTTATTGATAAAATTTTGTTGATACTATTCACGTGCAGGAAATGTAAAAAAGCAGTAGCTTGAAGGTAGAAGAGGAGAGACGAAGAGGGAAAATTTGCAGAATCAACATCACCACTCTAAAACTCTCTGATTCCATTCCCGTCAGGATACGTAGGCACGAGAAGCGATGTCATGGCGAGCATACTTAGGAATAACACCTTAGGTCTCCCTTTTACCTTTTCACCCTTTAGCAGACAAAATAAAAAATAACACTACAAAACAAGAGATTCCTATAGAATACTACAGATACTTAGGATGCTAACACCTTCCCTAGGTATAACCAGCCCCCGAACCTTAGATCTCTTGCATTGTTTTTACATTGCAATTAGGGTTTTCGATCTTTACCTTTTCCTTTGGATAAATCAAAGTTCGGTGATGAATTTCAAAGATTTATGATTCAAGTTATTAACAGCTTCATATCTGATTCTCACTTTGACAATGATGAATAATTAGAGCAACACGAAATAACTTCAAACATAATAGTTCAGCCTCAAAGCAATGTGTTATTCATTAAACAGGAGGCTCCTGTCATACCCCAATGTTGCCCCTTGATCAATAAATTGATACACACATCGTGACATTTGCATGAATTGCATATCATGATATGCATATCAGCTCACATAATGCTTAAAATGTCTACCAGAATAAATTTTGGGTTCTATAGACATACCGGTTGAATCGATTTTTGAATGTACATAAAATTAGCGGGCACAAAATTTCGATATCGAGCTTATAAACGTAAGTGTTATTAATTTACCATTCGTGTAGTTTAGCTTGGCGTGCTTATTTTATTTTTTTTACTCTGTTTGCAATCGCATTTTTATCAACTTGAGCCTTTTCAATTAGGCACTTTTTTTACCTCAAATGTTTTTTCAAAACCGATTTGTATTCTAGAAATTTATTTTGCACTGATCATTTTGGTGCATTTATTATATTTTTCCAGGAATTTTTGCGCTTGATTTTTATTTTTTTATCCTTTTTATTTTTGTTTTTTTAGTCAAAATAATCAGAAAAATTATTTAGATTTAATTGAGTATTTAGTTTGAATTTATGTTGCATTGTTTTGTTTTCAATTTAGTTACTAAATCTAGTTTTAGTTTTTAAATAAAAATAACAAGTGAAAAAAACAAAAGAGAATACAACTGAAAAATTCAAAACTCACTCCACTCACCACTTGACACGCGTCCCTCTCTCATATGGATAAGAAAAATACTGAAGTGAAATAGGACCGCCTATAAAAAAGAATCTGAGGACCATCACACTTGGTGCCAGCTAGCACCATTCATAATCCTCATGTACTATCTCATTAACGGGCAAGAAGGGAACGAGTCATAAAAGAAAAAAGATAACGAAATAACATTTTTTCATAGAAAACCCAAACAAGGCCTTCAATCCAAATGATGAAAGCTTGATTGTCCCTTGAATAATCTTGATAATTGTTTGAGAAGTGGATGGAGATGGCATGGAAATAAACACATGAACCATACTTGAATCAACTTTGAAAATATGCACCAAACTTGAACTTCTCTTTATCAAATGATGTTAATTGAAATTTGACATGAATGTGACCTAAGATTATAAGTCATGCCTTGGAGTGAAAGCTCTTGTGGACCACTTGTTGACCAAAACTTTGACTTTGAGAATCCAAACCCTAATTTAGAAACCAAGCTTGATCCTTTGATTGCATGTCCTTACCTTGTACCATAAAAAAACAACACATATTTTTGTATTTTGAATAAGGTTAGCAAAGTTAGAATGTAAGAAAGAAAGAAAGGTAAAAAGAAACACAAAGGGGTGCTTGGTGATCCCCCACAAAGGCAAACCCAAAGAGGTGAAGGTTAGGAGGATGCCATGCTAGCAATCTTCGTTGAAATGCAAATGATATGATACGTGGAATCTTATGGGTAAAAATTAGGGTATGACAGTCTCCACATGGGTTAGTGCGATATCACCGTCATTCTGCAGTTAACAATGTTTTAAATAATGGTTTCAAAGGGTTTTTGATTGTGAAAAGTAACAATTGCATGAAAATTATGTAACAACGGTAAAATATTCGAAAATTTAACGTTTAAAAAGCATGTCAAGACGAAAGTTCATTAACCTATTTCATATGTATTCAATTAATCTAGCATGTGAACTTCATTAATAATCAATAAAACCATGTATCACTCGTCTATACCGCTTATGTCTAACATGTATTGCGAATTTTACCATATTGTTTAATCTAAGATCTCTCAACCTATTAAACAATACAAATAACATTATAACTTGATAAAAGTGAATATCAAACTCCAAATCTATGTCTAGAATTTGTCCTTTGATAGATGAAAACTTAGGTCAAGACTTGAAACATATTTCTCAATAATGATTCAAACCACAAATATAACATAAAAGAAAACATAATCACCTATATTGATCATTAACTTGTTCACATACAAAGGATCAGAATAAATACATACTAGTTAGATTAATTATATCTAATCTTGACAAAAAGGGGTTTAGCTACACATCATGGTAACTTTCTTCAAAAGAAATGTAAAGAGATGAATAAGCATCCAAGTTGAATAGTCGACAAAGGTTACTCTGATTAATTGATTCAGAGTTTTTTTTTACTTCTACAATGAGTTTTTAAGGTTCCAAGACTAAGATATTCTAATAGAGATGCAAAAAATAATCCTTGGATCCTATTTATACACAGTTACAATTTTCATGCCTCACCCGCGCGAAATATGCTTTTTTAGACACCCTTCAGCCAGAAAAGTATCAAACCGCCCTTAGACAAATATATTGTCTTGCCTAGTGTTAGATGTCGAACACGCTATATATTTGTATTTTATACTTGGCATTTTTCAACACTTTCTTGTTTTAATTGTGGATTTTAATAGTGAATTGTTTTTGTTCTTCAAACATTGTAATTATACCTTTAGTGCTTGTAATATGTGTGCTATTGTGCAATTAAGTGCACTTGTTGATCAAAGAATGATGACATAAAAGATTGATGCAAGTTGCCAAAGAAAAGAGGAAAACAACAGAAGGTTCGATTTACGAACTCTGGCGAACTTGCCAGCGAATGTTCGCTTTGCGAACTGTGTCAAAGATCCCAGCGAATAGCTCCAGAATTGGACAGTAGGAAAAGGGAGTAAAGTTCGCTTTGCAAACTCCCAGCAAGTGTTCGCTGTTTCACTCGCTGTGCGAAAGTCCTGGCGAAAAACTCTTGGCTGAGGCAGTGGCAAAAGGAACCAAAATTTGCTTTGCGAATGTTTTGGCGAGTGGTTCGCTTTGCGAATGAAATGTTCGCTTTGCGAACCCACGATTACAGTTAACGGTGATTTAAGCCTTCAGTGACACTTCAGGTGCCATTTTCTTCATTCGTTAGGCGAATGGATCATTCGTAGTGCGAATGTATCAGATTTCAAGTGAACTATAAAGTGATTTTTACTTTTTCTTGGGATCATAACTTCATTATTTCACACCATAACCTTATTTTCTGAGTTTTGATCCTCCAAGGGTGATTTTTCACAAAGCAAAGCTGGATTTGCATCCGATTTCGATTCTTCGTTGCAAATGATTTTTCATCTCTTCCCCAAACTTGTGAAGCAAGCAACCATGAATATATGTAGCTAAACACATCTTGTGTCAAGATTAGTGGTAGGTGATCCAATATGTTTTATGTATTCTTCTTGATTGTAAGCCTGTGAACCTTGTTGATGATATATATAAAAGAAAAACTTTGTTTACATTGTATATTTTGTTTTATTTCATGTTCGAGAGAAATCTCATAAAACTTGACCTAAGTTTCATTCCATCAATATTCATAAGGCTAGAGATAGTTTTGAATGTTTGATGCGTATTTTTTTTGCAAGTGTACGAACGCGTCAAAGTAATATAAAAGATTATCGTATCCACAGAGACCAAGTGTTAATCTATCGCTATCTATTGTTAAGGTGTGTATCTAAGGTGATTGAAAATAGTAGTTTTGAAGAGTGCACGGTAGTAAATAAAGTAATTAAAATTAATTGATAAAGACAGGTTCGAATGCAATTCACACAACCAATTGATAATCCAAGTACTTGCTAATAGAACTACTTACGGGCAATATCTTCTACTTTGAAAAGAACTAATTTGACAGGAACTGTCGCTTTCGCGTATTCAGAACCGAGTTGTACCCCCTAATCAAACCCTCTTATTGTCACGGATAAAAAGGCGCGCATTGCGTTAGAGTAGTAAACCTATTTTTAAGAAATATAGTATCTTGACCAAGTTGAAAAGTATTTTAACCTGGATTTTCTAAAAAAAAGGAGGTTCTTACGAACCAGACTTTAAACTTCTTAACGCGTCCGAAAATGGTTTTAAAATCTCTTTTCCTTTTAAATTAAAAACTCCTAATAAACTAAGCAAAGCGCTTTCGCTGTTTTTGAAATAGTTTAAAAACAATTAAGTTTAGATAGGCGTTGGACGGCTTTCGATCTTACCCAACGGAATTTAAGAACAGGAAAACTTATATTGAAAGTTAAAATAGCCCTTAAGTGTTTCCACTAACAATTGTACAGATTATCGGTTCAGTTATGATCTTCACATTCTAACCTTTATAAAATTAGCCAGACATGGTAAAGTAAAAGTTCATTTTTAGATTTTTCATAAAAAAGGAGTATTTAAGTGCGAGTGCGGAAAGTAAATGAAAGTAAAGCAGTGCGGAAGATAAATGAAATTAAAAGACAGTGCAAGAAATAAAGTTGACAAAAGGTAAAGTAATAAAAACCTGCTCCAATCGGAGTGGTTGAATAAAATGTGAACTGAAAGTAAAATGGCGGCAGGATTAACTTACTTCCAGAGTGCTCCAAGACTCAATCTCACAGGCTCTTACAGACTCGATCTCTCGAATGTAGTAACACCTCGATGTGAAGCAATTACCACTATTACACTGATATATGCTTATGAACAACTAAGCTTGGATGAAGAAAAACGAAAATCTAAAGTCCTATTTATAGGCAAGGAATCATGTGGAAAAGACAAGGATGCCCCTAGCATTTGAATTTGGGCGGGAACTTATTTTGCTCTTATGGCGCCCGCCACAACACCATGGCGCCCGCCATGAGTGTAAAATTGCTTGGGCAGTTGGAGATCGTGGGGAAAAACAGTTGAGAGGAGTTTGAGACATGGCCACGTCATGGAAGACCCTGTGGCGACCGCCAGAGTGGATGCCATAAGTGCAAAATGCTGATTTTCTCTATTTTAGCTCATTTCGGCTCCTTTTCCGCTCCTTTTCTCGCTCGGGGCTCCGATTAGACTAAAAACCTGAAAACAAAGAAAAACATAATAATAACATAATAAAATGACATTAAAAGACTAAGAATGCATGCGAAATCGGAGTCAAAAATACGGTGAAATTCAGTGTCATCAGATTCTCCCACACTTAGACCTTTGCTTGTCCTCAAGCAAAACATTTAAAGCTCAAAGTAAGAAAACTAGTGCTGACACGTGATTCGGGCAAAAAGGGCTTCTAAGTTCAAGTCAGGATGCAGTGACAGGTACTAAGTGAACCAAGGGTATCGTAATGACACTTATCCGCAGAGGCAGACATAAACTTCATTCTTATATTAATCAACTGTATCATCCCACAATAACTAGGCCTACCTCTTCATCTCTTTTTGGGCCCTTTTCATTCAGGCGCAATCACATTAAGCCCGTTATCCGTACATGTTTCATAGTAGAGTGACCTGTTAGTGATTCTGATCCAAAACGTAGGGTTTCTGGCACATAAGACTGTGTAAACCCTTTTATTTAACCCAAATGCAGTTGTGGGGGATCGGATCGTAATCCGCCCTACCGAGTTCAGCGCCAGATACCTCTGAACCAACTAACAATGTGTGAGCTAAAATTATATATATATATATATATATATATATATATATATATATATATATATATTTATTTTTTTATTTTTTTTTTTTTTTTTTTTTTTTTTTTTTTTTTTTTTGTGGCAACAATTCAACTTTTTGGTTTAAACGACCTTGTGAGGGTCATCTATCCGGAGTTTGCCTTTTTCTTTATTTATTTTACTGGATCATTCACTTATGCTCATCAGTCCCCTACGTAGAAAATGCTTAGGCCGGAGCTGACTGCTGAAATAAACTACTTAGGACAAATTTGAAAATGATAATTAAGGCCATGGTACATGGGGTTTTGGAATGATTCCTATATTCGTGAAGTCTACGGTGCTAAAACGATACTAATGTTTCAAAAAGTTCACCTAAGTCACCACATCCTAATCCAAACCTGTCTTAAAGCCCAAAAAACGTGTAGAACAACAATGTTTTCTTTTTGCAAAAAATTTTTTGTAGGGCTAAAGAAATGGGGAAAAATGAGGGTGCACTAGGGATACACTGTACTGGTGACTCGTCAGACTCATGCATTTTCTAGAAAAAAGACATAGACAAAAACAAGAAATAAACAACTAACTAAAAATGGAAATAGAAAGCAATAAAATCCCCTCCCACACTTAAATCGAACATTGTCCCCAATGTTTCGAAATAAGATAAGGAGAGTAACCTGTAAAACTACTGATGTGGACCACTGGTGCCCTCGTCGTTCTGCTGGGAATGCCTGGGACGACGGGATCTGCTACGATGCTGGTGTCTCCGGTCCAATCGGGCTGATAAGGCCGCCTGGGCATCTCTGACCTGTCGAAGGTTACCTAGAACGGAACCTTGAGTAGCCTCCATAAGCTGGTAATGCCAGCGGTTGAAGTCTTGCTGACGGGATTGCTCGTCTGCGATCGCAAGCAAGGTGCGAGAAACGGACTCGAAGGATCGATCTGTCCTCCGTCGTGATTCTTCCATGAAGCTCATATTATCCGTCAGTTGTTGCTGAATGGTAGAGAGAAGGTCATCTCGCCTTTCTTCTCTAGCCATAAGGTCACGCCACATCTCCTCAGTGACATAGGATCCAGGGACTGAACCTGCAAAAGGGTTAGAGGAAGAGGGTGCGGTGTGTGGTGGTTAAGGATGATGGGGGGACACATGAGGTATGGGAGACTGATCTCTCCGCTCAAATTCTTCGTCAGTGTCGTGTCCCTCCGTATCAGGAATATTAGGAGGAAGTGGACCTAGAACAGGTGGAGCATTTAAATCATAGGTCCAGTTCCTTTCATTACGTACATCGGTACGTCTACTGCAGGGCAAGGCAACAGATGGGATAGCTACACCATGGATCATCAATACAAAACCACCCTCTCTTCTCGCTCGGCACAATTTCATATCTTTTAGAAATTTTAGGTTGATTGTGCGAGGAGTTAAGGGCTCTAGTGTGGCTATCTCATTGTTCAGGTTAAGGGCCCGAGCAATAGACGTAATCAGTCCTCCAAAAACAATCGGTCCTGTTTTATTAATAGTAACAGACATGTGAGAAAGCATAAACGGGACCGGATTGGTTCTTCTATTTGTGAGACTTCCTTGTAAAAACAGAAGCTCTTTAGCATTAACCTTATTTGGATTATCCCAGCCAAAAATAGTACATGCCAACAGGTATCTAAAAACTCTGATGGTCGGGTTGTGGATGGTCGATGCGAGAATTCCTTCAAAAGAAGTTATTAAATTATTTGACAATCTCTGCCAAAAAGGAAATGCATCGACCGACCATCCGTCATCCAAAGGGGTCTCACAAATAGCACCTTCCCAAAGAGGAATCCCTAACAGACTTGTTAGTTCGTCGGTACTGTACTTATATTCTATTCCAAACATTCTAAATTGGACAGTACCGACTGTGCTAGCAGTGTTAGGGTGGACAGTGTAGATCAAAGAACTTAGGAACTCAACTGTCAGTTTCTCAAAGGTTGGTTCTCGGTTTTCAAAAATAGAGTGCAGTCCCAAAAAATCAAGCAAATGATAAACACTATGATAAATACCCAAAGTATAGAGACAGTTGTCGTCCACGTACCTCGTCAAGAGAATTTCTCGACCTTGAAGCCTTTGAATATCCCTCCTCTGCCTATCCCCGGGTTTTCCTTCTCGCAAAATATATCCTTCGAACTCCATAGCTTGCTCCTTGAATTGATTTGAAGATAGTGAAGATGGGTTTAAATATAAGTTCGTAAAGGTGAGATTTTTATGGAATTTAATTGGTGGAATTTCAAATGGAAGTTTGAAAGGGTTAATGGATAGTGGGTATTAAATAAAGCTGGGAGCTTTTATGGGTTTTAATGGAGTTTGGGAAGAGGAGAAAAATGGGTTTTGGGAGTTTAGAGGTTCAAAAATGGTGGAAGATGAAGTTTTCCCCCGTATTTACCAGGACGCCGTGGCGGGCGCCATAAGGCTATGGCGGGCGCCATAAGGTCATTTTCGGACCTGGGCCAAAATTTTGAATTTTGGAATGGGCCTCTCTTACCTTTTGCATCTTGGGGGTCCCGATAGCGTTCTCATTTGTTTTCCTCTTCAACACGGGACTTGCACAATTTTTGTGGAAATAAAAATCAAATATTAAGAAAAATGAAATTATTATTGGATATATATATATAAAAGGAAAAATAAAAACACACATAATATATATATATATATAAAATCAAAGTACATAGGAAATATAGGAAATGCGAAAATACGAAATGTGTCCAGATATGCTAAAAAGTAAAGAAAACGCAGAAATACTGAATACTAAATAATAGAGTAGTAAGTCAGGGCAATATGATCAATCAGCTGGCTCCTCTGCCTTGATGGATCCACGAAGCTCAGCGATCTCGCGACGAAGCTCTCCGATCTCCTGGTATAAAGAGTCTGCCTCAGTAGCATGAGTGAGATCAGATACCTCAATCTGCAAAGCAAGATCAGCTACCTCCTGTTTGAGCTTGGCAGTCTCTCTGCGGAGCTCAACAACCTGGGTGTATAAATCGGGTGGCTGCAAAGACAAATTATTAGATAATACAGTGATTTTGGGAGACGGAGGTGTAGGGGTGTACTCAGCAATAGGAGGTGATCTAGGCTCCTCAATAGTCTCTCCATAACCCTCCAAAGCATATCTCCAATTAGCTGGGTCATGAACACTGGTCATCATCGGATCAGGCAGCAAAAAGTAATGAATAGCCTCGTTGTCGATCAACAATCTGAACTGGTTGGGGTTTGCAGAGGCTCTCCTTATCAACCCTCTGTCTAGGCAGAAATCAACGTCCATGGTGGTGTATTCACTGAAAACGCTGAGATGTAACAACTTACGCGATAGGCCTAAAGCAGCAGCAATCTGGGTAACAATACCTCCCACATGAATAATACCTACTGATGACCTGGCAATACTGCTAAGACCTTTCAGCAGAAAGTTCCCACATGCCACAGGACGTGACTGGGTCGCACAAAACAGTAGAAAGATCTCCTCCTCACTAAGCAAGGTCTCAGCATCTGGCAATCCAAAGAAAGTGTGTGCTATGATCATCTGAAAATACCTCAATGCAGGGTTGTGGATAACATGTGAGAACTGGGTGGAAGGATCCTGACTCCCTCCACCAGAGATATCACTCTAGAACTTCTCCACTTCCCTACTCAGAAAGTATCCCATAGGTGTCTCAGGAATAGCATCAGGGGTCGTCTGAAAACCTAATAAATCACCAAACTCCTTATGAGTGAAGGAGTACTCAGTCCCAAATAACCTGAAAATAGCACATCCATCTGGTCCGGCCCAGGGGTCATAAGAAAATGAGCTGAGGAACTCCAAAGTGAGGTTCCTATAGGTGTTGTTCAGGTCGTCGAACTGGTCCCATTGAAGCTGGTGGCATAAGAATCTGACACTAGGCTCAATGCCTAAAGCCTCCATGCAAGCCTGATCTGGGTACCTCGTAGGTGCCATAGGACGCCTGAAGTGGACAAAGTAACGCTCTCTCTGGGCGTCATTCCTGAAAGTCACATGCATGTCGTCAAAATTCTGCATTCTGCACAGAGTTAGGAAGAAGGTCCTGTAAAACACAAACATTTCAAACATTAGTCCTGACAAAATATAACAAGAAATAAAATAAAACAAAATGTAGAAAAAGTAAATAAGGTAAGAAAATCATGGGTTGCCTCCCATGCAGCGCTTGTTTAACATCGTTAGCTTGACGACTGGAACTTATACATCTCTTGTCGGGATTGGTGGATCACTTAGAGTGTGGCTGGAGTAGGTTGTTGGAATGTCTCCTCCTTCGTAGAGCTTCAGTCTTTGTCCATTGACGATGAATGGTTTACATGTCTCGTTTTTTATTTCAACAGCTCCAGACCTCAGAATTTTTGATACTTTGAAGGGGCCAGTCCATCTTGAACGGAGCTTTCCTGGGAAGAGCCGTAGCCTAGAATTGAACAGGAGAACAGGGTCGCCTAAGTTGAAGTCTTTTCTTACGATTCTTTTGTCGTGCCAAGCTTTTGTTCTTTCTTTGTATATTATGGCATTCTCGTAGGCTTGCTGTCTGAGTTCTTCCAATTTGTGGATGTCAAGGATACGCTTCTCACCAGCAGTTAGGTAATCCAAATTCAAAGTTTTAATGGCCCAATAGGCCTTATGCTCTAACTCAAAAGGTAAATGACAAGATTTTCCATAGACTAGTTGGTAGGGGGTTGTTCCTATAGGGGTTTTGAAAGCGGTTATGTAGGCCCATAAAGCCTCTTGAAGCTTTTGGAACCAATCTTTTCTAGATACAGAGACAGTTTTTTCTAAAATTTGTTTAATCTCCCTATTAGATACTTCCACTTGGCCACTAGTCTGTGGGTGATATGGTGTTGCTACTCTATGCTTAACTCCATACTTGCTTAAAAGCTTATCAAATATTCTTGATATGAAGTGAGATCCTCCATCACTTATAACTAAACGGGGTGTTCCAAATCTGGGGAATATATAATTTTTAAATAATTTAATCACTACTCTAGTGTCGTTTGTGGGTGCAGCTATCGCTTTAATCCATTTAGACACGTAGTCTACTGCAACTAAGATATACTTGTTTCCTAAAGATGGTGGGAATGGTCCCATGAAATCTATACCCCATACGTCGAAGAGTTCTACTTCTTGGATGTTTCTTAAAGGCATTTCGTCGCGTCTTGAAATATTTCCTGTGCGTTGGCATCTATCACATTTGACAATGTAAGCATGGACATCACGCCACATGGTAGGCCAGAATAGGCCAGCTTGAAGAATCTTGGCGTAGGTCTTAGAGGTGCTTGCATGTCCACCATAAGGCGCAGAGTGACAATGCTGAATTATACTTTCTACCTCGTCTTCTGGAACGCAACGGCGGAAAATGCCATCTTTACCTCTCTTGAAAAGAAGTGGCTCGTCCCAATAGAAGTTTCTAACATCACTTAAGAACTTCTTCTTCTTGTGGTAATCGAGATCAGGGGGTATGATATCAGCAGCTAGGTAATTAACAAAATCAGCGTACCAGGGCACGTTACTTACAGCTAAGGATTTTTGAAAGTGCTCATGAGGGTCTGGTTTTTTATCTTCAATGGTTTCCAACTGGGCTATCAGTCTATCATAGGCAAAATCATCATTTATGGGTACTAATTCAGGATTCAGGTATTCTAGCCTAGATAGGTGATCGGCTACTACATTTTCTGTGCCTTTTTTATCTCGGATATCTAAGTCGAACTCTTGTAGCAACAAAATCCATCGAAGTAACCTGGGTTTAGCATCTTTTTTACTTAGCAGGTAACGGATGGCAGCATGATCGGTGTAAACTATAATTTTGGCTCCTACTAGATATGATCTAAATTTGTCTATAGCGAAAACTACCGCTAGGAGTTCTTTCTCGGTTGTTGCGTAATTGAGCTGGGCGGCGTCTAGGGTTATACTGGAATAATATATTACATATAATCTTTTATCTTTTCTCTGACCTAGAACGGCTCCTACAGCATAATCACTGGCGTCACACATTATCTCAAACGGTTCAGACCAATCAGGGGGTTTCATAATGGGTGCTGAAATCAATGCTTGCTTCAAAAGGTTGAATGCTTCATTGCATTTTTCATCAAAGGCGAATTCAGCATCTTTCATTAACAGGCCAGTTAAAGGTTTTGTTATTTTGGAGAAGTCCTTGATGAAACGGCGGTAGAATCCAGCGTGTCCAAGGAAACTTCTAACTTCCCTGATAGTCTTGGGTGGTTTTAGGTTCTCTATAACTTCTATTTTTGCTTTATCTACCTCTATACCTCTTTCGGAGATTATATGTCCTAAAACAATTCCTTCAGTCACCATGAAATGGCATTTTTCCCAATTCAGCACAAGGTTCACCTCCACACATCTTTCCAGGATTTTCTCAAGGTTGATAAGACAATTTTGGAAATCAAAACCGTAAACCGAGAAATCATCCATAAATACTTCCATGATTCCATCTAGATAATCTGCAAAGATTGACATCATGCAACGTTGGAAAGTAGCAGGGGCATTACAGAGTCCAAAAGGCATTCGTCTGTAGGCAAAAGTTCCAAAAGGGCATGTAAAGGTAGTTTTTTCTTGATCTTCTGGATGTATAGGTATTTGGAAGAATCCCGAATACCCGTCTAGATAGCAGAAGTAAGAATGTCTGGCAAGACGTTCTAACATCTGGTCTATGAATGGTAAAGGGAAATTATCCTTCCTAGTTGCTTTATTTAACTTTCTATAGTTTATGCACATACGCCAACCTCCTTCTATCCGCTTTGCTATTTGTTCACCTTTCTCATTTTGCACAACTGTGATGCCTCCCTTCTTGGGTACCACATGCACAGGGCTTACCCACTTACTGTCCGAGATCTGATATATTATACCTGCTTCTAGCAACTTCAGAACTTCCTTCTTGACAACATCACTCAGTATAGGGTTTATCCTTCTTTGGTGTTCTCTGGATGGTTTTGAATCTACTTCGAGCGAAATCCGATGCATGCATACGGATGGACTTATACCTTTCAGATCAGAGATATTATATCCTAAGGCTGAGGGATATCTTCGTAAAATGTCCAAGAGTTGATCTGTTTCTTTTTGTCTCAAGGCAGCACTAACTATAACCGGACGATTCATTTCTTCATCAAGAAACTCATATCTCAGGTTCTTAGGCAGTTCCTTAAGTTCCAAGGCTGGTTTAATAGGGCAAGGCATAGGATCTGGGGTAAGGGATAAACATTCGTAAAGGTTATCATCGATGTAGGGTTTCTTATAATTGTCATCTTCCAAAATAAGAGTTGATGGCAGCTTAATTGTTTCAATGACTTCTTCTTGCTCTAACTCTCTAACACATTCATCAATGATATCTATCGCATAACACGCGTCTCCTATCACAGGTGCCATAAGAAATTTTGAAAGTATAAATTCTATCTTCTCGTTCCCTACCTCAAAGGTTAGTTTCCCCTTTTTGACATCTATTATGGCTCCAGCAGTCGATAAGAATGGTCTACCTGGAAGAATTGGTATGTCATCGTCTTCTTTAATGTCCATGACAACAAAATCAGTAGGGATAAACAGCTGACCTATCCTAACAGGGACGTCTTCAAGTATGCCTATCGGATATTTAACAGATCTATTGGCTAATTGAAGTGACATCTTGGTAGGTTGCAACTCTCCTAAGTTTAACCTTTCGCAAACCGCTAAGGGCATTAAGCTCACACTAGCTCCTAAGTCTAGAAAAGCTTTTTCGATGACATGACTCCCCAAAATACAAGGAATGGAAAAGTTTCCAGGATCTTTATCCTTTTTTGCTAATTTATTTTCGGCAATAGAATTACATTCCAAGGGTTTCGGATCATCAAGTCTACGTTTATTGGTAAGGATGTCTTTGAGAAACTTTGCGTAGGATGGTATTTGAGTAATGGCTTCTGTGAACGGGATTTCTACGTGAAGTTTTTCTATAACTTTAATGAATTTTTGATACTGATTATTGATCTGGGTTTGTTTAAGTCTTTGCGGATATGGTATTGGTGGTTTGTATGGCGGGGGTGGTATATAGGTTTTGTCTTTGGGTTCTTCTCCTTTTTCTTGACTTTCCTGGTTTACAGATTCCTCTGGTTTCTTCTTTTTATCTGGGATGTTGTCATCTTCCTCAGAAGTTTTGGGATCACTCAACCTTGGGTTACAAGGTTCATCATAAGCGGTCCCACTTCGTAGGGTAATGGCAGTTGCTTGTCCTTTCGGGTTTTGTTGAGGTTGTCCAGGGAATTGTCCTCCAGGTGTGGTCTGAGGGGCTTGGTTTAAAGCTACCTGCGAGATTTGGGTTTCAAGCATCTTATTGTGAGTGATTATTTGGTCAACCTTGGTTCCTAACTGGGTAATTAGTTCGTTAACATGAACGTTTTGGTTCATGAACTCCTTGTTTTGTTGGATTTGAGCAGCGACAAAATTATCCACGATTTTCTCAAGGCTCTGTTTTGGTGGTACAGGTTGCATAGGTTGATTTGATCTTGGGGCTTGATAACTTGATTGTCTCGGAGGGGCAGTATTTTGGATAGGGTTATTATTCTTATAGGAAAAGTTTGGGTGATTCCTCCATCCAGGGTTATAGGTATTTGAAAATGGGTTCCCTTGGGTGTAGTTTACTTGTTCAGAGCTGGTCTCGTTTAACAGACTGCATTCTGCGGATTGGTGTCCTTTCGTCCCACATATCTCACAATCTGACGAAACTGCGGCTGCAGTATTCGGGGTTGTACACATATGCTCAACTCTTAGGGCTAATGCATCCATTTTAGCTTGCATCATGTCTATAGAGCTTAACTCACGTATTCCTCCTTGGGCATCCTTCTTTTCCACTGTCGCTCGTTCTACTCCCCATAATTGATGGTTTTGGGCCATATCTTCGATAAGGGCACTAGCTTCAGGGTAAGGTTTGTTCATCAGTGCGCCACCTGCGGCGGCGTCGATGGTCATCTTAGTGTTATAATGAAGTCCATTATAGAAGGTTTGAATGATTAACCAATTTTCTAATCCATGATGTGGGCATGCTCTTAACAGCTCTTTATATCTCTCCCAGGCTTCGAACAACGATTCTCCTTGGTTTTGGGTAAATCTAGTTATTTGGTTTCGAAGAACAGCGGTCTTACTCGGGGGAAAATATCTGGCAAGGAATACTTTTCTAAGGTCTTCCCAACTTGTTATGGAATTTGGTGGAAGGGAATCTAACCAAGATAGGGCCTTATCTCTGAGGGAAAAAGGAAATAATCTCAAGCGAATCGCCTCAGGAGGGGCTCCATTGGTTTTAAAGGTGTCTGCTAGTTGGAGAAAGTTTTTCAAATGTTGGTTTGGGTTCTCTGTAGCAAGACCTGCGAATTGTCTCTGCTGTACTAACTGCAGCAGGGATGGTTTAAGTTCAAAATTGTTAGCTGGTATGGCTGGATTTACTATACTAGAACTAGGTTCCTCGTTGGATGGTTGGGCGAAATCCTTAAGAGGTCTTTGATTTTGATCTTCGGCCATAGCTTTCCTAAGTTTACGGAAATATAAACGTGCGCGAGCGTAACGTTCTGGTTCAGCTAGAGGGTCTACTAAACTTCCGGTACTACGAGTTTTTCGCATTGACCAGCGGGTAACTTCCTTAGTCTAAACGGTATAACAACAGGGTACGAAATTTGACGAAATTGGTCCCCGGCAACGGCGCCAAAAAACTTGATGCATATTTTTTTCGCAAGTGTACGAACGCGTCAGAGTAATAGAAAAGATTATCGTATCCACAGAGACCAAGTGTCAATCTATCGCTATCTATTGTTAAGGTGTGTATCTAAGGTGATTGAAAATAGTAGTTTTGAAGAGTGCACAGTAGTAAATAAAGTAATTAAAATTAATTGATAAAGACAGGTTCGAATGCAATTCACACAACCAATTGATAATCCAAGTACTTGCTAATAGAACCACTTACGGGCAATATCTTCTACTTTGAAAAGAACTAATTTGACAGGAACTATCGCTTTCGCGTATTCAGAACCGAGTTGTACCCCCTAATCAAACCCTCTTATTGTCACAGATAAAAAGGCGCGCATTGCGTTAGAGTAGTAAACCTATTTTTAAGAAATATAGTATCTTGACCAAGTTGAAAAGTATTTTAACCTGGATTTTCTAAAAAAAAAGAGGTTCTTACGAACCAGACTTTAAACTTCTTAACGCGTCCGAAAATGGTTTTAAAATCTCTTTTCCTTTTAAATTAAAAACTCCTAATAAACTAAGCAAAGCGCTTTCGCTGTTTTTGAAATAGTTTAAAAACAATTAAGTTTAGATAGGCGTTGGACGGCTTTCGATCTTACCCAACGGAATTTAAGAACAGGAAAACTTATATTGAAAGTTAAAATAGCCCTTAAGTGTTTCCACTAACAATTGTACAGATTATCGGTTCAGTTATGATCTTCACATTCTAACCTTTATAAAATTAGCCAGACATGGTAAAGTAAAAGTTCATTTTTAGATTTTTCATAAAAAAGGAGTATTTAAGTGCGAGTGCGGAAAGTAAATGAAAGTAAAGCAGTGCGGAAAATAAATGAAATTAAAAGACAGTGCAAGAAATAAAGTTGACAAAAGGTAAAGTAGTAAAACCTGCTCCAATCGGAGTGGTTGAATAAAATGCGAACTGAAAGTAAAATGGCGGCAGGATTAACTTCCTTCCAGAGTGCTCCAAGACTCAATCTCACCGGCTCTTACAGACTCGATCTCTCAAATGTAGTAACACCTCGATGTGAAGCAATTACCACTATTACACTTATATATGCTTATGAACAACTAAGCTTGGATGAAGAAAAAAGAAAATCTAAAGTCCTATTTATAGGCAAGGAAACATGTGGAAAAGACAAGGATGCCCCTAGCATTTGAATTTGGGCGGGAACTTGTTTTGCTCTTGTGGCACCCGCCACAACACCATGGCGCCCGCCATGAGTGTAAAATTGCTTGGGCAGTTGGAGATCATGGGGAAAAACAGTTGGGAGGAGTTTGAGACATGGCCACGTCGTGGAAGACCCTGTGGCGACCGCCAGAGTGGATGCCATAAGTGCAAAATGCTGATTTTCTCTATTTTAGCTCATTTCGGCTCCTTTTTCGCTCCTTTTCTCGCTCGGGGATCCGATTAGACTAAAAACCTGAAAACAAAGAAAAACATAATAATAACATAATAAAATGACATTAAAAGACTAAGAATGCATGCGAAATCGGAGTAAAAAATACGGTGAAATTCAGTGTCATCAATGTTGATGTTCATAAATATTGTTCTTGAATGTTATCATATTGGTAGTTTGGGTGAGAGATCATTAAACGATCAATATGATAAATCTCACAACAAGTGTTCGAGAGAAACTTGTTGAGAGGATATATGGTTATGTTTGTTGTTAACAAGTTCACACGCGTAATCGAGGAAATACGTATGAAACGGATCACCGAAACCTTATCTTGACATGTTTTACCAAACCCTAAAAACCAAATCATTTTACCGTTGAACTCTAAATTTTATACAAACGATCCAATTTGAAATTACCCAAAACCTTCATTATTATTAAAGTTTGAAACACTTTTGACTATCGAACGGCGGCAATATACACAATCTCTGTGGATACGATAAAACAACCCCTAATTACTTTTCAATAAAATGGCGCTGTTGCCGGGGATTGTTGTTATATTGCGAGGATTGCAATAGTTATTGAGTTTTAAACTTGTTTAACTTTTTCTTGTGCTTGTTGATTTGTTTGGTTTAGTGTGTAGACTCCGTTTTATGCAAGGGAAGTTACCCGTTGACCAACTTCTGTTCGATCCCGAGATTGAAAGAACCGCGTGTAAAATCAATAGCAGAACAAGACGGAGGAGGCAACTTTCTAGGGAAAGACAAGAACGAGAGGAAAGTTCAACTTCGACACCAATTCCATAGTTACCGCCAACCATGGCAGCACCACCACCACCACCACCTACTTCAGTTCCTTGTGTTAATAGTCCGAGACATACTGCACAGCTCGCACGGAATGCTCATAATGGGCGACATTCTGAAATAAAGACAGGTTTTCTCGCTAGAATCCTTTCACTAGTATGGATCACGAGGATCGCTTTACTCACTTAACAAAGTTCTATGAGATTGCGGGCGCGACTGGTGCACCCGAAGCTGAAGTTGAGTCGTTGTTTAAGAGACTATTCCCTCATTCCCTCATAGGGAAGGCTAAGGAATGGTATCTTGACCAATCTACAGCTATCATGACGGATTTGAACATGCTTGAAGAAAAATTCTTCGAACGATTTTTCCTCACAATCGTTTCATGGATGCTAAAACGGCAATCGCGGTTTTCACTCAAGGTGGGAATGAATCTCTCAACGAAGCTTGGGAAAGATTCAAGTCCATGTTGAGAAAGTGTAAAGGGCGCAGTTTCGATGAGCTTTCTCAAATTCATATTTTCCGAAATGGTCTTCAGTTGGTTCATAAAACATCGTTGGATGCCACCGCGGGTGGATCTTTAATGAGCAAAAGTGCCGATGAAGCCATTTCCATCATTGACAAGATGGATCTAAATGACCATCAAGGAAACCATAACTGTGGTCCTTCTCAAAAGAAAGCGGGAGTGCTAGAGTTGGGAACAAATGACGCAATACTTGCTCAAAACAAATTGTTATCCCAACAGGTTGAGTTGCTAACGCAACAAATGTCAAAGTTACCTCAACAGATCAAAGAGATGCATGAAAAAAAGAGCAAAAATGTGCAAGTAGGGATTTGCAAGCTTTGTAAAGGTGATCACCCAACCGGCTATTGTCCTCCTTGTCCTCTGGTTGAAGAAGAAGTGAATTATATGAACAATCAAAATCAACAACAAGGTTATCAAAGGCAACTACAACCTTACCAACAACAACAAGGGTACCAAATCAACAACCAAGAGAAAATTATCAAAATAATCAAGGATATCAACAAAATCGACAAAATCCTTATCAACCACAAGGTGGGAGTTCCAAGCTGGAAGAAAATCTTAACCAATTCATTCAAATTTCCTTGGCAAATCAAAAGACAAATGAAGCATCCATCAAAAATCTCGAGAATCAAGTTGGGCAACTTGCAAAACAAGTGGCCGAACAACAAGCGGGACCTTCTTTTTCCGCTAATATTCAAACAAATCCCCAGGAGCATTGTAAAGCTACTGTTACTAGAAGTGGGAGAGAGTTAGGAGAAGGAGAAAAAATGAAAAAATTGATGATGTGACTTTGGATGTGGTTGTGGAGGAGGAAAAAGTTGATGATGTTGTAGTTGAAAAAAATGATAAGGAGGAAGTTGAAAAAGAAAATGAGAAGTTGGTTGAAACAGATAACCTTGAAAAAGATAAGATAGAAGAAAAGAAAAGAAGAGTGAAAAAGGGGAAGGAGGTAGTGAATCCAATTCCGATACAAAACTTACCTTATCCTCATGTGCCCACAAAGAAATATAATGAACGACATTACGCTCGTTTCATGGATATATTCAAACAATTACAAATCAACATTCCGTTTGCCGAAGCGCTTGAACAAATGTCAAAATATGCTAAGTTCATGAAAGATATTCTCACAAAGAAGCGAAGATATTCAGAACCGGAAACAGTTATCCTTGACACAAGTTGTAGTGCTATAATCCAAAGAACTCTTCCAAAGAAAGAAGTTGATCCGGGGTGTGTTACTTTGCCGGTAACAATTGGTGATGTCTATGTTAGCAAAGGCTTAATTGATTTGGGCTCAAGCATTAATCTAATTCCATTATCTATTGTGAAGAGGATAGGGAACATTGAAATGAAAGCAATTCGGTTGACGTTAGAATTGGCCGACAATTCCATAACTCATCCTCATGGATTGGCTCAAGATGCCTTGGTAAAGGTTGATAAGTTTTTCTTTCTGGTTGACTTTGTTTTTATCTATATGGAGGAAGATGAGGATGCGTCATTGATTCTTTGACGCCCTTTCATGAAGACCACCCAAATGATGATCGATGTTGATGACGGTCTTATGAAAGTAAGAGTTCAAAATGAAGAAGTGTGCTTTGTTCTTTTTGAAGCAATGAAACATTCTCAAGATAAATGTGATAACTTTCGTAGTGATGCAACAGAAGAAGCAATTATGGATGTCTCAAAGAAAGTTCATATAGTATCTCCTTTGGAAAGAGTTCTTGATGATTCATTTGAAGTATTTTGCGATGAAGAAGAAAGAGCATTTGAAGAATGTTTGAAGGAACTTGAATCTCTCAAAGAGTTGCGACCATGGAAAGTGAGACAGAAAAATCGAAGAAGAAAGTGAATGATGATAAGTCTCAACTTGAATTGAACGGTTGTAAGAAACCGGTTATCATTAGCAACGTTTTATCCGACAACAAGGAAGACCGTTTGATTCAATTTTTGAAAAAGAATCAAGAACCTATAGGTTGGGTTCTTTCTGATCTAAAAGGAATTAGTCCGGCCTATTGCATGCAAAATGTTTTAATGGAAGAGGACTTCAAAGCGGTAGCCCAACCACAACGCCGTTTGAATCCAACTATGAAAGAAGTGGTGAAAAAAGAGGTTATCAAGCTATTGGATGCCAGTATGATTTACCCGATATCCAATAGTCCATGGGTGAGTCATGTTCAAGTTGTACCTAGAAAGGGAGGAATGACCGTGATACAAAATGAGAAAAATGAATTAATCCCGACAAGAACTGTGACGGGTTGGAGAATGTGTATAGATTATAGGAGGCTAAACACCGTTACTAGAAAAGACCATTTCCACTTCCGTTTATGGACCAAATGTTAGAGAGATTGTCGGGTCAATAATTCTATTGCTTCATGGATGGTTACTCTAGTTATAACCAAATTTCAGTTGACCCGGAAGACCATGAGAATAAGGTATTCACTTGTCCCTTTGGGATTTTTGCTTACCGAAAGATGTCGTTTGGCTTGTGCAACGCACCAGCTACTTTTCAAAAATGTGTACAATCAATTTTCTACGACCTTATTGAAAAAACGATAGAGGTATTTATGGACGACTTCTCCGTGTTCGGAGCGTCTTTTGATCTTTGTTTGAGAAATTTGGAGGCCGTTCTTGAACGGTTTGTTGAAACAAATTTGGTATTGAACTGGGACAAGTGCAACTTCATGGTAACAGAGGGGATTGTGCTTGGCCACAAAGTCTCCTCTAAAGGCCTTGAAGTAGATCAAGCGAAAATTGAAGTGATTGAAAAGTTTCCTCCTCCAACCAATGTCAAAGGCATCCGGAGTTTTCTTGGCCATGCTGGCTTTTATCGGCGGTTTATCAAAAACATCTCCAAAGTTGCAAGGCTATTGAGTAATCGTTGCTCCAAATTGGACTTTAAATTTTGAATTGATGTGTGATGCTAGGATTGTGTAATTGTTGCTTTGTTGCGATTGTTGTTTATTTGAGCCGTTTATCTTCTCTTGGTTGAATTAAATGCTCGAGAAAATCCTCTTGTTTTAAATGAGAGGCATACTTTGCTTGTGGATTTTAGTAGTGAATTGTTGTTGTTCTTCAAACATTGTAATTATACCTTTGGTGCTTGTAGTATGTGTGCTATTGTGCACTAAAGTGCACTTGTTGATCAAAGAATGATGACACAAAACATTGATGCAAGCTGCCAAAGAAAATAGGAAAACAACAACAGGTTGGCTTTCCGAACTCTGGCGAACTTGCCAGCGAACGTTCGCTTTGCAAACTTTCGCAAAGATCCCAACAAATAGCTATAGAATTGGATAGTAGGAAAAGGCAGTAAAGTTCACTTTGCGAACTCTCAGCGAGTGTTCGCTGCTTCACTCGCTGTGCGAAAGTCCTGGCGAAGAACTCTTGGTTGAGGCAGTGGCAAAAGGAACCAAAATTAGCTTTGCGAATGCTTTGGCGAGTGGTTCGTTTTGCGAATGAAATGTTCGCTTTGCGAACCCACGATGACATTCAAGGGAGGTTTAAGCTTTCAGTGGCACTTCAGGTGCCATTTTCTTCATTCGCTAAGCAAATGGATCATTCACAGTGCGAATGTATCAGATTTCAAGTGAACTATAAAGTGATTTTTACTTTTTCTTGGGATCATAACTTCACTATTTCACACCATAACCTTATTATCCAAGGGTGATTTTTCACAAAGAGAAGCTGGATTTACATCCGATTTCGATTCTTCGTCGCGAATGCTTTTTCATCTCCTCCTGAAACTTGTGAAGCAAGCAACCATGAATATGTGTAGCTAAACACATATTGTGTCAAGATTAGTGGTAGGTGATCCAATATTTTGTATGTATTCTTCTTGATTGTAAGCTTGTGAACCTTGTTGATGATATATATAGAAGAAAAACTTTGTTTACATTGTATATTTTGTTTTATTTCATGTTCGAGAGAAATGTCATAAAACTTGACCTAAGTTTCATTCCATCAATATTCATAAGGCTAGAGATAGTTTTGAATGTTGATGTTCATAAATATTGTTCTTGAATGTTATCATATTGGTAGTTTGGGTGAGAGATAATCAAACGATCAATATGATAAATCTCACAATAAGTGTTCGATAGAAACTTGTTGAGAGGATATGTGGTTATATTTGTTGTTAACAAGTTTACATGCGTAATCGAGGAAATACGTATGAAACGGATCACCGAAACCTAATCTTGACATGTTTTACAAAACCCTAAAATCCAAATCTTTTTACCGTTGAACTCTAAATTTTATGCAAACGATCCAATTTAAAATTACCCAAAACCTTTGTTATTATTAAAGTTTAAAACGCTTTTGACTATCGAATGGCGGCAATATACACAATCTCTGTCGATACAATACAACACCCCCTAATTACTTTTCAACACCTAGCGAACAAAGCCTCGCCCGACTAACTCAAACTAATAAACCCTCGTTGGGCGACCATGAAAAAGTTTGCCACTGGAATTCTTTTCTTTTGCCTCACCCTTGGTTTGCTGGAGCTCGCTGGGCGAGCTCGCCCATCACTCGCCATGCTCGCTGGGCTAGCATGCTAAATTTTTCCATCCTTAGCTTTGTGCTTTTTTCTTTGTTTTGTACCTTCATTTTTGGTTTCTTGCAACATTTTCTGCATACTAACACACATATCAAAGAAACCAAAGATAGATGTAAATAATATGACATTCTATGAAAACTTGGGGAATTCAATGATCGAAAACATAAAATAAAGCCTAAAAGTGCCAAATTTTTATGTGCAAAATTTGTCATGATTGGCATTTATTACTATCTCTAGGTAACTAGAGTCTACCCAAGAATAATCACCAGCGTATAACACTACCATCAACATTTTTAATAGAAACATTTCTACGTCTGCATAATGAAATGAACCAATCTGATCAATAGGGAGAGAAGACGTACATGAAGGTTTGGTCCCTAATGACTGAATAATGCAACCAGTCTCTTGCCCCCTTATCTCAGCAACCACAAAACCCAGGTTGAATTCTACACAAGCTAAAGAAGCAGCATGAATTATAGTTTTGCTCACCAGCGAATCACCTTCATCAATGAAAGAAGCCTATCCCGACCCATAATTGCCAAGATACACATTCGAAGAAGGGATATGGCAGTTTGGTGCGTAGAGAAGGTATATAATTTAAGTATTCTCCACTCCCTCTACAGATGAAGACTCTCTGCAAGTAAGATCAAGAGCGTCGTTTGCATGTGGATTTCTAGATTAAATATGATAATATGCATGGGAAAACAATGGTGTACATGTAAAGGAAAAATAGAGAAGATAATCCCACAAATTAGGAGGCAATAAAAGTTAAAACAAAAAACAAGAGATCTTACGAACAAACCTAGAAAGAAGAAACAAGCATGGTGTAAAGAGTGATGTAAAAGAGACGTTGGAGGAAAAGCCTACCTTTTGTAGAATGAAACTTGAAAAAAGATTTAAAGGTAGCAAGGTAGTCATCTAATCAAAAGTGGTAAGGGATCAAAAGAATTTGAATACCCTAAGTATGGAAATCATGCCCTAACTTATACCCCTAGAGCCACACATTCAAAAGGACGAGTGAAATGTTTCGGTGATGGGGGAAGCCTTTAATGCACATATTCCCCAATAACAATGCAACTAAACCAATATGTTTCCATTTTTGAGCAAAAATAAAATGTCACTCCTAGGAGTTGACCACGACTTCTAAGACTTCCTCGACTAATACTCGGCCCACAAGCCTTGGGGGAAATTGTTCAAGGCCGACCAAAAGCCCAGGATACCAAAGGCCCAAACCAATAACAATCAAATTCAAACGACCCAAAGTGTAAAGCCATCACATGAGATATCAAAGTTACACTTTTTGATCTCAACTTTTTACTAGACTCGTTTTGAATTCTGAACTAACTTCGGTGTTGAAGTGCTAACCTTGAAGGTCCACCCCCGCTCTGTTGTATCGGAGATCAGCACCACAGATTCAGGATTCAGCACTACCAGCGTATACCTATTTTTGGTTCCGAAACGAAAAATATTATAAAACATAAGTTAATTGAGGTGAAAGATTTGTCATAAAATGTGGAATTTACAGCACGGTCCTTGAGCCACAATTCCTCTTAGTTGGATCTCCCAACCGAGGGAATATATGGTATATTTTTCCAAAAAAAAATTAGAGTGTTGCGCGCCCATAAATTATTCCTTTGATTTAGGTTAGTTGAGGTGAAAGATTTGTCATAAAATGTATTATTTGTAATATTGAAACCTCATCCTCCACTTACACAATAAAGCCAAACTAATGAACCCTAAGTCCTTAACTCAAACCACTCTCCCTTTTACACTTGCACATATCCTTCCACTTCACCCAATCAACCTTATCCCCATTTTATGAACATCCCTTACCGAAACCACTTTTGCAGCCCAACTAGCTTCTTCTTGAACGAAATCAACATCTTTATAAAGAAAGAAAACTCATAAATATTAAGACCGATTCAGCAGGACGACCCTCCCACCTAGACTAATAAACATATTCTTTCAGGAGGCGAGTCTCTTAGACACAACCTTAACAAGAGGATCTCATGTAGCTATTTTCCTAGAATTAATACCAATTATAAGCCCCAAGTATTTGAAAGTACGGGTACCATCCCTACAATGCAAGAAGCACTCTGCCATATCCAAAAAATCCCTCCCCTAAATTGACCACAAAAATAATTCCCTTAGCAAAATTAATCTTCAACCCTGAAGCAAGCTCAAAACTCCTAATGATTTCCTTAATATTCAATAAATTATCCATCAACGAAATACCAATCAAAATAATGATTTGCATGCTAAAGACGAGACACCTTTAAACCGTCTAAACCCACCTTGAAACGCATAAAAGCACCAATCGAAACTACACTCTTTATAGGAGTAGGAAAGGCACCACAAGGTCCTCTTACTTAAGCCCCCTCATAATATTAACTTACTTCGCCAAGCATTCATATCCAAAATAGAGACCCTACACATGACGACCCAAGCTCTAATCCAAGCCCACCACCTCACATCAAACCCAAACGTAATCAACATATACTAAAAAAAACAATCAACTAACAAAGTTATATGCCTTCTCAAAATCAATGAGAGATGTGGTCCTATAGTCTCCCAAATTCTGAGGAGAATCCACCTTAGGAATAAGGGTGACAAAGAAAGACATCAAACTCTTTAAGAGAGTTGTGTTTTCAAAGAACTAATTAAATATCACATAAACCTTGACCTTCATAACATCTAAAAATTTCTTATGACAAAAGAAGTTGATTCCATATGAATCCAAAATCTTGAACCCAAATATTCTTGCAATCACCACATCCACCTTTGTGGGATAAAATCTGCTAGACACAGACCTTGCCTAGCCAGAAAAATACACATCAACCAAGACCTTTCCTGAAGCATAGATGTAACCAGCATGCGCTCAACCCTCGAAGAATCCCAAACCACCAACTCAAAATTAAGATCACCTAACCAAATATTATTAAAATGGAAGGATTTAGGCCCTAAATTTGTGAAGGATACTTAACTACTAGCAATCAAAGACATCTATTAAAGAAACCACGTCAAAATGCATAACAATTTTAGGAGATGATTGAATATGCTAATGTGGATCCCGCCTTTGATAAAAAGAAGATTAGAGATTAATTCAACCGACCAAACAATTTTTGACTATATGAGTTTATGTTTAAGCTGTCGCCAACAACTCGTACAACACGAGTTGTTGTTATTATAATCTCATTTTGATTCATTATGAGCGTATAACTTGTTTCTCCCTAACAAATGCTTTTTTCATTTAAATTAAAAATTATTTGTTCAATCTAGTAATGATAAAAAATAAAACCGGTTGAAAGGAAAAAATTAAAATAAGTGATTACGGATGATTGCTTTATTTTTATCAAAGACTAGTGGTCCATTTTTTATTTTTTGTAAGGAACCAAAATGGATTTCACAGTCTGATATACAATAATAATGGATCAATTTAGAGTGGTATACAAATATTAAGAATAAAAATAAATAATAATGGATCAATAGCAACATAGAACTTTTTGATATATAATAATAATGGTATTTATAAGAAAATGGAAGTACAATATGAATAATATTAAGATGATTTCTAGTATAGTAATTGTGTGCCGTGATATTTTAACATTTTATTGATGAATATAACTTGATATTAATTAAGCTTAAAACATAATAGAAGTTGAGCAGCTTTGAAAGGACGGTTGTGGACAATCGATATGGTTGGATGCTGCGGCATCAAAGCATAAATGGATCTCAGCTAAATAGTTTGCATTAAAACATACAAGCAACGGTTCAACGTGAACATGCAATTGTATTGCATCAATAAACTCTTGAGGGTGACGAGGAGTTCCATTAGGTACGATCTTCTCAGCAGCAAGCATAGACATGAGATTGTTTTGGTTGTATAGGGTAATGGCATGGTTAAAGTAGTCATATTGTGAGAATGGAGAGCAGCTGCCATGCTTATTCCACTCATAACCCCAAAATCCCACATTAGTCTTGCGGACATTAATATCGTACCTCTTCTAAAAACGACAACAACTACTCAATTGAAAATTTCACCAGACTTTTTCTTTCTTTAATTACATAAAACGAAGGTATAATTAGGACATGAAAGTCAAGTAAGTATGTATGATAAAATTTAAAGGGTCATGCTAACAAGTGACCCCGGACACTGGTTAAGAATTTTAAGTAAGAAAAATATTAAATGTTTAGTTCATTTAATATAGTTAAAATTTTTAAAAAAAGTTAATTATTTATGTTTTCAATTCATTGAATATACATATTTTTTAAAAAAACATGTATTTATAATTTATTAAAAAATATTTAATTTATCTTTTAAATTTTTTAACCAGTACCCAGAGGCCCTCGTTAGCATTTTCCAAATTTAAAACCGCTTATTTAATGATATTGTATTTGGCGAAGTCAAAAAGTAGAAAGCCACATTCACATTTATTGAATTGAAATGAAAAGAAAGATGCGATGAGTTTGATAGCGAACCTCTCTACAATGAAATAACCCTAAAAATGGGCCTGCACATTAATTAACCGTATGCGGGAGGTGATAGATTGATTAAAGTCTAGAAAGCCTTATTAACATTAACACCTCTCTCATGGCTTGCGAACCTGAGAGAAATAGAGAGACTGAGAGAAATAGAGAGTCTGAGAAATGGACCTTAGTGAGCTCGAGAAGAAGGAGAGGGACCAGACGAGACCAATACAAGACCGACAACCAAAAAGGACCCAAGACAGCAACAAATGGAACAACATCATGCTACATCAACAATCTTCCAGAGGACATTACTGAGAGGGAGCTGGCGAGAACTTTCCAACGTTGGGGGGATGTGGTAGATGTTTACATAGCTAGGAAAAGAAACAAACAGGGAAAGATCTTTGGGTTTGTCAGATACGCGAAAATTGAAGATGAGAAATGGCTCGAGAATCAATTCAACGATATTTGGTTCGGATCGTATAAAGTATGGGCGAATATCTCAAGGTTTCAACGACAAATCAAAAGACCTCCTCTTCGGACTTATGAAATCAAAGAGGAGTCAAGGAAAATACAAAAAGTAGAACTCAGGAATCCGAGAAAAGCTGGAATCCAAAACAACACCAGAATGGTTGGAAAATCATACGCCGACGCAACCCGGAACAAAGAATCACGCAAGGCCCGTCAAGAGCATTCGCAGCCCTTTCATCACGAAGAACACAAGGACTACCACCAGAGCGCTTCAGGAAATAGCAGTGCAGGAATAATCGTATCAATCAAAGAGGAAGAGATGGCGTGGGTCAAAGCAGGTTTCATAGGATTCGCTAGAAAGGCTGAAGAGATAAACTCAATACAACAGATGATGGAATCAGAAGGTATCACGACGGTGAAGGCAATCCCAATGGGAGGAGAAAGAGTCTTCCTTCAAGTAAATGAGAATGAAGACTTCAACAGTCTAGTCAAGGAGTATTCAGAGCTTTTTCAGCAAATGTTCAGTGTCCTGAGAAAATGGGAATCAAGGGACGTCGGAGGAGCACGATACGTATGGATTCGAGCCCTGGGAATCCCTATCCATGCTTGGAACAACAAGATCTTTTCGTCGTTAGTAACCCCCTTTGGCAGACTCATTAAAGTTGACGAAGCAACACAGAATAGAGAAAGGCTCGACATAGCCAGATTCTATGTTCGCACAATAATCATGGATTTTGTCAACAAAACGATCAAAGCCCATATTAACAAGGAGAATTTCTTCATAAGGCTTACAGAAGAATTGTGCAATTGCGACCCTGACGAACCTTTGTTGGATATCAACGATTTTCCAATCACATCAGAGGACGACGAGTCCAACTCTGTTAATTCCGATGACACTTGCATACCTCCTTCAATGGCGACATCGGAAGACGAAGAGTTGTTGAAGAAAATAGAAGATAATCATGAACATTTACTTTTGGAGGCGGCAGCGCATGATCTGGCGTTGGAGAAAGAGCACGTGGAACCTACAACTCATTATGAGATAGCAGATGACCCAGAGCCCTCAAAAGCTGCACCAAAAGTTATTACTCCCACACTTTTCCCAAGTACTGGCGATGACTTTCTCAACCCAGAGGTAATAGGGGCAACTAAAATGACCCACGTGAACACGGAAGCCAATTTTGGATTTGGGCCGGGGGAGGGCCCAATCAATGAAGTCTCTAATAATGGGCTGACTCGTGACCCGTGTCAAGAAGAAAACAATGGCATCCTCCAAGAATCAGCAGAGAAAGCACGCACACATTATAGCCCAGGGGGCAAAAATTGTAATCTCATCCAAGAACAATCAACTCCTGTTCAGACCCAGTATCCAGATCTAGGTTATCAAGCTCACACGGAAGATATAGCCGAAATTGTAGCTCTAAAGGTTATCAATCCAGGTGAAAACAGGAAGCAAAATTTCCAAAGGCAAGAAAGATTTAGAGTGAGCAAAGTTACAGAAGAGACATCATTTACGCCAAAGGATAGAAGAAAGAGAAGATTAGAGATTTTAAGGGAGAAGAAGAAAGCCTTGAAAAAAGGAAAAAAAGAATCATCTAGGTGTACCTGCAATGACCGCGCAAGAAAAAACCAGACACAAGCAAAACTTAACCAGACTCTAACAGAAAATGATGATGACAGAAAAATATGGATTCTACTACACGGAGACGCTAAAGAAGTCGCAAAAGATGTTTGGGACCTGGGCAAAGAATATGGACTAATTCACAAAGGGGAGGAAGGCGAAATCCTTCAAGAATTGGTGTTAGGGGAAAAGAGGGGAGAGGGAACCTCTTAACTGAGATGTTTTTGGCGTGGGGGCTAATTCCTTCTATTACATCATGAAGTTAATTAGCTACAATATTAGGGGTTTAGGTGGATTGGCTAAGAAAAAAGAAATCCAACAACTAATTCATAGCCAAAGACCAGACGTAATTTGCATTCAAGAAACGAAATTGGAATCAATAGAGACAAGGCTATGTTCGTGGTTGTGGGGCAACCCAGATTGCAAGTTCGCTTTCAATCCATCAGAAGGCAGGTCGGGAGGCTTACTGATCATGTGGAACACCAACAAAATCTCAGTTCAGAGAACAAACATTAGAGATCATATACTGTGGTTGGAAGGGGAATTGGGGGAAGCAAGAAAAAAAGTTAACATAATAAACATTTATGCCCCTTGTGAAGCTAGAAGAAAAAGAGCATTATGGGCAGAATTAAAAACTCTGATTCTCGCGAACAGAGATGCGAGCTGGTGCTTGGTAGGAGATTTCAATGCCATAAGGAAAACCTCTGAGAGAAAGAGCTCCAGTGAAACAATCCGCAGAGAAGAGATCGAAGACTTTGATGACTTCATCAATGAGTGCGAACTGATTGACCTTCCGCTACATGGTAGAAAGTTCACTTGGTCCAGAATTAGTGGCTCTGCTATGAGCAGGATCGACAGGTTTCTTATCTCGGATTCTTGGTTCAATGCTTGGCCATCATCCAAACAATGGTGTCTGGATAAAGGTCTATCCGATCATTGCCCAATTATGCTTTGCGAGTATCAAATTAACTGCGGACCAAAACCGTTTCGGATGTTAAATTGCTGGAAGGATACAGAAGGATATCATAACTTTGTTAGAGAACAATGGAGAAACTTTAAGGTAGAAGGTTGGGGCATGTTTGTTTTAAAGGAAAAATTGAAGATGATCAAAGAGAGACTCCGAGACTGGCACAAAGACCACACTCAAAACATAGGAGCAAAAATCAAAGAAGCAAAAGGAAAACTAAACGGGCTTGAACGCAAAGAAGAATCAGTGGGCCTAACAGAAGATGAGCTACTAGCAAAGAGACAGTGTTGGAATCAAGTCTTCAAACTATCAAAGCTAAACTGCAGCATCCAATGGCAAAAATCAAGAGCAAGATGGCTTAGGGAAGGAGACGCTAATTCTAGATATTTCCACGGATGCATCAATAAGAGAAGAAGAGAAAATGAAATCCTAAGTTTGGAATGGAATGGGAAAACATTGACAGAAGTGGACGAAATAAAAAATGCCATTGTTCAACATTTCCAAAATCTGTTCTCAGCTAAGGGAAACAAACCTCTACCAGGTAATGTGGAATTCAAAAGGATCAATAATCTCGAAAATGAGGAGCTGATAAAGGAATTTTCCGAAGATGAAGTTCGGAAAGCGGTTTGGGAATGCGATAGTTCAAAAAGCCCGGGCCAGACGGGGTGAACTTCGGCTTCATAAAAGAATTCTGGGAAGATATCAAAATTGACTTATTGCGAGTGCTGTCAGAATTTCATTCTCATGGCCGGATCGTTCGGGGGGCAAATAGTTCATTCATAGTGTTGATTCCAAAAAACAAGAATCCTGTGAAAGTGTCGGACTTCAGGCCCATTTCCTTAATCGGGTGCATTTACAAAGTCATTGCCAAAGTCTTGTCCAACAGATTGAAAAAGGTGATCGCCTCGGTGGTATCTGAAACGCAGTCTGCCTTCATATCAGGTAGACAAATCTTAGATGGCATCCTCATTGCTAACGAAATAGTGGACGAGGCGACAAGAAAGAAAAAAGAAGTGTTGATGTTTAAGGTAGATTTTGAAAAGGCCTTTGATTCAATCGACTGGAACTTTCTTAGTTTCGTCATGCAAAAGATGGGATTCCATGAAAAGTGGAAGTTTTGGATCTTAGAATGTTTGAAAACTAACTCAGTATCAGTCCTGGTAAACGGAAGCCCCACTGAAGAATTCGTAATGGGCCGCGGTTTACGTCAAGGAGATCCTTTATCTCCGTTCCTTTTCCTGTTAGCTGCAGAAGGATTTAACTTACTGATGAAGAAAGCAGTAGACTCGGGTGACTTCAGAGGCTACAAATTTGAAGGAGGCGATGATTGCTTTTCCCATCTTCAGTACGCCGATGACACCCTTATCATTGGCAGAAAAGGGTGGGGGAACATCAGAATTATAAGGGCCAATATTAAGCTGTTCGAGTTAATGTCTGCTCTAAAGGTGAACTTCCACAAGAGTATACTGATTGGGATCAACATTTCGCGATCTTGGCTTGAAGAGGCAGCCAACATATTAAAGTGCAAAGTTGGATCCACCCCGTTCAAATACCTCGGCCTCCCGATTGGCGCAAATCCGAGAAGAATTTCGACGTGGCAACCGGTCTTGGAAACAGTGAGGTCTAGACTATCGAAGTGGAGACACAGGCAGCTATCCATTGGCGGTCGGGTGGTCATCATCAAATCGGTCTTGTACGCTATTCCGGTATACTACCTCTCTTTCTTCAAAGCTCCAGCAGGTATCATTTCGAAGCTCGAATCTATGTTTAAACATTTTCTTTGGGGTGGTAGCGTAGACGAGAGAAAAACAAATTGGGTCAAATGGGACAAAGTATGTAGACCATTGGAAGCAGGAGGGTTGGGGATAAAAAATTTGAGAGCGTTTAATGACGCTCTCCTTGGAAAATGGGATTGGAAAATCAGAACGGAAAGAGGAGGTCTTTGGCTTAAAGCATTAACTAATAGATATAGGAGCAGTGACAAGTCTTACAGCAGTGGAGGGAGGAATAGCTCCATTTGGTGGGTAGACTTAAGCCGGTTAGATTTAGGGAACCAACAAGTCGACACCGATTATTCAGTTAAAAACTCTTACATCAAAATTATGGAGTCTTCTTTTAGCCCTCCCAACCCTTTGTGGCTGAAGATCTGGAATAACCTCATACCATTAAAAGTATCCTGCCTCGGCTGGAGGATATGTCAGAACAAAATCGCCACAAAAGATAACCTGTTTAGGAGAGGTATCATTGGTCAAGACTCTTTACTATGCTGCAGCGGGTGTGGGATCGAGGAATCGGTCTCCCACCTATTCTTTGAATGCCCTATTTTTGCAGGTCTTTGGCACAGTATCTCTAATTGGCTGGGATTCTCGACAGCATTCCACAAAGAAGGGCTGGTTCATCTTCAACAGTTTGAAGGTCTGATTGGCAGTGGCAAAGTGTTTTCTGAGAAAGTCAGGGTGCTTTGGTTCGCCGGTATTTGGTGCATCTGGAGATCCAGAAATGAGAAACTGTTCAAAAATAAGGAAATTAACCTTTCCAACATGGTCGAATCCGTGAAGCGCTTGTCGTGGAACTGGTTGAGAATTAAGTCTGGCTGCATAGAAACCGTCCTACCTCTCTGGTATATGAATCCAAGAGCCGTTCTTGGCTATGTGGACAACTTCTGATACGTGATTCAGGTTCAGCTCACTACTAGAAAAATTGCTTTTAGTGACCGAATTAGAGACCGAAAAAGCTTTAAAATCGGTCACTATGGCGTTTTGCGACCAATTTAGAGACCATCATTTTTCGGTTGTAAAAGTGCTAGTCGCTAAACTTTTGCGACAAATTTAGTGACCGAAATTTAGAGACCGATTTTGTGACCGAAATTTAGAGACCGATTTTGTGACCAAATTTAGAGACCGAATTTAGTGACCGATTTTTGTGTTCTTTTTTCAAAAAATAAAATAAAAAGGTGCCAAACTTGGGAATCGAACCCATTACCTCTAGCTATTTCAATTATGTCTTACCACTAGACCACTTAACATCATTTGTTATATTCTCGATATTTAAATATATATACATATAAAAAATAAAAAATATTAAATAATCTTTAGAAAATTACTAATTATTATTTAAATTAATTGAATGTAATGAAAATAAAATTTGATTTTATTAATGTAATTTCATTATGCACATATAAAAATTGCATAATGAAAATAAAATTCACTTTTTATGCATATATAAAAATAAATAAAAAATATAATTGTTTATATAATTATATGTTTTATTTGTTAAAATAATAAAAAGAAGAAACTTTTATTAAAAAAAGAACTAAAATCTTTTAAAAAATAGGGAGAGAAATAGTAACATATTAAAGAGGATTAAAAAATAAAGAAAAAAAACAACAAAAATATCAGTGACCGAAATTTTGGTCTCTAAATTTTTTATATAAACTAAATATTGTATTAAAACATTTTTTCGAGACCGAATAGTTGGTCACAAACTTTTGGTCGCTAAATCGGTGGCTAATTTTTATTTAGTGACCGATTTAGTGACCTATAAAAATTTACTCATGGATATCAAATTTTGGTGGCTAATTCGGTGGCCACAGTGACCGAAATATTTCGGTCACTAAATCGGTCACTAAAAGCGAATTTTTTAGTAGTGGCTTGCTTTGGAGATATTTATCTGAGAGCAACATTAGTCTGTGCTGTTTGGGGCTACTGTTTTAGTCCTGTGCTGGTGGTAATTTGCAACTGTTCTGTGGTGTGGCGCTTGAGTTTTAGGTCGGACTATAGGGTCTGATTTTTTTGTCCTAGAAACTGTTTTTGGTTGGTACCTAGAGCTAATGGGGCATTGGGGTGTTAAGTTGTTCAATTATCATGTATTTCTGCTAACATTGCTTGCTGTAGAGAGGGTGGCATTCTTCTGGTTCTGTGTCGGCATTCTTCTGGTACTGTGTCGGCTATCGCGAGTCTTGCGGTTAGTTCTTGGTTAGTGAGCTGGCATTATGCAGGTGGATTGATAATTATGCTGGTTGGGGACACTTATCTGTCTAAGGGGGCTGCTTTGGTTTTTTGGAGTTGCTTTCGTTTTCATGTGCTAGGCTGATATGTATTAGTAGTTTTTATATGCCTGCTTTGGATTTCTAACATTTTGGCAGCCTCTGTACTACTTAGCAGGTGTTTTGTTGTTCTTTTTAGAACTACATTGTACTTTGTATTGGTGCCTCTCTCTTTCCTTGCATATCTTATGCTGGATGGAGATGTTAATTCAATTTTTTGCTTCTTCCAAAAAAAAAAAAAATATTAACCGTATGCTATAGTTTTTAATTAATTAATTAAATAATGTTTTGGTAACACAGCACATGCAATGTCACCTCATAAAATCAGGTGAGTACGTACGCATACTGAGTCAGACTCAGTCACACGAACCATTTTCTTCCACTTTACTATTATTAATTTATTTAATTTCTTATGACTCAAATTCAAATATGCAGCGTGATGTAATATAACTCGAATTTCATACCTCTTCTAAAAACAACAACAACTACTCAATTGAAAATATCAGATGTATAGCATTCATAAATATGGACAAAATTAATTTATAAAAATATAAATATAAATCCAACAATCAATTTACTATATTACACATATAAATGGTATCTTTGCTTTTTCCTCTCTTAACTTTTATTTTTTATTTTCTTTTATTTTAGTCTACTTGCTACTAATACATCATTTTTTGAGTAAAATTCCTACAAGTAGCGTTTATAAAAACGTAAAATGCAAAAATAAATTTATGATATTTGAAATGTTTATTGTATCTTTGCTTCTTTCTCTCTTACCTTTTATTTTTGTCAAGTTGTTACTAATTCATCATTTTTAGAGTAAAATCCATACAACTTGCATTGCTAAAAATGTAAAATGCAAAAATAAATTTGCGATTTTAGAAATATATATTGTATCTTTGCTTCTTCCTCGCTAAACTTTTATTTTTTATTTTCTTTTGTTTTTGTCAAGTTGCTACTAATTCATCATTATTAGAGTAAAATTCATACAACTAGCATTGATTAAAATGTAAAATGAATAATTAATTTACAACATTAGAAATATAAATTGTATCTTTGGTTCTTCCTCTCTTATTAATTCTCTTTTAGACAAATTCCTACTAATACCTTTTTAGAGTAAAATACATACAACTAGCATTGATTAAAATATAAATCCAACACTTAATTTACGATATTACAAATATAAATTGTATCTTTGCTTCTTCCTCTATTATCTTTTATTTTTCTTTATTTATTTGTTTTTTCTAAAGTGGGTAATTAACTCATTTTTAAACAAATTTCTACTAATTCATTTTTAGAGTAAAACTCATACACCTAGCATTGATTAAAATGTATAATGCAACAATTCGTTTACGATATTAGAAACTTATATTATATCTTTGCATCTTCCTCTCTTAACTTTTATCTTTTTTCTTTATATTTTTTGTCAAGTTACTATTAATTCATTTTTAGAGTAAAATTCATACAACTAGCATTGATTAAAATGTAAAATGCAACAATTAAAGTCCTAATAATTATTAAAATGGAGATTGCAACAACTAAGTTGGAACTAATTACAAGCAATAATAAAATAATATAAATAGTTATTAAATAATTTGAAAAATTAAGAATTTTTTTAATTGACAAAATTGAAAATGTCAAGATATTTAGGAGTATGGTAATAAAAATTGGACCGGTCGATCGACTGGTTTACACGACTTTTGTCTAGCTTATTATGTCAAATAAACTATCGTGGAAAAGGACTGGGATAATAAAGAGGAAAATCTGATAAATATCGGGAGTGAAGGGAAAATCAATAGTTTCGACAATTCACGAGTTTAATTGTAGTTGTTTTCTGTATACGTACTAAAACAAAATTGTATGGGTTAGTGTGAGGAACACGTCGTAGAAGGTCTAGAAAAGCTTGTGATGTTGTTGGTCGTATAGAAATTTGTACTTGTGGTATGAACAATAATGTATATTTTGCTTGTGCTATGGAAAACAAGATTGGGCTTTACGTTACAACGTGCAAAAACTATTTGATCTCTCTTAACCCCGGGGTCAAAGCATTTATAGACTTAACGTTTGGAAAAAGTTATTCCTAAAGAACAAATCCCCAGACTTAACTGTTTGGCTAAATGGCGAGGGTTGGTGAAAATTTGTCCTCCCCTTAATAGGACATGTCGTTGCCTTCCTAGACGGGTGAGTTTTGTGGTTACCTTTCCATACACGTGTGTTGAGACGTAATTCTGTACTCGAGAAAGATGAGATGCTCTATGTCCAAGGTGTATTGGCCGAATTAAGTGAACTTAAGTGGTCGCCATGTGTTTCACCTTTTCATGCCCAATCTCCTCCCGTGTTATTCATGGGTTGAGTATGCTATGGACTAACCTATTTGAGACAAAATAGGTTATTCTAGTTCATAGTCCCTCAAACATGTAGTCTAGAAGGTCGATATGATTAATCAAAGCCATATATGTTCACAGTTCCTCAAACACGAGACCTAGAAGAGTGATGTAATTTTATGCGAAGTAGTCACATCTGTCATACCTCAAAAAATGAGAACGATCTCGCAAAGCACAATCGCACACCCGCGAGATGGAATTAATAGAGTCGTCACAGATCTTTCTTTATTCCCATAGGGGGAAAGAGAAAATATCAAATAAAACCCCTAAAAAAAGACAAGGATATGGTCATCGCAACCAATATCTGAGTTCGGATGTCGGTTACGCAAAGGAAAGGTATTATCACCACTCACATCTGTTGTACTCAACGGGAACCATTTAGTTAGTGTCGAATGAATGTTAGCTTACGTTAATTTCTAATCTTCGATCTACTTATTTAAGTGGGAAAAGAGAGAGAAGAGAAATGTTTTTTAGATTTTTATTAAAGAGAAAGGGGACCTAAAGGTTTTTATTACTAATGGGCTCAACAAGACTTTGCAATCTAGTGCCTACGTATCCTCATAGTGCAATGATGAACTCAGAGCCTTCGTAGTTCGGGAACTATGAGGAAAAAAGGGAAATGTTGAATATAGAAATGGTTGCTCGCCAAGGATTATGGCCCTTGTGCCTACGTACTTTCATTGTAAGATGAGAGCGTCCGTAGATCTGTTTAAAAAGGTTTGTTTGATATTCAATTTTAGCGAAAGATATTTATTCGCATTCGACAGAAAACACTGCTTTACCCAAAACAAGTGAGGGGCGGACGTTTGCGTCACAACAAAATGGATTTACAAATCAACATTAGCGGGAAACACCTCTTATCTCAACTCAAGTAGTTTATGGGCGAAGCAATGTTTTGCTCATCTCAAGACACAATATCATTCGTTTATTAAAAAGTTATAGGATTATTCGCACGAAGGCAAGAAAAGATAATTTTATTGGTTGATGAATTTTAGGTGAATGACAAACGTTTGATGAGAATCAATTGTTCAAAGAGTTATGCCAGAATGCTAGATCCCAACGGCCTTTATTCATTCAAGTTGTTATAAAAAATTAATTGATGGACAATGAATATTTGATAATAATAAATCGTTCAAAGAGTTATACTAAGATGCTAGATCTTAACGGCCCTTATTTGTCCAAGTTGATATTAAATGTTTCAAGGAACAAAAGAAAAGAATGACCGGCTATCCCAAAGTGTTAGACTTGAGACTAATCATTCGAGGGTTTTGCAAGAATGCTAGATTCCAATAGTCATCTTCTTACTTATTTATTGAGAAAATAATTTTAACATTATTATGACATAGGTCAAAGTTTTATTAAGAAAATACGCTCGATGTCGATCATGGTTTATTCATAATTAGGGTTTAAAGTGATCGGAAAGGTTGATGGCGATGCCTGAAGCAATCGACTTACAAGTTGCGTGTTTTAAAAGGGCTTGATGTTGAATCAATAATAAGTTTAAAAAAGGGTTTGTCAATGGGGTGAAGTTGGATAGTGATCGATTAACATTGGACTAATGTTTTTGAAAATGGATCTTGGTGTTTACCAAGTCTTGTTTGATCTTGAAAGATTGATTTTAATATTTTGGTTTTAAGTTAATGTATTAATTTGTATCCTATCATGGAAAATACAATTAAGATTACACATAAGGGTGGGGGGCTACATCAAGGTATATAAGGGATATGCATAGGACAACAAAATAACTATAGTCCTTTTCCTCGAACTTAAACACAAATAACCTAAAGGTAGCAATCAATGGTCACAAGTATGTATCATACATTATAAAGATAATCACTTATGCACAAGGTAAGCATTAAGACATGGTATCAACATATGAAAAAGGGATTATTCAAACAAGCAAATAACTCAAGTAAACTAGGGTTTCAAATCATATGAATGTCTATTTCTAAACAAACCCTAAAATCACCCCAAGCATGGTAAGAACTTCAACATCAAGACAAACATATCAAACATTAAGCGAAAAGATCATATTCATCAAAGCAAAACCCTAAAACTTAAACAAAGTACAATATTCATATGTGGAAAAGTCATACCAATACAAATGCTAAGAAATATTTCACAAAAATTTATCAAGATATGTGGAAAAGTACAATATTCATATGTGGAAAAGATCATATTCTCTTAATTTTGATTTTTCAAACTTCATTTGAAACACTATTGGGCCTCTTGATATAGTGTAAGTCCCACCCCTTTGCAAATAAACCTTTTTGGGCCTCAGTTATTGATTAAGTCCCGATACGATTTTAAAAATCTCGGCGCGATCGCCATTTTCAAAACAATTTTCATCTGGGCCTCCATTTGGTTGTAAGTCCCATTTTTCTTATTTTTCAAACACTTTTGGGCCTGTAACGCCCTGTATAATATATATCTAGAATAATACAATACAAGCATTTTATTTGGTACTGACACCATCATAAGTGCCTAATGGCGTAATTCACATAGTTGACCATTCTAAAACATAGTACAACTATGGTACAAGCTATGGAAATTAGCCAAATAATAAAATAAAACTAAGATCAATATACAATATTCCTCGTTGTACGAGAACAATAAAATACACAGCGGAATAAGCTTAACTAAGCTTCTCTTGAAACATCCCAGCATCGCTGCACTTGTAAATCAAACCTGCAAGTACCTGAAATATAGTAACTATAGTGGGTGAGATACATCAAATCTCAGTGAGTTCCCTATCCTATAGGTCCTCTCGGCTGTACAAGGTTCTATCAATCCTAACTCAAGTCAAGGGGAAGGGAAAAGACCTTGAGTTCACAATCTCACAATCTCACACTATATGGAAACATGACATGAGTTCAATAACTCACTGCATCATTAATCGATAACCGGTACCAAGGCATCTCATCTTCCCGTCCGCTTCTACGTCTAGAAGGCGACCCGAGTCATAGATCCTTGTAGTTACTTGGTATACAATTGGATTCGGGATCACCGGCCTGTTAACCGTGAACCGTCACTTCTCATGGCCTGTTAACCATCACAAGTCTCGTACCCATGCACGGGCTTCCAATTGTACTACTCGTAGGGCATCAAACCTACCAAGTAAATCCTGCCTGCACTTCAGAGGAGCTCGAGACTCATGAAGGCCTTTCAAGGGCAAATCAAATAAAATGGTTACGATTACATGATTACACAACAAAATAATGTATTCGACAATGCCTCGGTCATAAGACCTCTAGGCCTTTCTTGTCTCTCAAACCACAAAGTTAACCTCATGTTCCATACTAGTGTTTCACTCGTTCTATACCATTGATAAAGGACACACGCCTCAGCCTCTTCTGCACGAGCGTTGTCATTACGGTATCTACTCTAGGCCAGAACTCGTCAATGAATGCACGAGCGTCGCCCTCCAGAGTTTCTATCATAATTCTAATCACAACATAGAATTATACCATTTGTTTTGGGGTAAGTTTCCTCACTCTTCCTAATTCATATTTTAAGCATGCATATAACTTTCATTCACAATTCACAACTAGATAGACATGGTAACATCACAATTATTACAAGTAACACATATAATAACACAACACATAAAACACCCCTTTCGGGTTCCCTCCGATTCATTAATCGGGTATCATATCAATAGTCCACATTCTTATCCCGTAGGATATTTCCACCGCTTTCTAACGGCTATCCCTACGCCGAAATCGAACTTACGATCCAAAAGATATCAATCCCGACGTTTCGCAAAAACATTACTTTCCTTCATTTCCAACTAAATCATTTATCCCACATCATACCCAATATTTCCACTTTTTATCAGATAGAGGGTCGTCATAGCTTTCTAATGACACCAAGAACGTCCCAATCCGAGTTACGGATCAAAAGTTATGAAGGAAAGAAAACTGCACAAACTGACATGTTCGCTAGGCGAACCTCCAGCGAGCATTCGCTTCCGCCTTCGCTAGGCGAGCAAACTGGCGAGTAGACAAACAGAATGCTCCCAGACCCAAAACACCATAAGTTCGCTAGGCGAAAGTCTGGCGAACCCTCGCCTTCGCCTTCGCTAGGCGAACGTTCCAGCGAACACCTTGGCAGAAAGTTCCCAGACTCAAAACACACTAAGTTCGTTAGGTGAACGCCCGCAGCGAACATTCGCTAGGCGAACGTTCGGGTTCGCTAGGCGAACCCTCGACTGCTGTTCGCTGGGCTTCGCCCCAGGTTCGCTAGGCGAACCCTGCGAACCAGAACTTCTCAGCAGCGCTGTAACTCATCCAAAATCATCATTTCCTCACCCAAATCACTTCCAAGTTCCACCAAAATAATTAAAACATACTCCAATCATAATAACAAATATTCTTCACAGTTTATATGTCATTTCATCCGTTAGATTTCATTGATTCCACAAATTATCATTTTCTCTCAAATCTAACCTAAGTTCCAAACATCGATTTCTAGAACTTAGAGTGTCTAACTAGAACCCACCTGAAATCCGAAGAGGAGTTTGACGAAGATGATGAATCGATGATCCAAGCTTTTCCTTCTTTTCCATTTTCCTCTTCTTCTTCTCTTCCTTCCTTCTTCTTACTATTTTTCTTCTTTTCTTTCTAATATATATATATATATATATATATAATACTATATTATATAATATAATCCGACAGGGTAAAATATCTCCAACCGATATTTTGTCATCTCAACCAATTGATCAATTATTAGAGTTACCTTAGAATTCTCTTTCGGACTAATAATTATTATTCTGTCTCCTTAATAAAATAATTGATCTCTTCTGATATCCAATTGAGCAATTAAATAATACGGGGTATTACAGGGCCTCTAATAAAGTGTAAGACCCATCCTCTTTGAAAATACAATAATTTGGGTCTCAGTCATTGTATAAGTCCCTCTGTGGTTTTCAAAACTACGATGCGATCGTCTTCTTTTCAAAAGTGATCATCTGGGCATCCCTTTGAGTATAAGCCCCAAACTACCTTTTAAAACAAATTTCTTTTTTATTTAAATTCAAAATTCAAAGTTTTATCAAAACTTTCTTCAATTTCTTGAAAAAAAAAACTAACCATATAGTTGTAGTTAAAATGCTTGGGCTTGCACAACTCTAAGTTCCACTATCCCTTCAATACATACTTGTTTATATATTTCATCTGTATATATATGGTTGTACATGCTTGCTTAGAGTTTTCCTCAGCAGTAAGGTCTAGATTTAGGTCAAACTAGTGGCTACTTTTTCAACACAATCAAAACTAGTTCCCCATAGGAAATTCCAGATCAGTCTTGCCTCCTCTTGGAATTATACAATATGGAACAGAAAAAGGCATTATTCTCAGTAAAACTTTTCTCAAGACAGTCCAAACTTAGAAACATATGTATACATGAAATTCATTTCCCTATAGAGGATTAATTCCTGGTGAAACCTCTTTTGAATTTCTTCAAACTTTAGAACTGTTCAACAGAAAAAGGATTAATTCCCGGTGAAACCATTCTTGAAATGTTCTTAGGTTTGGACCCACAGGATTCCTGAAAGCATCCCCAGCTTCCTCTTGGGCTTAGTACAAGGACCCACAGGCTTCCTAAAAGCATCCCTAGCCTCCTCTTGGGCTTAGTATAAGGACCCACAGGCTTCTTAAAAGTTCTCAGCCTCCTCTTGGTATTAGTACAAGGACTTAATGCCCTCCTACAGGTATAGGACAGAGCTTAGTTATCTCTAGTAGTTCAATCCTCCAAGAGAGCCAGAATCCCAAATATCATTGTAGGGTTAATCTTCATCCCTTAAACTCTCAGCCTCTTCTTGGGCATTATACAAAGATCTCTCTTTACAACCATAACCTACCACTTATTGGGAGACTTGGACAGTCTTAGCCTCCTCTTGGGCATCATACAAAGATCATTCTCCAACTAAGAGTCAACCTCTTTATACCAGTAGGCTTGGAAAGTCGCATCTCCTCTTGGACCTCACCAAGAAAATCCCGCAAAGCATAGGAAAAAACCCTGATCATTTCACTAATCTCCAGCAGAGTTAAAACCTCCATAAGTTTTCAAACTCAATAGTTAACCTTCACCTTAAAAATCTCATCTAGTGTCAATTTACCATCAATAAAACCCTAACAGGGTTAGAACCTTAAGGCACAGGATATTTCAACTCTTCTTCAATCCACAGCAAGAGTTGATTCCCAAACACATATTGGACCTGTCTCTGGACTTCCATAATCCTCAGGCTTCATATAAGAATTTCCCCAACCAGCCTCCTCTTAGGCTTTATATAATGATTTTCCTCAGTAGAGTCAGCCTCAATCTTGGGCTTTGTACAAGACAGATAAAACCTCCCAAGTGGAGTCAATCTCTTTTCAGCCTCAATCTTGGGCTTTGTACAAGACAGATATAAAACTCCCTTAGTAGATTCAACCTTTTAGCTTCAACCTCGGGCTTTGATTAAGGCACACAAAAATCAACATCCCCTCAGATGAGTCCACTCTGCAGGAGGATATTTCCTATATACATCACATCTCAAAACAAATAAACAAAACCTTTTTCCCATATAATTGTTGTAAGGGGCACACTTGTTTATTCAAAATCCAAGCTGGAGTCCTTTTCTTAACCTTGTCAAAAATCATCTTTCATCTAACAGCTGTAAGTGGCAAGCCTCTGGATTATTTACACCCATGCTAATGTCCCTCTCTTAGCATGAAAGATTCATAAGGAAAAATGGCATTGCCTAATACTTAGTTAAAGTTTCTTCCTTCATGACATCACCCTTATAAAGGAAACTATGGCATTGTTGGATTCAAATATCCCAGTTAAAATAATTTTCCCTTATAATCAAGTACCCAACATTCTGTGTTGAATAGGTGAGAATTCTCCCTTTAGAGATGAAAAATTCTCTCTCAGTCACCCTTTTAGCTTCAATCTTGGGCTTTAAACAAAACACAAATACTTAAACAGCTTTAATCTTGGGCTTTAAACAAGACATTAAACATCTTTCCTCCCATAGAATAGGAGGAACTACGATTTCTCTGATTTCCCAGTTTTCTTACGGGAATACGTAGGCATAAGATTGCGAAATCTTAGCGATCACACAAATAAAAAATCTTAGGTCCAATATCTTACCAAAAATAACAGAAAACCAGAAAACAACAAAAACACTCTCTCAACATTCCCAAAGGAGAAACTTTCCCAACCCATGACAGACATGTGCTTAGTATCTGATCTTGTTATGCCTGCTAAGTTTAAAACTCCAGAATTTGTGAAGTACATGGGTCATTCTTGTCCAAGGGCTCATTTGGTCATGTATCTTCGTAGGATGACTGCTTATACCAAAAATCAGAAGCTACTTATCCACTGTTTTCAGGACAGCTTGAGTGGAGCATCACTCCAATGGTATATGGGTCTTGAACAAAACTCCATTCACTGCTTCCAAGATCTTGTAAATGCCTTCAAGAAGTAGTGTAAATATAATCTCGACATGGCTCCCTATCGCCGCCAGCTGCAAAATATGACTCCACATGAGAAAGAATCTTTTAAGTAGTATGCTCAACGTTGGAGTGAGTTGGCTTCCCAGGTTGAACCTCCCTTGGCTGAGAAGGAACTAACTAGAATGTTCATGGATACCATGTCTCTATTCTATTGAGAGAAGATGATTGGAAGTGTTTCCTCCAATTTCACTGATTTGGTTACTATTGGCCAAAGACTCGAGGAAGGTCTTAAGAAAGGAAAAGTGTCCAAGGCTGCTGAATCTTCCAATGCTGTGAAGAAATCCTATGGGAACTTTCAGAGGAAAAGGGAAGATCAGACTAATGTTGTTATGGTTGAAGTGAGAAGGCCTCATCCCCAGCCTCAATAAGCTATTCACCCTACTGTTGTTGCTGTTACTCCTGTGGTTACTACTCCACGACCAGTTCAAGCTTCTCAACATTCGGCTGCAGGACAAAACCGGTACCGTAATAGGAATCAATTGATCCTATTCCCATGACATACACCGAGCTTTATTCTAATATGGTTCAACAAGGTCTAATTACTACAAGGTCTATGCCTCCTCCTCCAAATCCTCTTCCAGCCGGCTGTAGGGCTGATCTTCATTGTGAATACCATCAAGGTGGTGCAGGCCATAACTTTGAAGGTTGCTTTGCATTGAAGGCTAAAGTACAAGAGCTGATGAGAAACAAAATCCTATCCTTTAAAGACAATCCAGATGTCCAAAGAAACCCTCTGCCGGGGCATGTCAAGTGAAGCTTCAGTCGACTTCAACTTGGTTACTTCTTGAAGACAAGATAACTCATCCTTGTGTTTAACTAGTCACTGGGGCCTTGTTTCTTGTTGTTTGCATTTTCCTTATTTGTACTAGTTGTTTGCTTTCAACTATGTTTGCACTTTCGTGATTAATGAAATGAGCATTGCAACTTTTGATTCAATTCATTTGTGTTTACTATTTACATCTTTATGCTTTCTCTTGCAAAATATTTTATCTCTTTTCCACTTTCTTTATGATTATGCAAAGATTGGAGGGAGGATGATGAAAACATTATATCCATAATTGTTGTGGTATGCTTTCGATTAAACCTTGCCGAGGATGTAAGGCATTGTTTCAATTCCCAAACACTGGAGAAATAAGGAAGATAATCCCTCGTTAACCCTTCGAGCCTAGAAGTAGGAGTTTTCTTTCCTTACACAAACACAAAAAAAAACCTTAAATATCAACCTTGGGGCAAGGTAGTTCTCAGTTTAACTTGGTTATGCATTCGAATACAAGCTCTTCATGCAAGACACAAGTTAGATCTCTCAAATTAAATGACCTCAAAAAAAAGAAGAGGTCTCAAAACCTCAGCAAAGACAAGAAGAGGTCTCAAAACCTCAGCAAAGACAAGAAAATGTCTCAAAACCTCAGCAAATGACAAAGAAGAGGTATCAAAACCTCAGCGAAAACAAGAAAAGGTCTCAAAACTTCAGCAATAAAGGATAACCAAATTCTGCAAGGGAGTAATGACTACAAAGGTATCTGTATCATAGTCAACTGTCATCAATTCATTTCCTAACCTACGGGAACCTGAATGTATAGCTCGAGTTAACTGAGCATAGAATTGGAAGTTCATCATGAAGATTGGGTGGGTCACAAATAAACTTTGAGTCTTTATCTTTTGTTTCATAAACCGTGAACCAAGCCACGTTACAACCCTTAAAAGACCTAATTGAGGTAAAGTTATTTTGAAAGCATACTACAGCAAGGTTGCGTAAACTAACTCCCAAAGATTTTTGCAGATCACTTGTTTTGGCATCATGCCCTTCACTTTCAAATGTCTTGAACCGTCGTGTTCAGACCAGTGACTCATTTTATTTTGTATCTTCCACACAAAAAAATGATTGATTTCAAAAGTTGCAAGAACTTTAAAATTACCATGTTTGTACAAAAACTTTTGTTTGCAAACTAGCTTTCCTCTCAAGCAATCTTCAAACAATTAAGAAACTTGGTCGGTGATCCTATCAGGGGCAAGTTCTTTCCATAATCTCGTTGAAGAATCAATGCAAGATTTGTTGTTCAGGGGCAAGTCCTTCTCAGAATTAGTTTATCCATAAAATCTTTCAAGACTCGGACTGGGGCAAGCTTTCTAAAGAGCACCGTGAAACAGTCAATTTCAGAATCAGACAAACTGAAGCAATGATCAGTTCATCTATAACAGTCAGTTAATCTGGGGCAGTTTATTTGAAAAACCCCATGCAACTTTCCATCCTTTTTACAAGGATCATCACTTGATACAGTTTACCAGTGTGGCAGAGATGTGTTCAGTAGCATCTCTAGTCCCCAAGCAGAATGGTAGTGATCTCCGTGTTGAGGAATCAGTCTTCCAGTCTTGTCTTCTCACCAAAAGAGTCAAGTTGTGTCGTCTGCATTCGCATGGCATAATTCATATACCATATCCATAGCATGAGTGTTTCATCCTCATTTGCATTTCACCCGAGGTTGTGTTGTTATCTGCATTTTACCTTGTGGTCAAAGTCCATAAACAAAACGTTATCCGTCCTTTCATTCAGTGTCATTCCTGAATGTTGTCGTTTCTTTGAGCATCTAGTCCTGTTGTTGGATATTTCCTCTCATTTCAGTGTTATTCCTGGATCTTCATATTCTTTCACTCCAGTGTCATTCCTAGAAGTCTGTCTCTTTCTCACTCCAGTGCCATTCCTGGATGTCCGTCTTTTGTGATCTTCAGTGCCACTCCTGAAAACCTTATCTATTCTTTCTGTACCATTCCTGAAAGTCTTATCTGTTCATTCAGTGACATTCCTGGATATTTTTCTCCTTTACATTCAAAGCCATTATTGGATGTCTTTCTCACTTTGCATTCAGTGCCATTCTTGGATTTTTTTCTCCCTATCATTCAGTGACATTCCTGAATATAGTGATTTGCCTTTACTTTCAGTGCCATTCCTGAAAGTTCACAGGCACTCAATACGGTGATTCCTTTATCCAATGCCTTCTTGGATTTCACTTTTATTCGCATTCATCCAATGTTTTCTTGGATATTGATATGCATTCTTGGCTATCTCCTTGTCCATATTCGTTCAATGCTTTCTTGGAAATTGTGGTTTATCCAATGCCTTCTTGGATTTCACCTTTTGTCTCATTTGCGTCTGATGCCTTCTCAGATATTGTGGTTATACCTTTCATCTAAAGCCATTATTGGGTGACTGGTTCCTTTTCACCCAATGCTTTCTTGGATCTCTACCTTTCTCATGTTTATCTAAAGCCATTATTAGATATTGTGATATGTACCTTTCGTTCAAAGCCATTATTGGATGACTGGTTACGTTTATCCAATGTTGTCTTGGATCCTTTGCTTTGTTCACTTTTATCTAAAGCCATTATTAGATATTGTGATTTATACCTTGAATTCAAAGCCATTATTGGATGTCTGGTGTCCTTTTATCCAATGATGTCTTGGACCCCTGTTTGTTTACTTTTATCTAAAGCTATTATTAGATATTGTGATTTGTACCTTGCATTCAAAGCCATTATGGGATGTCTGGTGTCCTTTTATCCAATGCTATCTTGGATCCCTGTTTGTTCACTTTCATCTGATGCCTTTTCACATATTGTGATTTGTACCTTTCATTCAAAGCCATTATTGGATGTCTGGTTTCTTTTGTCATCTGTTTGTTTTTCCGGGTGTGCCTTCCTCTGTCTTTTCTGGCATTTCTTGAAGATCCCGTTTGAACTCTTCAGTATAAGAAAATCCCAGAAAATCTTTTGTTGATGTCTATCCTCTTATTTCAGGTTGATCTCCAGTGGAGATCATGTCTTCTTTCTAGTCTCATGCCCAGTAAGAATGTCTTTTATTTCCCCAGCGTCATCCTGTCACCTATATATGTATCTTTCGGTCACTTATAAACGTGTCGACCATTTCCCTGGATCTTTCCCCAGTGGAGAACACCTCTCTGGATCCTATCTCCAGCAAGGATCTATGAGGTTTCCCCTCAGTTTTATTTTTCTATCCCCAGTATTTCCTCAGAGTCTCCCCAATGAGTCTCTTTTGTTGGTCAGTCAGTATCCCCGGTAAGTCTTCCTGTTGGATATTAACCTGCATCTCTTCCTAGTAAAGCTCACCTGTAGTTGTTTACTTTGGAGTCTTCTTTGTCTGCATTTTTGCACTATCATATCACCATACTAGTAGTTCATAACATGTGAGTATTTGCATGTCTTTTGTTTGTCCTTAATATCTACATTCTATCTAAGGGAAAAATTTTCGGTTTGCTATATTTAAATATCTTTCACGTTGATGTGTCATCCGGTAAAGTTATTTAAATAGGGGCAACTGTTGTACCTCAAATTTTACCCCTTAGATGTCATAACATTTTGCACTTACATTTAGGTCTCATTCACCTGTGCATTGTTAACTAACCCATATCTTTGCCAGTTTGTTTCTTTTGTGAAAAGAAGGATTGACCCGAGAAAGAAGACAGGTGCAATAAATCAAGTTCATGTGTGTCGAGAAATAACAAGCATTTTATGGATTTTATTTGAAAAGAAAAAAAAAAGAAATGAAAAGAAAAAAAGAAGAAATGAAAAGAAAAAAAGAAGAAAAGAAAAAAAAATGAGTACATGGCGCCCACCACCATTAAGGTGGCGCCTGCCATGTGTGAATTAAGGGTGGCACCCGCCACAAAAGGAGTATGGCGCCTGCCATGACTCCTGCTTCCAAAAAAAAAAAATAATGGTGTGTTTTATTTTAAGTTAAGCAAGTGCAAGTGGCTTCAGTTCATCATGAATAAAACTTTCATAACTTTAACTTTTATCTGATTTCAAAACTTTGAAAATACTATCTTTGTCGTACTCATATTGTTCATTTAATTTCAATCCCTTTCAACTTGTTGTTTATAAGCTACCATCTCCATATTCCAAAGGAAAGTCTCCCTATTGACCGCAAGGTCATAGATAGCTCATTACCCTTTTGACCTAGCCTTAGGCTTGGAGTCGCCGCACTCCGGATAGGCGTCTTGCTGTCAGACCCTACCTTTTTCCCATGAACACATTCTTCCCTGTTTTAACTTAAACCTTTAGAGTCGCCGCACTCCGCGTAGGCGTCTTGCTTTCAGACCCTACCTTCCCTTGGAACCTTGACCACAGTCAAGAGTTCCTCACCCCTTTGAGGGGAACTACGAATGCTTTGATTCCATTCTCGTCAGGATACGTAGGCACGAGATGCGATGTCTTGGCGAGCATATTTAGTGTAAATACCCTAGGTCTTTTATCTTAGCACATTTCCCTTTAACAAGAAAACGTAACATAACACAAACATAAACAAGTGGTTCCTGTAGAGTATTATAGATACTTAGGGTGCTAATACCTTCCCTTTGTATAACCAAGCCCCGAACCTTAGATCTCTAAGTTGTGTTTCTACATAGCGCACTTAGGGTTTTTCGATCTTTACCCTTTCCTTTGGATAAATCAAAGTTCGGTGGTGAATTTCAAAAATGTGTGATTCAAGTTAACTAATAGCTTGATATCTGATTCTCACCGCAACACATATTCAGAATCCTTGGAGTTTTTCCAAGCAGGATAGGGTTTTGTTTTGTAAAAAATGATGGAAAAATGAGGAAGAAAACGTGAGTTGAAAACCTGGCCATGGGAGAGTTAGGGCTCAAAGAGAGAGAAATAGAAAAGAAAGAAAGGTGAGGAATAAGAAGATGAGGTGGAGGCGAAGTGGAGGTGACATGGCGCTGAGTTGGCCATTTTGATGTTGTTTTAAAATATAAATTTTTAGAGGTAGATATATTAATGGATGAGATCATAAAACCGCTGGTCCAGAAGGAGGGTTTGTGTGTGTTTTCAAGCGAGAGGACTGGGGTTCGAATCCCCGTCGCCCCAATCCTTTTTATTTTTCTGAACTTCAAGTAGTTATAAAATATATATTCATGTTCCCACATGTTTTCACATAGCTCGGTGGTGAATCATTAAAAAGATTTGTGATTCAAGTTTAATCAATAGCTTGATATCCAATTCTCACCGCAACAATACCCCTAACCTTTAATCAATTCTTCAATTTGTATATAAGATATTAAGTCCACATCCCAATCCCAGTTCATTTTGGAAACAAGCTCATCAAATTACGACTTGAATAGATGATGTACTAAATGTCCTTGATGGTGTACTCTATGTCTGACAGCTTGGAAAAGATGGCCTACAACAAAACATAAACAAATAAAAAACATTATCAATTAAAGGACCAAAACATTAACAAATCAGGGACTACAACACAATAACACTTCATGGACCACAACATAAACAAATGACAAACATAAAACCTGTAAGGGACCATAACATTATCAATTCAGGGACCATAATATAAATAAATCACAAACATAAAACCTATAAGGGGCTACAACATTATCAATTCAGGGACCAAAGACATAAACAAATAAGGTCATATCAACATTGACAAATCACAAACACAATTTTTTTTCCAGAATGAGTGATGGATACAACAACCCTACGTAAAATCATTTTTCAGAATCATTATTACCTTCAACACGCAACTTAAACGAATTAAATCAACTTAAACGAATCAGATCAACTTAAATGCCCAACATGGTATAAACGAGAATGACATTTCAGAATAAGCGATGAAGACAACAACCCTGAGCAAAATCAGATTATGGAAGAACATACATACCTCGAAATGTAACTTGGGATTTCCATTTTAGAGATGAGCAACAAAATCGATCAACGAGTAGACTGAAAATGACAATTTCAGAATTTGTACTTACGGTTCATCTTCGCATTTTAAACTATGAGAGAAGAAGAGATTTTCTGAAGAATTTTTTTAATGTTTTACTTATTGTGATTTTTAGTTAGATGCTTTATCAAAATAGAATAGATAATTGAATTATTATTAAATTTAATGAGATAATATAATTTTAAATGGAAAAAAATTAAGTGGAAATAGATTTGGGTAAAGAGTAAATGACACATCATCATAAATAGCGCCACATCATTAAAAATATGACCCAAGTTGGAGAGGGGACTAAAATCCAACACAAAACATGTAAAAGGGATCAAAATCGTGGTTTTTAAAATGAGAGTATCAAAAACCAAAAAAATTAAAAACAGGGAGACCAAATTTGCAATTAAGCCTTTATTTTAACAAGGGGGAGTAGTAGTCAACAATTAGAATTGTAAAAGAATGTTTTTGGTCAAAGGTGAAAATAAATATTTTTGGTCTATAGGTGATGGAAATACAATAGCTGCTTGGACCAACAATTGGATTGAACTAAGCCTCCAAACCAATGAGTTAGATTGTGAAATTCCTAACCCAATCAAGATGGAAAAAGTTGAGATTTACCGAATGATGCAGGTTACTGGAATTGGTAGATATTAGATAGCCGGATTCCTGATATATCATGAATAAAATTGAAGTATTTCATCCACCTTGTGTTGATGTAGGCCTAAATATAAAAATAACCATTGATGATGATATGAAAGGATTCTCATTTGGAAGAGTTTATAATATTCTTGTTCAGTAAAATAATTAGCATGATGGTGCAGTTTGGAGAAATGTTTTACACCTTCAAGTTCCTAAAAGGACCAGGTGTTTCATTTGGCTTTTGTGCTATGATGGTTTACTAACAAATCGAAGGAAGTATTGTATGGGCCTAGGCAATGCAATATGTAGATTTTATGGTGATATTGTTGAAGATACAATTCACGTGTTGAGGGACTACCCTCTAACTATGCATTTATGGTTATGAGCAGTGCATACCAATATGCGTGAAACTTTCTTTGCAGGATATGTGCATCATTGGATTGACATGAATCTCAATCATAATATGGGTTGGAATATGGATAGAGAATGAAAGGTTTTTTTGGACAACTGCTTGTTATAGTCTATAAAATTGGCATAACAAAGAGTTTTATGATGATAACATTGTTATACCACATGATCCAATGAAACAAGTGTCCATGATGATTGTCATCCCTAAATTTTACCCTTAAATTCTTTGATCTTTGGCATGTCATTCTAGGTTAATATCATCCTGCATATCCCAATTTGTCAGCTAGAACGAACTTGTTGGATTTACAGATGAGTCAGTCAAACTAAAAATCGGTTCCGATTAATTTCAAAACCTGACAAAATGTTGTATTTTTCAGAGTGATTTTATTCCACGCTAATAATTTTGGTGCAGTCATTTTATTTTAAGGAATTTCGAAACCCGGCCTTTTTGTTCGCATTTATGCTTTTTTATTTATAGTTTTTTTATTAGTTAATCTTTCAATTAATTTAGAATCAATTTAGTTAACTTTATTTTCATTTTATCGTCTTTTACTTTACTTCATTTCGTAGTTAAAATTTTTAATTAATTTAGTTTAGTTTAGTTTATATAATTAAATTTTTATTTTGGTTGACCCTATTTTATTTCATCTTTCTTTATTTGAATTTTTATTTTTAATATAGAGTTCATTTAAATTTTTTAGTTAAATAAGATTTTAGTTTAAATAACTTTAATTATTTTATCTCTTTTTTTTATGGCTTGATAATTTTTCAATTACTTAAAAATTAATTTAAGTTTTTAAGTTAATTAAATATTTAATTCAGATTATATGTTATTTAATATTAGTGTAACATTATTATTTTATATTTGATTATTAGGTGCAGCTTTCATTAAGTTATGTTAATTACAAGGCAAATAAGATACAATAGCATTTGTTACTGGTGTTTATAGTTTGACATATTTTGAAAGGGAGTCTTCACGTTAACTCTTACTTTTTTTATTTGCAAATTACAAATTGAAATATTGTTTATTGATAAAGTTAAATTAAATGTTAATTTTGGCATTGATTTTAAAAAATAATAATTATATGATAGGTTTATTAGGAATGGGACGTAGCTTTTTTATCAATTCTTTATTTTTGTTATTTATTTATTTTATTGTATTATTATTTATTTTATTTTAATTATTTCTAGCAGTTTCATTTTTCCGATATTCTTATTAATTGTTTATTTCTTAGTTTAATTAGTTTATTATTTATTTATTTAAATATATAAAACTCAAAACATTTTCTTAATTATTTTGGTGAATTAATCTTTTGTGATTTATATGTAGCATTAAATTGTTTAGGATTACTTCGACTTTGCTAATTAATTTTTATTAATTCATCTGACGTCTAACTGTGTGAGCGTGTAACTTAGATTTCTTTTGTTTGAATGTACGACTTCGATTCTTGCCTTGACCATGTTATTGCCTATTATCTTGTGTTCATCATTCATATAACTCATGTATATTTTGTCATATTATTTCTCCTTGCCTGATTTTTATTTTGCGTCTGGTACTCTTGATGCTAGTATGTATATCTCGATTACTTGTTTGCATGTTGCTTCGCATGTTCTCTTAGGATCTCCTAGTTCGACTTAATTTTCGATTATGATCGAAGTAGGATAGATTTTAGGTTCTCAGTCTTTCGCATGATAACATTAGGTTAGCATTTTCCCTTTAATCAGATTCCAAAGGAAATGATCCCCTCTGTTGACTGTCACATCATGCTTAGGAAAACTTTAGGTCCTTCCCTTTCATCCTAGCCTCGGGATTAGAGTCGTCGTGCTCTATGTAAGTTCCTGCCATGGACACTTACTTCCTTACCCTTTATTCTAGCCTTGGGATTAGAGTCACTGCACTTTACGTAACTGTCTTGTCATGAACACTTCTCTCCCTTTAAACTTAGCCTTAAGTTTGGAGCTGTTGAACTCCATGTAAGCGTCTAGCCATGGATACTTACATCTTCCCTTTGGAGCGTTGACCACAATCAAGAGTTCCTCACCCTTATTGAGGGGAACAATGAATGCTCTGATTCTATTCCCGTCAGGATACGTAGGCACACGATGTGATGTCTTGGCGAGCATATTTAGGAATAACACCTTAGGTCTCCCTTTTACCTTTTCACGCTTTAGCGAAAAAAAATAAAAAATATCACAATAAAACAGAAGGTTCCTGTAGAGTACTACAAATACTTAGGATGCTAACACCTTCCCTAGGTATAACCAACCCCCGAACCTTAGATCTTTTGCATTGTTTTTACATTGAAATTAGGGTTTTCGATCTTTACCTTTTCCTTTGGATAAATCAAAGTTCGGTGGTGAATTTCAAAGATTTGCGATTGAATTTAATTAATAGCTTGATATCTGATTCTGATCGTGACATAAATGGCGACTTCACTAGGGACCTTCTCCCTAAGAGGGTTACACCTAATTTGTTTTGAATGTGTTATTTGTATATCTTGTATGCCTATATATTTGTATATATCTGTCTGCTTGGGTTGTTAAATTGTGTTGTGAGATAAGTCCTAACCCGGACATGAGTGCACATAAGATAGGATTGTGGTATAATCAATTGTTGACTGTTGGGAGTAGTCCTAACATGATTAACATATGATATTATCACGCTCAGTGGAGACACCCTTTGGGATTACTGATGTCATGCGAGTAGTCGTTATGGCATTACTTTTTCTGACCTGGGAGTCTGTGAAGCTAAGGACCTTTAGTTACCTTTAACCCTTCTTAGCCTTTTTAGGACGTAGTGCAGTGATCATCCATGTGTAGACCTGTGATGGTTGTCATGTGATACTACACTCAGACAAGTTTATCTTGAGAATATTATTAGCTCGCATGAGTTGTCGTGCAAGCCGATAATATCCAAAAAAATCTATCAAGGTTTTGCCGGATATGTCCGTCTGAAATTTTTCCATACGTCTTTTGTTCTGAGGTTTTTCCAGAACTCCTTGTGTGTTTGTCAGATGTTCTTCCAGATACGACTTTGTTCTGATGCTTTTCTAGAACCCCGTTTGTGTCTATCTGAAGTTCTTCCAGATATGACCTTCTTTATCTGATGTTTTTCCAGATATGATGTTGCTTATCCGACGTTCTCCCAGATATGTCTTCAAAACCTTTTACCGTACATTTAATGCTTTTTTAAATGTTTCGGATGTATCTTCAGAATCGTTTATTCTCATCTAATGCTCTTCTAGATGTCTTCAATTTATTTATGAATTGGTTATCATCTGTTGATTGTTTTCAAGTCTGTTTACATTTTCCATTCAATGCTTTTCTGGATGTGTTCCGGAGTTTATTTGATGTTATTCCGAATATCTCTGATGTATTCCAGAGTTTATTCGATGCTTTTTCGAATATCTTTGATGTTGTTACGGAGTTTATTCGATGTTTTTCTGAATGTCTCTGATGTGTTCAAGAGTTTATTCAAGGCTCTTCTGAATGTCTCTGATGTTTGTTGAATTCTCCTCACCTCATTCAATGATCTTCTGAATTTTGTGACTCTTTTCCATCAAGTTCCCTCCAGTGATGATGAAAGTTGATTCCTCAGTGGAGGCCATCTGTCTTGGTTCTATCTCCAGTGAGGAACTTTGTTTCTAAAGTGTCAGCCAGTCATGCTTGAACCTGTTGATCCATCACTTTAGATTTCCCCATTTGTTTTTGTTCCCCAGCGTTTTGTCATCCCCAGTGAGCGGTTACTCACTGTGTTGACTTTATCCCTGTTTGCTTTCGCTTTCGTTTGCATTTTGCATTTATCGTTCCATCATTTTCATCATATTAGAGTTCATTGCATGTCAGCATTTGTGTGTGTTGTACCCCAAAATTTGCCTGCCCTATTTTCTAACATTTAATTTATTTTTTAACTTTGATTTTATAAGTTGTTTGGTTCAATTTTTACTAACTTTTCAACAGTAAGTTTTACTCAAAAAATAGGTAACAATTTACTTTAAATTGTTTAAATAACAAATAGTTGTTTGACCTTCATATGCTTTCAAGTGCATTTCTGTTTCGAATAAATGAATTGGCACAATTGGAAAGGAGATAAGGCTTGCAAGTATGAGGTCGCGGGTTCGAATCTCACATGTTACATTTTGAATTTGTTCCTGTTATTTGTTACTAACTTTCTTTCCGTTTTAAATTATTTTCAAAAAAATCACAAAAATTGTATTTTTTTAATATTTGTTTTTAATTTTCATTTTTTATTTTAAGGCATTTTTGAAAAATAGTTATTTATTTGATTTTATGCACTTTTTACCAAAAAGGAGTGCAAAAATCATAATAGATACAAAAAAAATATATTTTCTTTTTGTGTACTCATAAAAATCAGATACTATTTGATTTTTATTCAGATATTATTTGATCCATAGGATTATTACTATTTTTAATTTAATTTAATTTTAATCATTTTTATTGTTTAATTTTTATTTAGTATTATTTAATTTGGGCCTAAAATTATCCATTAAGGACTTTTTTGGATTTTAGAAAATAGTTAACCCTAATTTGTGTATATATATATATATATATATATATATATGTGTGTGTGTGTGTGTGTGTACGGAGTGGAGAAGAAAAAAAAACTAAGAGAAACACGCGGCCGGAATGTTCAAATAGTAAGTAACGTAGCAATCTTTTCTCATTCCGATCCTCACAGATTTTTCCATCGGCATACCATCACGTAAACTCATTCATATTACTGACAAGTATATATAAACTAGTTTGCTATTGATACAGTATAATTTTGCATTGATACATTCTAGTATTGCATAACACATTCCTATAATTCGGTTTTGATTTGAAATATATTATTCAAAATTTGGTTATGCTAACGTTTTTTCATAATATATAATAATTTTTTTTATAATTCTATTGTTAATACATATTGCTTTCTAATATATAGTTTAATTTGTTCATCTTTTTATTTTATTTATTTTTTAATTTTTATATTATTATTTTTAGATTGAACCGTGTCAATACGCTATTTGCATATTGATGTGCATAATGCGTGACATTTGTATTGGTTCGATCTGGTTGCGATGATCCAATTTCCGCGGTAGCAACTCTATTGTTTTTTACACCTTTTAAAAGTCCTTTCGCTTTTTTATTTTTATAAATTCAGATCCGCAGAATTTGGATCCGGTTGCGATGATCGCGCTTTCGCGTTAGCAACTTTGTTGGTTTTTTATCAAATCTTAAAAATTCTTTTTCTTTATTTTTCTTTTTATTTAGATTGGTACAATTCGGATCCGGTTGAGATGATCGCATTTCGCGTTAGCAACATTAAAGAATTTTTATTACATTTAAAATTCCTTTTTATTTGCGCTTCTTCTTTTTTTTTTTGTAAATTCATATATGCCCGATTTGGATCCGGTTGCGATGATCGCGCTTTCGCGTTAGCAACTTTGTTGGTTTTTATCAAATCTTAAAAATTCTTTTACTCTATTTTTCTTTTTATTTAGATCAGTACAATTCGGATCCATGATTGCGATGAACGCATTTGTGAGTTAGCAACATTATTGTTTAAGACGTTTAAAATTTTAATTTTTCTATGCATTTTTATTTAATAATTTTAGATCCGCCTCCTCTCTCCATTTTTTAACTAATAAGGGTTCGTATCAAGTTTTTTCTCTGACATTTTTTTTCTTTTCACTTATTTATTTATTTTCTATTTAAATTCCTAGAAAAATTGTATAGGTCGCATGGCTTTTCTTTTTGTAATAGCCGTAGTTTTATTTCCCGCAAGGTTTGTTATACTTATGTATCTCTCCCAAAGCCTTGTAATAGCATAGGGATTTTACTTTCCGCACTTTACATTCCGCTATTTTATTTTGCAACTGTGTAGTAATTAGGGTTTGTATGACAAAACTAAAAAAACAATCTAGAAAACCCTAATTCAAGATAAATAATTGAAACTAATCCACACAATCACACTTGCACCTCTAGGGTAGCCTCTCTCAGTTGCTTTACGAACATGATCATGTCCCTCGAACTTAGGGATACTTTAGCAAAAGACGCTTACGAATAATATCATCATCGTCCCTTCGATATAAAGATCATAGTCCCTCGATGACCCATCGAATTGCCTACGAAAAATGATCTTGTCCCTCGATGACCCTTCGAGTTGCCTACGAAAAATGATCTTGTCCCTCGATGACCCTACGAAAAAATGATGATAGTCCCTTCGAATTGCTAAGGTATCCTTACATGTTGTCTTCTATGACCATTCGATGACCCTTCGCCGTCCCTTCACATCCAATAGATAGGACTACCTACCCACTAATGGTATGGATAGTACAATCTCTCAAGGAAAAGGATAAGTATAAGAAAGACCTTATAAATTATGGGTAAGTAACTTTTAAATGCTTGCTCACAACTAAAAAAAAACAAATACTTTTCACACCTTACACTTTCAAAAATATTTTCAAAAACAAACACTTTGTATACATTCTTACACGAATTATTACAAAGTCAACTTTTACAAAATATTTTCTAAACACACACGACATTTAAAAAAAAAGCAAGTTAAAGTGAGCAAGCAATTAAGAGCCTGTAGAAAACTGCGGATGAAAAGGGGTGCTAACACCTTCCCTTTTCATAACTTACCCCCCGAACTCAAAATATTTTCAAAAAGATCTTTCCTATTCTTTTCACCTTTCCTAAATAAATTGGATAAAAGAAAAGTCGGTGGCGACTCTTGCTAACCGCAACATGTTTTGCGAAAACAAAATTAAAAAGTCAGTTCTCCACCGTATTACAGAACTGGCGACTCTGCTGGGGACATACTTAAAAGAGGGGTTACCTTAGGGTTCAGATCACTTTAACTGCTATAATTATCTGTTTTGTGTGCTCTACTTTTAAGGGTTTTGTCTTGGGGGGTATTACTTGGGTAAATGATCCTACACCCGGGTCTAGGACCTTAGGTAAGTGGCAAGAGACCAAGGAGATTGTACGGCATGTACCACTACGGTTGATATGGTAGCCATCATTAATGTAACACTTTGGTTTGTACTGATGTTCCTCGAGGCTTGGATTGGGGATAACATTAGGCTGCCGCGTGGTGTCATTAAGCACTAATTTGCCCTTAGAACCCTAGTTGAACTTGGCCTTGGCCATTAGAAGGTAGTGAGATAGCCGGTTTGGCATGTTCCAAATTTGGTTGATACTCGAGACTACGCTCATTGAGATTGGACTTTCGGGATGTGTTGGTCGGCCACTCGAGTGTCGCACTAAAATAAAGCCTTTGAGAAAGATCCGTGATATGAGTCCTTTAGAACCCAGTTACTATTCTAGGACAGGTTGAGCCATCTAAACCTCAGTGGGGAAGGGTACTTACCTTTGGACTTCATGCAAGCCTTTAAACCTAAGGCTACTTGTGTGACTTGTTTGTATTCACTATCTAACAACTTGAATTCCTTGCAGGATTTGTTTGTACCCTAACAACTTGAACTCTTTGCGGGACTTACTTGTCCTCGTGCTTTTACTTAATGCATAACATCCACACACCATCATAACATAGCAAGTTAACTAACCTTTTTAAGGATCTTAGGGATTTATGGCGCACAATTTGCAGGTGCTATTATGGAAGGATTTTCAAAAGCCAGATTTCTATCAAGGGGCAAGAGAATTTATTTTCCTCTAGCCAGATGCCTTCAAACTCAAAAGAACAGTATCCTAAATCAGAGGCTATGACCCACTTGAAATGGCGAGCTTTATTCTTATAGAAGGACGTTCAAAGATGAAAAGTAAAAGTTCTTCAGACAAAGCTGCAACCAAATTCAATTTCTAATGTTGCAAACTAGATTCCATAAAGATCCTTGAAAACATTGCATATGCATTTACATACATATCATAAAAGGTTTCCACAACGGGTTTCTCATCTCCTCACTGTTTATTTCAGCAAAAAATGGCATTAGAACAAGTTGTCAAGGATCTCCAGACTCAGAACACCCAATTCCAAGAGATGATCCTGAGCATATTCAAGGGGCAAGAAGAGTTGAAAGCCCTCCTCACTAAGGACATGAAAAAGATAAATCCTGAAGACAACAAGGATGATCAATTGGAACAACTTAAAGCTGAGATGGCAGAGATGAGAATCCAGATGTATGGTTAAATGGCTCTTATCCAAAACTTAGCTTGGGGGCAAGAAGAGCTGAGAGTCCTCATCAATAAACTTCAAGACAACAGAGTCGGGGATCAGATCATCAGTCAGCCTCCAAGGAAACAAGCTGACTTGGTTGAGAAAAATATGAGGATAAAAGAAGGAAAGAGACAGGTTACTACTGATATTCTTTCAATTAAAGGAAGAAGGCCTTATAGGGTTGTCGCACCACCAGTTCAACAACAGAAAGATCAGCGTAGGCAGCATGGTGGTCAACGTACTTGGAAATCCAAACCTAAACAACCATTTACCTCGTTGCACATGCCGCTGTCTCAGGCTTTGCAACAATTGCTCAATCAAAACTTGATAACTCTGTTACCTTCATACTCAGCTCCAGCCAACCTTGCTCCTGGTTAAAAACCTAACGCAAGATGTGCTTATCATTCGAATAGTCATGGTCATGATACTGAAGACTGTGGTCCATTGAAACATAGGATACAAAATCTGATTGACGAAGGAGTCCTCGAGTTCACACCAGATGGTCAGATTGAGTTCTTCTATCGCCCACCTAATATCGAAGTTGCAAGACACATCGTCTGAAGTGACAAGTTCAAGAAGGGAAGCTTTGAAATTATTTAAATTTTCATTTGTAATTTCTTTTGTTGGCTTAAGCACTTACTATTATGTCAAACTTTGGTTTTTTCACATTAATGCATTGCGTGTGTTTGTCTTGAATTTATCCATTCGTTTCACTATATTTAAACTATGCTTCTTACTTCTCTTTTGTGATATTTAACTCTCGTTAAAGCTGTAAGCCTTTAGAGGGAGGATGACGAAAACGGTACCATAATTTCATACGGTATGCTTTTGAACAGACCGTGCTGACGATGTGCAGGCATTGTTTCAAATCCTAAACAGTGGAGTTATAAGGAAGTTAATCCCTAGTCAACCCCTTTGAGCCTAAGAAGTAGGTGTTTTCCTTCTCATGCAAATTAAAACCCTTATTCATAACCTGAGGCAGGGTAGTTCCTCAGTTAACTCAATTATGACAGTTGATCTTTTGTACACAATTAGTGATGGTTCCCTGTAATCATTAAGACAGGCAGTCAATATCTATCAAAAGATAAGCACGCTAATTCAAAACCTATGAAGGAGACTTAGTAAAAATTGAGACATCCCGCTGACTGTGATCTCAAAATAAACAGTTCAGGAAAAAGTTAGGGATAACAAAGTCAAAAAGATGTCACTACAAACCCTCAAAAGAAAAATATTACAAAAAATAATGACTGCCTTTTCAAATAAACTTCCGGTTTTTGAACCATCACCAAACATCAGTGTTAAAATTCAAAAATCTCTAGGAATTTGAATGCATAGTTAACTGAGTATAGGACTGAAGAACATCACGGAGAATGGGTTAGGTACAAATAAACTTTGAGCCTTTATCATTTGTTTCTTAAACCGTGAACCAGGCCACGTTACAACCCTTTAAAAGTCCTAGCTAAAGCATGGTTAGTTCGTAGGCATACTGTTACCAAAAGGTATCTTGACTTCTTTAGGGCTTGTTATCAATCTTTAGTTGACATCACAGTTTTTACAAACATGGTTTTGCTAAATAGTTCTTTTTCAAAACTTCAAGACAGACATAAGCGTTGCATTTTGAATATCATTGTTTGCATATAACTAAGTGTTTGACAGCAAAGAAGTTCACATGATGAACATTCAATGAACAAAAGTCCTCCCGACAGACAAAGTTGCTTCAGAGGTGCATCGAAAAGCAGAAATATTTCCTGCGCTGACTCAGTTGGTTAAAAGCCAATGTATACAAGGGGCATGGTCACTATCTTCCAATCAAGGGGCATATTATTATGGTGCATCCCAGTTATTTCTCTTGAGGCAACTCTTTTCAAATACTTCCATTCTGGGGCAAATCATCCTCCGCTAGGGGTAACGCTTTCTTTTCAAATCTGATTAGATCAAGTTCAGTTGCAAGCTCCTCAACCATTAACCAGGGAATACACGTTCCATCGCAATCTGTAAGCACATTCCTCCTGTTACATGGCATTGATCCCGAGTTTCAGTAAGAGCCATTGTGGGAGTTACTTGTCTGTGCCCATAGTATCAGATGGTGTCAGTATCATGTCTTCGGATCCAGTCATGATAATTCCTAGAAATTGTTTGGGGAAGTCGAGACTATCAAAAGTTCTAAATGCAGGTGATCTCGGGGGCAAACGAACTCTTACGTACGAAGAGCCATTCGTAATCAAGAAGATATTTTCTGACGACACTACGAGGATTACTACCATGGATAGCGAAGATTTCTCGCACCCTGTGAAAACGGACATAGTCAAAAAAATACTACGCATGAAAAAGACCCGCTAGGTTGACAAGCCTAGGAAAAAATAAGGGCATCCCGGCGAACCAAAAGGTTCGGTAAAAAATTAGGGACATATATAAAAGAATTGTACACCCAGCAAGTCGAAAACCTGAAAAGGCAGCTTGGGCAAGAAAGGGTATCCCGGTGGACTAAAAACCTAAAAAGGAAGTTCAGGCAGAAGTTAGGGATTAAAGCGTACGACTTTGTCCCGTTGGATCATCCACTTACGAGTCAGTACCAATTTTCATTGCCAACTCCGTTCAAACAACGTATATCAATCTTATCATTTTCTACCGACAGCGAGTGATGAAATACTTGAATACATAGGGGCAATAGTAGAGTTGAAGCCCGAAGTGATCTTTTCCACCCGATTCGCTGTCACAGAATCAGCATTTACTAAAGACTCTTGGAGGTTGGAATCCCCAGCAAGTCCTGTATCCAACAGATCTTAACAGAATCACCCCCACGGAGCCGATGTCATGGTAATATCCCCACAGAGCAATCTCCATGGAACTATCTCTACAGAGCTATTTTCACAAGCTCGTCCCCAGTAGAGTTTATTCCTCAGCAGCATTGCTTCCCCAGTGGAGATCATCCTCAACAGAGATATACTCCCCAGTAGAATTAACATACTCTCAAGCAACAGTTGGGATACTTTCCAGCAATTCACTCCCATATCTCCAAAGGATTGCCCAACAAGACAGAGGTTTGATTCTTTCCACAGCACGCTCCAGAGAGTTCCCCAACAGAGTTTATTTCTCCAACATCTCCTTCCTGACAGAATTTCTCTCTTCAGCCAGGTCTATTTGAGATTGCGTCCCCAGTAGAGTACATAAAGAAACCTCCCCAACGGACGGCTTGACATGATCATCTTCCCCAATTGATCCCCTAACAGATAAAGGAATTTGATCATTTCCCCAGCGTACAGCAGAGATTTCCTCAACGCAGCCAATGAAATTATAATCCCCATCGGAGGTTATTCCCTCTATGTAGTATATAGAATTCAATTCCCCAGCTGGGTTTATTTCTCTAACACTATAGAATCCTCTCCCCCAGCAGAATTTATTCAAGGATGCTATCCCCAGAAGAGTTGACACTCGCGTCTGAAACCTGGTCAGATAGTGCATCGGAGAATTATCCATCTCTTTTAGTCCCAGTCAGAATGCATACAATCAATTTCCACAGTAAAAGAACCACGGACTACCGACTCTCCTGACAGAATACTTCTATCCCCAAACGAAAGTCAAAGATCCCCAACGGAATATTCCCAAACGGAAAGTACGAATCCCCAGTAGAGTCATTCCAAACAGGATCTGAAGATTTATTTTCTCCATCCCCAACAACAGTTAGGGATTTATTTCCCCAATCAGACTTTACAATTCAAAGCCACCGCTACCTTCAGCGACATTTCATACCCATACATCATTTACAATACATCATAACATATGCATACAAAACGCATATAACATTCTCATTTATTTTAATAGCATCATTACGCAATGCATTACATATATCATGACATTGCATAAACATAACTTGGTTTTTTCAGGTTAGTTCTCAAACGGACAAATATTGTCAACAGTTTATCATCCTTTAGATACAATCAGTCGAAGATTCATTCTGATACTCCTTTGGATACAGTCAGGAGTAGACTCATTCCAGTACATCTTTTAGACACAGTTCAGATACAATCAAGACACAGATTCATTTTGATACTCATTCCAGTACATCTTCTAGACACAGTTCAGATACAATCAAGACACAAATTCATTCTGATACTCATTCCAGTACATCTTCTAGACACAGTTCAGATACAATCAAGACACAGATTCATTCTGATACTTATTCCAGTACATCTTTTAGATACATTCGGTCGAAGACTCATTCTAATACTAATTTTTTAGATACAGTCAGACGTAGACTCATTCTAATACGACACTCAGATACACTCAGGCAAAGACTCATTCTGATCTCCTTATAGATACGGTTAAGACATAGACTCATTCTAGAACATCATACAGATACAATCAAGGCATAAGAATCATTCTGGAACTCCCCAGCACGTCTGCTAGATACAGTTGGACACAAACTCATTCTAGTATATTTCTCAGATACAGTCAAACCTAGACTCATTCTGATACTCCTATCAGCAGTTACTTTGGATGGTATCTATAAGACCATCTTCATCCTGTCATCTTTCCGAATGGCATCTTTAAGCCCATTCAAGCAATACAATCAACCAACAAGCGCTACTTCGTGCACCCATGAGTGCAAATTTTTGGGCACTTAAGTGTTCAATCCTCTTCCACCTTCAGATCACGAATGGCAGACATGCCAATCTAACTCTTCAGGTTTAAGAAGATTGAACAGAGGCAGCTATTGTACCCCAAAATTTGCCTGCCCTATTTTCTAACATTTAATTTATTTTTTAACTTTGATTTTATAAGTTGTATGGTTCAATTTTTACTAACTTTTAAACAGTAGGTTTTACTCAAAAAATAGGTAACAGTTTACTTTAAATTGTTTAAATAACAAATAGTTGTTTGACCTTCATATGCTTTCAAGTGAATTTCTGTTTCGAATAAATGAATTGGCACAATTGAAAAAGAGATAAGGCTTGCAAGTATGAGGTCGCGGGTTCGAATCTCACATGTTACATTTTGAATTTGTTTCTGTTATTTGTTACTAACTTTCTTTCCACTTTAAATTATTTTCAAAAAAATCACAAAAATTGTATTTTTTTAATATTTGTTTTTAATTTTCGTTTTTAATTTTAAGGCATTTTTGAAAAAGAGTTATTTATTTGATTTTATGCACTTTTTACCAAAAAGGAGTGCAAAAATCATAATAGATACAAAAAAAAAATATTTTCTTTTTGTGTACTCATAAAAATCAGATACTATTTGATTTTTATTCAGATATTATTTGATCCATAGGATTATTACTATTTTTAATTTAATTTAATTTTAATCATTTTTATTGTTTAATTTTTATTTAGTATTATTTAATTTGGGCCTAAAATTATCCATTAAGGACTTTTTTGGATTTTAGAAAATAGTTATCCCTAATTTGTTTCATTATATATATATATATGTGTGTGTGTGTGTGTGTAAGGAGTGGGGAAGAAAAAAAAACTAAGAGAAACACGCGGCCGGAAAGTTCAAATAGTAAGTAACGTAGCAATCTTTTCTCATTCCGATCCTCACTGATTTTTCCATCGGCATACCATCACGTAAACTCATTCATATTACTGACAAGTATATATAAACTAGTTTGCTATTGATACAGTATAATTTTGCATTGATACATTCTAATATTGCATAACACATTCCTATAATTCGGTTTTGATTTGAAATATATTATTCAAAATTTGGTTATGCTAACGTTTTATATAATAATTTTTTTTATAATCCTATTGTTAATACATATTGCTTTCTAATATATAGTTTAATTTGTTCATCTTTTTATTTTATTTTTTTTATTTCTTATATTATTATTTTTAGATTGAACCGTGTCGATACGCTATTTGCATATTGATGTGCATAATGCGTGACATTTGTATTGGTTCGATCTGGTTGCGATGATCCAATTTCCGCGGTAGCAACTCTATTGTTTTTTTACACCTTTTAAAAGTCCTTTCGCTTTTCTATTTTTATAAATTCAGATCCGCAGAATTTGGATCCGGTTGCGATGATCGCGCTTTTGCGTTAGCAACTTTGTTGGTTTTTAATCAAATCTTAAAAATTCTTTTACTTTATTTTTCTTTTTATTTAGATCGGTACAATTCGGATCCGGTTGCGATGATCGCATTTCGCGTTAGCAACATTAAACAATTTTTATTACATTTAAAATTCCTTTTTATTTGAGCTTCTTCTTTTTTTTTTGTAAATTCATATATGCCCGATTTGGATCCGGTTGCGATGATCGCGCTTTCGCGTTAGCAATTTTGTTGGTTTTTATCAAATCTTAAAAATTCTTCTACTTTATTTTTCTTTTTATGTAGATCAGTACAATTCGGATCCATGATTGCGATGATCGCATTTGTGCGTTAGCAACATTATTGTTTAAGACGTTTACAATTTTAATTTTTCTATGCATTTTTATTTTATAATTTTAGATCCGCCTCCTCTCTCCGTTTTTTAACTAATAAGGGTTCGTATCAAGTTTTTTCTCTGACATTTTTTTTCTTTTCACTTATTTATTTATTTGCTATTTAAATTCCTAGAAAAATTGTATAGGTCGCATGGCTTTTCTTTTTGTAATAGCCGTAATTTTATTTCCCACAAGGTTTGTTATACTTATGTATCTCTCCCAAAGCCTTGTAATAGGATAGGGATTTTACTTTCCGCACTTTACATTCCGCTATTTTATTTTGCAACTGTGTAGTAATTAGGGTTTGTATGACAAAACTAAAAAAACAATCTAGAAAACCCTAATTCAAGATAAATAATTGAAACTAATCCACACAATAACACTTGCACGTCTAGGGTAGCCTCTCTCAGTTGCCTTACGAACATGGTCATGTCCCTCGAACTTAGGGATACCTTAGCAAAATATGCTTACGAATAATATCATCATCGTCCCTTCGATATAAAGATCATAGTCCCTCAATGACCCTTCGAATTGCCTACGAAAAATGATCTTGTCCCTCGATGACCCTTCGAGTTGCCTATGAAAAATGATCTTGTCCCTCGATGACCCGACGAAAAAATGATGATAGTCCCTGCGAATTTCTAAGGTATCCTTACATGTTGTCTTCTATGACCATTCGATGACCCTTCACCGTCCCTTCACATCCAATAGATAGGACTACCTACCCACTAATGGTATGGATAGTACTATCTCTCAAGGAAAAGGATCAGTACAAGAAAGACCTTATAAATTAAGGGTAAGTAACTTTTAAATGCTTGCTCACAACTAAAAAAAAACAAATACTTTTCACACCTTATACTTTCAAAAATATTTTCAAAAACAAACACTTTGTATACATTCTTACACGAATTATTACAAAGTCAACTTTTACAAAATATTTTCTAAACACACACGACATTTCAAAAAAAAGCAAGTTAAAGTGAGCAAGCAATTAAGAGCCTGTAGATAACTGCAGATGAAAAGGGGTGCTAACACCTTCCCTTTTCATAACTTACCCCCCGAACTCAAAATATTTTCAAAAAGGTCTTTCATGTTCTTTTCACCTTTCCTAAATAAATTGGATAAAAGGAAAGTCGGTGGCGACTCTTGCTAACCGCAACATGTTTTGCGAAAACAAAATTAAAAAGTCAGTTCTCCACCATATTACAGTGTGTTAGTCTCTTTTTTCCATAGCATTGCATGTCATTGCATATAAGGGCAAAGTTTTCGGTTATCTGTATTTAAATACCTTTCAGCATGATTTCATGAAGATTTTTCTCGTTCATATCATCCGATAAAGATATTTAAATTGGAGGAACTATCATGCCCCAAATTTTACCGTTATATTCTTTGATCTTTTGCATGTCATTCTAGGTCAATATTATCGTGCATATCCCAATTTATCGCTAGAACGAACTTGTTGGATTTAGAGACGAGTCAGTCAAACTAAAAGTCGGTTCCGATTAATTTTAAAACCTGACAAAATGCTATATTTTTCTGAGTGATTTTATTCCATGCTGATAATTTTGGTGCAGTCATTTTATTTTAAGGAATTTCGATACCCGGCCTTTTTGTTCGCATTTATGCATTTTTATTTTTAGTTTTTTTATTATTTATTCTTTCAATTAATTTAGAATCAATTTAGTTAACTTTATTTTCATTTTATCATCTTTTTCTTTATTTCATTTCTTAGTAAAATTTTTTAATTAATTTAGTTTAGTTTAGTTTATATAATTAAATTTTTATTTTAGTTAGCCATATTTTATTTCATCTTTCTTTATTTGAATTTTTATTATTAATTTAAAGTTAATTTAAATTTTTTAGTTAATTAAAATTTTAGTTTAGATAAATTTAATTATTTTATCTCTTTTTTTTTCTGGCTAGATAATTTTTCAATTACTTTAAAATTAAATTAAGTTTTTTAGTTAATTAAATATTTAATTCAGATTAGATGTTATTTAATATTAGTGTAATATTATTATTTTATATTTGTTTTATTTTATTTAGGAACATATATATATTAAAATTTTAGAACAAAATTATTCTTTTATTTTAGTCTTCAAACAAAATCAGACACATTCATCACATTTTCAAAATAATCAATAAACATGTCCCAAGCATGGTTATTTGAAAAAAAGGAAGTATTTATTACACAAAATCAACCGAATCACCTATATAAAGAGGGGACCCTTTGTAAAACAATTCACGTACAAATTATACACTCACAAAACAAGTTTTCACAATAACATATTCATACACACCAATCCTAATCTCTCCATTCTCACATATATAAATCTCACCAATTTCTATACATTTTTTTATACTAAAACTCTTGTTTTTTAACCTTCTTCTTGGTATATCCACTACATTTTTATTCTTACAACTAACCCACTTACTAACACCCACTATCATGCATAAATTTTGACACCGAAAAAAAACATACTATAGGCAAAACATGCATGGTTGCTATGAGAATCTTGTATCAGTTGAATCATATTTGCAAAACCTTTTAATTTAAATTTTTACTGACATGATATTCGATTAAGATAGATTTACTTTTACTGTTTCGATATTATTTTTATTTATGTATCCATTATCTTTCTTCTATTGCCATGGATTAAATAACTTGATTATTAGGTGCAGCTTTCATTAAGCTATGTTAATTACAAGGCAAATAAGATACAATAGCATTTGTTACTGGTGTTTATAGTTTGACATATTTTGAAAGGGAGTCTTCACGTTAACTCTTACTTTTTTTATTTGCAAATTACAAATTGAAATATTGTTTATTGATAAAATTTTGTTGATACTATTCACGTGCAGGAAATGTAAAAAAGCAGTAGCTTGAAGGTAGAAAAGGAGAGACGAAGAGAGAAAATTTGCAGAATCACCATCACCACTCCGAAAATCTCGAAGCCCGCCGTGAGATAACATTCCAACAGAACGGAAAAGCGAAAAAAAAACAGAAACGGTGTCGCCGGAAAGTACACTCCACCAATCCGCCAGCAGTGTCGACGATTGGTCCTTCCTGGTTCATTATCTTTTCTTTTCACTATTATGCTTAGTTTCTGCTATCTTGTAACAGATGCATTTATTTGTTTTTTTTTCAAAGAGAAACAATATAGAACCCTTTCACTGATACTTTAAGATTTACTATTCATGTTTGATTTGAATTAGAGAGAGAAAGGATGTTACAGTAACAGTGTGATTCATTGCTTTTTACTTTTTTTTAATTGTACTTTATATTAGGTATTAAATGAGTGTTATTTAAAATTTGAATTGGTTAAACATATTTTAAGTGAACAAATGGATCTCACCTTTTTATTTATTTATAATCATTCGTAGCTCTGCATTGTGAATTAATAAATTTAAAAACGAAATATTCCATTTTTTATTTCTCCATTTATTTTTAATAAGTTAAATTAAATGTTAATTTTGGCATTGATTTTAAAAAATAATAATAATATGATAGGTTTATTAGGAATGGGATGTAGCTTTTTTATCAATTTTTTATTTTTATTATTTATTTATTTTATTCTATTATTATTTATTTTATTTTTATTATTTTTAGTATTTTCATTTTTTCGATATTCTTATTAATTGTTTATTTCTTAGTTTAATTAGTTTATTATTTATTTATTTAAATATATAAAACTCGAAAAAATTTTCTTAATTATTTTGGTGAATTAATCTTTTGTGATTTATGTGTAGAATTTAATTGTTTAGGATTACTTCGACTTTGCTAATTAAATTTTATTAATTCCTCTGACGTCTAACGGTGTGAGTGTGTAACTTATATTTCTTTTGTTTGATCTTACGACTTCGATTCTTGCCTTGACCATGTCATTGCCTATTATCTTGTGCTCATCATTCATATAACTCATGTATATTTTGTCATATTATTTCTCCTTGCCTGATTTTTATTTTGCGTCTGGTACTCTTGATGCTTGTATGTATATCTCGATTACTTGTTTGCATGTTGCTTCGCATGTTTTCTTAGGATCTCATAGTTCGACTTAATTTTCGATTAAGATCGAAGTAGGATAGATTTTACGTTCTCAATCTTTCGCATGATAACATTAGGTTAGCATTTTCCCTTTAATCTGATTCCAAAGGAAATTATCCCCTCTGTTGACTGTTACGTCATGCTTAGGAAAACTTTAGGTCCTTCCCTTTCATCCTAGCCTCGGGATTAGAGTCGTCGTGCTCTATGTAAGTTCCTGCCCTGGACACTTACTTCCTTACCCTTTATCCTAGCCTTAGGATTAGAGTCATAGTAATCTTATGTAAGTGTATTTCCCTGGACACTTCTCTCCCTTTTAAATTAGCCTTAAGTTTGGAGCCGCCGCACTCCATGTAATCGTCTTGCCCTGGATACTTACCACTTCTCTTTGGAACCTTGACCGCAGTCAATAGTTCCTCACCCTTATTGAGGGGAACTACGAATGCTCTGATTCCATTCCCGTCAGGATACGTAGGCACGAGAAGCGATGTCATGGCGAGCATACTTAGGAATAACACCTTAGGTCTCCCTTTTACCTTTTCACCCTTTAGCGGACAAAATAAAAAATAACACTACAAAACAAGAGGTTCCTGTAGAATACTACAGATACTTAGGATGCTAACACCTTCCCTAGGTATAACCAGCCCCCGAACCTTAGATCTGTTGCATTGTTTTTACATTGCAATTAGGGTTTTCGATCTTTACCTTTTCCTTTGGATAAATCAAAGTTCGGTGGTGAATTTTAAAGATTTGTGATTCAAGTTATTAATAGCTTTATATCTGATTCTCACTGTGACAATGATGAATAATTAGAGCAACACGAAAATAACTTCAAACATAATAGTTCAGCCTCAAAGCAATGTGTTATTCATTAAACAGGAGGCTCCTGTCATACCCCAATTTTGCCCCTTGATCAATAAATTGATACACACATCGTGACATTTGCATTAATTGCATATCATGATATGCATATCAGCTCACATAATGCTTAAAATGTCTACCAGAATAAATTTTGGGTTCTATAGAAATACCGGTTGAATCGATTTTTGAATGTACATAAAATTAGCGGGCACAAAATTTCAATATCGAGCTTATAAACGTAAGTGTTATTGATTTACCATTCGTGTAGTTTAGCTTGGCGTGGTTATTTTATTTTTTTTACTCTGTTTGCAATCGCATTTTGATCAACTTGAGCCTTTTCAATTGGGCACTTTTTTTACCTCAAATGTTTTTTCAAAACCAATCTGTATTCTAGAAATTTATTTTGCACTGATCATTTTGGTGCATTTATTATAATTTTCCAGGAATTTTTGCGCTTGATTTTTATTTTTTTATCCTTTTTATTTTTGTTTTTTTAGTCAAAATAATCAGAAAAATTATTTAGATTTAATTGAGTATTTAGTTTGAATTTGTGTTGCATTGTTTTGTTTTCAATTTAGTTACTAAATCTAGTTTTAGTTTTTAAATAAAAAATAACAAGTGAAAAAAACAAAAGAGATTACAACTGAAAAATTCAAAACTCACTCCACTCACCACTTGACACGCGTCCCTCTCTCATATGGATAAGAAAAATACTGAAGTGAAATAGGACCTCCTATAAAAAAGGATCTGAGGACCATCACACTTGGTGCCAGCTAGCACCATTCATAATCCTCATGTACTGTCTCATTAACGGGCAAGAAGGGAACGAGTCATAAAAGAAAAAAGATAACGAAATAACATTTTTTCGTAGAAAACCCAAACAAGGCCTTCAATCCAAATGATGGAAGCTTGATTGTCCTCCCTTGAATAATCTTGATAATTGTTTGAGAAGTGGATGGAGATGGCAGGGAAATAAACACATGAACCATACTTGAATCAACTTTGAAAATATGCACCAAACTTGAACTTCTCTTTATCAAATTATGTTAATTGAAGTTTGACATGAATGTGACCTAAGATTATAAGTCATGTCTTGGAGTGAAAGCTCTTGTGGACCACTTGTTGACCAAAACTTTGACTTTGAGAATCCAAACCCTAATTTAGAAACCAAGCTTGATCCTTTGATTGCATGTCCTTACCTTGTACCATAAAAAAACAACACATATTTTTGTATTTTGAATAAGGTTAGCAAAGTTAGAATGTAAGAAAGAAAGAAAGGTAAAAAGAAACACAAAGGGGTGCTTGGTGATCCCCCACAAAGGCAAACCCAAAGAGGTGAAGGTTAGGAGGATGCCATGCTAGCAATCTTCGTTGAAATGCAAATGATATGATACGTGGAATCTTATGGGTAAAAATTAGGGTATGACAGTCTCCACATGGGTTAGTGCGATATCACCGTCATTCTGCAGTTAACAATGTTTTAAATAATGGTTTCAAAGGGTTTTTGATTGTGAAAAGTAACAATTGCATGAAAATTATGTAACAACGGTAAAATATTCGAAAATTTAACGTTTAAAAAGCATGTCAAGACGAAAGTTCATTAACCTATTTCATATGTATTCAATTAATCTAGCATGTGAACTTCATTAATAATCAATAAAACCATGTATCACTCGTCTATACCGCTTATGTCTAACATGTATTGCGAATTTTACCATATTGTTTAATCTAAGATCTCTCAACCTATTAAACAATACAAATAACATTATAACTTGATAAAAGTGAATATCAAACTCCAAATCTATGTCTAGAATTTGTCCTTTGATAGATGAAAACTTAGGTCAAGACTTGAAACATATTTCTCAATAATGATTCAAACCACAAATATAACATAAAAGAAAAGATAATCACCCATATTGATCATTAAATTGTTCACATACAAAGGATCAGAATAAATACATACTAGTTAGATTAATTATATCTAATCTTGACAAAAAGGGGTTTAGCTACACATCATGGTAACTTTCTTCAAAAGAAATGTAAAGAGATGAATAAGCATCCAAGTTGAATAGTCGACAAATGTTACATATTCAACTCTGATTAATTGATTCAGAGTTTTTTTTTACTTCTACAATGAGTTTTTAAGGTTCCAAGACTAAGATATTCTAATAGAGATGCAACAGAAGGTTCGATTTACGAACTCTGGCGAACTTGCCAGCGAATGTTCGCTTTGCGAACTGTGTCGAAGATCCAAGCGAATAGCTCCAGAATTGGACAGTAGGAAAAGGGAGTAAAGTTCGCTTTGCAAACTCCCAACGAGTGTCGCTGTTTCACTCGCTGTACGAAAGTCCTGGCGAAAAACTCTTGGCTGAGGCAGTGGCAAAAGGAACCAAAATTCGCTTTGCGAATGTTTTGGCAAGTGGTTCGCTTTGCGAACCCACGATGACAGTTAACGGTGATTTAAGCCTTCAGTGACACTTCAGGTGCCATTTTCTTCATTCGCTATGCGAATGGATCATTCGTAGTGCGAATGTATCAGATTTCAAGTGAACTATAAAGTGATTTTTACTTTTTCTTGGGATCATAACTTCACTATTTCACACCATAACCTTATTTTCTGAGTTTTGATCCTCCAAGGGTGATTTTTCACAAAGCAAAGCTGGATTTGCATCCGATTTCGATTCTTCGTTGCAAATGATTTTTCATCTCTTCCCCAAACTTGTGAAGCAAGCAACCATGAATATATGTAGCTAAACACATATTGTGTCAAGATTAGTGGTAGGTGATCCAATATGTTTTATGTATTCTTCTTGATTGTAAGCTTGTGAACCTTGTTGATGATATATATAAAAGAAAAACTTTGTTTACATTGTATATTTTGTTTTATTTCATGTTCGAGAGAAATCTCATAAAACTTGACCTAAGTTTCATTCCATCAATATTCATAAGGCTAGAGATAGTTTTGAATGTTGATGTTCATAAATATTGTTCTTGAATGTTATCATATTGGTAGTTTGGGTGAGAGATCATCAAACGATCAATATGATAAATATCACAACAAGTGTTCGAGAGAAACTTGTTGAGAGGATATATGGTTATATTTGTTGTTAACAAGTTCACACACGTAATCGAGGAAATACGTATAAAACGGATCACCGAAACCTTATCTTGACATGTTTTACCAAACCCTAAAAACCAAATCATTTTACCGTTGAACTCTAAATTTTATACAAACGATCCAATTTGAAATTACCCAAAACCTTCGTTATTATTAAAGTTTGAAACACTTTTGACTATCGAACGGCGGCAATATACACAATCTCAGTGGATACGATAAAACACCCCCTAATTACTTTTCAATAAAATGGCGCTGTTGCCGGTGATTGTTGTTATATTGTGAGGATTGCAATAGTTATTGAGTTTTAAACTTTTTTAACTTTTTCTTGTGCTTGTTGATTTGTTTGGTTTAGTGTGCAGACTCCGTTTTATCCAAGGGAAGTTACCCGTTGACCAACTTCTGTTCGATCCCGAGATTGAAAGAACCGCGCGTAAAATCAATAGCAGAATAAGACGGAGGAGGCAACTTTCTAGGGAAAGACAAGAACGAGAGGAAAGTTCAACTTCGACACCAATTCCATAGTTACCGCCAACCATGGCTGCACCACCACCACCACCACCTACTTCAGTTCCTTGTGTTAATAGTCCGAGACATACTGCACAGCTCGCACGGAATGCTCATAATGGACGACATTCTGAAATAAAGACAGGTTTTCTCGCTAGAATCCTTTCACTAGTATGGATCACGAGGATCCCTTTACTCACTTAACAAATTTCTATGAGATTGCGGGCGCGACTGGTGCACCCGAAGCTGAAGTTGAGCCGTTGTTTAAGAGACTATTCCCTCATTCCCTCATAGGGAAGGCTAAGGAATGGTATCTTGACCAATCTACAGCTATCATGACGGATTTGAACATGCTTGAAGAAAAATTCTTCGAACGATTTTTTCCTCACAATCGTTTCAGGGATGCTAAAACGGCAATCACGGATTTCACTTAAGGTGGGAATGAATCTCTCAACGAAGCTTGGGAAAGATTCAAGTCCATGTTGAGAAAGTGTAAAGGGCGCAGTTTCGATGAGCTTTCTCAAATTCATATTTTCCGAAATGGTCTTCAGTTGGTTCATAAAACATCATTGGATGCCACCACGGGTGGATCTTTAATGAGCAAAAGTGCCGATGAAGCCATTTCCATCATTGACAAGATGGATCTAAATGACCATCAAGGAAACCATAACTGTGGTCCTTCTCAAAAGAAAGCGGGAGTGCTAGAGTTGGGAACAAATGACGCAATACTTGCTCAAAACAAATTGTTATCTCAACAGGTTGAGTTGCTAACGCAACAAATGTCAAAGTTACCTCAACAGATCAAAGAGATGCATGAAAAAGAGAGCAAAAATGTGCAAGTAGGGGTTTGCGAACTTTGTAAAGGTGAGCACCCAACCGGCTATTGTCCTCCTTGTCCTCTGGTTTAAGAAGAAGTGAATTATATGAACAATCAAAATCAACAACAAGGTTATCAAAGGCAACAACAACCTTACCAACAACAACAAGGGTACCAAATCAACAACCAAGAGAAAATTATCAAAATAATCAAGGATATCAACAAAATCGACAAAATCCTTATCAACCATAAGGTGGGAGTTCAAAGCTGGAAGAAAATCTTAACCAATTCATTCAAATGTCCTTGGCAAATCAAAAGACAAATGAAGCATCCATCAAAAATCTCGAGAATCAAGTTGGGCAACTTGCAAAACAAGTGGCCGAACAACAAGCGGGACCTTCTTTTTCCGCTAATATTCAAACAAATCCCCAGGAGCATTGTAAATCTACTGTTACTAGAAGTGGGAGAGAGTTAGGAGAAGGAGAAAAAAATGAAAAAATTGATGATGTGACTTTGGATGTGGTTGTGGAGGAGGAAAAAGTTGATGATGTTGTAGTTGAAAAAAATGATAAGGATGAAGTTGAAAAAGAAAATGAGAAGTTGGTTGAAACAGATAACCTTGAAAAAGAAAAGATAGAAGAAAAGAAAAAAAGAGTGAAAAAGGGGAAGGAGGTAGTGAATCCAATTCCGATACAAAACTTACCTTATCCTCATGTGTCCACAAAGAAAGATAATGAACGACATTACGCTCGTTTCATGGATATATTCAAAAAATTACAAATCAACATTCCGTTTGCCGAAGCGCTTGAACAAATGTCAAAATATGCTAAGTTCATGAAAGATATTCTCACAAAGAAGCGAAGATATTCAGAACCGGAAACAGTTATCCTTGACACAAGTTGTAGTGCTATAATCCAAAGAACTCTTCCAAAGAAAGAAGTTGATCCGGGGTGTGTTACTTTGCCGGTAACAATTGGTGATGTCTATGTTGGCAAAGGCTTAATTGATTTGGGCTCAAGCATTAATCTAATTCCATTATCTATTGTGAAGAGGATAGGGAACATTGAAATGAAAGCAATTCGGATGACGTTAGAATTGGCCGACAAATCCATAACTCATCCTCATGGATTGGCTCAAGATGCCTTGGTAAAGGTTGATAAGTTTTTCTTTCTGGTTGACTTTGTTTTTATCTATATGGAGGAAGATGAGGATGCGCCATTGATTCTTTGACGCCCTTTCATGAAGACCGCCCAAATGATGATCGATGTTGATGACGGTCTTATGAAAGTAAGAGTTCAAAATGAAGAAGTGTGCTTTGATGTTTTTGAAGCAATGAAACATTCTCAAGATAAACGTGATAACTTTCGTATTGATGCAACAGAAGAAGCAATTATGGATGTCTCAAAGAAAGTTCATATAGTATCTCCTTTGGAAAGAGTTCTTGATGATTCATTTGAAGTATTTTGCGATGAAGAAGAAAGAGCATTTGAAGAATGTTTGAAGGAACTTGAATCTCTCAAAGAGTTGCGACCATGGAAAGTGAGACGGAAGAGTCGAAGAAGAAAGTGAATGATGATAAGTCTCAACTTGAATTGAACAGTTGTAAGAAACCGGTTATCATTAGCAACATTTTATCCGACAACAAGGAAGACCGTTTGATTCAATTTTTGAAAAAGAATCAAGAAGCTATAGGTTAGGTTCTTTCTGATCTAAAAGGAATTAGTCTGGCCTATTGCATGCACAATGTTTTAATGGAAGAGGACTTCAAAGCGGTAGCCCAACCACAACGCCGTTTGAATCCAACTATGAAAGAAGTGGTGAAAAAAGAGGTTATCAAGCTATTGGATGCCAGTATGATTTACCCGATATCCAATAGTCTGTGGGTGAGTCATGTTCAAGTTGTACCTAGAAAGGGAGGAATGACCGTGATACAAAATGAGAAAAATTAATTAATCCCGACAAGAACTGTGACGGGTTGGAGAATGTGTATAGATTATAGGAGGCTAAACACCGCTAATAGAAAAGACCATTTCCACTTCCGTTTATGGACCAAATGTTAGAGAGATTGTCGGGTCAACAATTCTATTGCTTCTTGGATGATTACTCTGGTTATAACCAAATTTCAGTTGACCCGGAAGACCATGAGAAGAAGGTATTCACTTGTCCCTTTGGGATTTTTGCTTACCGAAAGATGTCGTTTGGCTTGGGCAACGCACCAACTACTTTTCAAAAATGCGTGCAATCAATTTTTTACGACCTTATTGAAAAAACGATAGAGGTATTCATGGACGACTTCTCCGTGTTCAGAGCGTCTTTTGATCTTTGTTTGAGAAATTTGGAGGCCGTTCTTGAACGGTTTGTTGAAACAAATTTGGTATTGAACTGGGACAAGTGCAACTTCATGGTAACAGAGGGGATTGTGCTTGGCCACAAAGTCTCCTCTAAAGGCCTTGAAGTAGATCAAGCGAAAATTGAAGTGATTGAAAAGTTTCCTCCTCCAACCAATGTCAAAGGCATCCGGAGTTTTCTTGGCCATGCTGGCTTTTATCGGCGGTTTATCAAAAACATCCCCAAAGTTGCAAGGCCATTGAGTAATCGTTGCTCCAAATTGGACTTTAAATTTTGAATTTATGTGTGATGCTAGGATTGTGTAATTGTTGCTTTGTTGCGATTGTTGTTTATTTGAGCCGTTTATCTTCTCTTGGTTGAATTAAATGCTCGAGAAAATCCTCTTGTTTTAAATGAGAGGCATACTTTGCTTGTGGATTTTAGTAGTGAATTGTTGTTGTTCTTCAAACATTGTAATTATACCTTTGGTGCTTGTAGTATGTGTGCTATTGTGCAGTAAAGTGCACTTGTTGATCAAAGAATGATGACACAAAACATTGATGCAAGCTGCCAAAGAAAATAGGAAAACAACAAAAGGTTGGCTTTCCGAACTCTGGCGAACTTGCCAGCGAACGTTCGCTTTGCAAACTTTCGCGAAGATCCCAACGAATAGCTCTAGAATTGGACAGTAGGAAAAGGGAGTAAAGTTCACTTTGCGAACTCTCAGCGAGTGTTCGCTGCTTCACTCGCTGTGCGAAAGTCCTGGCGAAGAACTCTTGGTTGAGGCAGTGGCAAAAGGAACCAAAATTAGCTTTGCGAATGTTTTGGCGAGTGGTTCGTTTTGCGAATGAAATGTTCACTTTGCGAACCCACGATGACATTCAAGGGAGGTTTAAGCTTTCAGTGGCACTTCAGGTGCCATTTTCTTCATTCGCTAAGCAAATGGATCATTCACAGTGCGAATGTATCAGATTTCAAGTGAACTATAAAGTGACTTTTACTTTTTCTTGGGATCATAACTTCACTATTTCACACCATAACCTTATTATCCAAGGGTGATTTTTCACAAAGAGAAGCTGGATTTACATCCGATTTCGATTCTTCGTCGCGAATGTTTTTTCATCTCCTCCTGAAACTTGTGAAGCAAGCAACCATGAATATGTGTAGCTAAACACATATTGTGTCAAGATTAGAGGTAGGTGATCCAATATTTTGTATGTATTCTTCTTGATTGTAAGCTTGTGAACCTTGTTGATGATATATATAGAAGAAAAACTTTGTTTACATTGTATATTTTGTTTTATTTCATGTTCGAGAGAAATGTCATAAAACTTGACCTAAGTTTCATTCCATCAATATTCATAAGGCTAGAGATAGTTTTGAATGTTGATGTTCATAAATATTGTCCTTGAATGTTATCATATTGGTAGTTTGGGTGAGAGATAATCAAACGATCAATATGATAAATCTCACAACAAGTGTTCGATAGAAACTTGTTGAGAGGATATGTGGTTATATTTGTTGTTAACAAGTTCACACGCGTAATCGAGGAAATACGTATGAAACGGATCACCGAAACCTAATCTTGACAGGTTTTACCAAACCCTAAAAACCAAATCTTTTTACCGTTGAACTCTAAATTTTATGCAAACGATCCAATTTAAAATTACCCAAAACATTTGTTATTATTAAAGTTTAAAACGCTTTTGAGTATCGAATGGCGGTAATATACACAATCTTTGTGGATACGATACAACAACCCCTAATTACTTTTCAACACCTAGCGAACAAAGCCTCGCCCGACTAACTCAAACCAATAAACCCTGGTTGGGCGACCATGAAAATGTTTGCCACTGGAATTCTTTTCTTTTACCTCACCCTTGGTTTGCTGGAGCTCGCTGGGCTAGCATGCTAAATTTTTCCATCCTTAGCTTTGTGCTTTTTTCTTTGTTTTGTGCCTTCATTTTTGGTTTCTTGCAACATTTTCTGCATACTAACACACATATCAAAGAAACCAAAGATAGATGTAAATAATATGACATTCTATGAAAAGTTAGGGAATTCAATGATCGAAAACACAAAATAAAGCCTAAAAGTGCCAAATTTTTATGTGCAAAATTTGTCATGATTGGCATTTATTACTATCTCTAGGTAACTAGAGTCTACCCAAGAATAATCACCAGCGTATAGCACTACCATCAACATTTTTAATAAAAACATTTCTACGTCTGCATCATGAAATGAACCAATCTGATCAATAGGGAGAGAAGACGTACATGAAGGTTTGGTCCCTAATGACTGAATAATACAACCAGTCTCTTGCCCCCTTATCTCAGCAACCACAAAACCCAGGTTGAATTCTACACAAGCTAAAGAAGCAGCATGAATTATAGTTTTACTCACCAGCGAATCACCTTCATCGATGAAAGAAGCCAATCCCGACCCATAATTTCCAAGATACACATTCGAAGAAGGGATATGGCAGTTTGGTGCGTAGAGAAGGTATATAATTTAAGTATTCTCCACTCCCTCTACAGATGAAGACTCTTTGCAAGTAAGATCAAGAGCGTCGTTTGCATTTGGATTTCTAGATTAAATATGATAATATGCATGGGAAAACAATGGTGTACATGTAAAGGAAAAATAGAGAAGATAATCCCACAAATTAGGAGGCAATAAAAGTTAAAACAAAAAACAAGAGATCTGACGAACAAACCTAGAAAGAAGAAACAAGCATGGTGTAAAGAGTGATGAAAAAGAGACGTTGGAGGAAAAGCCTACCTTTTGTAGAATGAAACTTGAAAAAAGATTTAAAGGTAGCAAGGTAGTCATCTAATCAAAAGTGGTAAGGGATCAAAAGAATTTGAGTACCCTAGGTATGGAAATCATGCCCTAACTTATACCCCTAGAGCCACACATTCAGAAGGACGAGTGAAATGTTTCGGTGATGGGGGAAGCCTTTAATGCACATATTCCCCAATAACAATGCAACTAAACCAAGATGTTTCCATTTTTGAGCAAAAATAAAATGTCATTACTAGGAGTTGACCACGACTTCTAAGACTTCCTCGACTAATACTCAGCCCCCAAGCCTTGGGGGAAATTGTTCAGGGCCGACCAAAAGCCCAGGATACCAAAGGCCCAAACCAATAACAATCAAATTCAAACGACCCAAAGTGTAAAGCCATCACATGAGATATCAAAGTTACACTTTTTGATCTCAACTTTTTACTAGACTCGTTTTAAATTCTGAACTAACTTTGGCGTTGAAGTGCTAACCTTGAAGGTCCACCCCGCTCTGTTGTATCGGAGATCAGTACCACAGATTCAGGATTCAGCACTACCAGCGTATACCTATTTTTGGTTCCGAAACGAAAAATATTATAAAACATAAGTTAGTTGAGGTGAAAGATTTGTCATAAAATGTGGAATTTACAGCACGGTCCTTGAGCCACAATTCCTCTTAGTTGGATCTCCCAACCGAGGGAATATATGGTATATTTTTCCAAAAAAAAATTAGAGTGTTGCGCGCCCATAAATTATTCCTTGGATTTAGGTTAGTTGAGGTGAAAGATTTGTCATAAGATGTAATATTTGTAATATTGAAACCTCATCCTCCACTTACACAATAGAGCCAAACTAATGAACCCTAAGTCCTTAACTCAAACCACTCTCCCTTTTACACTTGCGCATATCCTTCCACTTCACCCAATCAACCTTATCCCCATTTTATGAACATCCCTTACCGAAACCACTTTTGCAGCCCAACTAGCTTCTTCCTGAACGAAATCAACATCTTTATAAAGAAAGAAAACTCATAAATATTAAGACCGATTCAACAGGACGACCCTCCCACCTAGACTAATAAACATATTCTTTCAGGAGGCGAGTCTCTTAGACACAACCTTAACAAGAGGATCTCATGTACCTATTTTCCTAGGATTAATACCAATTATATGCCCCAAGTATTTGAAAGTACGGGTACCATCCTTACAATGCAAGAAGCACTCCGCCATATCCAAAAAATCCCTCCCCCAAATTGACCACAAAAATAATTCCCTTAGCAAAATTAATCTTCAACCCTGAAGCAAGCTCAAAACTCCTAATGATTTCCTTAATATTCAATAGATTATCCATCAACGAAATACCAATCAAAACAATGATTTGCATGCTAAAGACGACACACCTTTAAACCGTCTAAACCCACCTTGAAACGCATAAAAGCACCAATCGAAACTACACTCTTTATAGGAGTAGGAAAGGCACCACAAGGTCCTCTTACTTAAGCCCCCTCAGAATATTAACCTACTTCACCAAGCATTCATATCCAAAACAGAGACACTACACATGACGACCCAAGCTCTAATCCAAGCCCACCACCTCACATCAAACCCAAATGTAATCAACATATACTAAAAAAATAATCAACTAACAAAGTTATATGCCTTCTCAAAATCAATGAGAGATGTGGTCCTATAGTCTCCCAAATTCTGAGGAGAATCCACCTTAGGAATAAGGGTGACAAAGAAAGACATCAAACTCTTTAAGAGAGTTGTGTTTTCAAAGAACTAATTAAATATCACATAAACCTTGACCTTCATAACATCTGAAAATTTCTTATGACAAAAGAAGTTGATTCCATATGAATCCAAAATCTTGAACCCAAATATTCTTGCAATCACCACATCCACCTTTGTGGGATAAAATCTGCTAGACACAGACCTTGCCTAGCCAGAAATATACACATCAACCAAGACCTTTCCTGAAGCATAGATGTAACCAGCATGCGCTCAACCCTCGAAGAATCCCAAACCACCAACTCAAAATTAAGATCACCTAACCAAATATTATTAAAATGGAAGGATTTAGGCCCCAAATTTGTGAAGGATACTTAACTACTAGCAATCAAAGACATCCATTATAGAAACCACGTCAAAATGCATAACAATTTTAGGAGATGATTGAATATGCTAATGTGGATCCCGCCTTTGATAAAAAAAAGATTTTGACTATATGAGTTTATGTTTAAGTTGTCGCCAACAACTCGTACAAAACGAGTTGTTGTTATTATAATCTCATTTTGATTCATTATGAGCGTATAACTTGTTTCTCCCTAACAAATGCTTTTTTCATTTAAATTAAAAATTATTTGTTCAATCTAGTAATGATAAAAAATAAAACCGGTTGAAAGGAAAAAATTAAAATAAGTGATTACGGATGATTGCTTTATTTTTATCAAAGACTAGTGGTCCATTTTTTATTTTTTTTAAGGAACCAAAATGGATTTCACAGTCTGATATACAATAATAATGGATCAATTTAGAGTGGTATACAAATATTAAGAATAATAATAAATAATAATGGATCAATAGCAACATAGAACTTTTTGATATATAATAATAATGGTATTTATAAGAAAATGGAAGTACAATATGAATAATATTAAGATGATTTCTAGTATAGTAATTGTGTGCCGTGATATTTTAACATTTTATTGATGAATATAACTTGATATTAATTAAGCTTAAAACATAATAGAAGTTGAGCAGGTTTGAAAGGACGGTTGTGGACAATCGATATGGTTGGATGCTGCGGCATCAAAGCATAAATGGATCTCAGCTAAATAGTTTGCATTAAAACATACAAGCAACGGTTCAACGTGAACATGCAATTGTATTGCATCAATAAACTCTTGAGGGTGACGAGGAGTTCCATTAGGTACGATCTTCTCAGCAGCAAGCATAGACATGAGATTGTTTTGGTTGTATAGGGTAATGGCATGGTTAAAGTAGTCATATTGTGAGAATGGTGAGCAGCTGCCATGCTTATTCCACTCATAACCCCAAAATCCCACATTAGTCTTGCCTTTCTCAATGTTAGGCCACACATTTTTTCTATATGCATGGTTAAAGTAGTCATAGTAGTCGAATGGATGAGCGGGTTGTGCAAGGAAAAGAGCTACCACTGCACTCAATATGCATATCCTCAACTTGCTAATCATTTTTTCTATATGCACAAACTATAAAAACCTGTGTTGCTAATTGAAAACTACATTGTATATATAGCATATCAGATGTATAGCATTCATAAATATGGACAAAATTAATTTATAAAAATATAAATATAAATCCAACAATCAATTTACGATATTACACATATAAATCGTATCTTTGCTTTTTCCTCTCTTAACTTTTATTTTTTATTTTCTTTTATTTTAGTCTATTTGCTACTACTTCATCATTTTTTGAGTAAAATTCCTACAAGTAGCGTTTATAAAAATGTAAAATGCAAAAATAAATTTATGATATTAGAAATGTTTATTGTATCTTTGCTTCTTTCTCTCTTACCTTTTATTTTTGTCAAGTTGTTACTAATTCATCATTTTTAGAGTAAAATCCATACAACTTGCATTGCTAAAAATGTAAAATGCAAAAATAAATTTGCGATTTTAGAAATATATATTGTATCTTTGCTTCTTCCTCTCTAACCTTTTATTTTTTATTTTCTTTTGTTTTTGTCAAGTTGCTACTAATTCATCATTATTAGAGTAAAATTCATACAACTAGCATTGATTAAAATGTAAAATGAATAATTAATTTACAACATTAGAAATATAAATTGTATCTTTGGTTCTTCCTCTCTTATTAATTCTCTTTTAGACAAATTCCTACTAATACCTTTTTAGAGTAAAATACATACAACTAGCATTGATTAAAATATAAATCCAACACTTAATTTACGATATTACAAATATAAATTGTATCTTTGCTTCTTCCTCTATTATCATTTATTTTTCTTTATTTATTTGTTTTTTCTAAAGTGGGTAATTAACTCACTTTTAAACAAATTTCTACTAATTCATTTTTAGAGTAAAACTCATACACCTAGCATTGATTTAAATGTATAATGCAACAATTCGTTTACGATATTAGAAACATATATTATATCTTTGCATCTTCCTCTCTTATCTTTTATCTTTTTTCTTTATATTTTTTGTCAAGTTACTATTAATTCATTTTTAGAGTAAAATTCATACAACTAGCATTGATTAAAATGTAAAATGCAACAATTAAAGTCCTAATAATTATTAAAATGGAGATTGCAACAACTAAGTTGGTACTAATTACAAGCAATAGTAAAATAATATAAATAGTTATTAAATAATTTGAAAAATTAAGAATTTTTTTAATTGACAAAATTGAAAATGTCAAGATATTTAGGAGTATGGTAATAAAAATTGGACCGGTCGATCGACTGGTTTACACGACTTTTGTCAAGCTTATTATGTCAAATAAACTATCGTGGAAAAGGACTGGGAAATAAAGAGGAAAATCTGATAAATATCGGGAGTGAAGGGAAAATCAAAATTTTTGACAATTCACGAGTTTAATTGTAGTTGTCTTCTGTATACGTACTAAAATAAAATTGTATGGGTTAGTGTGAGGAACACGTCGTAGAAGGTCTAGAAAAGCTTGTGATGTTGTTGGTCGTATAGATATTTGTACTTGTGGTATGTACAATAATGTATATTTCGCTTGTGCTATGGAGAACGAGATTGGGCTTTACGTTACAACGTGCAAAAACTATTTGATCTCTCTTAACCCCGGGGTCAAAGCATTTATAGACTTAACGTTTGGAAAAAGTTATTCCTAAAGAACAAATCCCCTGACTTAACTGTTTGGCTAAATGGTGAGGGTTGGTGAAAATTTGTCCTCCCCTTAATAGGACATGTCGTTGCCTTCCTAGACGAGTTAGTTTTGTGGTTACCTCTCCATACACGTGTGTTGAGACGTAATTCTGTGCTCGAGAAAGATGAGATGATCTATGTCCAAGGTGTATTGGCCGAATTAAGTGAACTTAAGTGGTCGCCATGTGTTTCACCTTTTCATGCCCAATCTCCTCCCGTGTTATTCATGGGCTGAGTATGCTATGGACTAACCTATTTGAGACAAAATAGGTTATTCTAGTTCATAGCCCCTCAAACATGTAGTCTAGAAGGTCGATATGATTAATTAAAGACATATATGTTCACAGTTCCTCAAACACGAGACCTAGAAGAGTGATGTAATTTTATGCGAAGTAGTCACATCTGTCGTACCTCAAAAAATGAGAACGACCTCGCAAAGCACAATCGAACACCCGCGAGATGGAATTAATAGAGTCGTCACCGATCTTTCTTTATTCCCATAGAGGGAAAGAGAAAATATCAAATAAAACCCCTAAAAAAAGACAAGGATATGGTCATCGCAACCAATATCTGAGTTCGGATGTCGGTTACGCAAAGGAAAGGTATTATCACCACTCACGTCTGTTGTACTCAACGGGAACCATTTAGTTAGTGTCGAATGAATGTTAGCTTACGTTAATTTCTAATCTTCGATCTACTTATTTAAGTGGGAAAAGAGAGAGAAGAGAAATGTTTTTTAGATTTTTATCAAAGAGAAAGGGGACCTAAAGGTTTTTATTACTAATGGGCTCAACAAGACTTTGCAATCTCGTGCCTACGTATCCTCATAGTGCAATGAGGAACTCAGAGCCTTCGTAGTTCGGGCACTACGATGAAAAAAGGGAAATGTTGAATACAGAAATGGTAGCTCGCCGAGGATTATGGCCCTTGTGCCTACGTACTTTCATTGTGAGATGAGAGCGTCCGTAGTTCTGGTTAAAAAGGTTTGTTTGATGGTCAATTTTAGCGAAAGATATTTATTCGCATTCGACAGAAAACACTGCTTTACCCAAAACAAGTAAGGGGCGGACGTTTGCGTCACAACAAAATGGATTTACAAATCATCATTAGCGGGAAACACCTCTTATCTCAACTCAAGTAGTTTATGGGCGAAGCAATGATTTGCTCATCTCAAGACACAATATCATTCGTTTATTAAAAAGTTATAGGATTATTCGCACGACGGAAAGAAAAGATAATTTTATTGGTTGATGAATTTTAGGTGAATGACAAACGTTTGATGAGAATCAATTGTTCAAAGAGTTATGCCAGAATGCTAGATCCCAACGGCCTTTATTCATTCAAGTTGTTATAAAAAATTAATTGATGGACAATGAATATTTGATAATAATAAATCGTTCAAAGAGTTATACTAAGATGCTAGATCTTAACGGCCCTTATTTGTCCAAGTTGATATTAAATGTTTCAAGGAACAAAAGAAAAGAATGACCGGCTATCCCAAAGTGTTAGACTTGAGACTAATCATTCGAGGGTTTTGCAAGAATGCTAGATTCCAATAGTCATCTTCTTACTTATTTATTGAGAAAATAATTTTAACATTATTATGACATAGGTCAACGTTTTATTAAGAAAATGCACTCGATGTCGATCATGGTTTATTCATAATTAGGGTTTAAAGTGATCGGAAAGGTTGATGGCGATGCTTGAAGCAATCGACTTACAAGTTGCGTGTTTTAAAAGCGCTTGATGTTGAATCAATAATAAGTTTAAAAAAGGGTTTGTCAATGGGGTGAAGTTGGATAGTGATCGATTAGCATTGAACTAATGTTTTTGAAAATGGATCTTGGTGTTTACCAAGTCTTGTTTGATCTTGAAAGATTGATTTTAATATTTTTGTTTTAAGTTAATGTATTAATTTCTATCCTATTATGGAAAATACAATGAAGATTACACATAAGGGTGGGGGGGCTACATCGAGGTATACAAGGGATATGCATAGGATAACAAAATAACTATAGTCCTTTTCCTCGAACTTAAACACAAATAACCTAAAAGTAGCAATCAATGGTCACAAGTATGTATCATACATTATAAAGATAATCACTTAAGCACAAGGTAAGCATTAAGACATGGTATCAACATATGAAAAAGGCATTATTCAAACAAGCAAATAACTCAAGTAAACTAGGGTTTCAAATCATATGAATGACTATTTCTAAACAAACCCTAAAATCACCCCAAGCATGGTAAGAACTTCAACAACAAGACAAACATATCAAACATTAAGCGAAAAGATCATATTCATCAAAGCAAAACCCTAACACTTAAACAAAGTACAATATTCATATGTGGATAAGTCATACCAATATAAATGCAAAGAAACATTTCACAAAAATTTATCAAGATATGAGATTAGACAAAGTATAACGTCAACATGATTTTTATCATTAGAGCATGGGAAAAGGGAAACAAACAAAACCTCAATCAAGAGATAAACCAAAGAAACATCAATTAACATGATAAAATAAATAATCATCAAATAAAGAAATAAATATTTTTTAAGGTTTTTTTAATAAATATGAAAAATAAAAAATGATAAAATACAAAAAAACTTAATAAAGATAAAATATATTTTTTGGTTTTTTAATATTTAGACTAAAATAAAAAAGAAAAAGAGATAAAATAATGAAGAGAAAAAAATACAAAATAAATAAGTGAAATGAAAGGGGAATAAGAAAAAGAGAAAGAGGAATAAAAAGAAAAGGGGTCGTTGGGTGTTGAACATGCGCCCCCCAGATACACAGCCTAAAATCCTTGCCAACTGAGCTATTTATGGCTTGCAAACATTTCACACCAGATAATAATATATTAAAATTAAATTTTAAAAATGAAAAACACATACTTCATCTTCTTCCTCGTGTCGATACTGTAACTTTTATTTAAAAAAAAAACACTACTTCCTCATTTTTGTACCAAATGGGACAAGTAGATACACTATTCTGCATAGAATTTCATTTTGTACCAGATGAATCCTAAAATTTCAAAAAAAAATTAAATGACATACATCAACAATCAATGGAAAATAGCTTAGGGGTTTCATTCCTCGTGTCTAAACTAACATAATGATAACAAAAATGAGTGAAAATGATGCTTAAATGGTAGAGTTCAAAATATGAAAAATTTACCAAACGAAGTGTGTCTGTTGCACCTTCAAATGCACTTCCAGATGAGAAATGAAGATCCCTCTAGATTCCTTGATTTCCCAGGAGTGAAATGGTGTGATTAGAATCACTTGAAACCTTCTAAATTGTTCCGACCGAATCCAATTGCAACGATGAAAAAAATGAGTTGTGGTTATGGTGTTTGAGGTGTTTTTGGTATGGTTTGATGCATACAGAAGCTTTGGTGAGTTTTTTGAAGTGTTTTTGATGAAATGCTCTCTCTTTTCTCTTGCTTGTGAAATGATCTCATGAGATTTGATCTGCATTTGTAGAGGCCTTTGAAGTAGGTTAGGACTTGGCTTTGATCATATCAAGGTTTGAAGTTTGTCTTCTAATGATCCATTTTCACAAAAGTGCCAACTTTGGTTCTATGCAACAAGGCATTGATGTAGCATGGTTTTTGTAACGTGTATCACTTAACTTCGTTGATTTTCATTGTGGTTGCGAATCACTATCAATGGTGTACAGTTCGATTCATTTTTTATCCTATTCAGCTGTTTAAGGAAGGGAAATAGATGTCTCCAATTAACCCTGCTTGCTAATTGAGTTTCAAGAGTCTTTATGCTATCATGACATTGGGGGTCCGGGGTTAAATTACACAACGAGAAGTTGTCAATTATCCATTTTGTATGTGGTTATCCACATGTTATAGTTTCAGGATCATTGCTTAAATACTCTGTATTGATTCGTGTTTGTCTGTAAATGGGAGAAGTTTGTTTATGATGTCTTTGACAGAATGAGAGAGAGCTTTTGCTGTTTTTGGTTTCTTGATGTTTTTGGTAAGGTCAGGGACCTAAGGTTTTTAGTGGATTGTGCTCGCTAAGATTTGTTGCAAATCTTATGCCTATGTATTCCCTGTTATGAGGTATAGGGAAATCAAAGCAATCGTAGTTCCTCCTAATCTAAGGGAGAAACAGGTGTTTTTTGTTGTATCTCGTTCAAAGCCCAAGATGTGAAGCTAAAAGGTTGTTTGACTGTATCTTGTTCAAATCCCAAGATATAAAGCTAAAAGGTTTGACTGAGAGAGAATTTGTCATCTATAAAGGGAGAAATCTCTGTTGGGGAAAATCATTATACAAAGCCTAGGAAGAGGCTATTTCTGTTAGGGAAATCATTATACAAAGCCTAAGAGAAGGCTACGATTTGACTGATCCCACTGGGAAAAATCCTTATAAAAAGCCTAAAAGGAGGCTAAAAGACTGATGAATGACTCAACAAAAGAGTGTTTTTATTTGGTGTCTTGTACAAAACCCAAGATGGAAGCTAAAAGATTGTTTAAACTCAACAAGAGAGTGTTTTTTGTATCTTGTACAAAGCCTAAGATGAAGGCTAAAAGACTGTTTAAACTCAACAAGAGAGTGTTTGTGTATCTTGTACAAAACCCAAGATGGAGGCTAAAAGACTATTTAGACTCAACAAGAGAGTGTTTGTGTATCTTGTACAATGCCCAAGATGGAGGCTAAAAGACTGTTTAGATCACCCTTCTGCAATGAGGGAGATATGATCCTTCTTGCAAATCCATCAAAACTTGAATTTTGCCTTGGCCTGACTTGAAATTTAGGTCACCCTTCTGTACATATGGGGTGATTTTGATACACGGATGTATCACTATCCTAGTGGTAGCAGCACGCATGTGTTTGGTTGGAGGGCATGGGTTTAACACCCACCCAGACCATTTTTTATTTTCACTATTATTTTGCTATTTTTCATATTTTTCCTAAATTTCTTAATTAATATCAAAACTAATTTCTCCCTCATTTTTAATTATTTTTTATTGATTCTCTTTTTAAAAATTCACTAAAATATTGAAATATTTTATTCCAAGAAAAAATTGAATTTATATTATTTATTTAATATAGTTTCAATTTTTGTAAGTAATTTCATTTTATTTGTTTCAAACAGTTTTTAAATGAAATTCTCACCTTGATTTTTCAAAACCAATTCGATTTCAAGCTTTTATGTGATTAAACTTGATTTTTCAAAATATATTTCAAAGCTTACCACTTGTTTTTGAATATATTTGTTATTTTATATTTAATTTCCTTTGAAAATTATTTTTTAAAATTCAAATTAGGGAATTCTCTTAATTTTGATTTTTCAAACTTCATTTGAATCACTTTTGGGCCTCTTGATAGAGTGTAAGTCCCACACCTTTGTAAATAAACCTTTTTGGGCCTCAGTTAATGATTAAGTCCCGATACGATTTTAAAAATCTCGGTGCGATCGCCATTTTGAAAACAATTTTCATCTGGGCCTCCATTTGGTTGTAAGTCCCATTTTTCTTCTTTTTCAAACACTTTTGGGCCTCTAATAGAGTGTAAGACCCATCCTCTTTGAAAATACAATAATTTGGGTCTCAGTCATTGTATAAGTCCCTCTGTGGTTTTCAAAACTATGATGCGATTGTCTTCTTTTCAAAAGAGATCATTTGGGCATCTCATTGAGTATAAGCCCCAAACTTCCTTTTAAATAAAATTTATTTTTTATTTAAATTCCAAATTCAAAGTTTTATTAAAACTTTCTTCAATTTCTTGAAAAAAAAACCATATAGTTGTAGTTAAAATGCTTGGGCTTGCAAAACTCTAAGTTCCACTATCCCTTCAATACATACTTGTTTATATATTTCATCTGTATATATATGGTTGTACATGCTTGCTTAGAGTTTTCCCCAGCAGTTAGGTCTAGATTTAGGTCAAACTAGTGGTTACTTTTTCAACACAATCAAAACTAGTTCCCCATAGGATATTCAAGACCAGTCTTGCCTCCTCTTGGAATTATACAATATGGAACAGAAAAAGGCATTATTCTCGGTAAAACTATTCTCAAGACTGTCCAAACTTAGAAACATATGTATACAAGAAATTCATTTCCCTATAGAGGATTAATTCCTGGTGAAACCTCTTTTGAATTTCTTCAAACTTTAGAACTGTTCAACAGAAAAAGGATTAATTCCCGGTGAAACCATTCTTGAAATGTTCTTAGGTTTGGACCCACAGGCTTCCTAAAAGCATCCCCAGCTTCGTCTTGGGATTAGTACAAGGACCCACAGGTTCCCTAAAAGCATCCCTAGCCTCCTCTTGGGCTTAGTATAAGGACCCACATGCTTCTTAAAAGTTCTCAGCCTCCTCTTGGTCTTAGTACAAGGACTTAATGCCCTCCTACAGGTATAGGACAGAGCTTAGTTATCTCTAGTAGTTCAATCCTCCAAGAGAGCCAGAATCCTAAATATCATTGTAGGGTTAATCTTCATCCCTTAAACTCTCAGCCTCTTCTTGGGCATTATACAAAGATCTCTCTTTACAACCATAACCTACCACTTATTGAGAGATTTGGACAGTCTTTGCCTCCTCTTGGGCATCATACAAAGATCATTCTCCAACTAAGAGTCAACCTCTTTATACTAGTCGGCTTGGAAAGTCTCATCTCCTCTTGGACCTCACCAAGAAAATCCCGCAAAGCATAGGAAAAAACCCTGATCATTTCACTAATCTCCAGCAGAGTTAAAACCTCCATAAGTTTTCAAACTCAATAGTTAACCTTCACCTTAAAAATCTCATCTAGTGTCAATTTACCATCAATAAAATCCTAACAGAATCAGAACCTTAAGGCACATGATATTTCAACTCTTCTTCAATCCACAGCAAGAGTTGATTCCCAAACACATATTGGACCTGTCTCTGGACTTCAATAATCCTCAGGCTTCATGTAAGAATTTCCCCAACCAGCCTCCTCTTAGGCTTTATATAATAATTTTCCTCAGTAGAGTCAGCCTCAATCTTGGGCTTTGTACAAGACAGATAAAACCTCCCAAGTGAAGTCAATCTCTTTTCAGCCTCAATCTTGGGCTTTGTACAAGACAGATATAAAACTCCCTTAGTAGATTCAACCTTTTAGCTTCAACCTCGGGCTTTGATTAAGGCACACAAAAATCAACATCCCCTCAGATGAGTCCACTCTGCAGGAGGATATTTCCTATATACATCACATCTCAAAACAAACAAACAAAACCTTTTTCCCATATAATTGTTGTAAGGGGCACACTTGTTTATTCAAAATCCAAGCTGGAGTCCTTTTCTTAACCTTGTCAAAAATCATCTTTCATCTAACAGCTGTAAGTGGCAAGCCTCTGGATTATTTACACCCATGCTAATGTCCCTCTCTTTGCATGAAAGATTCATAAGGAAAAATGGCATTACCTAATACTTAGTTAAAGTTTCTTCCTTCATGACATCACCCTTATAAAGGAAACTATGGCATTTTTGGATTCAAATATCCCAGTTAAAGTAATTTTCCCTTATAATCAAGTACCCAACATTCTGTGTTGAATACGTGAGAATTCTCCCTTTAAAGATGAAAAATTCTCTCTTAGTCACACTTTTAGCTTCAATCTTGGGCTTTAAACAAAACACAAATACTTAAACAGCTTCCATCTTGGGCTTTAAACAAGACACTAAACATCTTTCCTCCCATAGAATAGGAGGAACTACGATTTCTCTGATTTCCCAGCTTTCTTATGGGAATACGTAGGCATAAGATTGCGAAATCTTAGCGATCACACAAATAAAAAATCTTAGGTCCAATACCTTACCAAAAACAACAGAAAACCCGAAAACAACAAAAACACGCTCTCAACATTCCCAAAGGAGAAACTTTCCCAACCCATGATAGACATGTGCTTAGTATCTGATCTTGTTATGCCTGCTAAGTTTAAAACTCTAGAATTTGTGAAGTACATGGGTCATTCTTGTCCAAGGGCTCATTTGGTCATGTATCTTCGTAGGATGACTGCTTATACCAAAAATCAGAAGCTACTTATCCACTGTTTTCAGGACAGCTTGAGTGGAGCATTACTCCAATGGTATATGGGTCTTGAACAAAACTCCATTCACTGCTTCCAAGATCTTGTAAATGCCTTCATGAAGTAGTGTAAATATAATCTCGACATGGCTCCCTATCGCCGCCAGCTACAAAATATGACTCAACATGAGAAAGAATCTTTTAAGTAGTATGCTCAGCGTTGGAGTGAGTTGGCTTCCCAGGTTGAACCTCCCTTGACTGAGAAGGAACTAACTAGAATGTTCATGGATACCCTGTCTCTATTCTATTGAGAGAAGATGATTGGAAGTGTTTCCTCCAATTTCACTGATTTGGTTACTATTGGCCAAAGACTCGAGGAAGGTCTTAAGAAAGGAAAAGTGTCCAAGGCTGCTGAATCTTCCAATGCTGTGAAAAAATCCTATGGGAACTTTCAGAGGAAAAGGGAAGATCAGACTAATGTTGTTATGGTTGAAGTGAGAAGGCCTCATCCCCAACTTCAATAAGCTATTCACCCTACTGTTGTTGTTGTTACTCCCGTTGTTACTGCTCCACGACCAGTTCAAGCTTCTCAACATTCGGCTGCAGGACAAAACCGGTACCGTAATAGGAATCAATTTGATCCTATACCCATGACATACACTGAGCTTTATTCTGATATGGTTCAACAATGTCTAATTACTACAAGGTCTATCCCTCCTCCTCCAAATCCTCTTCCATCCGGCTATAGGGCTGATCTTCATTGTGAATACCATCAAGGTGGTGCAGGCCATAACTTGGAAGGTTGCTTTGCATTCAAGGCTAAAGTACAAGAGCTGATGAGAAACAAAATCCTATCCTTTAAAGACAATCCAGATGTCCAAAGAAACCCTGTACCGGGGCATGTCAAGTGAAGCTTCAGTCGACTTCAACTTGGTTACTTCTTGAAGACAAGATAACTCATCCTTGTGTTTAACTAGTCATTGGGGCCTTGTTTCTTGTTGTTTGCATTTTCCTTATTTGTACTAGTTGTTTGCTTTCAACTATGTTTTCACTTTCGTGATTAATGAAATGAGCATTGCAACTTTTGATTCAATTCATTTGTGTTTACTATTTACATCTTTATGCTTTCTCTTGCAAAATATTTTATCTCTTTTCCACTTTCTTTATGATTATGCAAAGATTGGAGGGAGGATGATGAAAACATTATATCCATAATTGTTGTGGTATGCTTTCGATTAAACCTTGCCGAGGATGTAAGGCATTGTTTCAATTCCCAAACACTAGAGAAATAAGGAAGATAATCCCTCGTTAACCCTTCGAGCCTAGAAGTAGGAGTTTTCTTTCCTTACACAAACACAAAAAAAACCTTAAATATCAACCTTGGGGCAAGGTAGTTCTCAGTTTAACTTGGTTATGCATTCGAATACAAGCGCTTCATGCAAGACACAAGTCAGCTCTCTCAAATTAAATGACCTCAAAAAAAAGAAGAGGTCTCAAAACCTCAGGAAAGACAAGAAGAGGTCTCAAAACCTCAGCAAAGACAAGAAAATTTCTCAAAACCTCAGCAAATGACAAAGAAGAGGTCTCAAAACATCAACGAAAACAAGAAAAGGTCTCAAAACTTCAGCAATAAAGGATAACCAAATTCTGCAAGGGAGTAATGACTACAAAGGTATCTGTTTCATAGTCAACTGTCATCAATTCATTTCCTAACCTACGGGAACCTGAATGTATAGCTTGAGTTAACTGAGCATAGGATTGGAAGTTCATCATGAAGATTGGGTGGGTCACAAATAAACTTTGAGCCTTTATCTTTTGTTTCATAAACCGTGAACCAAGCCACGTTATAACCCTTAAAAGACCTAATTGAGGTAAGGTTATTTTGAAAGCATACTACAGCAAGGTTGCGTAAACTAACTCCCAAAGATCTTTGCAGATCATTTGTTTTGGCATCATGCCCTTCACTTTCAAATGTCTTAAACCGTCGTGTTCAGACCAGTGACTCATTTTATTTTGTATCTTCCACACAAAAAAATGATTGATTTCAAAAGTTGCAAGAACTTTAAAATTACCATGTTTGTACAAAAACTTTTGTTTGCAAACTGGATTTCCTCTCAAGGAATCTTCAAACAATTAAGAAACTTGGTCGGTGATCCTATCAGGGGCAAGTTCTTTCCATAATCTCGTTGAAGAATCAATGCAAGATTTGTTGTTCAGGGGCAAGTCCTTCTCAGAATTGGTTTATTCATAAAATCTTTCAAGACTCGGACCGGGGCAAGCTTTCTAAAGAGCACCGTGAAACAGTCAATTTCAGAATCAGACAAACTGAAGCAATGATCAGTTCATCTATAACAGTCAGTTAATCTGGGGCAGTTTATTTGAAAAATCCCATGCAACTTTCCATGCTTTTTACAAGGATCATCACTTGATACAGTTTACTAGTGTGGCAGAGATGTGTTCAGTAGCATCTCTAGTCCCCAAGCAGAATGGTAGTGATCTCCGTGTTAAGGAATCAGTCTTCCAGTCTTGTCTTCTCACCAAAAGAGTCAAGTTGTGTCGTCTGCATTCGCATGGCATAATTCATATACCATATCCATAGCATGAGTGTTTCATCCTCATTTGCATTTCACCCGAGGTTGTGTTGTTATCCGCATTTTACCTTGTGGTCAAAGTCCATAAACAAAATGTTATCCGTCCTTTCATTCAGTGTCATTCCTGAATGTTGTCGTTTCTTTGAGCATCTAGTCCTGTTGTTGGATATTTCCTCTCATTTCAGTGTTATTCCTGGATCTTCATATTCTTTCACTCCAGTGTCATTCCTAGACGCTTGTCTCTTTCTCACTCCAGTGCCATTCCTGGATGTCCGTCTTTTGTGATCTTCAGTGCCACTCCTAAAAACCTTATCTATTCTTTCTGTACCATTCCTGAAAGTCTTATCTGTTCATTCAGTGCCATTCCTGGATATTTTTCTCCTTTACATTCAACGCCATTATTGGATGTCTTTCTCACTTTGCATTCAGTGCCATTCTTGGATGTCTTTCTCCCTATCATTCAGTGTCATTCCTGAATATAGTGATTTGCCTTTACTTTCAGTGCCATTCCTGAAAGTTCACAGGCACTCAATGCGGTGATTCCTTTATCCAATGCCTTCTTGGATTTCACTTTTATTCGCATTCATCCAATGCTTTCTTGGTTATTGAGATGCATTCTTGGGTATCTCCTTGTCCATATTCGTTCAATGCTTTCTTGGAAATTGTGGTTTATCCAATGCCTTCTTGGATTTCACCTTTTGTCTCATTTGCGTCTAATGCCTTCTCAGATATTGTGGTTATACCTTTCATCTAAAGCCATTATTGGGTGACTGGTTCCTTTTCACCCAATGCTTTCTTGGATCTCTACCTTTCTCATGTTTATCTAAAGCCATTATTAGATATTGTGATATGTACCTTTCGTTCAAAGCCATTATTGGATGACTGGTTACTTTTATCCAATGTTGTCTTGGATCCTTTGCTTTGTTCACTTTTATCTAAAGCCTTTATTAGATATTGTGATTTATACCTTGCATTCAAAGCCATTATTGGATGTCTGGTGTCCTTTTATCCAATGATGTCTTGGATCCCTGTTTGTTTACTTTTATCTAAAGCCATTATTAGATATTGTAATTTGTACCTTGCATTCAAAGCCATTATTGGATGTCTGGTGTCCTTTTATCCAATGCTGTCTTGGATCCCTGTTTGTTCACTCTCATCTGATGCCTTTTCACATATTGTGATTTGTACCTTTCATTCAAAGCCATTATTGGATGTCTGGTTTCTTTTGTCATCTGTTTGTTTTTCCGGATGTGCCTTCCTCTGTCTTTTCTGGCTTTTCTTGAAGATCCCGTTTGAACTCTTCAGTATAAGAAAATCCCAGAAAATCTTTTGTTGATGTCTATCCTCTTATTTCAGATTGATCCCCAGTGGAGATCATGTCTTCTTTCTGGTCTCATGCCCAGTAAGAATGTCTTTTATTTCCCCAGCGTCATCCTGTCACCTATATATGTATCTTTCGGTCACTTATAAACTTGTCGACCATTTCCCTGGATCTTTCCCCAGTGGAGAACACCTCTCTGGATCCTATCTCCAGCAAGGATCTATGAGGTTTCCCCTCAGTTTTATTTTTCTATCTCCAGTGTTTCCTCAGAGTCTCCCCAATGAGTCTCTTTTATTGGTCAGTCAGTATCCCCGGTAAGTCTTCCTGTTGGATATTAACCTGCATCCCTTCCTAGTAAAGCTCACCTGTAGTTGTTTTCTTTGGAGTCTTCTTTGTCTGCATTTTTGCACTATCATATCATCATACTAGTAGTTCATAACATGTGAGTATTTGCATGTCTTTTGTTTGTCCTTAACATCTACATTCCATCTAAGGGCAAAATTTTTGGTTTGCTATATTTAAATATCTTTCACGTTGATGTGTCATCCGGTAAAGTTATTTAAATAGGGGCAACTGTTGTACCTCAAATTTTACCCCTTAGATGTCATAGCATTTTGCACTTACATTTAGGTCTCATTCACCTGTGCATTGTTAACTAACCCATATCTTTGCCAGTTTGTTTCTTTTGTGAAAATCAGGATTGACCCGAGAAAGAAGACAGGTGCAATAAATCAAGTTCATGTGTGTCGAGAAATAACAAGCATTTTATGGATTTTATTTGAAAAGAAAAGAAAAGAAGAAATGAAAAGAAAAAAAGAAGAAATGAAAAGAAAAAAAGAAGAAAAGAAAAAAAAATGAGTACATGGCGCCCACCACCATTAAGGTGGCGCCTGCCATGTGTGAATTAAGGGTGGCACCTGCCACAAAAGGAGTATGGCGCCTGCCATGACTCCTGCTTCCCAAAAAAATAAATAATGGTGTGTTTTATTTTAAGTTAAGCAAGTGCAAGTGGCTTCAGTTCATCATGAATAAAACTTTCAAAACTTTAACTTTTATCTGATTTCAAAACTTTGAAAATACTATCTTTGTCGTACTCATACTGTTCATTTAATTTCAATCCCTTTCAACTTGTTGTTTATAAGCTACCATCTCCATATTCCAAAGGAAAGTCTCTCTATTGACCGCAAGGTCATAGATAGCTCATTACCCTTTTGACCTAGCCTTAGGCTTGGAGTCGCCGGACTTCGCGTAGGCGTCTTGCTGTCAGACCCTACCTTTTTCCCATAAACACATTCTTCCCTGTTTTAACTTAAACCTTTGGAGTCGCCGCACTCCGCGTAGGCGTCTTGCTTTCAGACCCTACTTTCCCTTGGAACCTTGACCACAGTCAAGAGTTCCTCACCCCTTTGAGGGGAACTACGAATGCTCTGATTCCATTCCCGTCAGGATACGTAGGCACGAGATGCGATGTCTTGGCGAGCATATTTAGTGTAAATACCCTAGGACTTTTATCTTAGCACATTTCCCTTTAACAAGAAAACGTAACATAACACAAACATAAACAAGTGGTTCCTGTAGAGTATTATAGATACTTAGGGTGCTAATACCTTCCTTTTGTATAACCAACCCCCGAACCTTAGATCTCTGAGTTGTGTTTCTACATAGCGCACTTAGGGTTTTTCGATCTTTACCCTTTCCTTTGGATAAATCAAAGTTCGGTGGTGAATTTCAAAAATGTGTGATTCAAGTTAACTAATAGCTTGATTTCCGATTCTCACCGCAACACATATTCAGAATCCTTGGAGTTTTTCCAAGCAGGATAGGGTTTTGTTTTGTAAAAAATGATGGAAAAATGAGGAAGAAAACGTGAGTTGAAAACCTGGCCATGGGAGAGTTAGGGCTCAAGGAGAGAGAAATAGAAAAGAAAGAAAGGTGAGGAATAAGAAGATGAGGTGGAGGCGAAGTGGAGGTGACATGGCGCTGAGTTGGCCATTTTGATGTTGTTTTAAAATATAAATTTTTAGAGGTAGATATATTAATGGATGAGATCATAGAACCGTTGGTCCAGAAGGAGGGTTTGTGTGTGTTTTCAAGCGAGAGGACTGGGGTTCGAATCCCCGTCGCCCCAATCCTTTTTATTTTTCTGAACTTCAAGTAGTTATAAAATATATATTCATGTTCCCACATGTTTTCACATAGCTCGGTGGTGAATCTTTAAAAAGATTTGTGATTCAAGTTTAATCAATAACTTGATATCCAATTCTCACCGCAAGAATACCCCTAACCTTTAATCAATTCTTCAATTTGTATATAAGATATTAAGTCCACATCCCAATCCCAGTTCATTTTGGAAACAAGCTCATCAACATACGACTTGAATAAATGATGTACTAAATGTCCTTGATGGTGTACTCTATGTCTGACAACTTGGAAAAGATGGCCTACAACAAAACATAAACAAATAAAAAACATTATCAATTAAAGGACCAAAACATTAACAAATCAGGGACTACAACACAATAACACTTCATGGACCACAACATAAACAAATGACAAACATAAAACCTGTAAGGGACCATAACATTATCAAATCAGGGACCATAATATAAATAAATCACAAACATAAAACCTATAAGGGGCTACAACATTATCAATTCAGGGACCAAAGACATAAACAAATAAGGTCATATCAACATTGACAAATCACAAACACAATTTTTTTTTTCAGAATGAGTGATGGATACAACAACCCTACGTAAAATCATTTTTTAGAATCATTATTACCTTCAACACGCAACTTAAACGAATTAAATCAACTTAAACGAATCAGATCAACTTAAATGCCCAACATGGTATAAACGAGAATGACATTTCAGAATAAGCGATGAAGACAACAACCCTGAGCAAAATCAGATTATGGAAGAACATACATACCTCGAAATGTAACTTGGGATTTCCATTTTAGAGATGAGCAACAAAATCGATCAACGAGTAGACTGAAAATGACAATTTCAGAATTTGTACTTAGGGTTCATCTTCGCATTTTAAACTATGAGAGAAGAAGAGATTTTCTGAAGAATTTTTTTAATGTTTTACTTATTGTGATTTTTAGTTAGATGCTTTATAAAAATAGAATAGATAATTGAATTATTATTAAATTTAATGAGATAATATAATTTTAAATGGAAAAAAATTTAGTGGAAATAGATTTGGGTAAAGAGTAAATGACACGTCATCATAAATAGCGCCACATCATTAAAAATACGACCCAAGTTGGAGAGGGGACTAAAATCCAACACAAAACATGTAAAAGGGACCAAAATCGTGGTTTTTAAAATGGGGGTATCAAAAACCAAAAAAATTAAAAACAGGGAGACCAAATTTGCAATTAAGCCTTTATTTTAACAAGGGGGAGTAGTAGTTGATGCGTATTTTTTCGCAAGTGTACGAATGCGTCAGAGTAATATAAAAGATTATCGTATCCACAGAGACCAAGTGTCAATCTATCGCTATCTATTGTTAAGGTGTGTATCTAAAGTGATTGAAAATAGTAGTTTTGAAGAGTGCACGGTAGTAAATAAAGTAATTAAAATTAATTGATAAAGACAGGTTCGAATGCAATTCACACAACCAATTGATAATCCAAGTACTTGCTAATAGAACTACTTACGGGCAATATCTTCTACTTTGAAAATAACTAATTTGACAGGAACTGTCGCTTTCGCGTATTCAGAACCGAGTTGTACCCCCTAATCAAACCCTCTTATTGTCACGGATAAAAAGGCGCGCATTCCGTTAGAGTAGTAAACCTATTTTTAAGAAATATAGTATCTTGACCAAGTTGAAAAGTATTTTAACCTGGATTTTCTAAAAAAAAGAGGTTCTTACGAACCAGACTTTAAACTTCTTAACGCGTCCGAAAATGGTTTTAAAATCTCTTTTCCTTTTAAATTAAAAACTCCTAATAAACTAAACAAAGCGCTTTCGCTGTTTTTGAAATAGTTAAAAACAATTAAGTTTAGATAGGCGTTGGACGACTTTCGATCTTACCCAACGGAATTTAAGAACAGGAAAACTTATATTGAAAGTTAAAATAGCCCTTAAGTGTTTCCACTAAAAATTGTACAGATTATCGGTTCAGTTATGATCTTCACATTCTAACCTTTATAAAATTAGCCAGACATGGTAAAGTAAAAGTTCATTTTTAGATTTTTCATAAAAAATGTATTTAAGTGCGAGTGCGGAAAGTAAATGAAAGTAGTGCGAGTGCGGAAAGTAAATGAAAGTAAAGCAGTGCGGAAAATAAATGAAATTAAAAGACAGTGCAAGAAATAAAGTTGACAAAAGGTAAAGTAATAAAAACCTGCTCCAATCGGAGTGGTTGAATAAAATGCGAACTGAAAGTAAAATGGCGGCAGGATTAACTTCCTTCCAGAGTGCTCCAAGACTCAATCTCACAGGCTCTTACAGACTCGATCTCTCGAATGTAGTAACACCTCGATATGAAGCGATTACCACTATTACACTGATATATGCTTATGAACAACTAAGCTTGGATGAAGAAAAACGAAAATCTAAAGTCCTATTTATAGGCAAGGAAACATGTGGAAAAGACAAGGATGCCCCTAGCATTTGAATTTGGGCGGGAACTTGTTTTGCTCTTGTGGCGCCCGCCACAACACCATGGCGCCCGCCATGAGTGTAAAATTGCTTGGGCAGTTGGAGATCGTGGGGAAAAATAGTTGGGAGGAGTTTGAGACATGCCCACGTCATGGAAGACCCTGTGGCGGCCGCCAGAGTGGATGCCATAAGTGCAAAATGCTGATTTTCTCTATTTTAGCTCATTTCGGCTCCTTTTTCGCTCCTTTTCTCGCTCGGGGCTCCGATTAGACTAAAAACCTGAAAACAAAGAAAAACATAATAATAACATAATAAAATGACATTAAAAGACTAAGAATGCATGCGAAATCGGAGTCAAAAATACGGTGAAATTCAGTGTCATCAAATTCTCCCACACTTAGACCTTTGCTTGTCCTCAAGCAAAACATTTAAAGCTCAAAGTAAGAAAACTAGTGCTGACACGTGATTCGGGCAAAAAGGGCTTCTAAGTTCAAGTCAGGATGCAGTGACAGGTACTAAGTGAACCAAGGGTATCGTAATGACACTTATCCGCAGAGACGGACATAAACTTCATTCTTATATTAATCAACCGTATCATCCCACAATAACTAGGCCTACCTCTTCATCTCTTTTTGGGTCCTTTTCATTTAGGCGCAATCACATTAAGCCCGTTATCCGTACATGTTTCATAGTAGAGTGACCTGTTAGTGATTCTGATCCAAAACGTAGGGTTTCTGGCACATAAGACTGTGTAAACCCTTTTATTTAACCCAAATGCAGTTGTGGGGGATCGGATCGTAATCCGCCCTACCGAGTTCAGCGCCAGATACCTCTGAACCAACTAACAATGGGTGAGCTAAAATTATATATATATATATATATATATATATATATATATATTTTTTTTTTTTTTTTTTTTTTTTGTGGCAACAATTCAACTTTTTGGTTTAAACGACCTTGTGAGGGTCATCTATCCAGAGTTTGCCTTTTTCTTTATTTATTTTACTGGATCATTCACTTATGTTCATCAGTCCCCTACGTAGAAAATGCTTAGGCCGGAGCTGACTGCTGAAATAAACTACTTAGGACAAATTTGGAAATGATAATTAAGGCCATGGTACATGGGGTTTTGGAATGATTCCTATATTCGTGAAGTCTACGGTGCTAAAACGATACTAATGTTTCAAAAAGTTCACCTAAGTCACCACATCCTAATCCAAACCTGTCTTAAAGCCCAAAAAACGTGTAGAACAACAATGTTTTCTTTTTGCAAAATATTTTTTTGTAGGGCTAAAGAAATGGGGAAAAATGAGGGTGCACTAGGGATACACTGTACTGGTGACTCGTCAGACTCATGCATTTTCTAGAAAAAAGACATAGACAAAAACAAGAAATAAACAACTAACTAAAAATGGAAATAGAAAGCAATAAAATAGAAAGCAATAAAATCCCCTCCCACACTTAAATCGAACATTGTCCCCAATGTTTCGAAATAAGATAAGGAGAGTAACCTGTAAAACTACTGATGTGGACCACTGGTGCCCTCGTCGTCCTGCTGGGAATGCCTGGAGTGGACAAAGTAACGCTCTCTCTGGGCGTCATTCCTGAAAGTCACATGCATGTCGTCAAAATTCTGCATTCTGCGCAGAGTTAGGAAGAAGGTCCTGTAAAACACAAACATTTCAAACATTAGTCCTGACAAAATATAACAAGAAATAAAATAAAACAAAATGTAGAAAAAGTAAATAAGGTAAGAAAATCATGGGTTGCCTCCCATGCAGCGCTTGTTTTACGTCGTTAGCTTGACGACTGGAACTTATACATCTCTTGTCGGGATTGGTGGATCACTTAGAGTGTGGCTGGAGTAGGTTGTTGGAATGTCTCCTCCTTCGTAGAGCTTCAATCTTTGTCCATTGACGATGAATGGTTTACATGTCTCGTTTTTTATTTCAATAGCTCCAGACCTCAGAATTTTTGATACTTTGAAGGGGCCAGTCCATCTTGAACGGAGCTTTCCTGGGAAGAGCCGTAGCCTTGAATTGAACAGGAGAACATGGTCGCCTAAGTTGAAGTCTTTTCTTACGATTCTTTTGTCGTGCCAAGCTTTTGTTCTTTCTTTGTATATTATGGCATTCTCGTAGGATTGCTGTCTGAGTTCTTCCAATTTGTGGATGTCAAGGATACGTTTCTCACCAGCAGTTAGGTAATCCAAATTCAAAGTTTTAATGGCCCAATAGGCCTTATGCTCTAACTCAAAAGGTAAATGACAAGATTTTCCATAGACTAGTTGGTAGGGGGTTGTTCCTATAGGGGTTTTGAAAGCGGTTATGTAGGCCTATAAAGCCTCTTGAAGCTTTTGCGACTAATCTTTTCTGGATACAGAGACAGTTTTTTCTAAAATTTGTTTAATCTCCCTATTAGATACTTCCACTTGGCCACTAGTCTGTGGGTGATATGGTGTTGCTACTCTATGCTTAACTCCATACTTGCTTAAAAGCTTATCAAATATTCTTGATATGAAGTGAGATCCTCCATCACTTATAACTAAACGGGGTGTTCCAAATCTGGGGAATATATAATTTTTAAATAATTTAATCACTACTCTAGTGTCGTTTGTGGGTGCAGCTATCGCTTCAATCCATTTAGACACGTAGTCTACTGCAACTAAGATATACTTGTTTCCTAAAGATGGTGGGAATGGTCCCATGAAATCTATACCCCATACGTCGAAGAGTTCTACTTCTTGGATGTTTCTTAAAGGCATTTCGTCGCGTCTTGAAATATTTCCTGTGCGTTGGCATCTATCACATTTGACAATGTAAGCATGGACATCACGCCACATGGTAGGCCAGAATAGGCCAGCTTGAAGAATCTTGGCGTAGGTCTTAGAGGTGCTTGCATGTCCACCATAAGGCGCAGAGTGACAATGCTGAATTATACTTTCTACCTCGTCTTCTGGAACGCAACGGCGGAAAATGCCATCTTTACCTCTCTTGAAAAGAAGTGGCTCGTCCCAATAGAAGTTTCTAACATCACTTAAGAACTTCTTCTTCTTGTGGTAATCGAGATCAGGGGGTATGATATCAGCAGCTAGGTAATTAACAAAATCAGCGTACCAGGGCACGTTACTTACAGCTAAGGATTTTTGAAAGTGCTCATGAGGGTCTGGTTTTTTATCTTCAATGGTTTCCAACTGGGCTATCAGTCTATCATAGGCAAAATCATCATTTATGGGTACTAATTCAGGATTCAGGTATTCTAGCCTAGATAGGTGATCGGCTACTACATTTTCTGTGCCTTTTTTATCTCGGATATCTAAGTCGAACTCTTGTAGTAACAAAATCCATCGAAGTAACCTGGGTTTAGCATCTTTTTTACTTAGCAGGTAACGGATGGCAGCATGATCGGTGTAAACTATAATTTTGGCTCCTACTAGATATGATCTAAATTTGTCTATAGCGAAAACTACCGCTAGGAGTTCTTTCTCGGTTGTTGCGTAATTGATCTGGGCGGCGTCTAGGGTTCTACTGGCATAATATTTTACATGTAATCTTTTATCTTTTCTCTGACCTAGAACGGCTCCTACAGCATAATCACTGGCGTCACACATTATCTCAAACGGTTCAGACCAATCAGGGGGTTTCATAATGGGTGCTGAAATCAATGCTTGCTTCAAAAGGTTGAATGCTTCATTGCATTTTTCATCAAAGACGAATTCAGCATCTTTCATTAACAGGCCAGTTAAAGGTTTTGTTATTTTGGAGAAGTCCTTGATGAAACGGCGGTAGAATCCAGCGTGTCCAAGGAAACTTCTAACTTCCCTGATAGTCTTGGGTGGTTTTAGGTTCTCTATAACTTCTATTTTTGCTTTATCTACCTCTATACCTCTTTCGGAGATTATATGTCCTAAAACAATTCCTTCAGTCACCATGAAATGGCATTTTTCCCAATTCAGCACAAGGTTCATCTCCACACATCTTTCCAAGATTTTCTCAAGGTTGATAAGACAATTTTGGAAATCAAAACCGCAAACCGAGAAATCATCCATAAATACTTCCATGATTCCATCTAGATAATCTGCAAAGATTGACATCATGCAACGTTGGAAAGTAGCAGGGGCATTACAGAGTCCAAAAGGCATTCGTCTGTAGGCAAAAGTTCCAAAAGGGCATGTAAAGGTAGTTTTTTCTTAATCTTCTGGATGTATAGGTATTTGGAAGAATCCCGAATACCCGTCTAGATAGCAGAAGTAAGAATGTCTGGCAAGACGTTCTAACATCTGGTCTATGAACGGTAAAGGGAAATGATCCTTCCTAGTTGCTTTATTTAACTTTCTATAGTCTATGCACATGCGCCAACCTCCTTCTATCCGCTTTGCTATTTGTTCACCTTTCTCATTTTGCACAACTGTGATGCCTCCCTTCTTGGGTACCACATGCACAGGGCTCACCCACTTACTGTCCGAGATCTGATATATTATACCTGCTTCTAGCAACTTCAGAACTTCCTTCTTGACAACATCACTCAATATAGGGTTTATCCTTCTCTGGTGTTCTCTGGAAGGTTTTGAATCTACTTCGAGCGAAATCCGATGCATGCATACGGATGGACTTATACCTTTCAGATCAGAGATATTATATCCTAAGGCTGAGGGATATCTTCGTAAAACATCCAAGAGTTGATCTGTTTCTTTTTGTCTCAAGGCAGCACTAACTATAACCGGACGATTCATTTCTTCATCAAGAAACTCATATCTCAGGTTCTTAGGCAGTTCCTTAAGTTCCAAGGCTGGTTTAATAGGGAAAGGCATAGGATCTGGGGTAAGGGATAAACATTCATAAAGGTTATCATCGATGTAGGGTTTCTTATAATTGTCATCTTCCAAAATAAGAGTTGATGGCAGCTTAATTGTTTCAATGACTTCTTCTTGCTCTAACTCCCTAACACATTCATCAATGATATCTATCGCATAACACGCGTCTCCTATCACAGGTGCCATAAGAAATTTTGAAAGTATAAATTCTATCTTCTCGTTCCCTACCTCAAAGGTTAGCTTCCCCTTTTTGACATCTATTATGGCTCCAGCAGTCGATAAGAATGGTCTACCTAGAAGAATTCGTATGTCATCGTCTTCTTTAATGTCCATGACAACAAAATCAGTAGGGATAAACAGCTGACCTATCCTAACAGGGACGTCTTCAAGTATGCCTATCAAATATTTAACAGATCTATCGGCTAATTGAAGTGACATCTTGGTAGGTTGCAACTCTCCTAAATTTAACCTTTCGCAAACCGCTAAGGGCATTAAGCTCACACTAGCTCCTAAGTCTAGAAAAGCTTTTTCGATGACATGACTCCCCAAAATACAAGGAATGGAAAAGTTTCCAGGATCTTTATCCTTTTTTGCTAATTTATTTTTGGCAATAGAATTACATTCCAAGGGTTTCGGATCATCAAGTCTACGTTTATTGGTAAGGATGTCTTTGAGAAACTTTGCGTAGGATGGTATTTGGGTAATGGCTTCTGTGAACGGGATTTCTACGTGAAGTTTTTCTATAACTTTAATGAATTTCTGATACTGATTATTGATCTGGGTTTGTTTAAGTCTTTGCGGATATGGTATTGGTGGTTTGTATGGCGGGGGTGGTATATAGGTTTTGTCTTTGGGTTCTTCTCCTTTTTCTTGACTTTCCTGGTTTACAGATTCCTCTGGTTTCTTCTTTTTATCTAGGATGTTGTCATCTTCCTTAGAAGTTTTGGGATCACTCAACCTTGGGTTACAAGGTTCATCATAAGCGGTCCCACTTCGTAGGGTAATGGCATTTGCTTGTCCTTTCGGGTTTTGTTGAGGTTGTCCAGGGAATTGTCCTCCAGATGTGGTCTGAGGGGCTTGGATTAAAGCTACCTGCGAGATTTGGGTTTCAAGCATCTTATTGTGAGTGATTATTTGGTCAACCTTGGTTCCTAACTGGGTAATTAGTTCATTAACATGAACGTTTTGGTTCATGAACTCCTTGTTTTGTTGGATTTGAGCAGCGACAAAATTATCCACGATTTTCTCAAGGCTCGGTTTTGGTGGTACAGGTTGCATAGGTTGATTTGATCTTGGGGCTTGATAACTTGATTGTCTCGGAGGGACAGTATTTTGGATAGGGTTATTATTCTTATAGGAAAAGTTTGGGTGATTCCTCTATCCAGGGTTATAGGTATTTGAAAATGGGTTCCCTTGGGTGTAGTTCACTTGTTCAGAGTTGGTCTCGTTTAATAGACTGCATTCTGCGGATTGGTGTCCTTTCGTCCCACATATCTCACAATCTGACGAAACTGCGGCTGCAGTATTCGGGGTTGTACACATATGCTCAACTTTTAGGGCTAATGCGTCCATTTTAGCTTGCATCATGTCTATAGAGCTTAACTCATGTATTCCTCCTTGGGCTTCCTTCTTTTCCACTGTCGCTCGTTCTACTCCCCATGATTGATGGTTTTGGGCCATATCTTCGATAAGGGCACTAGCTTCAGGGTACGGTTTTTTCATCAGTGCGCCACCTGCGGCGGCGTCGATGGTCATCTTAGTGTTATAATGAAGTCCATTATAGAAGGTTTGAATGATTAACCAATTTTCTAAACCATGATATGGGCATGCTCTTAACAGCTCTTTATATCTCTCCCAGGCTTCGAACAACGATTCTCCTTGGTTTTGGGTAAATCTAGTTATTTGGTTTCGAAGAACAGCGGTCTTACTCGGGGGGAAATATCTGGCAAGGAATACTTTTCTAAGGTCTTCCCAACTTGTTATGGAATTTGGTGGAAGGGAATCTAACCAAGATAGGGCCTTATCTCTGAGGGAAAAAGGAAATAATCTTAAGCGAATCGCCTCAGGAGGGGCTCCATTGGTTTTAAAGGTGTCTGCTAGTTGGAGAAAGTTTTTCAAATGTTGGTTTGGGTTCTCTGTAGCAAGACCTGCGAATTGTCTCTGTTGTACTAACTGCAGCAGGGATGGTTTAAGTTCAAAATTGTTAGTTGGTATGGCTGGATTTACTATACTAGAACTAGGTTCCTCGTTGGATGGTTGGGCGAAATCCTTAAGAGGTCTTTGATTTTGATCTTCAGCCATAGCTTTCCTAAGTTTACGGAAATATAAACGTGCGCGAGCGTAACGTTTGGTTCAGCTAGAGGGTCTACTAAACTTCCGGTACTACGAGTTTTTCGCATTGACCGGCGGGTAACTTCCTTAGTCTAAACGGTATAACAACAGGGTACGAATTTTGACGAAATTGGTCCCCGGCAACGGCGCCAAAAACTTGATGTGTATTTTAACGCAAGTGTACGAACGCGTCAGAGTAATATAAAAGATTATCGTATCCACAGAGACCAAGTGTCAATCTATCGCTGTCTATTGTTAAGGTGTGTATCTAAGGTGATTGAAAATAGTAGTTTTGAAGAGTGCACGGTAGTAAATAAAGTAATTAAAATTAATTGATAAAGACAGGTTCGAATGCAATTCACACAACCAATTGATAATCCAAGTACTTGCTAATAGAACTACTTACGGGCAATATCTTCTACTTTGAAAAGAACTAATTTGACAGGAACTGTCGCTTTCGTGTATTCAGAACCGAGTTGTACCCCCTAATCAAACCCTTTTATTGTCACGGATAAAAAGGCGCACATTGCGTTAGAGTAGTAAACCTATTTTTAAGAAATATAGTATCTTGACCAAGTTGAAAAGTATTTTAACCTGGATTTTCTAAAAAAAAGAGGTTCTTACGAACCAGACTTTAAACTTCTTAACGCGTCCGAAAATGGTTTTAAAATCTCTTTTCCTTTTAAATTAAAAACTCCTAATAAACTAAACAAAGCGCTTTCGCTGTTTTTGAAATAGTTAAAAACAATTAAGTTTAGATAGGCGTTGGACGGCTTTCGATCTTACCCAACGGAATTTAAGAACAAGAAAACTTATATTGAAAGTTAAAATAGCCCTTAAGTGTTTCCACTAACAATTGTACAGATTATCGGTTCAGTTATGATCTTCACATTCTAACCTTTATAAAATTAGCCAGACATGGTAAAGTAAAAGTTCATTTTTAGATTTTTCATAAAAAAAGTATTTAAGTGCGAGTGCGGAAAGTAAATGAAAAAGTAGTGCGAGTGCGGAAAGTAAATGAAAGTAAAGCAGTGCGGAAAATAAATGAAATTAAAAGACAGTGCAAGAAATAAAGTTGACAAAAGGTAAAGTAATAAAAACCTGCTCCAATCGGAGTGGTTGAATAAAATGCGAACTGAAAGTAAAATGGCGGCAGGATTAACTTCCTTCCAGAGTGCTCCAAGACTCAATCTCACAGGCTCTTACAGACTCGATCTCTCGAATGTAGTAACACCTCGATGTGAAGCGATTACCACTATTACACTGATATATGCTTATGAACAACTAAGCTTGGATGAAGAAAAACGAAAATCTAAAGTCCTATTTATAGGCAAGGAAACATGTGGAAAAGACAAGGATGCCCCTAGCATTTGAATTTGGGCGGGAACTTGTTTTGCTCTTGTGGCGCCCGCCACAACACCATGGCGCCCGCCATGAGTGTAAAATTGCTTGGGCAGTTGGAGATCGTGGGGAAAAATAGTTGGGAGGAGTTTGAGACATGGCCACGTCATGGAAGACCCTGTGGCGGCCGCCAGAGTGGATGCCATAAGTGCAAAATGCTGATTTTCTCTATTTTAGCTCATTTCGGCTCATTTTTCGCTCCTTTTCTCGCTCGGGGCTCCGATTAGACTAAAAACCTGAAAACAAAGAAAAACATAATAATAACATAATAAAATGACATTAAAATACTAAGAATGCATGCGAAATCGGAGTCAAAAATACGGTGAAATTCAGTGTCATCAGTAGTCAACAATTAGAATTGTAAAAGAATGTTTTTGGTCAAAGGTGAAAATAAATATTTTTGGTCTATAGGTGATGGAAATACAATAGCTGCTTGGACCAACAATTGGATTGAACTAAGCCTCCAAACAAATGAGTTAGATTATGAAATTCCTAACCCAATCAAGATGGAAAAAGTTGAGATTTACCGAATGATGCAGGTTACTGGAATTGGTAGATATTAGATAGCCGGATTCCTGATATATCATGAATAAAATTGAAGTATTTCATCCACCTTGTGTTGATGTAGGCCTAAATATAAAAATAACCATTGGTGATGATATGAAAGGATTCTCATTTGGAAGAGTTTATAATATTCTTGTTCAGTAAAATAATTAGCATGATGGTGCAGTTTGGAGAAATGTTTTACACCTTCAAGTTCCTAAAAGGACCAGGTGTTTCATTTGGCTTTTGTGCTATGATGGTTTACTAACAAATCGAAGGAAGTATTGTATGGGCCTAGGCAATGCAATATGTAGATTTTATGGTGATATTGTTGAAGATACAATTCACGTGTTGAGGGACTACCCTCTAACTATGCATTTATGGTTATGAGCAGTGCATACCAATATGCGTGAAACTTTCTTTGCAGGATATGTGCATCATTGGATTGACATGAATCTCAATCATAATATGGGTTGGAATATGGATAGAGAATGAAAGGTTTTTTTGGACAACTGCTTGTTATAGTCTATGAAATTGGCATAACAAAGAGTTTTATGATGATAACATTGTTATACCGCATGATCCATTGAAACAAGTGTCCATGATGATTGTCATCCCTAAATTTTACCCTTAAATTCTTTGATCTTTGGCATGTCATTCTAGGTTAATATCATCCTGCATATCCCAATTTGTCAGCTAGAACGAACTTGTTGGATTTACAGATGAGTCAGTCAAACTAAAAGTCGGTTCCGATTAATTTCAAAACCTGACAAAATGTTGTATTTTTCAGAGTGATTTTATTTCACGCTAATAATTTTGGTGCAGTCATTTTATTTTAAGGAATTTCGAAACCCGGCCTTTTTGTTCGCATTTATGCTTTTTTATTTATAGTTTTTTTTATTAGTTAATCTTTCAATTAATTTAGAATCAATTTAGTTAACTTTATTTTCATTTTATCATCTTTTACTTTACTTCATTTCTTAGTTAAAATTTTTAATTAATTTCACTACAAAAAAAACTGGTATTTGCCACATGAAAATCACTTCACAACATGCAAAATCACTTCACAAACTGGTATTAGCGACGTGGCTATTCACGTCGCAGGAGCACGTGTGGCAACTATGTTGCCACGTGAAAATCACTTCACAACTTTGCCACGTGATTTTCACGTCGCAACAAATAAAACAGAGTTGCAGCTATCGCAGGTGTAGCAGAGAAAGTGGCAGGCGTGTGTAAGAAGTTTGCCACGTGAAATTCATGTGGCAAGTTGTGAAGTGAATTTCATGTGGCAAGTTGTGAAGTGAACTTCACGTGGCAAGTTGCGAAGTGGAATTCACGTCGCAAGTTGCGAAGTGAATATCACGTGGCTACATGATTTTTTTTTTTTTTTTAAAACTGATTAATTATGTGGTACGTTTTGTATTTAAAATTATAATTTAAAATTTTAATTATAGTTTGTTTTTTTAATTATTTTACAAAACAAAATGAATATTAAATTTTTTTTAATAATAATTTAATTTGAAAATTTAATAAATTTAAATAACAAAAATTAATAATTATAAATAAATACCAAAATTTAGAATAAAATTTTTAAATAAAAAGTGTACAATATGCCAAAATGTAATAAATATTTTACAAAAATAAAAATTTAAAATTACAATAAATGCTTCGGATTAATCCGGATCGGGATAGGATTCAATGTTAATATCATCGTCATCCGAGCCAATATCATCGTTATCCATCTGTTGTTGACCACCAACTTCTTCATTTCCAACAACTGGATTACCGCCACCTTGCGATTGCATAAATTGGCGCATCATCGCCTCCATTTTAGCTTGTCTATTCTTCATTGCCTCTATTTGACTTTGTTGCGCCTCCAATTGGGCCTGTAATGTCGCCTCACGTTGCGCCGTTTCGCGTCTCGCTTCAGTTAGCGCCAGTTGTCTTACCGTTTCTATCATCTCGGGGGTCAATTGTGGCGGATTTGTCGTTCCCTCACCATCTCTAACTCTTTGAAATAGAGTTCTGTCCCCTTTAACTATTAAACATATTATATATACTACTACTAAACATACTATTCTTGAACAAACTACTAATAAAATATAAGATTAAACATATATATACTACTAAACATACTATTCTTAAAGAAACTACTAAACATATTGTTTTTGTTTTTACAACATTAAACATTACTAAAAATTTATTTATTCTATTTCTGTTTACTAAACATATACCAAATTTTTTTATTTATTCTATTTTTATTTTATAATATCAAACATATACTAAAAATTTTGTTTTTATAATATTAAACATATACTAAAAAATTCTGTTTTTATAATAGTAAACATATACTAATAATATTATAATTATATTTAAAAAATACTAAAAATATAGTAAAATATTTATTTTTTTATAATATTAAACATAATACTAAACATATACTAAAAAAAATTCTGTTTTTACAACATTAAACATATACTAAAAATTTATTTATTCTAATTTTATTTACTAAACATATACTAAATTTTTTTTATTTATTCTATTTTTATTTTATAATATTAAACATATACTAGAAATTCTGTTTTTATAATATTAAATATATACTAACAAATTCTGTTTTTAAAATATTAAACATATATAATAATATTATACATATATTAAACATATACTAAAAATATGTTAAAATATTTATTTTTTTATAATATTAAACATAATATTAAACATATAATGATATATTAATAAAATTCTGTTTTAAAAAAAACTAGTCTATGTAATATCATACTAAATTATAATCTTATAAGTTTTCTTACAAAAATTTTCCACCAAAATATATAATAACAAATATTATATAATAACAAATTCTCCACGCACCCACTCTTTAAGACTTTTTAAAAAAACAGTAAATATTATTCTATTTGAATAAAAAGTAAATCTTATTAAATAATGAATAATATATAAATTAAATAATATCAAATTAACAAAAAGCTCGCAATTCATTTTATTAATTTAACAAATAAATTTACATTAATAACTTTCCATTAAAAATGGCTAAACAATAGCCACAATACTATAATAAATAATGAATTAATTAACTAAGGAAAATAAACATCATTAATTAACAAATATTTATGAATATTTATTAATATTTATGAATAAAATTAATAATTAAAAATTAAAATTTAATAAATATTTATATATTTACAAATATAATCTGTTTTGAATATAAAAAATAACAAAATAAATATTTTCGTTTTAATATATTTCAGTTTTAATAAAAAATATTATATAATCTATTTTATAAAATAAATATAGTCTGTTTTAATAAATAACTATTTAATAAATAAATGTAATATGTCTTAAATAAATATATAACATAATCAGTTTTAGATATGATTTTTTATTATAATCTGATTTTAAAAATAAAATCAGTTTTATTTAATAAATAAATATAATCTGTTTTAAATAAAGATATTATATTTAATAAATAAATATAATCTGTTTTAAATAAATATATTATATAATCTGTTTTATTTAATAAAATAATCTGTTTTAATAAATAAATATTTATATATAAATAAATATAATTCTTTTCTAATAAAAATATATATATTTTTCGTGTTAAATAAATATATTAAAAAATTTTAAATAATACATTTTCATTTTACATATATATTACAATACAAATATTTAGCCAAAAAACCATAATATTTAAAAAAACAACAACTAAATAATAAATTCAGAAGAAAAAAAATTAATGACAAAATTACCTCTTCTTCAATCTCCTTCACTCTTCTTGTTCCAAAATTATTTCTTCAATTTGTTCTTCAAATATCTCTTTCAATCTTCTAAACTTTAATATTTTGACATAAAAAAAATAAAAAATAAGGTACATCAGAATATATTATGTTTAAATCGAAATAATTAAAAAATAGTAGAAGAAATAAAATTAAAAAACTTACCTGAACATTGAAGATGAAGAAGAATGAAAACTTAAAAATGGTGAGAAGATAGAAAATGAGAAGAAGGAAAAGGTTGGAGAAGGAGATGAAATATTAATGAAAAGTGATTTAAATGGGTAAGGATAGGAAAGGATAAGGTTGGAGAGGATAGAAAATCTGAATCGTGGGAAACAACTGGCTGGGAAACACAATTGCGTGTTGCTTTAAATGCCCTAGCTAGTGACGTGAATTTCACGTCGCAACCTTGCGAAGTGTGATTCACGTCGCAACACCCAACGGCTATTTTTCAAATTCCAATTTGCGAAGTGATTATCACGTCGCTAATTTGCGAAGTGAAAAATACTTCACTAAATTTCAACGGTCAAATCTTTTGCAGGTCCCAACCTGCACATTCTGTAACCTATCAATTAAGTGTCATAAATTTTCCCCCCCTAAATCTTGCGACGTGAATAATACTTCACAAGTCAAAATTTGAATTTTTCAACTTTCCCCCTTGTTTACGCCATTGCCCTTTTAATTTTTTTTATTTAATTATAAATGTTGTGAAGTGAATTTCACGTCACAACATTTAAAAAAAAAAAATAGAAATTCCATAACCCACATGCTATCATTATACATCTTATTATAATAGTAAAAATGTTAGTGACGTGATTATCACTTCGCAAACCCCTTTTTTTTGCCACATGATTTTCACTTCACTAAATCATGTGGCTGGATACAATATTTCTTGTAGTGTTTAGTTTAGTTTAGTTTATATAATTAAATTTTTATTTTAGTTGACCCTAATTTATTTCATCTTTCTTTATTTGAATTTTTATTTTTAATTTAGAGTTCATTTAAATTTTTTAGTTAAATAAGATTTTAGTTTAAATAACTTTAATTATTTTATCTCTTTTTTTTATGACTTGATAATTTTTCAATTACTTAAAAATTAATTTAATGTTTTAAGTTAATTAAATATTTAATTCAGATTATATGTTATTTAATATTAGTGTAACATTATTATTTTATATTTGATTATTAGGTGCAGCTTTCATTAAGCTATGTTAATTACAAGGCAAATAAGATACAATAACATTTGTTACTGGTGTTTATAGTTTGACATATTTTGAAAGGGAGTCTTCACGTTAACTCTTACTTTTTTTATTTGCAAATTACAAATTGAAATATTGTTTATTGATAAAATTTTGTTGATACTATTCACGTGCAGGAAATGTAAAAAAGCAGTAGCTTGAAGGTAGAAGAGGAGAGACGAAGAGGGAAAATTTGCAGAATCAACATCACCACTCCGAAACTCTCGAAGCCGCCGTGAGATAACATTCCAACAGAACGGAAAAACGAAAAAAAAAAAACAGAAACGGAAAGTACACTCCACCAATCCGCCAGCAGTGTCGACGATTGGCCCTTCTTGGTTCATTATCTTTTCTTTTCACTATTATGCGTAGTTTCTGCTATCTTGTAACTGATGCATTTATTTGTTTTTTTTAAAAGAGAAACAATATAGAACCCTTTCACTGATAATTTAAGATTTACTATTCATGTTTGATTTGAATTAGAGAGAGAAAGGATGTTACAGTAACCGTGTGATTCATTGCTTTTTACTTTTTTTTAATTGTACTTTTAATTATATTAGGTATTAAATGAGTGTTATTTAAAATTTGAATTGGTCAAACATATTTTAAGTGAACAAATGGATCTCACCTTTTTATTTATTAATTAATAATCATTCATAGCCCTGCATTGTGAATTAATAAATTTAAAAACGAAATATTCCATTTTTTATTTCTCCATTTATTTTTAATAAATTAAATTAAATGTTAATTTTGGCATTGATTTTAAAAAATAATAATAATATGATAGGTTTATTAGGTGTAACGCCCTGTATAATTTTCATCTAGAATAATACCATACAAGTGTTTTTATTTGGTACTGACACATCAAAAGTGCCTAATGACATAATTCACATACTTGTCCATTTCTAAAACATAGTACAACTATGGCACAAGCTATGGAAATTAGCCAAAAATAAAAAAATCTAAGAATAATATACAATATCCTCAATTGTATACAACAGAATAATACACAGCGGAAATAAGCTCAACTAAGCTTCTCTTGAAACATCCAAGCATAGCTCCACTTGTAAATCAACCTGCAATCCGAACCTGAAATATAGCAACTATAGTGGGGTGAGATACATCAAATCTCAGTGAGTTCCCTATCTTATAGATTCTCTCGGCTTTACAAGGTTCTATCAATCCTAACTCAAGTCAAGGGGAAGGGAAAAAGACCTTGAGTACACAATCTCACAATCTCACACTATATGGAAACATGTTCATGAGTTCACCAACTCACAATGTCACTAATCGATAACCACACCAAGGCATCTCCTGTTCCCGTCCGCTTCTACGTCTAGAAGTCGACCCGAGTCATGGATCCTTGAACCTACTTGACATACGAATGAATTCGGGTTCTACGGGCCTTATACCGTTATGAACCATCACTTCACACGGGCCTTATACCGTCACAAGCATACGCTCTATGGGCGCCATTCGTACAGCACGGGGAATCAAACCTGCCAAGTAGTTGTGCATCTGTTTCAAAGGAGCTCGAGACCCATGAAACGCACTCACAAGATAAACCGGTTACGATTACATGATCACAAACAATAGCAGGATTGTATTCGACAATCACAAGGCTGTAATGCCTTAAGGCCATAATCGCCTTACACAAAGAACACAAGGTTCACACACATGTTCCATACTAGTGTCTCACTCTCTTCTAGACCATTACTCGGCAAGGATGCACATCTACATCGAATGCACGAGCATCGCCATCTAGATTATTCATCAATCCTAGTCACAACCTAGAATCTCATCATTATGTTTTGGGGTAAGTTTTCTCACTCTTTCTCATTCATTTTAACATGCATATTTCTTTCATTCATAATTCACAATTAGATAGACATATCATAATTTCATAATAGAACAATATACAACAATTAAAACATAATCATATTGCTTTTGGAACTTTCTCGATTATATAATTGGTCGGTAAAATCGACATATTTCATCTCCAGTGCATAGAATATTTCCTCGGCTTTACATCGATATAAAGAATGATTGAAACCGATAAACGAGTCGAAAGTTATGAATTTCTCGCTAAAGGAAGAATCTTCCACTCCCAAACCTGCGCGCTGAGCGCACCCCCCTTGCCCGCTGAGCGTGCAAGCTACTGCCTGGAGGGGTTGCAAGAATTCAACACCGCGCTGAGCGGGCTCCTGCGCGCTGAGCGCGCTCTGCGATTTCCAGAAAAATAAATCTCTTAACAGAGTTTTCCCCAACTTGCAACAACATCCCAACAACATACCCAACAACCCATCGAGGTATAATATCACGGTTTGATTACGGTTTAACCGATACACTTAATACAATATGATTTTCAACATTTATCACATAATTTCCACTAAAACCCTAACATTCCAAATAACATAAACAAATCCAAACATTCATAACGATTATCGGTAATTGATTCCACACCAGTATTGATTATACTACGAAATTTATAACTCATTTCAACCGCTAGATTCCTCGATTTTCCACAAAATCCCATTTTCTCCTGTAGCATCCCAAAATTTGCCCTACTTTTTTTTCTGACTTATGTTTCTTTCTCATTTTTGCATCTTTAGGTCATGACTCATAATCATATAATGCATTGGGTTCCTAAGGCATGGGATCGAAGGGTTTTCTTATTATCAGTATTTTCTTATTCAGAGGTGCGTCAGGTTCTGAGGTATTCTGATCCAGAGGATTCATCAAAGGCTTTGGGTCAGAGGTTCATTGGTGTGAATCAGGGTTTAAGTTCAAATCATCTTCTTCGAGATTTATCAGCATACCAGGGAGAATTGGAGTTCTTGTTTGCAGTTGAGCTGGTGGATAATTATCTATTGAGATTCTTCAGTGGATCATGTGAGTGGCCAGATTGTTCAGTGGTAGCTGTGATTATTTTTTCAGAGGCTTGTGGAAAGTTGGTGATTGGTTTTGAATTCCGTTGGTTATCCATTTTCTATCCATAATCCATATCCAAACTCATTGTTTTTAATCCATCAACCATTTTCATTTTTGTATCCACTTACCTTTTCTTTTATTCATAAACCATTTCTAATTTCTAAATCCATTTTATCATATCCATTACCCTAAACCATTTTTCATCTATATTTATTTTTATCCTTTCAATTATCCATTTCTTTTTAAATAACCCTTTTCCTTCTAAACCCATTCATTTTCTTTAAATCCATTTAACCTCTTTTCATAGTCCATAAGCCACTTTTGAATCCAAATTCAAGTTGCATTGCAAATATCCACTTTCAAATTCAATTTATTCTTAAATACACTCCTTTAACCATTTAAAAAAAAAAGAAAATCAATAATTAGGTCTTTGTCCACCCTTAGAGCCATTCTTCATTAATTCATTCTTGGACCCATTGTTAAATAACCTTGTCCATCATTCAAGTTCAATTTCACATACATAAGTCTAATTTACTTAAAATCCATTTTGTCAAAGTATGAGGAATTTGGCCATTCTATGGAGTGCTGCATACGGTTATGAAAAATGGGCCATTTAAGGAAGCAATTGTGTTCATGATTGGTGGTGGTAATGATGGTCCGGCCCCAGCTTAGCTACGTGAATATATCAGCAGTTCAAATTTTGAAACAATTCTTTAATATACAGAAGAATGTTCTCAGACATGGTGAGGTAAGAAAAAAAAACAAGGAAATTCATTAAGTGGTAGACCTCAACCCGTGATTTCACACACGCCACACCTTTCACAAACATAACCTGCAGCTAAAAAAAGCAATTACAACATGTCTTCATAACCTCAATAGCTACGACAAATTCCATCAGCCATGAATTCCAACCGTACGACCCACCAAACGATCCACTATGCCTCATCGACAGCACACAAAAACCCACGCCAGACCATCACTGCAGCAGTCATTCACACCATTCCATATCAGTCCAAAAACAAAGAAAATTAACTGAAAAAAGGGAAAGAGAATCATGATAGTATCATTGTGCAGAACGCGTGATCACTCACAACCAAAACAATCCGAACAGAATTTCAGAATGAGATACCTATTATACCCTCCATGATTTCTAGTATAAAATCCGCAATTCTCAGATGCAAAAGGAGGTCGAGCCATTTCAACCATTTTCAATTCCAATTCATCTTCCCCTCAACAAACTTCAAACAACAAGAAAAAAAAAATCAAGAACATCATCAATTCCTATACTCATCAATTTTCATCGATCCAAAACCAGCAAGAGAACAACATCATCATTGATTCACAACACAGAAAAAGAGGTAGAGGAAGAGATTTCAGATCAACAACGACTCAAGTATTCAGCCTCTCAGCAACTCACACACTCGCTCGCAATTCACAACAGAACAAAGGACAAGAAGAAGAAACAATTTAGATTAAAGGAGTGACATACCTGAAGAACGCTCAGGTTTTCTGTTCGTGCTTTGTGCCGTCGAAGACGCCATCGGAGCGACTCCGATTCGTAAGCTTTATTTCTTCATCATCACCGTGTAAATATTGATTGTGCTTTCTGTGTTTTTTCGATTCGGTTTGAGTGTTGAGTTTTGGAGCTTTTTGTCGCGTAGAAATGTTGAGGTGATATTGTTGTGACTCTGATTTGTGGTTTTCGTGTTGCCGGCGAATCGCATTGGTGGAAGATGACGGTGCGATAAGAAGAAGAAGGAGGGCGGTGGAAGGAGCTTGATGACACGGCCGTGGGAGGGGGTTGTGTGCGTCGTGAGGGGATGATGTGTGAAAGAGAAGGTTGAAGCCATTAAGGAGAAGAGGTGAAGGTGGTGGTGATTTGTTGAGAACTAACGGAAAAGTTGAAAGAAGTTTAAGGTGCGATTTAGATTGAAACGGAGATGTTGTTTTGGCGAGAATGATGGACGAAGAGATGAGACGGCGGCGGGTTGTTGTTCATCTTTCGGTGTGGTTTTTGCTTCCGGCGCGACGGAGATGGTGCCCGAATGGAAGAAGATGTGGTGTTTGTTCTGTTTCCGGTGCCGATGGGTTGAGGGTAGAGTCGCGGTGGAAGACGGCGTTCTGAGAGAATGAGAACGTAGAAGATGAAGTGAGAGGGAACGGTGAAGGAGATAAGCATGTTAGGGTTTCATTTGACTAACTTGTGCTAATGTTGTGGACCGGGTCCTTGAGCCCAATTATTTTCATTTTTTACACCCTCAGTTCATTCGCTGCACCCCTGGCTTCATGAAGCATCATTGGGCTTTAATCCCCTATAGATTTTTGCCACCCGTTTTCACTGATGCACCCCCCTGGACTGAAGAAAAAGATATTGGGCCATTAACAACTTTAGCCCACTCGCCTGGCTTTCCTTTTCACACCCCCGGATTTCACTTGTTGCACCCCCTGTTTTTTTTTTTTGACCATTTCTGATGGGCCTCAGGCCAAGCCCACTCGCCTGATCCTCTCTTTGCACCCATAACATCAGCGGATGCACTCCCTTTCTTTGGTTAATTGTTTTAGTTAATTAATTTAGGATAACTAGATTTTATATTTTGATCTCTTTTCAATTAGATACTAATTAGATTGATTTTATAATTTAATTAGGATTAATATTGTTTCTTTTTTCATTAACTTTTAATTTTGGTTTATTGTTTTTAATTAAAATTTAGATAACAATTTTAGTTTAGAATTAATCTTGAACTAATTAGATTTTTGATTTAGATTTTAATTTTAGGTTTAATTCTAACCTTTTTGATTTAGTTTTAAGTTTAGAACTAGTTTTTTAGAATTAATTTTAGGTTAACTCTTTAATCTTATTTTTTTAATTTTCACTTTATTTGTTTATTTGGATATTCTTTATTAATTGTTGACCATGATTTTAATTTCCTATCTTGATTAATTTCCGATTAATTCATGATTACTCTTTTCTTCTCTTTCACTTTTTCTCTTCCCTTGAATCTCAAGACTTGTTTAAGTCTTGGATTCCTTTCCCTTTAGAGCTACCTAGTCCAACTTAATTTCCGATTAAGCTTGGAGTAGGATTAACATTAGGTTAGGTAGTTGTTTCTTTCCTAAACCTCACTAACCTTAGGGCCATTTTGCATGATAACTTGTAGGATTCAGTTTCCCCTTTAGACTTTCCGTGAGTCCCGACTCTTTTCTCTCGCACCCGTGCGATCGAGACTGATCCCGTTTTCCCAATTCGTGGTCGTTACCACGAACTACGACTGCCCTGATTCTTTATTCTCGTCCGAGTAAAGATACGTAGGCACAAGATTGCGTATATCTTGGCGGGCTACCTTCTCCATTTTTCACCAATTTCCTCCCCTTGTTTCGTGGTCGTTCCCACGAACTACGGACGCTCTGACTTCCTCTCTCTGGTTAGATTGAGGATACGTAGGCACGAGGATGCCTATCCTTGGCTAGCACTCTTCTCTCGCACCCTTGCGATTGAGACTCTTCTCTCGCACCCTTGCGATTGAGACCCTTCCATCCTTTCCTTTTTCCCTAGTTAGGGGAACTACGTCGCTCTGATTCTCACGTGCGAGTGAGATACGTAGGCAGGAGATCGTGCGAGATCTCTCCGAGCACATTTCTTTCACAACCTTTCTTTTTCACCTCTTTGTTCCTTCCGACCTCGTTAGGTCGAACTACGACTGCTCTGATTTCCTCATTCTCGTCCGATTGAGGATACGTAGGCACAAGACGGCGATGTCTTGGCGAGCAACCTTCCCCCCTTGTTCGTGTCCGAACTACGTTGACTCTGATTTTCCTGTTCCCGAGGGAATACGTAGGCATAGGACGAGCGATGTCCTATCGAGTCACTTCTTTTCTTCTTTTTCTTTTCTTCTTTGTTCCTTCGTTTCTTTCCGCTCTCGTTCTTTTTCCTTTCCAGTAGCAGTGGAGCTCCAGATGACGACACCCTTTGATGCAGACAGCAAGTGTGGATCCCATCGAGTACGATGGACGTGTTGGGTGCTAACACCTTCCCTTCGCGTAACCGACTCCCGTACCCGTTCTCTTGGTCGCGTGACCATGCTCTTTCCTTTCTCTTCAGGTTTACGCAGTGTTTCCTTTACCTCTCTTAGGATAAATACACTTTGCTGGCGACTCTGTGTTCTTTTGCGCCACTCTCGCGTTTATACCGTTGGATGCGAATCTCTCGGGAGCGACAGCTGGTGACTCTGCTGGGGATTCTGGTTGACCTACGCTGGTCCTTCCCCTTTAGCGAGTCGATCCTAGCGCTTGTCTGTTTATTTTCTCTGGGTGTTTGTTTTTATGGTGCTTTGCTTTGTTGTATATTACTGTATTTACTGTCTTATTTACTTTACTATATTTACAGCTCTTTATTGTAATGCATTGCATTTCATTACTGTCATACTGGATATTGCTGTGCTGTTCTGCTGCTGGTTTTTCTGTTTGTAGGGTGGGCTGGATTCATGAGAGAGAAGCCCAAAACCAAGGCTTGAGCATACACCTATGATTAGCGTGGAAAGTAGTGTGACTTGTTTGGCATTTGGCCAGACAAAGTATACATGAAAACTCCACATCCAGACGAGGTTTTCTTGGTAATATTCTGTCCTGTCCATTTAGGGCAGATGATGGAATATAATCTGGAAAATTGTCGACTCTGGCGACCGTTTCCCGAGGACTCAGTTGCGGCACTCCTCCCGAGTTGTGACAGTGGCAGACCACATTTTGTGGCAAACCCATTGCACACTCTCGATCCGAGGACCCAATGTTGGGAACTTGCTTTAGGACTTCCTTCTTTTTGAAAGAGAATCAGTGGACGACTTCTTTGATTGGCGGTAGCATTGTATCCTTCGGGCTGAATGTGCTATTGCTTCTCAAACCTCTGAAGCTGATGATCTTTCATTTTTGGAGAATCAGTTGAGGCCTCCTCGATTGATGATGATGCCAAACCAGAAATGGTGAACGTATCATCATTTCTCGACCTGAGAGCCTGGGATACTGAACATCCTAGTACCCACATGTGAGAGGGGCGGGTTGTATACAGGTTTGCAGGTAACCTTGACTTTCATCCAACCTGGTATTCTGGATTTCCTGTCAGAGTGGACTTATCAACCTGGTATTCTGGTATTCTGATCATCCGGTATTCTGGTATTCTCTTCAGAGCAGACCCACGAACTTATTCAGTCAGCAGCACAACAGTTATTCAGAATTTATGGAAGCTTTGATCCCATGTCTACTGCATTCATATTGCATTGCATTTGCATCTTGCATCTTTTTTGCATATCTGTCTCCGGCCTGATCAGAGAGCTTATCCATCATTTATCTGAACCGCAGTTGATTTCTAGACTTTCTCATCGGACTTGAATCAACTTTTGGGGAAATCATCATGAATTCAGGGGAACAGAATCAGTTTGTAACTAGGGCCGATGTTGAATTGATGAAGAGTCAGTTGGATCAACTTGTGGAAGCTATGGCAGCCATGAATAGGGGAGAGGCCAATGTTCAGAGGACTTCAGTTACTGGGAATGTCATTCCACCTCCGGTGAACAATGTTGCTCAAGCTCAGCATGTTCGAATCCCTGTTGAAGGTCAAGCTATACAGGAGCGTACCATCGTCCGAGATGGACATTCTTCTTCTCTTAATGCCATCGACTATCAAAGCTTTGCCTTCTCTGTGCCAGATTTCCAAGGGGTGATTCCAAAGGTGAAGCCTAAGGACCCACAGGATGTTCAGTTTGATGAAAGATGTCGTGTGTTGGAAGAGAAGCTTGATGCCTTAATGAAGCGTGATACCCTTGATTTGGATGCTGCAAGCATGTGTTTGGTGCCCGGCCTTGTATTACCTCCAAAATTTGAGATGCCGAATTTTGAGAAATACAAAGGGGATAGCTGTCCGAAGCTACATTTGGTGATGTTTAGTCGAAGAATGACCTCTCATGTCTATAATGACAAGCTTATGATTCACTGTTTCCAGGACAGTTTGAGTGGGGCATCATTGAGTTGGTATATGCAGTTGGAAAGTGGTAGCATCCGATCATGGTCAGATCTAGCCAATGCCTTTGTAAAGCAGTACAGTTATAATCTTGACATGGCTCCTAGCCGCCTGCAGTTGCAAGGTTTATCTAAAGCGGACAATGAAACATTCAGACAGTATGCTCAGAGATGGAGAGAGTTAGCTGCTCGCGTTCAACCACCACTTTTGAAAAGAGAATTAGTTGATATGTTCAAGGATACTTTGCAAGGACCATACTTCGAAAAGTTGATTACTGTATTAAAATTCTCTGACTTGGTAATACTTGGAGAACACGTTGAGTTCGATATCAAGAGGGGAAAAATCCAAAGCGCCTCGAACTTCCTGGCTAGTGAAAATGGATCAGTCGTCAGTGCTCAAGAAGAATGGGAGGAAGAAAGTAATTCCATCTGGGAACATCCACCATCTCATCCTCAATATTCAGATGCATCAACTGTTCAGAGTCAGCAATCTTCTGGATCTCAGAATCAACGGTCATATCACCGTCAGCCGCGTCAGCGCGCCCGCCAAAGACCTAGGAAGCCAGAGAGGTATTTCACTCAGTTGCCAATGTCGTTCAGTCAGATGTTGCCAGATTTAATCAGAGGTGGACTAATAGTGCCGAAGGAATTAAAGCCAGTGCCTTTTCCGTATCCACCAGGTTTTAATGTCAACGCCCGTTGTGACTACCATGCGGGGGCACATGGGCATTCAACTGAAGACTGTAAGGTGCTCAGGAGCAAAATTCAGACACTTCTTGACTCCAACAGGTTCTTATTCACGCCTCAGGGTATTCAGATCCACGACTCTCCTTCGTCCAGTTATGCGGGTTCATTAGTTCAGGTCATGGAAGAAGACACCGAGAGCAGTGGTGCTAGTTTTTATCAGACTGACTTCGATGAGCAATTCTGAAGATGGCTAGTTCAGTAGCAAGTCAAGCTTGGAAAGCCCAGTTCCCCGAAGCTGGAAATCTTTTAGATCATGTCATTTCTTTGCATTTGTAGTTTCTTTTCTGTTAAAGTGCAAACTCATTTGTAAAACTCGTCTATTTTCAGTTGATAATGATAATGAAATGAATATGCATGTTTTGATTAAATCCATCTGTGTTCACTCATATTTTCTTTATTGATATCTAACCCTTGTTTAAGCAGGATCTGGGGGAGGATGATGAAATTCAAAGACGCAGAACTTCTGATTGTATGCTTTTGAACAAACCCCTGCTGATGATGTACAATCATTGTTTCAAATCCCTAAACACCGGAAATATAAGGAAGATAATCCCTTGTAAACCCCTTTGAGCCTAGAAGTAGGAGTTTCTTTCTGAAAACGAAAAAACCCTCAATCTTAACCTGGGGCAGGGTAGGTGTCAGTTAATTTGACCCAGCGTCCAAATTTCAAAGGAGTGTCCCATTCGAGGATCAAATCACAACGGTTATCCCTCACCAACCGGAGAGTGAGGCAGTCACAACCCTTGCAAACAAGTCAGACAAGCCAGTGTCACACGATTTGTTCAAAAAAAAAAAAAGAGAATCAAAAGAAAGAAAGCCCGCTAAGTCGAAACTTGAAAACAAGTGACTTAGGCAAAAGTTAGGGCATCCCACTGGACTTCAAAATCGAAAAAAATCAAAAACATTCGTCCAGGAAAAATCAGGGAAAACAAAAGAATAAAAAGCGAAAAAATGGAAAGAGAAAAGTCCTCAAATAAAGAACAAGTCGTGTGTTTACAGACACCAAAGACAAAAGGGGTGGCTGTCACTCCGAAAACTGTGTGGGTTCTTTCTATCCTCATACTATTCATTAACCTTGTTGAAAGGTGAGCGCTTATGTCGAGTTAGCTGAACGTAGGACTTGAGAACATCAAGGAGAATGGGTGGGTTAAAACAAAACTTTGAGCCTTATATCCTTTCTTTTTCAAACCGTGAACCAGGCCACGTTACAACCTTCAAAAGACCTAATTGAAGCAAGGTTGTGTCGAAAGCATACTTCGGTAAAGATCGCGTCGAACCTGACTCCTAAAAGGATCTTCTTACCATTCATGTTGGTATCAGTGACATTTTGATTAGTGATTCATTCACTACATGTCACCACTTTTTTCCAGTGAACAGACTTGGATTTCAAAACTGTCATATGCATTGCATTAAAATTGTCATTTTCAAAACGAATTGTTTTACTTGCGAGTAAGTGCTTGATCAGGGAAGTTTCTGCAATGGAAGGATTGATCAAGATAAGTGCAGAGTGCCTGAGTACTCCGTTGAGCAGGGGCAAGCCATCAAATAGTCATATCAAATGGGCAATCAGGTCGAGATTCGACAAATCTCTCGAAGGTTAGTCAGTCAGAGGTACTCCTTCACAGATCAGCCAGTTAAGGACAAAATCACTTCAAAGCTGGGGCAGGTCACCCCAAAAGCAAAAGGTTTTTCTCAGGAGAACGGTTAATCAAGATCATGGGGCAAGATGTATAAGATCTTCATGAGACCTCTCGAAGACAGGTTCCTTTATGGGCTATGCTGTATTAGGGCATCTTTTGGTCATATCACATCTGCAGGGTTCATGTTGGTGGTCGACACGTGACGTCCCCAGTAGAGTTTCACTCCCCAACAGAGTAAGGGTAGAAAGTAAGTCTCCTGCAAAGGAGTAAGCTCAATGTTTTCCCTAGCAGAGTGGATATCATCAACCGTCGTTCCCCGAGCAGAGTTGTTGGTGATGGCTGGTATTTCCCAGCAGGTTAAGGGTGTTTCCCCGACTACAGGTTAAGTTCAATGATATTCTCCAGCAGGTTTGCTGTTATTGACTTCATTCCCCAAGCAGGTGATAGTCATCTCAATAGCTTGACCAACAGTGGTTGACATCCCCGGCAGATTTCAAAGTTCAATGGTTATTGGCACCTCTTCCGTAACAGATCTTTGGGGTCCATCTTCAGAAGTTGTTATTCTTGAACCCCAACGGAGTGGGAGTTCTCTTCGGGTTTCATCTTCAGCGATGGTTATATCAGGAAGGCCGGTCAGTGCGACTTCCTCGGCAGGGTTTGTGACCTCGGAGACAGTTCAGTTCGCCATCCCCAGCGGGGTTGGCCTCTTCTCTTCAGCATTTATTTTGCTGGAGGGGTCCTTTTGCATATAGTAAGCATTTTGCATTTCATCCTCAAAATGCGTAGCATTCCATTTCGTATGGAGCATTACGGAAAAATTCAATCATATGCATGTGAAGCATAAGCCGGATTTGGTACCTTGTACAGAAGCCCGAATCATTTTCAGTCAGAACAATGACATAGCCCAGAGAGAAAGTCGGGCCATTCCTCAGCAGACTGTTTCTTCCCGTCAACCCTTTGACGATGTGTTCCGAGCTCAGGTTTCGTACCTTCGGATGGTTTCAATTTTCTTCCCGTCAACCCCTTGACGAGGTGTGTTTCTTGGGTTTCATCTTCTTTCTGTCATCTCCATGGCAATGTGTTCCTACGGTGGAATTTTCTTTCTGTCATCCCTATGACAATGTGTTTCTTGGGTTTCAGCCTCTTTCAGTCATCCTCAAGGCAATGTGTTCCTACGGTGGAATCTTCTTTCTGTCATCCCTATGACAATGTGTTATCTCTATGACAAGGCGTTTCTTCGGATATGGGTTTCATCTTCTTTCTGTCATCCCTATGACAATGTGTTATCTTCGTCAATTCCTTGACGATGTTTGGCTACACTCCCCCGCAGAGTTGTCTGCTTAGATTTCTCCTTTCCCCAACGGAGTCATCTTTGTAGATCTGTTGATTCTACTTATTTTGGGTTTGAAAGTCCATCTTTTCTTGGTTATCCCAACTATTGGTTGGTACCCTTCTTTTATCCCAACTATTGGTTGGTATCTTTTCTTGGTTATCCCAACTATTGGTTGGTACCCTTCTTTTATCCCAACTATTGGTTGGTATCTTTTCTTGGTTATCCCAACTATTGGTTGGTACCCTTCTTTTATCCCAACTATTGGTTGGTATCTTTTCTTGGTTATCCCAACTATTGGTTGGTACCCTTCTTTTATCCCAACTATTGGTTGGTTTGTTTCTTTTGGTTATCCCAACTATTAGTTGGTACCCTTCTTTTATCCCAACTATTGGTTGGTATCTTTTCTTGGTTATCCCAACTATTGGTTGGTATCTACTGTGTCAAAGTCCACTTTCGGTTGGCAAACACTTACCTTTGATCTCCACAGTTTGCAAATTTTTGGGTTCTTTTTGTATTCAATCACCTTCTACCTTGAATGTCTGAAAGCCGTTGCAATCACCTTATCAAGTCCAAGTCGATTGAATAGGGGCAGCTGTAGCACCCCAAAATTTGCCCTACTTTTTTTTCTAACTTATGTTTCTTTCTCATTTTTGCATCTTTAGGTCATGACTCATAATCATATAATGCATTGGGTTCCTAAGGCATGGGATCGAAGGGTTTTCTTATTATCAGTATTTTCTTATTCAGAGGTGCGTCAGGTTCTGAGGTATTCTGGTCCAGAGGATTCATCAAAAGCTTTGGGTCAGAGGTTCATTGGTGTGAATCAGGGTTTAAGTTCAAATCATCTTCTTTGAGATTTATCAGCATGCCAGGGAGAATTGGAGTTCTTGTTTGCAGTTGAGCTGGTGGATAATTATCTGTTGAGATTCTTAAGTGGATCATGTGAGTGGCCAGATTGTTCAGTGGTAGCTGTGATTATTTTGTCAGAGGCTTGTGGAAAGTTGGTGATTGGTTTTGAATTCCGTTGGTTATCCATTTTCTATCCATAATCCATATCCAAACTCATTGTTTTTAATCCATCAACCATTTTCATTTTTTTATCCACTTACCTTTTCTTTTATTCATAAACCATTTCTAATTTCTAAATCCATTTTATCATATCCATTACCCTAAACCATTTTTCATCCATATTTATTTTTATCCTTTCAATTATCCATTTCTTTTTAAATAACCCTTTTCCTTCTAAACCCATTCATTTTCTTTAAATCCATTTAACCTCTTTTCATAGTCCATAAGCCACTTTTGAATCCAAATTCAAGTTGCATTGCAAATATCCACTTTCAAATTCAAGTTATTCTTAAATCCACTCCTTTAACCATTTAAAAAAAAAATAAAATCAATAATTAGGTCTTTGTCCACCCTTAGAGCCACTCTTCATTAATTCATTCTTGGACCCATTGTTAAATAACCTTGTCCATCATTCAAGTTCAATTTCACATACATAAGTCTAATTTACTTAAAATCCATTTTGTCAAAGTATGAGGAATTTGGCCATTCTATGGAGTGCTGCATACGGTTATGAAAAATGGGCCATTTAAGGAAGCAATTGTGTTCATGATTGGTGGTGGTAATGATGGTCCGGCCCCAGCTTAGCTACGTGAATATATCAGCAGTTCAAATTTTGAAACAATTCTTTAATATACGGAAGAATGTTCTCAGACATGGTGAGGTAAGAAAAAAAAATAAGGAAATTCATTAAGTGGTAGACCTCAACCCGTGGCCCACTTCAATTTCACACACGCCACACCTTTCACAAACATAACCTGCAGCTAAAAAAAGCAATTACAACATGTCTTCATAACCTCAATAGCTACGACAAATTCCATCAGCCATGAATTCCAACCGTACGACCCACCAAACGATCCACTATGCCTCATCGACAGCACACAAAAACCCAAGCCAGACCATCACTGCAGCAGTACATTCATACAATTCCATATCAGTCCAAAAACAAAGAAAATTAACTGAAAAAAGGGAAAGAGAATCATGATAGTATCATTGTGCAGAATGCGTGATCACTCACAGCCAAAACAATCCCAACAGAATTTCAGAATGAGATACCTATTCTACCCTCCATGATTTCTAGTATAAAAGCTACAATTCTCAGATGTAAAAGGAGGTCGAGCCATTTCAACCATTTTCAATTCCAATTCATCTTCCCCTCAACAAACTTCAAACAACAAGAAAAAATATCAAGAACATCATCAATTCCTATACTCATCAATTTTCATCGATCCAAAACCAGCAAGAGAACAACATCATCATTGATTCACAACACAGAAAAAGAGGTAGAGGAAGAGATTTCAGATCAACAACGACTCAAGTATTCAGCCTCTCAGCAACTCACACACTCGCTCGCAATTCACAACAGAACAAAGGACAAGAAGAAGAAACAATTTAGATTGAAGGAGTGACATACCTGAAGAACGCTCTGGTTTTCTGTTCGTGCTTTGTGCCGTCGAAGACGCCATCGGAGCGATCCGATTCGTAAGCTTTATTTCTTCATCATCACCGTGTAAATATTGATTGTGCGTTCTGTGTTTTTTCGATTCGGTTTAAGTGTTGAGTTTTGGAGCTTTTTGTCGCGTAGAAATGTTGAGGTGATATTGTTGTGACTCTGATTTGTGGTTTTCGTGTTGCCGGCGAATCGCATTGGTGGAAGATGACGGTGCGATAAGAAGAAGAAGGAGGGCGGTGGAAGGAGCTTGATGACACGACCGTGGGAGGGGGTTGTGTGCGTCGTGAGGGGATGACGTGTGAAAGAGAAGGTTGAAGCCATTAAGGAGAAGAGGTGAAGGTGGTGGTGATTTATTGAGAACTAACGGAGAAATTGAAAGAAGTTTAGGGTGCGATTTAGATTGAAACGGAGATGTTGTTTTGGCGAGAATGATGGACGAAGAGATGAGACGGCGGCGGGTTGTTGTTCATCTTCCGGTGTGGTTTTTGCTTCCGGCGCGACGGAGATGGTGGCCGAATGGAAGAAGATGTGGTGTTTGGTCTGTTTCCGGTGCCGATGGGTTGAGGGTGGAGTCGCGGTGGAAGACGGCATTCTGAGAGAATGAGAACGTAGAAGATGAAGTGAGAGGGAACGGTGAAGGAGATAGGCATGTTAGGGTTTCATTTGACTAACTTGTGCTAATGTTGTGGACCGGGTCCTTGAGCCCAATTATTTTCATTTTTTACACCCTCAGTTCATTCGCTGCACCCCTGGCTTCATGAAGCATCATTGGGCTTTAATCCCCTATAGATTTTTGCCACCCGTTTTCACTGATGCACCCCCCTGGACTGAAGAAAAAGATATTGGGCCATTAACAACTTCAGCCCACTCGCCTGGCTTTCCTTTTCACACCCCCGGATTTCACTTGTTGCACCCCCTGTTTTTTTTTTTTGGACCATTTCTGATGGGCCTCAGGCCAAGCCCACTCGCCTGATCCTCTCTTTGCACCCATAACATCAGCGGCTGCACTCCCTTTCTTTGGTTAATTGTTTTAGTTAATTAATTTAGGATAACTAGATTTTATATTTTGATCTCTTTTCAATTAGATACTAATTAGATTAATTTTATAATTTAATTAGGATTACTATTGTTTCTTTTTTCATTAACTTTTAATTTTGGTTAATTGTTTTTAATTAAAATTTAGATAACAATTTTAGTTTAGAATTAATCTTGAACTAATTAGATTTTTGATTTAGATTTTAATTTTAGGTTTAATTCTAACCTTTTTGATTTAGTTTTAAGTTTAGAACTAGTTTTTTAGAATTAATTTTAGGTTAACTCTTTAATCTTGTTTTTTTAATTTTCACTTTATTTGTTTATTTGGATATTCTTTATTAATTGTTGAACATGATTTTAATTGCCTATCTTGATTAATTTCCGATTAATTCATGATTACTCTTTTCTTCTCTTTCACTTTTTCTCTTCCCTTGAATCTCAAGACTTGTTTAAGTCTTGGATTCCTTTCCTTTTAGAGCTACCAAGTCCAACTTAATTTCCGATTAAGCTTGGAGTTGGATTAGCATTAGGTTAGGTAGTTGTTTCTTTCCTAAACCTCACTAACCTTAGGGCCATTTTGCATGATAACTTGTAGGATTCAGTTTCCCCTTTAGACTTTCCATGAGTTCCGACTCTTTTCTCTCGCACCCGTGCGATCGAGACTGATCCCGTTTTCCCAATTCGTGGTCGTTACCACGAACTACGACTGCCCTGATTCTTTATTCTCGGCCGAGTAAAGATACGTAGGCACAAGATTGCGTAGATCTTGGCGGGCTACCTTCTCCATTTTTCACCAATTTCCTCCCCTTGTTTCGTGGTTGTTCCCACGAACTACGGACGCTCTGACTTCCTCTCTCTGGTTAGATTGAGGATACGTAGGCACGAGGATCCCTATCCTTGGCGAGCACTCTTCTCTCGCACCCTTGCGATTGAGACTCTTCTCTCGCACCCTTGCGATTGAGACCCTTCCATCCTTTCCTTTTTCCCTAGTTAGGGGAACTATGTCGCTCTGATTCTCACGTGCGAGTGAGATACGTAGGCAGGAGATCGTGCGAGATCTCTCCGAGCACATTTCTTTCACAACCTTTCTTTTTCACCTCTTTGTTCCTTCCAACCTCGTCAGGTCGAACTACGACTGCTCTGATTTCCTCTTTCTCGTCCGATTGAGGATACGTAGGCACAAGACGACGATGTCTTGACGAGCAACCTTCCCCCCTAGTTCGTGTCCGAACTACGTTGACTCTGATTTTCCTTTTCCCGAGGGAATACGTAGGCATAGGACGAGCGATGTCCTATCGAGTCACTTCTTTTCTTCTTTTTCTTTTCTTCTTTGTTCCTTCGTTTCTTTCCGCTCTCGTTCTTTTTCCTTTCCAGTAGCAGTGGAGCTCCAGATGACGACACCCTTTGATGCAGACAGCAAGCATGGATCCCATCGAGTACGATGGACGTGTTGGGTACTAACACCTTCCATCCGCGTAACCGACTCCCGTATCCGTTCTCTTGGTCGCGTGACCATGCTCTTTCCTTTCTCTTCAGGTTTACGCAGTGTTTCCTTTCCCTCTCTTGGGATAAATACACTTTGCTGGCGACTCTGTGTTCTTTTGCGCCACTCTCGCGTTTGTACCGTTGGATGCGAATCTTTCGGGAGCGACATCTCCCAAACCTAACACAACCCCAAAACCTCAAGAATTCCAACACTAAGGTTTCTATTTAGAACCCACCTGATAATCGGAGAGGAGTTTGAAGAAGATGATGAATCGATGAAGAGATGATGAAGATCCAAGCTCTCCAACTTCCACTTTCTCCACTTTCTCTCTTTTTCTCTTCTTCTTCTTACTATCTTCTTTCTCTTTTTCTTTCTCCCCCTTTCCAAATATATATAGATATAAACCAATATTATATATTATAAATCCAATAGGGTAAAATATCTCCAATTGATATTTTGTCATTCCAACCCAATTGATTAATTATTAGAGTTAACTTAAAATACTCCCTTAAACTAATAAATATCACTCTGCCTTTTAATAATTGATCTTTCTAATGTCCAATTGATCACTTAATTAATACGGTGTATTACACTCTCCCCCCCTTAAATTGAAATTCGCCCCCGAATTTCCTTCGTCCAACAATAACCACTACTTGCATCATTGTCTTAATTCCACACTTACCTCACTCCCGTTAACCTTTCTGTTCAATTCTGACGTATACCAATTTTAACTTGGTTTCATAGACCAAAATCCTTATTTTCACCAATTAACAACTTCACGTCCTTAATCATACTCTTGTTCTAATATCGAGTTAACTTCCAACTATTGCTTCCCCAATTCATCCGTTGTTTCTTACTAAAGCACTTGGTCGCATTTTACCTCGGAAAGAAGGTACCATTCCACATTCTTCTACTGAGTCACAAACCAAACCGTAATACCTTATCTTGATTCAGGACAACAAACACTCAATAAATCCTGATGAGGTAATTCCTTTCCTTTATGTAATTATCGACATCTATCCTTTCATAAATCCTTTAACATTAGAACCACTTCATATCTAGTCGAACAACTTCTTTACCAGTTCCAGTTGGTCTGATACTAAAGCATCGTAACCATTAAATTCGATACTTCCTTTCTTTAGGATCACCCCAACCGGTAACACACTTAGAACAAAACCTCCTTATATCCGTACTTACAAGCAACAACCTTCAAATCCTTAATATTTCGACCGACTCTCCCATTGTCACCTTCCACTATCCAATTCAAAACCAAATTGTGGAACACCACGAATCAGTAAACACTACTAATTAGTCAACAGTCTGCGGAGAAACACACTTATCCGCTGGGGTCCTTACTCACCAGCGGTACAAGAAACTTACTGACGTCCTTTGGTAGAACCATTTTCTCGCTAACACACAATATAATAACATCTGTTCAACACTCTCTAGACGATAAAGATGCATGAGTTATACTGTTACAACCATAACATATACAACTCCAATTCCATTCAATACTTGAACCCATATATCCAAAATAGCTTAACAACTTTCAGTTATGGTTACCACCTTCCAAATCGATTCTTCTTACGATTTCCGATTTACTCAGGGTTTCTTGCTGATTCGAGATCTCAACCAATAACAGCGTAACACCAACATAGAACTTCAATCACACGCGAGATACTACTTATCAAAACTCAAACCATTCAATTCGAAATTGTGAGTTTCCATACCACCCACAAATTCTCACACAACACCTCATACGCACAAACTTCGTCGAAGTCCATACCACGCTTCTCGGTTGAATCCACTTTTCTTAATTGTTACATTCCATATACGATTCTAAGTCACATACTTAACTTCGAACCGCCCAAATCTTACTCGTACTTGGAAGGATAACTTTTCAATTTTCCTTCTCTGGGTAAAACATTACTGTACACAACTGGTACCACTCTCACGGTCTAAACCTAATGTCGTGAACTCACGGAAGATAACAATTACCAACTCGGATCAACCGTCCATACCTTACGATGGCCATAATTACACACCGAAATATATTCCTTGCAAGATCAATACTTTATGAGTATTTTCCAACTTCGTTCTTAAGATTCTCAATGATAATGATAACAATACTCTTAAGATTTTCTCACGAGGTCACTTCTTTAAAGTTAACTCTCTTGCTGCTTGAACAAATGGCCAACTATGCCACACTCTTCCAGAAGTCACGATTCCAAAACGTAAATCCTTCCTTCACTTACTTGCAATCTCGTTCTCCATTCACACAATACTCTCCACTCAGAGCAACACAAGGAAACAAAACGCAGATGATGCTTCCTAAGGGATTTCACAATTTACACACACGTTAATCGATCAACCACCTGAGCTAATCGGTTAACTTCTCCAAAATTCTACGTAAAGCACCTTTCACGTACGTGTTAAACGGTTAACCCCATTGTGTTAGTCGGTTAACACTGCTGCAGAACAAAACCCAGTTTCTTCATAATTCAAAGCCATCCCTACTCAACCCATCGATCCGATTTGTTCTAACTCGAAATATCATTCTCAACTCACGGCTTCTTAACTTGTATTACATTCACCAACCATGATCCACTCAAGGTAAAACCAACAAAGTTGACAACACACTCCAACCAAGTGACAGGCAAAATTCCAAATTCTCTCGTGGTCACCTTACAATCTTCAGTGGGGTAGTTCATTTTCCTACTCAAACAACTACACCAGTGGAAAGTCAATAATGACGACATTCTAGGGTTTTAGTCACCACTCATACTTGATTCGTCCATAAGCAACATCCGACACCCATCCATCACACGGTACTACGAAAATGATGGGCATCTCATGTCAAGCGTACCACCTTACCCTCTCACTTAACTCCCTGGGTGAGAAATAAAACAACAACGTTCTTAGTCCAACAAAAGGTAGATTCCTAATATTCCAATTATCCACAAATACAGAAGTTCTCTCTATACTTGAAAATAAATCGGGGTAATGCATCCTCCTGAAGAACTTGTCCATCGTTTCGTATACAGTAACTGGAATTCCTTACCTTCCACTATCCATTACACCCCCACACTTACCCTTAAGTCACTTAATGAAATGCTTGCATCCGATAATTCTCATCAACCATTTACAAAACTCTTCCGGTATAAACCGTTCCATAATTTACTCTTAGTCCATAATAAGTCCTGAATTGCTTCTCATTGTGTTACCACAATTTTATCTCTTAGGATACCATACTAACTGCGTCACGAGGTACGTCCCGTCACACTTGTCTCCAGAATAAGAATCCCTCATGTACACTTGTGACCACGGTGCTCCTACCGCACTCGTTCTTAATACCAAAGTATAACTTTCCATTTCACATCATACTTACTAGAGTTCTTACGGGTGAACCTTCCTTGGTTACACTTCCTTAACTTAAGCCTCAACAACTACTCAATAGCTCTAGTACACAATCGTCCAAAAATACATTCCTTTGTCATTTCTTCATATATACTATTGATACCGTTTTCTACATCGTGCTTACTTTCGCTCTCCCTGGTACTCCTCTTAAGTCCAAATATAAAACCATCTTACTGCGATTCCCTTAGATTCCAAGATACTTACTCTATATCTTAATACAACTTCTTCCGGTCCGTATCGCTATGCTTTCTGTTACTAACTGAAGTCCACACTTCCTCCAGCACAAAACCTTATACTGTTCCTTGGGCAAGTTAACAAATTTCAATTTCCAAATTGGTCTCGTACTGAATACCAAAAATCTAGATGTAGCATCTCCAACTTAATCTCCCTACGTAACGGAAGATACACAATTCATCTTCTACTCTTCGTTCGGCGCACACTTGTTTCACTTGAAGTATGTAACACATCATTGTATTCCTTCCCACACTTCTCTATTACTGTGGGTTCCCATGAAAGCCGGACTTTCTTAACTCTCAACTTTTAACCAGTCGAAATATATTGTTCCAAACACACTCCTTAGGGTACTCTCGTCCATTCAAGATACCTTAACAACCTTAGAATTAAAGCACCAAAACTTATCTCACTTACGGACCTTACGCCACGCGTTCCACAAAACCACTTTTCTTTTTCACGGAATGAGATTACTTGAAATCCTTATCCATATTAGTGGTCAATCTAGCCTTACTAGCAATTTTACATATTCCTCAATACCTTAACCAATCGTCCGCTAGAGATTCTTAACTTCCAGACTCCATCCTTTCCAAATGATTGCTTAACAACCCAACACTCTTAAATTCCATGCTACACAAGCACAACTTCTATTAAAACCTCACTGAGCCGACCAAAACTCCACACTACTAACTCTTGGTTTGAGCATACTCTCACAGCACAAGTTCCGACAACACTACAGAGTCCTCGTGGTCGCTCAACCATGATTCTACCTATCACATACATAGTATTAGGTTGATCAGGCCCAACACTAGATAGTATGATATTAAGTTTCATGACGGCAAGACACACTTAAGAGGCAGGAATAGATTTACTTATGATGTTTCAAGGCTAGGTCGAGGACACGACCTGCTCTGATACCAACTGTAACGCCCTGTATAATTTTCATCTAGAATAATACCATACAAGTGTTTTTATTTGGTACTGACACATCAAAAGTGCCTAATGACATAATTCACATACTTGTCCATTTCTAAAACATAGTACAACTATGGCACAAGCTATGGAAATTAGCCAAAAATAAAAAATCTAAGAATAATATACAATATCCTCAATTATATACAACAGAATAATACACAGCAGAAATAAGCTCAACTAAGCTTCTATTGAAACATCCAAGCATAGCTCCACTTGTAAATCAACCTGCAATCCGAACCTGAAATATAGCAACTATAGTTTGGTGAGATACATCAAATCTCAGTGAGTTCCCTATCTTATAGATTCTCTCGGCTTTACAAGGTTCTATCAATCCTAACTCAAGTCAAGGGGAAGGGAAAAAGACCTTGAGTACACAATCTCACAATCTCACGCTATATGGAAACATGTTCATGAGTTCACCAACTCACAATGTCACTAATCGATAACCACACCAAGGCATCCCCTGTTCCCGTCTGCTTCTACGTCTAGAAGTCGACCTGAGTCATGGATCCTTGAACCTACTTGACATACGAATGGATTCGGGTTCTACGGGCCTTATACCGTTATGAACCGTCACTTAACACGGGCCTTATACCGTCACAAGCATACGCTCCATGGGCGCCATTCGTACATCACGGGGAATCAAACCTGCCAAGTAGTTGTGCATCTGTTTCAGAGGAGCTCGAGACCCATGAAACGCACTCACAAGATAAACCGGTTACGATTACATGATCACAAATAATAGCACGATTGTATTCGACAATCACAAGGCTGTAATGCCTTAAGGCCATAATCGCCTTACACAAAGAACACAAGGTTCACACATATGTTCCATACTAGTGTCTCACTCTCTTCTAGACCATTACTCGGCAAGGATGCACATCTACATAGAATGCACGAGCATCGTCATCTAGATTATTCATCAATCCTAGTCACAACCTAGAATCTCATCATTATGTTTTGGGGTAAGTTTTCTCACTCTTTCTCATTCATTTTAACATGCATATTTCTTTCATTCATAATTCACAATTAGATAGACATATCATAATTTCATAATAGAACAATATACAACAATTAAAACATAATCATATTGCTTTTGGAACTTTCTCGATTATATAATCGGTCGGTAAAATCGACATATTTCATCTCCATTGCATATAATATTTCCTCGGCTTTACATCGATATAAAGAATGATCGAAACCGATAAACGAGTCGAAAGTTATGAATTTCACGCTAAAGGAAGAATCTTCCACTCCCAGACCTGCGCGCTGAGCGCACCCCCTTGCCCGCTGAGCGCGCAAGCTACTGCCTGGAGGGGTTGCAGGAATTCAACACCGCGCTGAGCGGGCTCCTGCGCGCTGAACGCGCTCTGCAATTTCCAAAAAAATAAATCTCTTAACAGAGTTTTCCCCAACTTGCAACAACATCCCAACAACATACCCAACAACCCATCGAGGTATAATATCACGGTTCGATTACGGTTTAACCGATACACTTCATACAATATGATTTTCAACATTTATCACATAATTTCCACTAAAACCCGAACATTCCAAATAACATAAACAAATCCAAACATTCATAACGATTATCGGTAATTGATTCCACACCAGTATAGATTATACTACGAAATTTATAACTCATTTCAACCGCTAAATTCCTCAATTTTCCACAAAATCCCATTTTCTCCCAAACCTAACACAACCCCAAAACCTCAAGAAATTCAACACTAAGGTTTCTATTTAGAACCCACCTGATAATCAGAGAGGAGTTTGAAGAAGATGATGAATCGATGAAGAGATGATGAAGATCCAAGCTCTCCATCTTCCACTTTCTCCACTTTCTCTCTTTTTCTCTTCTTCTTCTTACTATCTCCTTTCTTTTTTTATTTCTCCCACTTTCCAAATATATATATATATATATATATATATATATATATATATATATATATATATATATATATATATATATATATATATATAAACCAATATTATATATTATAAATCCAATAGGGTAAAATATCTCCAATTGATATTTTGTCATTCCAACCCAATTGACCAATTATTAGAGTTAACTTAAAATACTCCCTTAAACTAATAAATATCACTCTGCCTTTTAATAATTGATCTTTCTAATGTCCAATTGATCACTTAATTAATACGGGGTATTACATTAGGAATGGGACGTAGCTTTTTTATCAATTCTTTATTTTTATTATTTATTTATTTTATTGTATTATTATTTATTTTATTTTAATTATTTCTATTATTTTCATTTTTTCGATATTCTTATTATTTATTTCTTAGTTTAATTAGTTTATTATTTATTTATTTAAATATATAAAACTCAAAACATTTTCTTAATTATTTTGGTGAATTAATCTTTTTTGATTTATATGTAGAATTTAAATGTTTAGGATTACTTCGATTTTGCTAATTAAATTTTATTAATTCCTCTGACGTCTAACTGTGTGAGCGTGTAACTTAGATTTCTTTTGTTTGATCGTACGACTTCGATTCTTGCCTTGACCATGCTATTGCCTATTATCTTGTGTTCATCGATCATATAACTCATGTATATTTTGTCATATTATTTCTCCTTGCCTGATTTTTATTTTGCGTCTGGTACTCTTGATGCTTGTATGTATATCTCGATTACTTGTTTGCATGTTGCTTCGCATGTTCTCTTAGGATCTCCTAGTTCGACTTAATTTTCGATTAAGATCGAAGTAGGATAGATTTTAGGTTCTCAGTCTTTCGCATGATAACATTAGGTTAGCATTTTCCCTTTAATCGGATTCCAAAGGAAATGATCCCCCCTGTTGACTGTCACGTCATGCTTAGGAAAACTTTAGGTCCTTCCCTTTCATCCTAGCTTCGGGATTAGAGTCGTCATGCTCTATGTAAGTTCCTGCCATGGACACTTACTTCCTTGCCCTTTATTCTAGCCTTGGGATTAGAGTCACTGCACTTTACGTAACGGTCTTGTCATGAACACTTCTCTCCCTTTTAACTTAGCCTTAAGTTTGGAGCTGTCGCACTCCATGTAAGCGTCTAGCCATGGATACTTACATCTTCCCTTTGGAGCGTTGACCACAATCAAGAGTTCCTCACCCTTATTGAGGGGAACAATGAATGCTCTGATTCCATTCCCGTTAGGATACGTAGGCACACAATGTGATGTCTTGGCGAGCATACTTAGGAATAACACCTTAGGTCTCGCTTTTACCTTTTCACCCTTTAGCGAAAAAAAATAAAAAATATCACAATAAAACAGAAGGTTCCTCTAGAGTACTACAAATACTTACGATGCTAACACCTTTCCTAGGTATAACCAACCCCCGAACCTTAGATCTTTTACATTGTTTTTACATTGCAATTAGGGTTTTCGATCTTTACCTTTTCCTTTGGATAAATCAAATTTCGGTGGTGAATTTCAAAGATTTGCGATTGAATTTAATTAATAGCTTGATATCTGACTCTCATTGTGACATAAATGGCGACTTCACTGGGGACCTTCTCCCTAAGAGGGTTACACCTAACTTGTTTTAAATGTGTTATTTGTATATCTTGTATGCCTATATATTTGTATATATCTGTCTTCTTGGGTTGTTAAATTGTGTTTTGAGATAAGTCCTAACCCGGACATGAGTGCACATAAGATAGGATTGTGGTATAATCAATTGTTGACTGTTGGGAGTAGTCCTAACATGATTAACATATGATATAATCACGCTCAGTGGAGACACCCTTTGGGATTACTGATGTCATGCGAGTAGTCGTAATGACATTACTTTTTCCGACCTGGGAGTCTGTGAAGCTAAGGACCTTTAGTTACCTTTAACCCTTCTAAGCCTTTTTAGGACGTAGTACAGTGATCATCCAGGTGTAGACCTGAGATGGTTGTCATGTGATACTACACTCAGACGAGTTTATCTTGAGAATATTATTAGCCCGCATGAGTTGTCGTGCAAGCCGATAATATCCAAAAAAATCTATCGAGGTTTTGCCGTATATGTCCGTCTGAAATTTTTCCATACGTGTCTCACTACTAGAAAAAGTCTGAACAATGACGGAAATCAGAGACGGAACTTTTTCCTTCTTTGCTAGAGACAAAATTAGAGATAAAAATTTAAAGTTGGAGACGGAAATTAAATTTGATTGAATAGAGACTACTTTAAAGACGGATATTTCCGTCTCCAAATAATTTAGTCTCTAAATGTGTCTCTAATTTAGAATGTAAAAGTTTTAAAAGGAATATATTTATTGGAAAAAAATTACAAAAAAGAAAATTTTTTATATTCCATATATTCCGTCTCTGTGTCCGTCTCTACTTAGTCAAATTAACAAATAAAAATTAAAAAATTGGTAGAGGTTTCGTATCCATTTTCGTCTCAAAAAATAAATATAAAATATTCTTCACTTTCCCGCTTAACTTTTGGCAAAAAACAAATTGCGCCCAAATGCCTTTATTATATATATTTTATTTAATTTTTAATTATATATTCTAAATACTTTCACTAACCCTAATTTCACTTAGAATAGGAAAGCCAAACGCAGAACAGGCACACAAATTCACTCACACACCACTCTCTAGTTTCTTCTTGGAAGGTAAAACGCGAATGGCATACATCGCCTCTGCAATCACTCGATTTCTCCAACTTGATTTCTCCATTTTCATTTAAGGTATTCTTTTTTAATTTCTATTTTCACAACTTTTTATTTAAGATCTGTGTTTCCTTTGCAAATCTCTTTATTTTAATTCCTAATCTCTTCAAATTTTTATCTTCAAGCTGGAGAATTTTCCATTTAAACTTGTTATTTTGTAGTTTTTTGAGGGTTGATACTGTTGTGTTGTTGTTTAGGGGTAGTTATGGTGTTTTAGGATTTTTCATCAAATATTTTTCCTTTTGGATCTAATCTATTAACAATGCTGTCGACAAATCATTCCAAACAAGGACTTGAAGTCATATAGAATTTGGCTTATCAGGTAGAACATGTATTTATTTCTTTATTTTGTAAGTTTTAAGTTAATTTTGCTTTTGTTAGTTAACATAATTAATTAATTAATTATTCTGTAATTATTATTTCACTATTGGACTGTGCTTTGATATTTTTAAGCACATAGAAGTAAGATGTTGTATGTGACTTGTTATAGTGAAATGGTTCTTTGCCTTGTTCATTGGCTTCCTAAGTTCCAGAATTATTATCTCAGTTTTAGAAGTTCTATTTAATTATTAAGTTTCTCTTTAATTTCTTTTTTTTTGCTTATTGATTTTTTGTTTTTTTACTTTTTTGCTTATTACCTTCTTGGTTTCACAACACTAGTAATTGGCTGATTGAATATCACTTTTCTGTCTCGGTTGGGCTGTTTTTTTACATTTGATTTGATTGTTTTATGGTCTTAGGTGAAACTTGGTTGTCCTGTTCGTGTTGAGTTCGTGTTGAGCTGTGACAAAGGTTTTGTTGATTGTCTCTACTTTGTTGTTCCATACTTGTAATCTTATAACAATGTTGAATTGGTTTGATTTATGGATATGTTCACAACAAGTGAAATGATGATAGTTTTTTATACTCTGATTTATATTCACTGATCAAGTATATATGAGTAATGTTCTATAGGTTTTATGAAGGAATCATTGACACTTTAGATTCATCAACGAGGAATTATGTGGTAAGCTCACTCTCTTATTTTAAAGTTATTCTTCAATCTTCCCTTTTTATTGATTACATGTTACATACATGTGATAATATTGCAGGCATCCTACCGTTTTTTTTTTACTTGATTAATTATTTACATTATGCATAGAACTAGAAGTTGAGTTTTCTATTTTTAATTACTTATTTCTAGTTTATATGAATAACTCCACCTCAAGTGAAATATTTCTTATAGTTTTATGCAGGTGAAAATAGGGCTTTTTTTCTTTTTTAAATTCCCCTTGTATATGGCCTTATGATTACTACTATACTTAAGTTAAATTTTGTTGTAAAATTAATACATTGATGGGATATAACTAAAAACATTTCTAGTCATCCCATAAATTTATATCTCCTGTCTATTTCTATACTATATAACTGATTTATAAATATTGTTTTCGTGTCAATCTTTAGAAATATACCGCAAGTATGTTTACAATTAACCATACTTATTTATTTGTATTGTTTCATAACTTTTTTTACGGATTACATAATCAATGTTTAGACATGTTTAAATAGATAATTTATTTTCAACAAATCAAATGTTACTAGTGATCCTAGTTCCCATGAAATGATGAGACATGTGCTATTTGAAATAGAAATCTAACTCTTAGTTATGTCAATGTAGTTGAGTTGATAAAACTCTCAGATAATTGGCTTGGCTGCCTATTGTATGATTCTACCTTTGCCTATTGTATGATTCTTCTACATTTGACATTTCCTTTTGAAATCTAAATATTATTTTATAAATTTCACTAGTATAAATGGTTACAATAATGTCTTTGGTGGTTGTCTTAAAGGATATATATTAATGTTAGTTTTGCTTACATGCTTACACCGTTTTGTATAGGTTAATCTTTGCTAAGAGTGTTTGGTATTCCTCTTTTGTGAATGGTGCAAAGCAAATTGGAATTCTCGAGAATGAAGAAAATGCTATAAGGACAAATCTTTGAAAGGCTTGGCAGTGTTTAAGAAGCATTTACAAGTAGTGTTATTGACATATTAATCTATTTTTGTATGATTAAATATTATGATTTTTTTATGTTAAATAAACTTTGTTGTTTGAGTTATGTACTAATGCAAAGTTTAATGTTTCGGTTTATGTAAGAATGACATCAGTGTTTATGTGCTACGAATCAAAATTTTATTAGTTTAATATAATACAAAATTATAATTTATGAATGCTAATGTTTAATTTGAAATTTGTCTATTATATGATGTAGAATTGAAAGATGAACAACATAAACACAATGACTAAACCACACTAAATAATAGATGATATGCTTATTATTTGAATAAAAAAAATTCAGAGACAAAACTAAAATTCCTCTCTCTAGTGACAGAATATTCTATCTCTGTAGAGACGGAATTGAATGTTTTTTAATCTTTGTTTTGAGACGGAATATGTACTATAGCAATGAAAATTTTTCGTCTCGATATAGACACGAATAAAATAATCCGTCTCCAATTGGTTTGTGACCAAGTTTTCAAAGACGGATGTATGGTTGTCTCAAATTCCGTCTCTAAAGCGTTCAGTGACGGAATTTATCTAATTTAGTAACCAAAAATGTCCGTCTCTAATCACGATTTTTTTAGTAGTGTCTTTTGTTCTATTGTTTTTCCAGAATTCCTTGTGTGTTTATCAGATGTTCTTTTAGATACGACTTTGTTCTAATGCTTTTCTAGAACCCCGTTTGTGTCTATCTGAAGTTCTTCCAGATATGACCTTGTTTATCTGATGTTCTCCCAGATATGTCTTCAAAACCTTTTACCGTACATTTAATGCTTTTTTAAATGTTTCGGATGTATCTTTAGAATCGTTTGTTCTCATCTAATGCTCTTCTAGATGTCATCAATTTATTTATAAATTGGTTATCATCTGTTGATTGTTTTCGAGTCTGTTTCCATTTTCCATCCAATGCTTTTCTGGATGTGTTCCGGAGTTTATTCGATGTTTTTCCGAATATCTCTGATGTATTCCGGAGTTTATTCGATGCTTTTTCGAATATCTTTGATGTTGTTACGAATTTTCTTCGATGTTTTTTTTAATGTCTCTAATGTGTTCAAGAGTTTATTCAAGGCTCTTTTGAATGTCTCTGATGTTTGTTGAATTCTCCTCACGTCATTCAATGATCTTCTGAATTTTGTGACTCTTTTCCATCCGGTTCCCTCCAGCGATGATGAATGTTGATTCCTCAGTGGAGGCCATCTGTTTTGGTTCTAACTCCAGTGAGGATCTTTGTTTCTAAAGTGTCAGCCAGTCATGCTTGAACCTGTTGATCCATCACTTTAGATTTCCCCATTTGTTTCTGTTCCCCAGCGTTTTGTCATCCCCAGTGAGCGGTTACTCACTGTGTTGACTTTATCCCTGTTTGCTTTCGCTTTCGTCTGCATTTTGCATTTATCATTCCATCATTTTCATCATATTAGAGTTCATTGCATGTCCGCATTTGTGTGTTAGTCTCTTTTTTCCATAGCATTGCATGTCATTGCATTTAAGGGCAAAGTTTTCGGTTATCTGTATTTAAATACCTTTCACCATGATTTCATGAAGATTTTTATCGTTCATATCATCCGATAAAGATATTTAAATTGGAGGAACTGTCATACCCAAAATTTTACCCTTAAATTCTTTGATCTTTCGCATTTCATTCTAGGTCAATATCATCGTGCATATCCCAATTTATCAGCTAGAACGAACTTGTTGGATTTAGAGACGAGTCAGTCAAACTAAAAGTCGGTTCTGATTAATTTTAAAACCTGACAAAATGTTATATTTTTCTGAGTGATTTTATTCCACGCTGATAATTTTGGTGCAGTCATTTTATTTTAAAGAATTTCGATACCCGACCTTTTTGTTCGCATTTATGCATTTTTATTTATAGTTTTTTTATTAGTTAATCTTTCAATTAATTTAGAATCAATTTAGTTAACTTTATTTTCATTTTATCATCTTTTTCTTTATTTCATTTCTTAGTAAAATTTTTTAATTAATTTTGTTTAGCTTAGTTTATATAATTAAATTTTTATTTTAGTTGGCCCTATTTTATTTCATCTTTCTTTATTTGAATTTTTGCTATTAATTTAAAGTTAATATAAATTTTTTAGTTAATTAAAATTTTAGTTTAGATAAATTTAATTATTTTATCTCTTATTTTTTCTGGCTAGATAATTTTTCAGTTACTTTAAAATTAAATTAAATTTTTTAGTTAATTAAATATTTAATTCAGATTAGATGTTATTTAATATTAGTGTAATATTATTATTTCATATTTGTTTTATTTTATTTAGGAACATTTATATATTAAAATTTTAGAACAAAATTATTCTTTTATTTTAGTCTTCAAACAAAATCAGACACATTCATCACATTTTCAAAATAATCAATAAACATGTCTCAAGCATGTCTATTTGAAAAAAAGGAAGTATTCATTACCCAAAATCAACCGAATCACCTATATAAAGAGGGGAGGGACCCTTTATAAAACAATTCACGTCCAATTACACTCACAAAACCAGTTTTCACAATAACATATTCATACACACTAATCCTAACTTCTCCATTCTCACATACATAAATCTCACCAATTTCTATACTTTTTTTTACTAAAACTCTTGTTTTTTTAACCTTATTCTTGGTATATCCACTTTTTTTTTATTCATACAACTAACCCTTACTAACTCACTTACTAACACCCACTATCATGCACAAATTTTGACACCGAAAAAATATATACTATAAGCAAAACATGCATGGTTGCTATGAGAATCTTGTATCAGTTGAACCATATTTGCAAAACCTTTTAATTTAAATTTTTACTGACATGATATTGGATTAAGTTAGATTTACTTTTACTGTTGAGATATTATTTTTATTTATGTATCCATTATCTTTCTTCTATTGCCATGGATTACAAGGCAAATAAGATACAATAGCATTTGTTACTGGTGTTTATAGTTTGACATATTTTGAAAGGGAGTCTTCACGTTAACTCTTACTTTTTTTATTTGCAAATTACAAATTGAAATATTGTTTATTGATAAAATTTTGTTGATACTATTCACGTGCAGGAAATGTAAAAAAGCAGTAGCTTGAAGGTAGAAGAGGAGAGACCAAGAGAGAAAACATTCCAACAGAACGGAAAAACGAAAAAAAAAAACAGAAACGGAAAGTACACTCCACCAATCCGCCAGCAGTGTCGACGATTGGCCCTTCCTGGTTCATTATCTTTTCTTTTCACTATTATGCTTAGTTTCTGCTATCTTCTAACTGATGCATTTATTTGTTTTTTTTAAAAGAGAAACAATATAGAACCCTTTCACTGATACTTTAAGATTTACTATTCATGTTTGATTTGAATTAGAGAGAGAAAGGATGTTACAGTACCCGTGTGATTCATTGCTTTTTACTTTTTTTAAATTGTATTTTTAATTATATTAGGTATTAAATGAGTGTTATTTAAAATTTGAATTGGTCAAACATATTTTAAGTGAACAAATGGATCTCACCTTTTTATTTATTTATTAATAATCATTCATAGCCCTGCATTGTGAATTAATAAATTTAAAAACGAAATATTCCATTTTTTATTTCTCCATTTATTTTTAATAAATTAAATTAAATGTTAATTTTGGCATTGATTTTAAAAAATAATAATAATATGATAGGGTTATTAGGAATGGGATGTAACTTTTTTATCAATTTTTTATTTTTATTATTTATTTTTTTTATTATATTATTATTTATTTTATTTTAATTATTTCTAGTATTTTCATTTTTTCGATATTCTTATTAATTGTTTATTTCTTAGTTTAATTAGTTTATTATTTATTTATATAAATATATAAAACTCAAAACATTTTCTTAATTATTTTGGTGAATTAATCTTTTGTGATTTATATGTAGAATTTAATTGTTTAGGATCACTTCGACTTTGCTAATTAAATTTTATTAATTGCTCTAACGTCTAACTGTGTGAGTGTGTAACTTATATTTCTTTTGTTTGATCTTACGACTTCGATTTTTGCCTTGACCATGTCATTGCCTATTATCTTGTGTTCATCATTCATATAACTCATGTATATTTTGTCATATTATTTCTCCTTGCCTGATTTTTATTTTGCGTCTGGTACTCTTGATGCTTGTATGTATATCTCGATTACTTGTTTGCATGTTGCTTCGCATGTGTCATACCCCATATTTTGACCACTAAAGTTTCCCATCATTGTGCAATTCATCATCACAATATGGATGAATCATCATGCCTCATCAATCTCCTCAAGGAATTGTTGAGCATTGACTGCAATCAGAACTAGGGTTTCAAGCCCTCTCAGAGCTTTAGACAAAGGATCAATCAAGAAATGACTTGATCTTCAACTTGTCTAACCTCTCAAACATCCACAATGGATCAAAAGGACTCCCTCTTCAAGGATTAAGCACAAAGCTGCTCCCTTCTAGGTGGATCAAGCCTCCAGATCGACTGTGTCACCAAATTAGGGTTTTGATCGCCCAGGGCCTCCAGATGAAATTTTTCATCTGGGGACAAGCCAATGATCCAAAACATAACCTAATATACTCCATGAAACCTCATGGACCCATTCATCAAGTCAATTTTGCCTCAGGGGATGCATACATCAAAAATCAAGAATTAGGGTTTCTTGACCTAATTCTCCCCTAAGTTGACTTTTGGGACAAACCATGAGCCAAGACCTCAAGACATGATTTGAGGGTCTTTGATATACTATATTGATCCATTTGGAACAATGGATTGATCCAAGAAGCTTGAGCAACAAGTCTCAATTTCATCTGCACCACAATTAGGGTTTCGCGAGAAAAGTCAACTGTAACTTTGACTTTTGACCTGGACATGCTCCCAAACCCTAATACATGATTCAATATGGCCTATGACACCCATGTAACATGTCCATCAAGTTTGATTTAGGTCAAGGACATGATTTCCTGAAGAATTGCACAATTTGGAATTCATCTGATAAAAAGTCAACTGTGCACAAAAAGTCAACTTTGATTTTTTGAGATTTTTCACCAAAATGGATTTTTAACCCTAAAATGATGTTAATGTATGATTTGAATCATCATTCATCAAGAAAAATCAAGAAAAGTGAGATAACTTGTAAAAGGGGTAACCATAAAAACTACAAGGCCAATTTAAGTGGCTAGGGTACCAACTTTGGAGGACCATAACTCCTAAACCACAAGGCCAATTTTTTCCATCCAAAGCTTGATTTGTAGCCCTCATTATCATCTACAAAAGCTTCAACTACAAGTCATTCCAATTCATTAAGGATTTTGAGTTATGGAGTGATCAATGTGGCTGAAAAGTGAAAATGTCACTTTTTCCAACACTTAGTGAAATTTTCACTAAGTCAGAATCTGCCTTCACTTTTTGCCAAATGTAGGGGGATTTTTCACTTGGATCCAAAAGAGATCAAAACCAAACTTGTTCCAATAGTTGTTGTATCATGTAAGGGCTTTCCAAAATGGTCAAGAACATTTCCAAATTCAACTTACACCATGAGATATGACATTGGCAAGTTGCCTTGCTGAAATCTGTCAAAGCAAGACAGATTTTGCATTTTGGCTCGATTTGCCAAAATCAGCCAATTTCAAATGCTCCTATCCACTTGGACACCTCTGAGGATTGAATCCAAAGGGGACAATCACTGAGCCAAGCCTCCAAAGTCCATGGAACAAGGAATAGCATGTTGAACCTAGAATGGCCAAAATAGGGACAAGACTCCAAATTTGGAATGAGGCATTCAATGGAACCATCAAGGTGGCATGGACTGAGCCATTCTCATCTGAAATCAGTCAAGACTTATCCAAGACCAAGGGAACCACAGCCCTGTGCCCTAGCCTCTAGTCAATGGCTAGAGAAGACATGATTTCTCATTGGACAACATTGGCCAAACCTCTGCTGCAGTTGCCATTCACTATTGCAGCCAAAACAAACTTCCTCTACTATAAATAGAGCTCACTTGTGTTCAGTTTGAGTACACCAAAGCCATCAAACAGATGCTTTCCTCAAAATTTCTTCTTTCACTCCAATTTTGCCTTCCAAAGCAAGTAATTCTGAGTTTTTGAGCTAGAGAGCAATTCCACTCAAACCAATCACACACACACCTCATATATATCATATGTAAGTTGTGCAAACCATCAAAAGTGACCTGTAATCACAACATCACAAAGTCACCTCTCAAAACCTCAAAATGGCACTTTTGTGCATTTTTCAAGCCATGTCTGGATTCAGTCACTTTCCAAACCAGATAAAACCTCAAACACACTCCAAATATCATCCTTGAACTGTCCCAAATGGTTTCATACATCTGGAACACCATTTGAGAGAGTTGCTATTTTGGTCACTTTTAACCCCTTTTGCAAGAAAGGGACAGTTTGTGTTTTTGCAGGTACCAGCTGATTCCAATCATCCTCAAAGCATCCAAGGGATTATTTGAGGTTGTTCAAAGCATAAAATCATATCTGGAGCAAGGGAGTTGGCAGATTGCTGAGAAAACTCCAAAATCTCAAAGAAGGGTAAGCATCTCAACTTGCAGTCACCAAAACATGTGTGCATTTGAAGTCCATTGATTATGCATCTCTCATACATGTCATATGTGTTGTGTTTGTGCCAATTGATCATGTAATTAATGCCTGTATTGAGCTATGGCACAGAAAATGCAATTATAGGTCCTTTTCAAAACCACTATCGGGTTTTGAGGAGGGAGTGTGATCTGAAAAAACCACCACCACCATTAGATTCCTTGTGAAATTCTGGCCCAGATACATATAAATTTTGTCTCAATCCATTAAGAATTGAGAAAGTTATGACCTTCACGTTTTTGAGCCAAAACTTGCCTTGGGCAAGCCAAAACCAAGTCATGCCTTGTATATTTGTTGGTTTGTTTCAAAAAATGGATGTATCACCACCCCAGTGGTAGAGCGCGCGCCTTGTATGCTTGAGGTCGTGGGTTCAAACCCTACCCATGTCATTTTGTGATTTTTCACATTTTTGCTATTTTTTCAATTATTTTCATGTTTTGTTAATTATTTGGAATATTAATAACTCACTTAATTTTAATTATTTTTCATTGGTTCTTTTTGCAAAAAATCACAAAAATATTGAAATATTTATTTCCACAAAAAAATTAGATTTATATTATTTATTTAATATAATTAGTATTTTTGTGAATAAATGCCTTTTATTTGTTTTTAAACCATTTTGAAAATAAATATCCATATTGAAAAATCAAGACCAAATGAGTTTTAATATCTCTTGTGATTTATACCTCATTTTTCAAACCTAAAACCAAAATCACAAGTTGTTTATTCAAACTTATGTGGGATTTTGTATCATTTTAATTAATTTTTCATTGAATAATTACTTTTAAAATGATGAAATTAGGGTTTTGTTGATTTTCCCTTTCAACAAACTTTGTCAAACACTCATGGGCCTCTAATAGAGTGTAAGACCCAATCCTTTTTTTGACCAAATCATTTTTGGGCCTCACTTATTGTATAAGTCCCGATACCGTCAAAAAACAAACGGCGCGATCGTCGCCTTTTTAATAACCATCTGGGCCTCTCCTCGAGCTATAAGACCCATTCAAAAACTTTTTGGGCCTCTATCAGAGTGTAAGACCCAACCCCCTTTTAACCAAAACCTTTTGGGCCTCACTTATTGTATAAGTCCCTCTGCGTTAAAAGAAAACCTCGGCGCGATCGCCATTTTTAAATAAAAAGTCAACTGGGTCTACCCTCGTGTTATAAGCCCCATTCTTTTTCTTTAAAACCTTTTTGGGCCTCTTGAGAGAGTGTAAGACCCATCCCTCTGTACAGAAAACTTTTTGGGCCACAGTCACTTGTATAAGACCCGCTGTACAAATTCAACAGTGCACTCACTGGTAAGACCATCTGGGCCTCTCCTTGAGCTGTAAGCCCCAAATCTTTCTTTTTCAAAGCACTTTCTCCTTTGATTTTGAATCTACTGTTGTTTTCAATCTTTCTTTGTTGAACAACTAACCAAACAGCATGGAAGCTCTACAACCGAGTAAGTGTTTATACGCTTTCATTTACCGCTTTCATTTACTGCTTTCATATATATAACTGTATTGTGGGGCTGCTCACTGTAAGTCTCCTTTCATAAACTCATATCAACTGTGTAATAATAGTATAGATATTTTGAGTTTCCCCGGCAACTACGTCTAGAACTAGGTGACGCCGTTTCATTTATTCGTAGAAATAGACAGCTAGATCCCAAATAGGAGCACCAGATACAGTCTTCTCTTCGGCTGTCCTCCTTAGGAATCGTCAAGAAACTCTACTCCCAAAGATGAAATGTATTCTCCGTGAATGGCATCTTTGAGTTTCTTCCAAATTCTCGGACTTTCCTGACTTTGATCTATTCTCGGTGAATAACATTGCCTTGAATTTCTCGGGGTTTGGGGACCCACGGGCTTCTTAAAAGCATCGGCCTCCTCTTGGGCATTGTATAAGGACCCACAGGTTTCCTAAAAGCAACTCCGCCTCCTCTTGGGCTTAGTATAAGGACCCGTCGGCTTCTTAGAAGTATTGACAACCTCCTCTTAGGCTTCATATAATGATCTCTTCCTCCGGGAATGATAGTCTCCTCTTGTGCTTCGTACAAGGACCGATCGGCTTCTTAAAAGCTTCCAGCCTCCTCTTGGGCTTTGTACAAATTGTCCCGACGACCTCCTAGAGGTATAGGAATAGAACTTAGTAATCTTCGTAGAGCAGTCCTTTCAAAGAGTCTACTATTGTTTCTCAAAGCATAGTACAAGAGATGAAACTCTAGACTTGGACAGTCTGTGTTCCTTGAGTCTCAAAGACATTCTCAAGTGACTCCTTCGTTAGATAGACTCGGACAGTCTCAATACCCTTTGGATTTCCCCGTTTCCTTAAAGAACTGGGAACAACCCCGATCCTCAGATCAAACCCACGAGTACAGTGTTGCTCATATAAGAACTAATTTTCTCTTTCAAAATCAGTATACTGGACCTGTCACTTAACTGACACAGTAACCTTAGCCTTCTCTTGGGCTTTGTACAATGATTCTCCCCAGCGGAACAAACCTTTTTTAGCCTCCATCTTGGGCTTTATACGAGATACCAGAAGACTCCCTCGTTGAGTCAAATAACGTTTAGCCTCTCTCTCGGGCTTTGTACGAGACACATAAAAGACTTCCTCGTTGAGTCAATCACCCTCTTCAGCCTCCATCTCGGGCTTCGTACGAGATACAAATGACTCCCTCGTTGAGTCAAACAAACCTTTTAGCCTCTCTCTCGGGCTTTATACGAGATACAAAGATTCTCATGTGGAGTCAAAACCTTTTCGCCTCCATCTCGGGCTTTATACGAGATACAAAAAGGTTCTTATTGAGACAAACAAGCAACAACCTCCATCTCGGGTTTTGTACGAGATACAAAAACACTCTCTTGTTGAGTATAAAAGATTCTCTTGTGGAGTCAAACCCTTTTAGCCTCTCTCTCTCGGGCTTCGTACGAGACACAAAATAGCCTCCTCTTAGGCTTTGTATAATGATTTTCCCTAGCGGAAATTAGCCTCCTCTTAGGCTTTGTATAAGAAAACCACTGGTAGATCCAATCAACCTTTTAGCATCAAATCCGTGCCTCGTTCACAGTACACAAACATCTATAACTCCTTCCCTTTCATCTAATCGCTGTAAGCGGCAAGCCTCTGGATCATCTACATCCATGCCACTGTCCTTCTTTTAGCATGAGGAATTCCTAAGGAAAGATGGCGTTGCTCTATACTGAGTTAAAGTCTTCTCCTTCAGGTAAAAACCCCTTCTTCAGAAATTATGGCATTGCTAGGATCCGCGTATCCCAGTTAAAGTAATTCTCCTTCTTCCCTCTTTAGAGACGACAGATTCTCTCTAAAGTTGAGACCTTTCAGCTTCACATCTTGGGCTTTGAACAAGATACAAACAACCTTTGGCTTCACGTCTTGGGCTTTGAACAAGACACCAAAAACCATTTCCTCCCATAGAATAGGAGGAACTACGAACGCTCTGATTTCCCTGTTTCGGTAAACGGGAATACGTAGGCATAAGATCGAAAGAAAAGATCTTAGCGAGCACAATCAACAAAAAACCCAAATCCCATTTCAAAAGCAGTAATTCAAAAACATCAGTCCTAACATCCTAATCCTTGTTCCCCGCCAGAAACCTTCTGCCAAGGTTAAAAGAAAGAAAACCGTATTGGCGAAAATACAAATAACCAGTACAAAGGCCCCCCACATTGTAGCATTCGTAACCTAACAGACCGCTGTTTAAACTCAGTATGCAAAGCAGGGTTAATTGGAGACATTTATTTCCCTTCCTTCATCAGCTCACAATAGGATAAAAAATGAATCGACCTGGAGTTGAAGCTCAACCGCAGAGAGCGGCCAGCGCTTAAGAACCGCGTCCAAAATTGCTCGCTACAACATGTTCTCTTAGGATCTCCTAGTTCGATTTATTTTTCGATTAAGATCGAAGTAGGATAGATTTTAAGTTCTCAATCTTTCGCATGATAACATTAGGTTAGTATTTTCCCTTTAATCTGATTCCAAAGGAAATGATCCCCTCTGTTGACTGTCACGTCATGCTTAGGAAAGCTTTAGGTCCTTCCCTTTCATCCTAGCCTCGGGATTAGAGTCGTCGTGCTCTATGTAAGTTCCTGCCATGGACACTTACTTCTTTACCCTCTATTCTAGCCTTAGAATTAGAGTCATAGTACTCTATGTAAGTGTATTACCCTGGACACTTCTCTCCCTTTTAACTTAGCCTTAAGTTTGGAGCCGCCGCACTCCATGTAATCGTCTTGCCATGGATACTTACCACTTCTCTTTGGAACGTTGACCGCAGTCAAGAGTTCCTCACCCTTTTTGAGGGGAACTACGAATGCTCTGATTCCATTCCCATCAGGATACGTAGGCACGAGAAGCGATGTCTTGGCGAGCATACTTAGGAATAACACCTTAGGTCTCCCTTTTACCTTTTCACCCTTTAGCGGACAAAATAAAAAATAACACTACAAAACAAGAGGTTCCTGTAGAATACTACAGATACTTAGGATGCTAACACTTTCCCTAGGTATAACCAACCCCCGAACCTTAGATCTCTTGCATTGTTTTTACATTGCAATTAGGGTTTTCGATCTTTACCCTTTCCTTTGGATAAATCAAAGTTCGGCGGTGAATTTCAAAGATTTGTGATTCAAGTTAATTAATAGCTTGATATCTGATTCTCACTGTGACAATGATGAATAATTAGAGCAACACGAAAATAACTTCAAACATAATAGTTCATCCTCAAAGCAATGTGTTATTCATTAAACTGGAGGCTCCTGTCATACCCCAATTTTGCCCCTTGATCAATAAATTGATACACACATCGTGACAATTGCATTAATTGCATATCATGATATGCATATCAGGTCACATAATACTTAAAATGTCTACCAGAATAAATTTTTTGTTCTATAGACATACCGGTTGAATAGATTTTTGAATGTACATAAATTTAGTGAGCACAAAATTTCGATATCGAGCTTATAAACGTCAGTGTTATTGATTTACCATTCGTGTAGCCTGATTTTTATTTTGCGTCTGGTACTCTTGATGCTTGTATGTATATCTCGATTACTTGTTTGCATGTTGCTTCGCATGTTCTCTTAGGATCTCCTAGTTCGACTTAATTTTCGATTAAGATCGAAGTAGGATAGATTTTAGGTTCTCAGTCTTTCGCATGATAACATTAGGTTAGCATTTTCCCTTTAATCGGATTCCAAAGGAAATGATCCCCCCTGTTGACTGTCACGTCATGCTTAGGAAAACTTTAGGTCCTTCCCTTTCATCCTAGCTTCGGGATTAGAGTCGTCATGCTCTATGTAAGTTCCTGCCATGGACACTTACTTCCTTACCCTTTATTCTAGCCTTGGGATTAGAGTCACTGCACTTTACGTAACGGTCTTGTCATGAACACTTCTCTCCCTTTTAACTTAGCCTTAAGTTTGGAGCTGTCGCACTCCATGTAAGCGTCTAGCCATGGATACTTACATCTTCCCTTTGGAGCGTTGACCACAATCAAGAGTTCCTCACCCTTATTGAGGGGAACAATGAATGCTCTGATTCCATTCCCGTTAGGATACGTAGGCACACAATGTGATGTCTTGGCGAGCATACTTAGGAATAACACCTTAGGTCTCGCTTTTACCTTTTCACCCTTTAGCGAAAAAAATAAAAAATATCACAATAAAACAGAAGGTTCCTCTAGAGTACTACAAATACTTACGATGCTAACACCTTTCCTAGGTATAACCAACCCCCGAACCTTAGATCTTTTGCATTGTTTTTACATTGCAATTAGGGTTTTCGATCTTTACCTTTTCCTTTGGATAAATCAAATTTCGGTGGTGAATTTCAAAGATTTGCGATTGACTTTAATTAATAGCTTGATATCTGACTCTCATTGTGACATAAATGGCGACTTCACTGGGGACCTTCTCCCTAAGAGGGTTACACCTAACTTGTTTTAAATGTGTTATTTGTATATCTTGTATGCCTATATATTTGTATATATCTGTCTTCTTGGGTTGTTAAATTGTGTTTTGAGATAAGTCCTAACCCGGACATGAGTGCACATAAGATAGGATTGTGGTATAATCAATTGTTGACTGTTGGGAGTAGTCCTAACATGATTAACATATGATATAATCACGCTCAGTGGAGACACCCTTTGGGATTACTGATGTCATGCGAGTAGTCGTAATGACATTACTTTTTCCGACCTGGGAGTCTGTGAAGCTAAGGACCTTTAGTTACCTTTAACCCTTCTAAGCCTTTTTAGGACGTAGTACAGTGATCATCCAGGTGTAGACCTGAGATGGTTGTCATGTGATACTACACTCAGACGAGTTTATCTTGAGAATATTATTAGCCCGCATGAGTTGTCGTGCAAGCCGATAATATCCAAAAAAATCTATCGAGGTTTTGCCGTATATGTCCGTCTGAAATTTTTCCATACGTGTCTCACTACTAGAAAAAGTCTGAACAATGACGGAAATCAGAGACGGAACTTTTTCCTTCTTTGCTAGAGACAAAATTAGAGACAAAAATTTAAAGTTGGAGACGGAAATTAAATTTGATTGAATAGAGACTACTTTAAAGACGGATATTTCCGTCTCCAAATAATTTAGTCTCTAAATGTGTCTCTAATTTAGAATGTAAAAGTTTTAAAAGGAATATATTTATTGGAAAAAAATTACAAAAAAGAAAATTTTTTATATTCCATATATTCCGTCTCTGTGTCCGTCTCTACTTAGTCAAATTAACAAATAAAAATTAAAAAATTGGTAGAGGTTTCGTATCCATTTTCGTCTCAAAAAATAAATATAAAATATTCTTCACTTTCCCGCTTAACTTTTGGCAAAAAACAAATTGCGCCCAAATGCCTTTATTATATATATTTTATTTAATTTTTAATTATATATTCTAAATACTTTCACTAACCCTAATTTCACTTAGAATAGGAAAGCCAAACGCAGAACAGGCACACAAATTCACTCACACACCACTCTCTAGTTTCTTCTTGGAAGGTAAAACGCGAATGGCATACATCGCCTCTGCAATCACTCGATTTCTCCAACTTGATTTCTCCATTTTCATTTAAGGTATTCTTTTTTAATTTCTATTTTCACAACTTTTTATTTAAGATCTGTGTTTCCTTTGCAAATCTCTTTATTTTAATTCCTAATCTCTTCAAATTTTTATCTTCAAGCTGGAGAATTTTCCATTTAAACTTGTTATTTTGTAGTTTTTTGAGGGTTGATACTGTTGTGTTGTTGTTTAGGGGTAGTTATGGTGTTTTAGGATTTTTCATCAAATATTTTTCCTTTTGGATCTAATCTATTAACAATGCTGTCGACAAATCATTCCAAACAAGGACTTGAAGTCATATAGAATTTGGCTTATCAGGTAGAACATGTATTTATTTCTTTATTTTGTAAGTTTTAAGTTAATTTTGCTTTTGTTAGTTAACATAATTAATTAATTAATTATTCTGTAATTATTATTTCACTATTGGACTGTGCTTTGATATTTTTAAGCACATAGAAGTAAGATGTTGTATGTGACTTGTTATAGTGAAATGGTTCTTTGCCTTGTTCATTGGCTTCCTAAGTTCCAGAATTATTATCTCAGTTTTAGAAGTTCTATTTAATTATTAAGTTTCTCTTTAATTTCTTTTTTTTTGCTTATTGATTTTTTGTTTTTTTACTTTTTTGCTTATTACCTTCTTGGTTTCACAACACTAGTAATTGGCTGATTGAATATCACTTTTCTGTCTCGGTTGGGCTGTTTTTTTACATTTGATTTGATTGTTTTATGGTCTTAGGTGAAACTTGGTTGTCCTGTTCGTGTTGAGTTCGTGTTGAGCTGTGACAAAGGTTTTGTTGATTGTCTCTACTTTGTTGTTCCATACTTGTAATCTTATAACAATGTTGAATTGGTTTGATTTATGGATATGTTCACAACAAGTGAAATGATGATAGTTTTTTATACTCTGATTTATATTCACTGATCAAGTATATATGAGTAATGTTCTATAGGTTTTATGAAGGAATCATTGACACTTTAGATTCATCAACGAGGAATTATGTGGTAAGCTCACTCTCTTATTTTAAAGTTATTCTTCAATCTTCCCTTTTTATTGATTACATGTTACATACATGTGATAATATTGCAGGCATCCTACCGTTTTTTTTTTACTTGATTAATTATTTACATTATGCATAGAACTAGAAGTTGAGTTTTCTATTTTTAATTACTTATTTCTAGTTTATATGAATAACTCCACCTCAAGTGAAATATTTCTTATAGTTTTATGCAGGTGAAAATAGGGCTTTTTTTCTTTTTTAAATTCCCCTTGTATATGGCCTTATGATTACTACTATACTTAAGTTAAATTTTGTTGTAAAATTAATACATTGATGGGATATAACTAAAAACATTTCTAGTCATCCCATAAATTTATATCTCCTGTCTATTTCTATACTATATAACTGATTTATAAATATTGTTTTCGTGTCAATCTTTAGAAATATACCGCAAGTATGTTTACAATTAACCATACTTATTTATTTGTATTGTTTCATAACTTTTTTTACGGATTACATAATCAATGTTTAGACATGTTTAAATAGATAATTTATTTTCAACAAATCAAATGTTACTAGTGATCCTAGTTCCCATGAAATGATGAGACATGTGCTATTTGAAATAGAAATCTAACTCTTAGTTATGTCAATGTAGTTGAGTTGATAAAACTCTCAGATAATTGGCTTGGCTGCCTATTGTATGATTCTACCTTTGCCTATTGTATGATTCTTCTACATTTGACATTTCCTTTTGAAATCTAAATATTATTTTATAAATTTCACTAGTATAAATGGTTACAATAATGTCTTTGGTGGTTGTCTTAAAGGATATATATTAATGTTAGTTTTGCTTACATGCTTACACCGTTTTGTATAGGTTAATCTTTGCTAAGAGTGTTTGGTATTCCTCTTTTGTGAATGGTGCAAAGCAAATTGGAATTCTCGAGAATGAAGAAAATGCTATAAGGACAAATCTTTGAAAGGCTTGGCAGTGTTTAAGAAGCATTTACAAGTAGTGTTATTGACATATTAATCTATTTTTGTATGATTAAATATTATGATTTTTTTATGTTAAATAAACTTTGTTGTTTGAGTTATGTACTAATGCAAAGTTTAATGTTTCGGTTTATGTAAGAATGACATCAGTGTTTATGTGCTACGAATCAAAATTTTATTAGTTTAATATAATACAAAATTATAATTTATGAATGCTAATGTTTAATTTGAAATTTGTCTATTATATGATGTAGAATTGAAAGATGAACAACATAAACACAATGACTAAACCACACTAAATAATAGATGATATGCTTATTATTTGAATAAAAAAAATTCAGAGACAGAACTAAAATTCCTCTCTCTAGTGACAGAATATTCTATCTCTGTAGAGACGGAATTGAATGTTTTTTAATCTTTGTTTTGAGACGGAATATGTACTATAGCAATGAAAATTTTTCGTCTCGATATAGACACGAATAAAATAATCCGTCTCCAATTGGTTTGTGACCAAGTTTTCAAAGACGGATGTATGGTTGTCTCAAATTCCGTCTCTAAAGCGTTCAGTGACGGAATTTATCTAATTTAGTAACCAAAAATGTCCGTCTCTAATCACGATTTTTTTAGTAGTGTCTTTTGTTCTATTGTTTTTCCAGAATTCCTTGTGTGTTTATCAGATGTTCTTTTAGATACGACTTTGTTCTAATGCTTTTCTAGAACCCCGTTTGTGTCTATCTGAAGTTCTTCCAGATATGACCTTGTTTATCTGATGTTTTTCCAGATATGATGTTGCTTATCTGACGTTCTCCCAGATATGTCTTCAAAACCTTTTACCGTACATTTAATGCTTTTTTAAATGTTTCGGATGTATCTTTAGAATCGTTTGTTCTCATCTAATGCTCTTCTAGATGTCATCAATTTATTTATAAATTGGTTATCATCTGTTGATTGTTTTCGAGTCTGTTTCCATTTTCCATCCAATGCTTTTCTGGATGTGTTCCGGAGTTTATTCGATGTTTTTCCGAATATCTCTGATGTATTCCGGAGTTTATTCGATGCTTTTTCGAATATCTTTGATGTTGTTACGGATTTTCTTCGATGTTTTTTTTAATGTCTCTAATGTGTTCAAGAGTTTATTCAAGGCTCTTTTGAATGTCTCTGATGTTTGTTGAATTCTCCTCACGTCATTCAATGATCTTCTGAATTTTGTGACTCTTTTCCATCCGGTTCCCTCCAGCGATGATGAATGTTGATTCCTCAGTGGAGGCCATCTGTTTTGGTTCTAACTCCAGTGAGGATCTTTGTTTCTAAAGTGTCAGCCAGTCATGCTTGAACCTGTTGATCCATCACTTTAGATTTCCCCATTTGTTTCTGTTCCCCAGCGTTTTGTCATCCCCAGTGAGCGGTTACTCACTGTGTTGACTTTATCCCTGTTTGCTTTCGCTTTCGTCTGCATTTTGCATTTATCATTCCATCATTTTCATCATATTAGAGTTCATTGCATGTCCGCATTTGTGTGTTAGTCTCTTTTTTCCATAGCATTGCATGTCATTGCATTTAAGGGCAAAGTTTTCGGTTATCTGTATTTAAATACCTTTCACCATGATTTCATGAAGATTTTTATCGTTCATATCATCCGATAAAGATATTTAAATTGGAGGAACTGTCATACCCAAAATTTTACCCTTAAATTCTTTGATCTTTCGCATTTCATTCTAGGTCAATATCATCGTGCATATCCCAATTTATCAGCTAGAACGAACTTGTTGGATTTAGAGACGAGTCAGTCAAACTAAAAGTCGGTTCTGATTAATTTTAAAACCTGACAAAATGTTATATTTTTCTGAGTGATTTTATTCCACGCTGATAATTTTGGTGCAGTCATTTTATTTTAAAGAATTTCGATACCCGACCTTTTTGTTCGCATTTATGCATTTTTATTTATAGTTTTTTTATTAGTTAATCTTTCAATTAATTTAGAATCAATTTAGTTAACTTTATTTTCATTTTATCATCTTTTTCTTTATTTCATTTCTTAGTAAAATTTTTTAATTAATTTTGTTTAGCTTAGTTTATATAATTAAATTTTTATTTTAGTTGGCCCTATTTTATTTCATCTTTCTTTATTTGAATTTTTGCTATTAATTTAAAGTTAATATAAATTTTTTAGTTAATTAAAATTTTAGTTTAGATAAATTTAATTATTTTATCTCTTATTTTTTCTGGCTAGATAATTTTTCAGTTACTTTAAAATTAAATTAAATTTTTTAGTTAATTAAATATTTAATTCAGATTAGATGTTATTTAATATTAGTGTAATATTATTATTTCATATTTGTTTTATTTTATTTAGGAACATTTATATATTAAAATTTTAGAACAAAATTATTCTTTTATTTTAGTCTTCAAACAAAATCAGACACATTCATCACATTTTCAAAATAATCAATAAACATGTCTCAAGCATGTCTATTTGAAAAAAAGGAAGTATTCATTACCCAAAATCAACCGAATCACCTATATAAAGAGGGGAGGGACCCTTTATAAAACAATTCACGTCCAATTACACTCACAAAACCAGTTTTCACAATAACATATTCATACACACTAATCCTAACTTCTCCATTCTCACATACATAAATCTCACCAATTTCTATACTTTTTTTTACTAAAACTCTTGTTTTTTTAACCTTATTCTTGGTATATCCACTTTTTTTTTATTCATACAACTAACCCTTACTAACTCACTTACTAACACCCACTATCATGCACAAATTTTGACACCGAAAAAATATATACTATAAGCAAAACATGCATGGTTGCTATGAGAATCTTGTATCAGTTGAACCATATTTGCAAAACCTTTTAATTTAAATTTTTACTGACATGATATTGGATTAAGTTAGATTTACTTTTACTGTTGAGATATTATTTTTATTTATGTATCCATTATCTTTCTTCTATTGCCATGGATTACAAGGCAAATAAGATACAATAGCATTTGTTACTGGTGTTTATAGTTTGACATATTTTGAAAGGGAGTCTTCACGTTAACTCTTACTTTTTTTATTTGCAAATTACAAATTGAAATATTGTTTATTGATAAAATTTTGTTGATACTATTCACGTGCAGGAAATGTAAAAAAGCAGTAGCTTGAAGGTAGAAGAGGAGAGACCAAGAGAGAAAACATTCCAACAGAACGGAAAAACGAAAAAAAAAAACAGAAACGGAAAGTACACTCCACCAATCCGCCAGCAGTGTCGACGATTGGCCCTTCCTGGTTCATTATCTTTTCTTTTCACTATTATGCTTAGTTTCTGCTATCTTCTAACTGATGCATTTATTTGTTTTTTTTAAAAGAGAAACAATATAGAACCCTTTCACTGATACTTTAAGATTTACTATTCATGTTTGATTTGAATTAGAGAGAGAAAGGATGTTACAGTACCCGTGTGATTCATTGCTTTTTACTTTTTTTAAATTGTATTTTTAATTATATTAGGTATTAAATGAGTGTTATTTAAAATTTGAATTGGTCAAACATATTTTAAGTGAACAAATGGATCTCACCTTTTTATTTATTTATTAATAATCATTCATAGCCCTGCATTGTGAATTAATAAATTTAAAAACGAAATATTCCATTTTTTATTTCTCCATTTATTTTTAATAAATTAAATTAAATGTTAATTTTGGCATTGATTTTAAAAAATAATAATAATATGATAGGGTTATTAGGAATGGGATGTAACTTTTTTATCAATTTTTTATTTTTATTATTTATTTTTTTTATTATATTATTATTTATTTTATTTTAATTATTTCTAGTATTTTCATTTTTTCGATATTCTTATTAATTGTTTATTTCTTAGTTTAATTAGTTTATTATTTATTTATATAAATATATAAAACTCAAAACATTTTCTTAATTATTTTGGTGAATTAATCTTTTGTGATTTATATGTAGAATTTAATTGTTTAGGATCACTTCGACTTTGCTAATTAAATTTTATTAATTGCTCTAACGTCTAACTGTGTGAGTGTGTAACTTATATTTCTTTTGTTTGATCTTACGACTTCGATTTTTGCCTTGACCATGTCATTGCCTATTATCTTGTGTTCATCATTCATATAACTCATGTATATTTTGTCATATTATTTCTCCTTGCCTGATTTTTATTTTGCGTCTGGTACTCTTGATGCTTGTATGTATATCTCGATTACTTGTTTGCATGTTGCTTCGCATGTGTCATACCCCATATTTTGACCACTAAAGTTTCCCATCATTGTGCAATTCATCATCACAATATGGATGAATCATCATGCCTCATCAATCTCCTCAAGGAATTGTTGAGCATTGACTGCAATCAGAACTAGGGTTTCAAGCCCTCTCAGAGCTTTAGACAAAGGATCAATCAAGAAATGACTTGATCTTCAACTTGTCTAACCTCTCAAACATCCACAATGGATCAAAAGGACTCCCTCTTCAAGGATTAAGCACAAAGCTGCTCCCTTCTAGGTGGATCAAGCCTCCAGATCGACTGTGTCACCAAATTAGGGTTTTGATCGCCCAGGGCCTCCAGATGAAATTTTTCATCTGGGGACAAGCCAATGATCCAAAACATAACCTAATATACTCCATGAAACCTCATGGACCCATTCATCAAGTCAATTTTGCCTCAGGGGATGCATACATCAAAAATCAAGAATTAGGGTTTCTTGACCTAATTCTCCCCTAAGTTGACTTTTGGGACAAACCATGAGCCAAGACCTCAAGACATGATTTGAGGGTCTTTGATATACTATATTGATCCATTTGGAATAATGGATTGATCCAAGAAGCTTGAGCAACAAGTCTCAATTTCATCTGCACCACAATTAGGGTTTCGCGAGAAAAGTCAACTGTAACTTTGACTTTTGACCTGGACATGCTCCCAAACCCTAATACATGATTCAATATGGCCTATGACACCCATGTAACATGTCCATCAAGTTTGATTTAGGTCAAGGACATGATTTCCTGAAGAATTGCACAATTTGGAATTCATCTGATAAAAAGTCAACTGTGCACAAAAAGTCAACTTTGATTTTTTGAGATTTTTCACCAAAATGGATTTTTAACCCTAAAATGATGTTAATGTATGATTTGAATCATCATTCATCAAGAAAAATCAAGAAAAGTGAGATAACTTGTAAAAGGGGTAACCATAAAAACTTAGAAAATTTTCTAAGTTAAAAATTAAAGTGGCTAGGGTACCAACTTTGGAGGACCATAACTCCTAAACCACAAGGCCAATTTTTTCCATCCAAAGCTTGATTTGTAGCCCTCATTATCATCTGCAAAAGCTTCAACTACAAGTCATTCCAATTCATTAAGGATTTTGAGTTATGGAGTGATCAATGTGGCTGAAAAGTGAAAATGTCACTTTTTCCAACACTTAGTGAAATTTTCACTAAGTCAGAATCTGCCTTCACTTTTTGCCAAATGTAGGGGGATTTTTCACTTGGATCCAAAAGAGATCAAAACCAAACTTGTTCCAATAGTTGTTGTATCATGTAAGGGCTTTCCAAAATGGTCAAGAACATTTCCAAATTCAACTTACACCATGAGATATGACATTGGCAAGCTGCCTTGCTGAAATCTGTCAAAGCAAGACAGATTTTGCATTTTGGCTCGATTTGCCAAAATCAGCCAATTTCAAATGCTCCTATCCACTTGGACACCTCTGAGGATTGAATCCAAAGGGGACAATCACTGAGCCAAGCCTCCAAAGTCCATGGAACAAGGAATAGCATGTTGAACCTAGAATGGCCAAAATAGGGACAAGACTCCAAATTTGGAATGAGGCATTCAATGGAACCATCAAGGTGGCATGGACTGAGCCATTCTCATCTGAAATCAGTCAAGACTTATCCAAGACCAAGGGAACCACAGCCCTGTGCCCTAGCCTCTAGTCAATGGCTAGAGAAGACATGATTTCTCATTGGACAACATTGGCCAAACCTCTGCTGCAGTTGCCATTCACTATTGCAGCCAAAACAAACTTCCTCTACTATAAATAGAGCTCACTTGTGTTCAGTTTGAGTACACCAAAGCCATCAAACAGATGCTTTCCTCAAAATTTCTTCTTTCACTCCAATTTTGCCTTCCAAAGCAAGTAATTCTGAGTTTTTGAGCTAGAGAGCAATTCCACTCAAACCAATCACACACACACCTCATATATATCATATGTAAGTTGTGCAAACCATCAAAAGTGACCTGTAATCACAACATCACAAAGTCACCTCTCAAAACCTCAAAATGGCACTTTTGTGCATTTTTCAAGCCATGTCTGGATTCAGTCACTTTCCAAACCAGATAAAACCTCAAACACACTCCAAATATCATCCTTGAACTGTCCCAAATGGTTTCATACATCTGGAACACCATTTGAGAGAGTTTCTATTTTGGTCACTTTTAACCCCTTTTGCAAGAAAGGGACAGTTTGTGTTTTTGCAGGTACCAGCTGATTCCAATCATCCTCAAAGCATCCAAGGGATTATTTGAGGTTGTTCAAAGCATAAAATCATATCTGGAGCAAGGGAGTTGGCAGATTGCTGAGAAAACTCCAAAATCTCAAAGAAGGGTAAGCATCTCAACTTGCAGTCACCAAAACATGTGTGCATTTGAAGTCCATTGATTATGCATCTCTCATACATGTCATATGTGTTGTGTTTGTGCCAATTGATCATGTAATTAATGCCTGTATTGAGCTATGGCACAGAAAATGCAATTATAGGTCCTTTTCAAAACCACTATCGGGTTTTGAGGAGGGAGTGTGATCTGAAAAAACCACCACCACCATTAGATTCCTTGTGAAATTCTGGCCCAGATACATATAAATTTTGTCTCAATCCATTAAGAATTGAGAAAGTTATGACCTTCACGTTTTTGAGCCAAAACTTGCCTTGGGCAAGCCAAAACCAAGTCATGCCTTGTATATTTGTTGGTTTGTTTCAAAAAATGGATGTATCACCACCCCAGTGGTAGAGCGCGCGCCTTGTATGCTTGAGGTCGTGGGTTCAAACCCTACCCATGTCATTTTGTGATTTTTCACATTTTTGCTATTTTTTCAATTATTTTCATGTTTTGTTAATTATTTGGAATATTAATAACTCACTTAATTTTAATTATTTTTCATTGGTTCTTTTTGCAAAAAATCACAAAAATATTGAAATATTTATTTCCACAAAAAAATTAGATTTATATTATTTATTTAATATAATTAGTATTTTTGTGAATAAATGCCTTTTATTTGTTTTTAAACCATTTTGAAAATAAATATCCATATTGAAAAATCAAGACCAAATGAGTTTTAATATCTCTTGTGATTTATACCTCATTTTTCAAACCTAAAACCAAAATCACAAGTTGTTTATTCAAACTTATGTGGGATTTTGTATCATTTTAATTAATTTTTCATTGAATAATTACTTTTAAAATGATGAAATTAGGGTTTTGTTGATTTTCCCTTTCAACAAACTTTGTCAAACACTCATGGGCCTCTAATAGAGTGTAAGACCCAATCCTTTTTTTGACCAAATCATTTTTGGGCCTCACTTATTGTATAAGTCCCGATACCGTCAAAAAACAAACGGCGCGATCGTCGCCTTTTTAATAACCATCTGGGCCTCTCCTCGAGCTATAAGACCCATTCAAAAACTTTTTGGGCCTCTATCAGAGTGTAAGACCCAACCCCCTTTTAACCAAAACCTTTTGGGCCTCACTTATTGTATAAGTCCCTCTGCGTTAAAAGAAAACCTCGGCGCGATCGCCATTTTTAAATAAAAAGTCAACTGGGTCTACCCTCGTGTTATAAGCCCCATTCTTTTTCTTTAAAACCTTTTTGGGCCTCTTGAGAGAGTGTAAGACCCATCCCTCTGTACAGAAAACTTTTTGGGCCACAGTCACTTGTATAAGACCCGCTGTACAAATTCAACAGTGCACTCACTGGTAAGACCATCTGGGCCTCTCCTTGAGCTGTAAGCCCCAAATCTTTCTTTTTCAAAGCACTTTCTCCTTTGATTTTGAATCTACTGTTGTTTTCAATCTTTCTTTGTTGAACAACTAACCAAACAGCATGGAAGCTCTACAACCGAGTAAGTGTTTATACGCTTTCATTTACCGCTTTCATTTACTGCTTTCATATATATAACTGTATTGTGGGGCTGCTCACTGTAAGTCTCCTTTCATAAACTCATATCAACTGTGTAATAATAGTATAGATATTTTGAGTTTCCCCGGCAACTACGTCTAGAACTAGGTGACGCCGTTTCATTTATTCGTAGAAATAGACAGCTAGATCCCAAATAGGAGCACCAGATACAGTCTTCTCTTCGGCTGTCCTCCTTAGGAATCGTCAAGAAACTCTACTCCCAAAGATGAAATGTATTCTCCGTGAATGGCATCTTTGAGTTTCTTCCAAATTCTCGGACTTTCCTGACTTTGATCTATTCTCGGTGAATAACATTGCCTTGAATTTCTCGGGGTTTGGGGACCCACGGGCTTCTTAAAAGCATCGGCCTCCTCTTGGGCATTGTATAAGGACCCACAGGTTTCCTAAAAGCAACTCCGCCTCCTCTTGGGCTTAGTATAAGGACCCGTCGGCTTCTTAGAAGTATTGACAACCTCCTCTTAGGCTTCATATAATGATCTCTTCCTCCGGGAATGATAGTCTCCTCTTGTGCTTCGTACAAGGACCGATCGGCTTCTTAAAAGCTTCCAGCCTCCTCTTGGGCTTTGTACAAATTGTCCCGACGACCTCCTAGAGGTATAGGAATAGAACTTAGTAATCTTCGTAGAGCAGTCCTTTCAAAGAGTCTACTACTGTTTCTCAAAGCATAGTACAAGAGATGAAACTCTAGACTTGGACAGTCTGTGTTCCTTGAGTCTCAAAGACATTCTCAAGTGACTCCTTCGTTAGATAGACTCGGACAGTCTCAATACCCTTTGGATTTCCCCGTTTCCTTAAAGAACTGGGAACAACCCCGATCCTCAGATCAAACCCACGAGTACAGTGTTGCTCATATAAGAACTAATTTTCTCTTTCAAAATCAGTATACTGGACCTATCACTTAACTGACACAGTAACCTTAGCCTTCTCTTGGGCTTTGTACAATGATTCTCCCCAGCGGAACAAACCTTTTTTAGCCTCCATCTTGGGCTTTATACGAGATACCAGAAGACTCCCTCGTTGAGTCAAATAACGTTTAGCCTCTCTCTCGGGCTTTGTACGAGACACATAAAAGACTCCCTCGTTGAGTCAATCACCCTCTTCAGCCTCCATCTCGGGCTTCGTACGAGATACAAATGACTCCCTCGTTGAGTCAAACAAACCTTTTAGCCTCTCTCTCGGGCTTTATACGAGATACAAAGATTCTCATGTGGAGTCAAAACCTTTTCGCCTCCATCTCGGGCTTTATACGAGATACAAAAAGGTTCTTATTGAGACAAACAAGCAACAACCTCCATCTCGGGTTTTGTACGAGATACAAAAACACTCTCTTGTTGAGTATAAAAGATTCTCTTGTGGAGTCAAACCCTTTTAGCCTCTCTCTCTCGGGCTTCGTACGAGACACAAAATAGCCTCCTCTTAGGCTTTGTATAATGATTTTCCCTAGCGGAAATTAGCCTCCTCTTAGGCTTTGTATAAGAAAACCACTGGTAGATCCAATCAACCTTTTAGCATCAAATCCGTGCCTCGTTCACGGTACACAAACATCTATAACTCCTTCCCTTTCATCTAATCGCTGTAAGCGGCAAGCCTCTGGATCATCTACATCCATGCCACTGTCCTTCTTTTAGCATGAGGAATTCCTAAGGAAAGATGGCGTTGCTCTATACTGAGTTAAAGTCTTCTCCTTCAGGTAAAAACCCCTTCTTCAGAAATTATGGCATTGCTAGGATCCGCGTATCCCAGTTAAAGTAATTCTCCTTCTTCCCTCTTTAGAGACGACAAATTCTCTCTAAAGTTGAGACCTTTCAGCTTCACATCTTGGGCTTTGAACAAGATACAAACAACCTTTGGCTTCACGTCTTGGGCTTTGAACAAGACACCAAAAACCATTTCCTCCCATAGAATAGGAGGAACTACGAACGCTCTGATTTCCCTGTTTCGGTAAACGGGAATACGTAGGCATAAGATCGAAAGAAAAGATCTTAGCGAGCACAATCAACAAAAAACCCAAATCCCATTTCAAAAGCAGTAATTCAAAAACATCAGTCCTAACATCCTAATCCTTGTTCCCCGCCAGAAACCTTCTGCCAAGGTTAAAAGAAAGAAAACCGTATTGGCGAAAATACAAATAACCAGTACAAAGGCCCCCCACATTGTAGCATTCGTAACCTAACAGACCGCTGTTTAAACTCAGTATGCAAAGCAGGGTTAATTGGAGACATTTATTTCCCTTCCTTCATCAGCTCACAATAGGATAAAAAATGAATCGACCTGGAGTTGAAGCTCAACCGCAGAGAGCGGCCAGCGCTTAAGAACCGCGTCCAAAATTGCTCGCTACAGCATGTTCTCTTAGGATCTCCTAGTTCGATTTATTTTTCGATTAAGATCGAAGTAGGATAGATTTTAAGTTCTCAATCTTTCGCATGATAACATTAGGTTAGTATTTTCCCTTTAATCTGATTCCAAAGGAAATGATCCCCTCTGTTGACTGTCACGTCATGCTTAGGAAAGCTTTAGGTCCTTCCCTTTCATCCTAGCCTCGGGATTAGAGTCGTCGTGCTCTATGTAAGTTCCTGCCATGGACACTTACTTCTTTACCCTCTATCCTAGCCTTAGAATTAGAGTCATAGTACTCTATGTAAGTGTATTACCCTGGACACTTCTCTCCCTTTTAACTTAGCCTTAAGTTTGGAGCCGCCGCACTCCATGTAATCGTCTTGCCATGGATACTTACCACTTCTCTTTGGAACGTTGACCGCAGTCAAGAGTTCCTCACCCTTTTTGAGGGGAACTACGAATGCTCTGATTCCATTCCCATCAGGATACGTAGGCACGAGAAGCGATGTCTTGGCGAGCATACTTAGGAATAACACCTTAGGTCTCCCTTTTACCTTTTCACCCTTTAGCGGACAAAATAAAAAATAACACTACAAAACAAGAGGTTCCTGTAGAATACTACAGATACTTAGGATGCTAACACTTTCCCTAGGTATAATCAACCCCCGAACCTTAGATCTCTTGCATTGTTTTTACATTGCAATTAGGGTTTTCGATCTTTACCCTTTCCTTTGGATAAATCAAAGTTCGGCGGTGAATTTCAAAGATTTGTGATTCAAGTTAATTAATAGCTTGATATCTGATTCTCACTGTGACAATGATGAATAATTAGAGCAACACGAAAATAACTTCAAACATAATAGTTCATCCTCAAAGCAATGTGTTATTCATTAAACTGGAGGCTCCTGTCATACCCCAATTTTTGCCCCTTGATCAATAAATTGATACACACATCGTGACAATTGCATTAATTGCATATCATGATATGCATATCAGGTCACATAATACTTAAAATGTCTACCAGAATAAATTTTTTGTTCTATAGACATACCGGTTGAATAGATTTTTGAATGTACATAAATTTAGTGGGCACAAAATTTCGATATCGAGCTTATAAACGTCAGTGTTATTGATTTACCATTCGTGTAGTTTAGCTTGGCATGCTTATTTTATTTTTTTACTCTGTTTGCAATCCCATTTTGATCAAGTTGAGTCTTTTCAACTGGGCACTTTTTTTTACCTCAAATGTTTTTTCAAAACGGATCTGTATTCTAGAAATTAATTTTGCACTGATCATTTTGGTGCATTTATTATATTTTTCCAAGAGTTTTTGCGCTTGATTTTTATTTTTTTATCCTTTTTATTTTTGTTATTTTAGTCAAAATAATCAGAAAAATTAATTAGATTTAATTGAGTATTTAGTTTGAATTTGTGTTGCATTGTTTTGTTTTCAATTTAGTTACTAAATCTATTTTTAGTTTTAAAATAAAAAATAACAAGTGAAAAAAACAAAAGAGAATACAACTGAAAAATTCAAAACTCACTCCACTCACCACTTGACACGCGTCCCTCTCTCATATGGATAAGAAAAATATTGAAGTGAAATGGGACCGCCAATATAAAAGGATGTGAAGACCATCACACATGGTGCCAGCTAGCACCATTCATAATCCTCATGTACTATCTCATTAACGGGCAAGAAGGGAACGAGTCATAAAAGAAAAAAGATAACTAAATAACATTTTTTCGTAGAAAACCCAAACAAGGCCTTCAATCTAAATGATGGAAGCTTGATTGTCCCTTGAATAATCTTGATAATTGTTTGAGAATTGGATGGAGATGGCATGGAAATAAACACACGAACCATACTTGAATCAACTTTGAAAATATGCACCAAACTTGAACTTCTCTTTATCAAATGATGTTAATTGAAGCTTGACATGAATGTGACCTAAGATTATAAGTCATGCCTTGGAGTGAAAGCTCTTGTGGACCACTTGTTGACCAAAACTTTGACTTTGAGAATCCAAACCCTAATTTAGAAACCAAGCTTGATCCTTTGATTGCATGTCCTTACCTAGTACCATAAAAAAACAACACATATTTTTGTATTTTGAATAAGGTTAGAAAAGTTAGAATGTAAGAAAGAAATAAAGGTAAAAAGAAACACAAAGGGGTGCTTAGTGATCCCCTACAAAGGCAAACCCAAAGAGGTGAAGGTTAGGAGGATGCCATGCTAGCAATCTTGGTTGAAATGCAAATGATATGATAGGTGGAATCTTAGGGGTAAAAATTAGGGTATGGCAGTCTCCACATGGGTTAGTGCGATATCACCGTCATTCTGCAGTTAACAATGTTTTAAATAATGGTTTCAAAGGGTTTTTGATTTTGAAAAGTAACAATTGCATGAAAATTATGTAACAACGGTAAAATATTCAAAAATTTAACGTTTAAAAAGCATGTCAAGACGAGAGTTCATTAACCTATTTCATATGTATTCAATTAATCTAGCATGTGAACTTCATTAATAATCAATTAAACCATGTATCACTCGTCTATACCGCTTATGTCTAACATGTATTGCGAATTTTACCATATTGTTTAATCTAAGATCTCTCAACCTATTAAACAATACAAATAACATTATAACTTGATAAAAGTGAATATCAAACTCCAAATCTATGTCTACAATTTGTCCTTTGATAGATGAAAACTTAGGTCAAGACTTGAAAGATATTTCTCAATAATGATTCAAACCACAAATATAACATAAAAGAAAAGATAATCACCTATATTGATCATTAACTTGTTCACATACAAAGGATCAGAATAAATACATACTAGTTAGATTAATTATATCTAATCTTGACAAAAAGGGGTTTAGCTACACATCATGGTAACTTTCTTCAAAAGAAATGTAAAGAGATGAATAAGCATCCAAGTTGAATAGTCGACAAAGGTTACATATTCAACTCTGATTAATTGATTCAGAGTTTTTTTACTTCTACAATGAGTTTTTAAGGTTCCAAGACTAAGATATTCTAATAGAGATGCAAAAAATCAGCCTTGGATCCTATTTATACACATTTACAATTTTCATGCCTCGCCCGCGCGAAATATGCTTTTTTAGACACCCTTCAGCCAGAAAAGTATCAAACCACCCTTAGACAAATATATTGTCTCGCCTAGTGTTAGATGTCAAACACGCTATATATTTGTATTTTATACTTGCCATTTTTCAACACTTTCTTGTTTTAATTGTGGATTTTAGTAGTGAATTGTTGTTGTTCTTCAAACATTGTAATTATACCTTTGGTGCTTGTAATATATGTGCTATTGTGCAATTAAGTGCACTTGTTGATCAAAGAATGATGACACAAAAGATTGAGGCAAGTTGCCAAAGAAAAGAGGAAAACAACAGAAGGTTCGATTTACGAACTCTGGCGAACTTGCCAGCGAATGTTCGCTTTGTGAACTGTGGCGAAGTTCCCAGCGAATAGCTCCAGAATTGGACAGTAGGAAAAGGGAGTAAAGTTCTCTTTGCAAACTCCCAGCGAGTGTTCGTTGTTTCACTCGCTGTGCGAAAGTCCTGGAGAAAAACTCTTGGCTGAGGCAGTGGCAAAAGGAACCAAAAATCGCTTTGCGAATGTTTTGGCGAGTGGTTCGCTTTGCAAACCCACCATGGCAGTCAAGGGCGATTTAAGCTTTTAGTGACACTTCAGGTGCCATTTTCTTCATTCGCTAGGCGAATGGATCATTCGTAGTGCGAATGTATCAGATTTCAAGTGAGCTATAAAGTGATTTTTACTTTTTCTTGGGATCATAACTTCACTATTTCACACCATAACCTTATTTTCTGAGTTTTGATCCTCCAAGGGTGATTTTTCACAAAGTAAAGCTGGATTTGCATCCGATTTCGATTCTTCGTTGCAAATGATTTTTCATCTCTTCCCGAAACTTGTGAAGCAAGCAACCATGAATATATGTAGCTAAACACATATTGTGTCAAGATTAGTGATAGGGGGTCCAATATGTTTTATGTATTCTTCTTGATGGTAAGCTTGTGAACCTTGTTATGATATATATAAAAGAAAAACTTTGTTTACATTGTATATTTTGTTTTATTTCATGTTCGAGAGAAATCTCATAAAACTTGACCTAAGTTTCATTCCATTAATATTCATAAGGCTAGAGATAGTTTTGAATGTTGATGTTCATAAATATTGTTCTTGAATGTTATCATATTGGTAGTTTGGGTGAAAGATCATCAAACGATCAATATAATAAATCTCACAACAAGTGTTCGAGAGAAACTTGTTGAGAGGATATATGGTTATATTTGTTGTTAACAAGTTCACACGCGTAATCGAGGAAATAGGTATGAAACGGATCACCGAAACCTTATCTTGACATGTTTTACCAAACCCTAAAAACCAAATCTTTTTACCGTTGAACTCTAAATTTTATACAAACGATCCAATTTGAAATTACCCAAAACCTTTGTTACTATTAAAATTTGAAACACTTTTGACGATCGAACGACGGCAATATACACAATCTCTGTGGATACGATAAAACACCCCCTAATTACTTTTCAATAAAATGGCGCTGTTGTCGGGGTTTGTTGTTATATTGCTAGGATTGCAATAGTTATTGAGTTTTAAACTTGTTTAACTTTTTCTTGTGCTTGTTGATTTGTTTGGTTTAGTGTGCAGACTCCGTTTTATGCAATGGAATTTACCCGTTGACCAACTTCTGTTCGATCCCGAGATTGAAAGAACCGCGCGTAAAATCAATAGCAGAAAAAGACGGAGGAGGCAACTTTCTAGGGAAAGACAAGAACGAGAGGACAGTTCAACTTCGACACCAATTCCACAGTTACCGCCAACCATGGCTGCACCACCACCACCACCACCTACTTCAGTTCCTTGTGTTAATAGTCCGAGACATACTGCACAGCTCGCACGGAATGCTCATAATGGACGGCATTCTGAAATAAAGACATGTATTCTCGCTAGAATCCTTTCACTAGTATGGATCACGAGGATCCCTTTACTCACTTAACAAAGTTCTATGAGATTGCGGGCGTGACTGGTGCACCTGAAGCTGAAGATGAGTCGTTGTTTAAGAGACTATTCCCACATTCCCTCATAGGGAAGGCTAAGGAATGGTATCTTGACAAATCTACATCTATCATGACGGATTTGAACATGCTTGAAGAAAAATTCTTCGAACGGTTTTTTCCTCACAATCGTTTCATGGAGGCTAAAATGGCAATCACGGTTTTCACTCAAGGTGGGAATGAATCTCTCAACGAAGCTTGGGAAAGATTCAAGTCCATGTTGAGAAAGTGTAAAGGGCGCAGTTTCGATGAGCTTTCTCAAATTCATATTTTCCAAAATGGTCTTCAGTTGGTTCATAAAACATTGTTGGATGCCACCGCGGGTGGATCTTTAATGGGCAAAAGTGCCGATGAAGCCATTTCCATCATTGACAAGATGGATCTAAATGACCATCAAGGAAACCATAACCGTGGTCCTTCTCAAAAGAAAGCGGGAGTGCTAGAGTTGGGAACAAATGACGCAATACTTGCTCAAAACAAATTGTTATCTCTACAGGTTGAGTTGCTAACACAACAAATGTCAAAGTTACCTCAACAGATCAAAGAGATGCATGAAAAAGAGAGCAAAAATGTGCAAGTAGGGGTTTGTGAGCTTTGTAAAGGTGATCACCCAACCGACTATTATCCTCCTTGTCCTCCGGTTGAAGAAGAAGTGAATTATATGAACAATAAAAATAAAAAACAAGGTTATCAAAGGCAACAACAACCTTACCAACAACAACAAGGGTACCAAAATCAACAACCAAGAGAAAATTATCAAAATAATCAAGGATATCAACAAAATCGACAAAATCCTTATCAACCACAAGGTGGGAGTTCCAAGCTGGAAGAAACTCTTAACCAATTCATTCAAATGTCCTTGGCAAATCAAAAGACAAATGAAGCATCCATACAAAATCTCGAGAATCAAGTTGGGCAACTTGCAAAACAAGTGGCCGAACAACAAGCGGGACCTTCTTTTTCCGCTAATATTCAAACAAATCCCCAGGAGCATTGTAAAGCTATTGTTACTAGAAGTGGGAGAGAGTTAGGAGAAGGAGAAAAAAATGAAAAAATTGATGATGTGAATTTGGATGTGGTCGTAGAGGAGGAAAAAGTTGATGATGTTGTAGTTGAAAAAAATGATAAGGAGGAAGTTGAAAAAGAAAATGAGAGGTTGGTTGAAACAGATAACCTTGAAAAAGAAAAGATAGAAGAAAAGAAAAGAAGAGTGAAAAAGGGGAAGGAGGTAGTGAATCCAATTCCGATACAAAACTTACCTTATCCTCATGTGTCCACAAAGAAAGATAATGAACGACATTACGCTCGTTTCATGGATATATTCAAACAATTACAAATCAACATTCCGTTTGCCGAAGCGCTTGAACAAATGTCAAAATATGCTAAGTTCATGAAAGATATTCTCACAAAGAAGCGAAGATATTCGGAACCGAAAACAATTATCCTTGACACAAGTTGTAGTGCTATATTCCAAAGAACTCTTCCAAAGAAAGAAGTTGATCCGGGGCGTGTTACTTTGCCGGTAACAATTGGTGATGTCTATGTTGGCAAAGGCTTAATCGGTTTGGGCTCAAGCATTAATCTAATTCCATTATCTATTGTGAAGAGGATTGGGAACATTGAAATGAAAGCAATTCGGATGACGTTACCATTGGCCGACAAATCCATAACTCATGCTCATGGATTGGCTCAAGATGCCTTGGTAAAGGTTGATAAGTTTTTCTTTCCGGTTGACTTTATTGTTATCTATATGGAGGAAGATGAGGATGCGCCATTGATTCTTCGACGCCCTTTCATGAAGACCGCCCAAATGATGATCGATGTTGATGACGGTCTTATGAAAGTAAGAGTTCAATATGAAGAAGTGTTCTTTGATCTTTTTGAAGCAATGAAACATTCTCAAGATAAACGTGATAACTTTCGTATTGAAGCAACAGAAGAAGCAATTATGGATGTCTCAAAGAAAGTTCATATAGTATCTCCTTTGGAAAGAGTTCTTGATGATTCATTTGAAGTATTTTTCGATGAAGAAGAAAGAGCACTTGAAGAATGTTTGAAGGAAAGCATGCTAAATTTTTCCATCCTCAGCTTTGTGCTTTTTTCTTTGTTTTGTGCCTTAATTTTTGGTTTCTTGCAACATTTTCTGCATACTAACACACATATCAAAGAAACCAAAGATAGATGTAAATAATATGACATTCTATGAAAATTGGGGAATTCAATGATCAAAAACACAAAATAAAGCCTAAAAGTGCCAAATTTTTATGTGCAAAATTTGTCATGATTGGCATTTATTACTATCACTAGGTAACTAGAGTCTACCCAAGAATAATCACCAGCGTATGGCACTACCATCAACATTTTTAATAGAAATATTTCTACGTCTGCATCATGAAATGAACCAATCTGATCAATAGGGAGAGAAGACGTACATGAAGGTTTGGTCCCTAATGACTGAATAAAGCAACCAGTCTCTTGCCCCCTTATCTCAGCAACCACAAAACCCAGGTTGAATTCTGCACAAGCTAGAGAAGCAGCATGAATTATAGTTTTGCTCACCAGCGAATCACCTTCATCGATGAAAGAAGCCAATCCCGACCCATAATTGCCAAGATACACATTCGAAGAAGGGATATGGAAGTTTGGTGCGTAGAGAAGGTATATAATTTCAGTATTCTCCACTCCCTCTACAGATGAAGACTCTTTGCAAGTAAGATCAAGAGCGTCATTTGCATGTGGATTTCTAGATTAAATATGATAATATGCATGGGAAAACAATGGTGTACATGTAAAGGAAAAATAGAGAAGATAATCCCACAAATTAGGAGGCAATAAAAGTTAAAACAAAAAACAAGAGATCTGACGAACAAACCCAGAAAGAAGAAACAAGCATGGTGTAAAGAGTGATGAAAAAGAGACGTTGGAGGAAAAGCCTACCTTTTGTAGAATGAAACTTGAAAAAAGATTTAAAGGTAGCAAGGTAGTCATCTTATCAAAAGTGGTAAGGGATCAAAAGAATTTGAGCACCCTATGTATGGAAATCATGCCCTAACTTATACCCCTAGAGCCACACATTCAGAAGGACGAGTGAAGTGTTTCGGTGATGGGGGAAGCCTTTAATGCACATATTCCCCAATAACAATGCAACTAAACCAAGATGTTTCCATTTTTGAGAAAAAATAAAATGTCATTCCTAGGAGTTGACCACGACTTCTAAGACTTCCTCGACTAATACTCAGCCCTCAAGCCTTGGGGGCAATTGTTCAGGGCCGACCAAAAGCCTGGGATACCAAAGGTCCAAACCAATAACAATCAAATTCAAACGACCCAAAGTATAAAGCCATCACATGAGATATCAAAGTTACACTTTTTGATCTCAACTTTTTACTAGACTCGTTTTGAATTCTGAACTAACTTGGGCGTTGAAGTGCTAACCTTGAAGGTCCACCCGTGCTCTGTTGTATCGGAGATCAGCACCACAGATTCAGGATTCAGCACTACCAGCGTATACCTATTTTTGGTTCCGAAACGAAAAATATTATAAAACATAAGTTAGTTGAGGTGAAAGATTTGTCATAAAATGTGGAATTTACAGCACGGTCCTTGAGCCACAATTCCTCTTAGTTGGATCTCCTAACCGAGGGAATATATGGTATATTTTTCCAAAAAAAATTAGAGTGTTGCGCGCCCATAAATTATTCCTTGGATTTAGGTTAGTTGAGGTGAAAGATTTGTCATAAAATGTATTATTTGTAATATTGAAACCTCATCCTCCACTTACACAATAGAGCCAAACTAATGAACCCTAAGTCCTTAACTCAAACCATTCTCCCTTTTAGACTTTCACATATCCTTCCACTTCACCCAATCAACCTTATCCCCATTTTATGAACTCCCCTTACCGAAACCACTTTTGCAGCCCAACTAGCTTCTTCCTGAACGAAATCAACATCTTTATAAAGAAAGAAAACTCATAAATATTAAGACTGATTCAGCAGGACGACCCTCCCACCTAGACTAATAAACATTTTCTTTCAGGAGGCGAGTCTCTTAGACACAACCTTAACAAGAGGATCTCATGTACCTATTTTCCTAGGATTAATACAAATTATAAGCCCCAAGTATTTGAAAGTACGGGTACCATCCTTACAATGCAAGAAGCACTCCGCCATATCCAAAAAATCCCTCCCCCAAATTGACCACAAAAATAATTCCCTTAGCAAAATTAATCTTCAACCCTGAAGCAAGCTCAAAACTCCTAATGATTTCCTTAATATTCAATAGACTATCCATCAACGGAATACCCATCAAAACAATGATTTGCATGCTAAAGACGAGACACCTTTAAACCGTCTAAACCCACCTTGAAACGCATAAAAGCACCAATCGAAACAACACGCTTTATAGGAGGAGGAAAGGCACCACAAGGTCCTCTTACTTAAGCCCCCTCAGAATATTAACCTACTTCGCCAGGCATTCATATCCAAAACAGAGACACTACACATGACGAACCAAGCCCACCACCTCACATCAAACCCAAACGTAATCAACATATACTAAAAAAAACAATCAACTAACAAAGTTATATGCCTTCTCAAAATCAATGAGAGATGTGGTCCTACAGTCTCCCAAAGTCTAAGGAGATGTGGTCCTTAGGAATAAAGGTGACAAAGAAAGACATCAAACTCTTTAAGAGAGTTGTGTTTTCAAAGAACTAATTAAATATCACATAAACCTTGACCTTCATAACATCTAAAAATTTCTTATGACAAAAGAAGTTGATTCCATATGAATCCAAAATCTTGCACTCAAATATTCTTGCAATCACCACATCCACCTTGGTGGGATAAAATCTGCTAGACACAAACCTTGCCTCGCCAGAAAAATACACATCAACCAAGACCTTTCCTGAAGCATAGATGTAACCAGCATGCGCTCAACCCTCGAAGAATCCCAAACCACCAACTCAAAATTAAGATCACCTAACCAAATATTATTAAAATGGAAGGATTTAGGCCCCAAATTTGTGAAGGATACTTAACTACTAGCAATCAAAGACATCCATTATAGAAACCACGTCAAAATGCATAACAATTTTAGGAGATGATTGAATATGCTTATGTGGATCCCGCCTTTGATAAAAAACAGATTAGAGATTTATTCAACCGACCAAACAATTTTTGACTATATGAGTTTATGTTTAAGCTGTCGCCAACACGAGTTGTTGTTATTATAATCTCATTTTGATTCATTATGAGCGTATAACTTGTTTCTCCTTAACAAATGCTTTTTTCATTTAAATTAAAAATTATTTGTTCAATCTAGTAATGATAAAAAATAAAACCGGTTGAAAGGAAAAAATTAAAATAAGTGATTACGGATGATTGCTTTATTTTTATGAAAGACTAACTAGTGGTCCATTTTTTATTTTTTGTAAGGAACCAAAATGGATTTAACAGTCTGATATACAATAATAATGGATCAATTTAGAGTGGTATACAAATATTAAGAATAATAATAAATAATAATGGATCAATAGCAACATAGAACTTTTTGATATATAATAATAATAATGGTATTTATAAGAAAATGGAAGTACAATATGAATAATATTAAGATGGTTTCTAGTATAGTAATTCGTCAATGTAAAATGCTACTAATATTTGCTACTAATTCATTTTTTGAGTAAAACTCATACACCTAGCATTGATTAAAATGTATAATGCAACAATTCGTTTACGATATTAGAAACATATATTATATCTTTGCATCTTCCTCTCTTATCTTTTTTTTTTTTCTTTATATTATTTGTCAAGTTACTATTAATTCATTTTTAGAGTAAAATTCATACAACTAGCATTGATTAAAATGTAAAATGCAACAATTAAAGTCCTAATAATTATTAAAATGGAGATTGCAACAACTAAGTTGGTACTAATTACAAGCAATAATAAAATAATATAAATAGTTATTATATAATTTGAAAAATTAAGAATTTTTTTAATGGACAAAATTTAAAATTTCAAGATATTTAGGAGTATGGTAATAAAAATTGGACCGGTCGATCGACTGGTTTACACGACTTTTGTCTAGCTTATTATGTCAAATAAACTATCTCGGAAAAGGACTGGGAAATAAAGAGGAAAATCTGATAAATATCGGGAGTGAAGGGAAAATCAATAGTTTCGACAATTCACGAGTTTAATTGTAGTTGTCTTCTGTATACGTACTAAAATAAAATTGTATGGGTTAGTGTGAGGAACACGTCGTAGAAGGTCTAGAAAAGCTTGTGATGTTGTTGGTCGTATAGAAATTTGTACTTGTGGTATGTACAATAATGTATATTTTGCTTGTGCTATGGAGAACGAGATTGGGCTTTACGTTACAACGTGCAAAAACTATTTGATCTCTCTTAACCCCGGGGTCAAAGCATTTATAGACTTAACGTTTGGAAATAGTTATTCCTAAAGAACAAATCCCCAGACTTAACTGTTTGGCTAAATGGTGAGGGTTGGTGAAAATTTGTCCTCTCCTTAATAGGACATGTCGTTGCCTTCCTAGACAGGTGAGTTTTGTGGTTACCTCTCCATACACGTGTGTTGACAGGTAATTCTGTGCTCGAGAAATATGAGATGATCTATGTCCAAGGTGTATTGGCCGAATTAAGTGAACTTAAGTGGTCGCCATGTGTTTCACCTTTTCATGCCCAATCTCCTCCCGTGTTATTCATGGGTTGAGTATGCTATGGACTAACCTATTTGAGACAAAATAGGTTATTCTAGTTCATAGTCCCTCAAACATGTAGTCTAGAAGGTCGATATGATTAATCAAAGACATATATGTTCACAGTTCCTCAAACACGAAACCTAGAAGAGTGAAGTAATTTTATACGAAGTAGTCACATCTGTCGTACCTCAAAAAATGAGAACGACCTCGCAAAGCACAATCGCACACCCACGGGATGGAATTAATAGAGTCGCCACCGATCTTTCTTTATTTCCATAGAGGGAAAGAGAAAATATCAAATAAAACCCCTAAAAAAGACAAGGATATGGTCATCGCAACCAATATCTGAGTTCGGATGTCGGTTACGCAAAGGAAAGGTATTATCACCACTCATGTCTGTTGTACTCAACGGGAACCATTTAGTTAGTGTCGAATGAATGTTAGCTTACGTTAATTTCTCATCTTCGATCTACTTATTTAAGTGGGAAAAGAGAGAGAAGAGAAATGTTTTTTAGATTTTTATTAAAGAGAAAGGGGACCTAAAGGTTTTTATTACTAATGGGCTCAACAAGACTTTGCAATCTCGTGCCTACGTATTCTCATAGTGCAATGATGAACTCAGAGCCTTCGTAGTTCGGGCACTACGAGGAAAAAAGGGAAATGTTGAATACAGAAATGGTAGCTCGCCAAGGATTATGGCCCTTGTGCCTACGTACTTTCATTGTGAGATGAGAGCGTCTGTAGTTCTGGTTAAAAAGGTTTGTTTGATGTTCAATTTTAGCGAAAGATATTTATTCGCATTCGACAGAAAACACTGCTTTACCCAAAACAAGTGAGGGGCGGACGTTTGCGTCACAACAAAATGGATTTACAAATCAACATTAGCGGGAAACACCTCTTATCTCAACTCAAGTAGTTTATGGGCGAAGCAATGTTTTGCTCATCTCAAGACACAATATCATTCGTTTATTAAAAAGTTATAGGATTATTCGCACGATGACAAGAAAAGATATTTTTATTGGTTGATGAATTTTAGGTGAATGACAAACGTTTGATGGGAATCAATTGTTCAAAGAGTTATGCTAGAATGCTACATCCCAACGGCCTTTATTCATTCAAGTTGTTATAAAAAATTAATTGATGGATAACGAATATTTGATAATAATCAATCGTTCAAAGAGTTATGCTAAGATGCTAGATCTAAACGGCCCTTATTTATCCAAGTTGATATTAAATATTTTAAGGAACAAAAGAAAAGAATGACCGGCTATCCCAAAGTGTGAGACTTGAGACTAATCATTCGAGGGTTTTGCAAGAATGCTAGATTCCAATAGTCATCTTCTTACTTATTTATTTAGAAAATAATTTTAACATTATTATGGCCTAGGTCAAAGTTTTATTAAGAAAATGCGCTCGATGTCGATCATGGTTTATTCATAATTAGGGTTTAAAGTGATCGGAAAGGTTGATGGCGATGCTTGAAGCAATCGACTTACAAGTTGCGTGTTTTAAAAGGGCTTGATGTTGAATCAATAATAAGTTTAAAAAAGGGTTTGTCAATGGGGTGAAGTTGGATAGTGATCGATTAGCATTGGACTAATGTTTTTGAAAAAGGATCTTGGTGTTTAACAAGTCTTGTTTGATCTTGAAAGATTGATTTTAATATTTTGGTTTTAAGTTAATGTATTAATTTCTATCATATCATGGAAAATACAATTAAGATTACACATAAGGGTGGGGGGGCTACATCAAGTTATACAAGGGATATGCATAGGACAACAAAATAACTATAGTCCTTTTCCTCGAACTTAAACACAAATAACCTAAAGGTAGCAATCAATGGTCACAAGTATGTATCATACATTATAAAAATAATCACTTAAGCACAAGGTAAGCATTAAGACATGGTATCAACATATGAAAAAGGCATTATTCAAACAAGCAAATAACTCAAGTAAACTAGGGTTTCAAATCATATGAATGTCTATTTCTAAACAAACCCTAAAATCACCCCAACATGGTAAGAACTTCAACATCAAGACAAACATATCAAACATTAAGCGAAAAGATCATATTCATCAAAGCAAACCCCTAAAACTTAAACAAAGTACAATATTCATATGTGGATAAGTCATACCAATATAAATGCTAAGAAACATTTCACAAAAATTTATCAAGATATGAGATTAGACAAAGTATAACGTCAACATGATTTTTATCATTAGAGCATGGCAAAAGGGAAACAAACAAAACCTCAATCAAGAGATAAACCAAAGAAACATCAATTAACATGATAAAATAAATAATCATCAAATAAAGAATTAAATATTTTTTAAGGTTTTTTTAATAAATAACAAAAATAAAAAATGATAAAATACAAAAAAAACTTAATAAAGATAAAATATATTTTTTGGTTTTTTAATATTTAGACTAAAATAAAAAAGAAAAAGAGATAAAATAATGAAGAGAAAAAAATTCAAAATAAATATGTGAAAATGAAAGGGGAAAGGAGAATAAGAAAAAGAGAAAGAGGAATAAAAAGAAAAGGGGTCGTTGAGTGTTGAACATGCGCCCCCCAGATACACAGCCTAAAACCCATGCCAACTGAGCTATTTATGGCTTGTAAACATTTCACACCAGATAATAATATATTAAAATTAAATTTTAAAAATGAAAAACACAGACTTCATCTTCTTCCTCGTGTCGATACTGTAACTTTTATTTAAAAAAACACTACTTCCTCATTTTTGTACCAAATGGGACAAGTAGATACACTATTCTGCATAGAATTTCATTTTTGTACCAGATGAATCCTAAAATTTCAAAAAAAAAATTAAATGAAATACATCAACCTTCAATGGAAAATAGGTTAGGACTTGGCTTTGATCATATCAAGGTTTGAAGTTTGTCTTCTAATGATCCATTTTCACAAAAGTGCCAAATTTGGTTCTATGCAACAAGGCATTGATGTAGCGTGGTTTTTGTGACATGTATCACTTAACTCCGTTGATTTTCATTGTGGTTGCGAATCACTATCAATGGTATACAGTTCGATTCATTTTTTATCCTATTCAGCTGTTTAAGGAAGGGAAATAGATGTCTCCAATTAACCCTGCTTGCTAACTGAGTTTCAAGAGTCTTTATGCTATCATGAGATTGGGGAGTCCAGGGTCAAATTACACAACGAGAAGTTGTCAATTACCCATTTTGTATGTGGTTATCCACATGTTATAGTTTCAGGATCATTTCTTAAATACTCGGTATTGATTCGTGTTTGTTTGTAAATGGGAGAAGTTTGTTTATGATGTCTTTGACAGAATGAGAGAGAGCTTTTGCTGTTTTTGGTTTTCTGATGTTTTTGGTAAGGTCAGGGACCTAAGCATTTTAGTGGATTGTGCTCGCTAAGATTTGTTGCAAATCTTATGCCTACGTATTCCCTGTTATGAGGTATAGGGAAATCAGAGCAATCGTAGTTCCTCCTAATCTAAGGGAGAAACATGTGTTTTTTGTTGTATCTTGTTCAAAGCCCAAGATGTGAAGCTAAAAGGTTATTTGACTGCATCTTGTTCAAATCCCAAGATATAAAGCTAAAAGGTTTGACTGAGAGAGAATTTGTCATCTCTAAAGGGAGAAATCTCTGTTGGGGAAAATCATTATACAAAGCCTAGGAAGAGGCTATTTCTGTTAGGAAAATCATTATACAAAGCCTAAGAGAAGGCTACGATTTGACTGATTCCACTGGGAAAAATACTTATACAAAGCCTAAGAGGAGGCTAAAAGACTGATGAATGACTCAACAAAAGAGTATTTTTATTTGGTATCTTGTACAAAGCCCAAGATGGAGGCTAAAAGATTGTTTAAACTCAACAAGAGAGTGTTTTTTGTATCTTGTACAAAGCCCAAGATGAAGGCTAAAAGATTGTTTAAACTCAACAAAAGAGTGTTTGTGTATCTTGTACAAAGCCCAAGATGGAGGCTAAAAAACTGTTTAGACTCAATAAGAGAGTGTTTGTGTATCTTATACCAAGCCCAAGATGGAGGCTAAAAGACTGTTTTAGACTCACAGCCTCCTCTTAGGCTTCGTATAAATGATTTCTTCCTCCGGGAATGATAGCCTCCTCTTGGGCTTCATACAAATTGTCCCTCGGTTTCTTAAAAGTTTCCAGCCTCCTCATGGGCTTCGTACAAATTGTCCCGACGACCTCCTAGAGGTATAGGAACAGAAATTAGTCAATCTTAATAGAACAATCTTTCAAAGAGTCTAGACCCTACTACTGTTTCTTAAAGCATATTACAAAAGATAAAACTCTAGACTCGGACAGTCTAATTTCCTTGAGTCTCAAAGACATTCTCAAGTTCCTTTCAAAAAATAGGAAGAAAACCAATAGACTCGGACAGTCTCAATCCCCTTTGGATTTTCCATTTCCTTAAAGAACAGGAAATATCCCTGATCCTCGAATCAAATCCCTGATTGCAACATTACTCATATAAGAACTAATTTTCTCTTTAAACCAACATGTTGGACGTGTCACTCAACTGAAAACAGTTACCATAGCCTCCTCTAGGGCTTTCTACAAATGATTCTCCCCAGTTTAGCTACCCTTTTAAAGACTCTCTTGTTGAGTCAAACATTTTTAGCCTCCATCTCAGGCTTCGTACGAGATACAAAGACTCTTTTGTTGAGTCAAACTTTAGCCTCCATCTCGGGCTTCGTACGAGATACAAAGACTCTTTTGTTGAGTCAAACTTTAGCCTCCATCTCGGGCTTCGTACGAGATACAAACACACTCTCTTGTTGAGTATAAAAGACTCTCTTGTTGAGTCAAACCACTTATAGCCTCCATATCGGGCATCGTACGAGATGCACAAATACTCTCTTGTTGAGTCAAACAACTTTTAGCTTTCGTCTTGGGCTTCGTACAAGACACACAAAAGGACTCTATCATTGAGTCAAATCCTTTTAGCCTCTATCGTGGGCTTCGTACGAGACACATAAAAACACCCTCTTGTTAGGTCAATAGCCTCCTCTTAGGCTTTGTATAAGGAAACCCCTGGTTGAGTCAATCAATCTTTTAGCATCAAAGTTGTGCCTCGTTCATAGTATACAAACATCAACAACTCCTTTCCCTTCATCTAATTGCTGTAAGCGGCAAGCCTCTGGATCATCTACATCCACGCCACTGTCCCTCTTTTAGCATAAGAAATTCCTAAGGAAATATGGCATTGCTCTACACTGATTTAAAGTCTTCTCCTTCAGGTTAAAAATCCCCTATAAAGGAAATTATGGCATTGCTGGATTCATATATCCCAGTTAAAGTAATCCTCCTTTATAACCAGTCACCCAACAACTGTGACAGACAGACCCCTCTTTAGAGATGACAAATTCTCTCTAAAGACAAAACCTTTTAGCTTCACATCTTGGGCTTTAAACAAGATACAAATAGACCCTTCAGCTTCACATCTTGGGCTTTGAACAAGAAATAAACCACCTTTCGCTTCACGTCATGGGCTTTGAACAAGACATCAAAACACCATTTCTTCCCATAGAATATGAGGAACTACGATCACTCTGATTTCCCTGTCTCGGAAAACGGGAATACGTAGGCATAAAATTGAAAGAAAAATCTTAGCGAGCACACTAATCCAAAAACCTAAAGTCCCCTACCTTCACCCAATCTGGCGCAGTATCCTAACAAATTCCCCATAAACCGTCCTGTCATTCCAACCTTAAATAAATAAGAAGAAGAAAAAGGCCCCATTACCATATAGCATCCGTAACCTAACAAACCGGTGTTTAAACTCAGTATGCAACCAGGGTTAATTGGAGACATCTATTCCTCTTCCTTCATCAGCCTCAATAGGATAAAAAATGAATCGACCTATAGTACCCCCAAAGAGCGACAACGCCTAAGAACCGCGTCCAAAATCGCTCACTACACTGGCCATGATCCAATAATTCAAAACATGAGTCAAGATGTTCAAAGGGACCTCATGAGTCCAATCATAGAGTTAAAATAACCTCAGGGGATGCATTCATCAAAAATTAGGAATTAGGGTTTCTTGGCCTAATTCACCCCTAAGTTGACTTATGGAACAATACATGAGCCAAGACCTCAAGAAGTGTTTTGAATACCTCCAATACCTCATTTTGATCCATTTACAAGATTGGATTGATTCAAAGAACTTGGTTCACAAGCAATGCAAGGGTTCAAATTCATCTAGACTAATTAGGGTTTCTTGATGAAAAGACAATTATATCTTTGACTTTTGACCAAGACATGTTCCCAAACTTTGGGACATGACTCAAGACACCCTAAAAGACCTATGGAATCCATTCATTAGGTTTGAATTAGGTCAAGGACTTGATTGTATAAAAGATCAAATGGTTGGAAATTCATATCAGAAAAAGTCAACTGTGCCTAAAAACCATGTTTGACTTTTTGAACTTCTTGATAATCAAGGCTTCCATAAGTAAAAAACAATGTTAATTCATGGTTTGGATCATCATGCATCAAGAAAAATCAAGAAAAGTGAGGTTACTTGAAAAAGGGGCAACCTTGAAAAACTTAAAATTTTCTAAGTTATGGAAGAAAAGTTATTTGGTACCAACTTTGCAAGATCATAACTCCCAAACCACAAGGCCTTTTTCTTCCATCCAAAGCTCAAATGAAAGATCTTATTACATACTTCAAAAATGTCAACTACATCAGATTCCAAATCCTCGTGGATTTTGAGTTATGGATTGATTAAAATCACAAAAACATGAAAATGGCCACTTTTTCCAACAGTTAGTGAAAATTTTGGAGAGAATCTATCTTGGTTTTTCACCAACTTTAGGGCCATTTTTCACCTTGATCCACTCTGAAACAAGACCAATGTTAGACATCAAAGTTAAAGCATGTCATTAGAGCTTTCCAAAAAGTACAAGAACTCACTCTAACTCCACTTGAGTAGGGAGTTACAAGCCTTGAAACATGGCCTAAAAACCTGATTTTTCAAAACAGCATGAATATGTAACTTGGTTCCCACAATTTCTTGATCCCATTTTGGACACTTGCATCATTTCATTTCAGTCCAAAATCAACTTGAATAATGTAAAATCTGATCACAAAGCCACTAAGTCAAAAATCCTATTCCTTGGCATGTGAAATTCAATGTTGCAAATCCAAAAAACTTCCATTTTGTTTGAAGGCATTCAAGAGGTGCATTGAGGTGGCATGGACTAAGTCTTTGGTCACTAAATGAGTCAAGTCTTATCCCTGCAATAGAAGACTCATAGCCTACAAGATTGACTCAAGTCAATGGCTAGAGGAGACTTGAGATTCTTTTACATAACCATTGGATAATAGGGTGATCAGCCTCCATTCACTATTTCTCCCAAAACAAACTTGCTCTACTATAAATAGAGCTTCTTTTTTATCAATTCAAGTACACAAAAGCATAACATCTCATGCTTTCCTGTCATACATATCATATGTGTTGTGTTTGAACCAATTTACCATGTTATTGTTGCTTGTATTAAGAGGTAGCATAGAACTTGCAAATTTAGGTCTAGATACTTGTTCATACCTGTTTATATATTTCATCTTTATATATATGGTTGTACATGCTTGCTTAGAGTTTTCCCTAGCAATAAGGTCTAGATTTAGGTCAAACTAGTGGTTACTTTTTTAACACAATCAAAACTAGTTCCCCATAGGAAATTCCAGATCATTCTTGCCTCCTCTTGGAATTATACAATATGGAACAGAAAAAGGCATTATTCTTGGTAAAACTTTTCTCAAGACTGTTCAAACATAGAAACATATGTATACAAGAAATTCATTTCCCTATAGAGGATTAATTCCTGGTGAAACCTCTTTGGAATTTCTTCAAACTTTAGAACTGTCCAGCAGAAAAAAGATTAATTCCCGGTGAAACCTTTCTTGAAATGTTCTTAGGTTTGGACCCACAGGCTTCCTAAAAGCATCCCCAGCTTCCTCTTGGGCATAGTAGAAGGACCCACAGGCTTCCTTAAAGCATCCCTAGCCTCCTCTTGGGCTTAGTATAAGGACCCAAAGGCTTCTTAAAAGTTTTCAGCCTCCTCTTGGTCTTAGTACAAGGACTTAAAGCCCTTTACAGGTATAGGACAGAGCTTAGTCATCTCTAGTAGTTCAATCCTCCAAGAGAGCCAGAATCCCAAATATCATTGTAGGGTTAATCTTCATCCCTTAAACTCTTAGCCTCTTCTTGGGCATTATATAAAGATCTCTCTTTACAACCATAACCTACCACTTATTGAGAGACTTGGACAGTCTTAGCCTCCTCTTGGGCATCATACAAAGATCATTCTCCAACTAAGAGTCAACCTCTTCATACCAGTAGGCTTGGAAAGTCTCATTCTTGGACCTCACCAAGAAAAACCCGCAAAGCATAGGAAAAAACCCTGATCATTTCACTAATCTCCAGCAGAGTTAAAACCTCCATAGGTTTTCAAACTCAATATTTAACCTTCACCTTAAAAATCTCATCCAGTGTCAATTTACCATCAATAAAACCCTAACAGAATCTGAACCTTAAGGCACATGATATTTCAACTCTTCTTCAATCCCCAGCAAGAGTTGATTCCCAAACACATATTGGACCTGTCTCTAGACTTCAATAATCCTCAGGCTTCATATAAGAATTTCCCCAACCAGCCTCCTCTTAGGCTTTATATAATGATTTTCCTCAGTAGAGTCAGCCTCAATCTTGGGCTTAGTACAAGACAGAAAAAACCTCCCAAGTGGAGTCAATCTCTTTTCAGCCTCAATCTTGGGCTTTGTACAAGACAGATATAAAACTCCCTTAGTGGATTCAACCATTTACCTTCAACCTCGGGCTTTGATTAAGGCACACCAAAATCAACATCCCCTCAGATGAGTCCACTCTGCAGGAGGATATTTCCTATATACATCAAATCTCAAAACAAACAAACAAAACCTTTTTCCCATATAATTGCTGTAAGTGGCACACTTGTTTATTCAAAATCCAAGCTGGAGTCCTTTTGTTAACCTTGTCAAAAATCATCTTTCATCTAACAGCTGTAAGTGGCAAGCCTCCGGATTATTTACACCCATGCTAATGTCCCTCTCTTAGCATGAAAGATTCATAAGGAAAAATGGCATTGCTCAATACTGAGTTAAAGTTTCTTCCTTCATGACATCATCCTTATAAAGGAAACTATGGCATTGTTGGATTCAAATATCCCAGTTAAAGTAATTTTCCCTTATAATCAAGTACCCAACATTCTGTGATGAATAGGTGAGAATTCTCCTTTTAGAGATGAAAAATTCTCTCTCAGTCACCCTTTTAGCTTCAATCTTGAGCTTTAAACAAAACTCAAATACTCAAACAGCTTCAATCTTGGGCTTTAAACAAGACACCAAACATCTTTCCTCCCATAGAATAGGAGGAACTACGATTTCTCTGATTTCCAAGTTTTCTTACGGGAATACGTAGGCATAAGATTGCGAAATCTTAGAGATCACACAAATAAAAAATATTAGGTCCAATACCTTACCAAAAACAACCGAAAACCCGAAAACAACAAAAAAACTCTCTCAACATTCCCAAAGGAGAAACTTTCCCAACCCATGACAGACAAGCACTAGAAAGCAGTTCAAATTAACAGAGAAACAAGCAATAAAAAGTCTATGGATAACCATATATACATTGGGTGATTGACAACTTCCCTTTGTCTAACCTGACCCCGACCCCCCAATCTCTTAGCATTTGTTAAAGAAAAAATTTGCGTGCAAGGTTAGTTTTAGATATCTTCCCTTTCCTTTCCAGCTTCATAGGATAAATAAGTAATCAGAAAGTAGCACCAAATTTCAACCATTGCGGTAAGGTGGACACGTCACCGACAAAAATTGCACGCTACACATAGCTGATGTTGACGGATCAATAGATAGTTGTTGAAAATGCAAACATCTCTTTCGTGCTCTTAGAATTCTTTCAGGTTTAGGATAACCACTGTAAGCTGGTTGTGACGACCTGCGCATGCAATAGCTTAAGTCTGTCGTGACACCAAATCACAACAAAAACGTTAAAGGCTCAAATAGAAATTTTCAAACAAAAATAACAAATACAATAGTTCAAAGCAAATCTCGACACTCCCCGGCAATGGCGCAAAAAACTTATTGGTTTTCTTTGTGATGTTGATTTAAAGCAAGAGTGTCACTTGCAAGTATACATGTATGTTTGATTGCAGCAAGTAATAGAAAAAGAGAGTGTACCCACAGGGATTGAAATTGATTTGGCTTTAAACTTAAAGTATTCAGCTTTTGTTTAAAACTAGTATGAGCAAGGTAACAAAATACTAATAATAATAAGCAACAAGAAGTTCACACAATAACCTAAAATACTAAATAAGAGGGAATATGATATCAGAGAGAATGATTAATGAGCTAAGATCCATTAATATATTATTGTTGGAATCCATGATATGAAGTGTCGTACCTCAAAAGGTCAGAACGTGATCTAGTGATGTATCTCTACAACATCAAAGCATGCATAACAAGGGCAAGGGAACAAATCTCTAAGCTTCACTTATAACCCTAAAATGCGTCTGATTTTAATTCTGAAAATCTTTATGGTCTCAACTTCTTATCTCTAAGCAAGTTGAATTAAGTGAATATCTCTATCCGACTTTATTAACCACTTTTGTTATGAAATCCACTTGTTGTTGGATCTCTATCAACAACAAGCTTGTATCTTTTTCTAACTTGATCATTCTAAGAAGTGGGTGTATGGAATAAAAACACATAACAAAATAAGATACTAGTCAATATATCATTTCAACATAAAAAAAACTTTATATTAACTTCACTTTGCTCATCAAGCAAGAGTTTAGCTCATAATGAGCTAAGTACAAACTACAGGAATGAAGCTACATGATAACATATTCTTAGAAAAATTATGTAAAAGAAATGACAACCTAGTAGTAACTTGAAGATCCCTTGCGTTGGATAGACAACAACAGATATCATCAGTCACGACAACTCCAAGCAGTGAATACATGATTAGATGAGAAGAAGAAAACTCTCTAATTCTTCCTAACCCTCAAAATGACATAAAACTAATACTGAAAATAAATTTGAGTGTGTGAATTCTCTAGCTCTCAGTCTCTCTATTCTCTGATGGACAAGGCTTGCTTTTATAGACTTTAAGTATGAATATAGAAATTGACGAGTCTTGGATCATGGGCTTTTGATAGGAATAAGGTTCAACCTACATCAAATCACTAAAATTTCCAGCTTTTAAATCTTCCTTCGTGTACAAGTTATCCAATACAGACAGCAATGGGAGACAACATGTCTTTGGTTGGCTGCTGCAGCATGTAGTGGTGCAGAGGAGACGGCGGGTGGCAGGGTGTAGGATGCGCTTGGGCAGGCATATTCCCCACTGTACTATCTTTTGTCCTCAAGCTCCTTTGATCTTATCTTTATGCTCTAGCTCTTTCTTGACACAAATTCTTGTCACGTGTGCCATAATGATAAAATTCCTCCTGGCTTCTTGGTGAATTTTTAGATAACAAGACTCAACATCTCCTTTCCATTAATCTCCATTCTACTCCAGATTCTGTCTTGAGGCGTCATGCCTCAGCTTGCCTTTATCAGATTTTCTTTAAAACAAAAACACATGAAAAAACCATAAAATATGCACATAGTGCACTTAAGGTAAAAACATACTAAAACAAATAAATTTAAATAAATCCTAATTAAAATTAACGAAAACCATATGAGCAAATGGGTCATCATGACACACTAAAATAGCGTTATCATGCATCACTATGCAAGGTTTTTTTTGCTGCAAAAAATGTTTAAAGTGAAGTTTCTATAATGTTTGTTGTATATGTATTGAGGTGTACATTAAAATTAAACAAGACTTTATCACTGTTACTTATTTCTTCATGGGTAAATTAGGACAATGACATATGACCTTATTTCACGTGATATTTTTTAAGACATTTTTCGTAATCTTTTATTTATCACTTTCTTAATCGATTGATGTGGAGAGTGGTGATATTGTAGTTATTTTATTTAGTTATCCAGAGGCGAGCCCACTAAGTCTTTTTTTTTTGTTTGGCTCTATTTCTTAATTGTGGTTTTTTATTTATTTAATGAACTTAGATTTTATTAAAATAGTTAATTAGTTATTTGTCTTATTATTTATAATATTAAAAATGTAAAAAAAAATTGATTATTAACTAATTTAAATATTTTTATTTAATATTGATTAATTAAATTATTAATTAATATTATTAAATATATTTAAATTAATTAATAATTCTTCTTGTCACCCAATTTTATTGTACGACTTGCTTTCTTCCATGTTTTGGGAATGTTCCTTCCGATTAATTCTTGATGTTCTGCCATGATTAATTAATGATGCTCTTTCCCACGATGTTTTGCCGTGGATGTTTATGTTTTTCACGATGCTTTTCCGTGAACGTGTTTGTCGATTTCTTTTCACGATGTTTTGCCGTGATTGTTCTTTGTGTTTGTGGATTTTACTCGATGCTTTGCCGTGATTGTTTGTGTATTCTATTTGTGATGCTTTGCCGCATATCTTTGTCTGTTGATTATATGATGCTTTTCCGTGTATTTTTGTGACTTTTCAATTGATCCTTGTTGACCTAATCCAAGGGGAAGAGATTGCATGTTGACTTATTGTCATTGTGCATATCCCTCATTTGTTCTTTACTTGTCTTTGTTGTTCTTGATTCATAGAACCCTAACAACCCGTAGTTCCACAAACTACGGACGCTCTGATTTCTCAAGTTCCTTTTGAGAATACGTAAGCATAAGATTGCGAGATCCTAGCGAGCAACCTTTTAATTTTTTTACACTTTTATTTTTTCACTCATTTCCTTTTACAACCTTTTCTTTTTTTTTCACATTCCTTTCTTTTTTTGCACCCTTTTCTTTTACATTCGTAGTTTCTGAACTACGATTACTCTGACTTCCTATTATGGATACGTAAGCATAGGATTGCGAGATCCTAGCGCGCTAACTTTTTATTCTCCTACCTTTTTTCACCTTTTCTATTTTCTTTGCCCATCCTTACCTTTTAGCAAACAATTTTAGCCAAAACACAAATATTCCAAGAGGTTCCTGTAGAGTACTGCAGATACTTAGGGTGCTAGTACCTTCCCTTAGTATAACCAACCTCTGTACCTTTGATCTCTCTTTGCTTAGCTTTAGGCCTTGCTTTTTGCTTTGCATTTTACTTAGGGTTTTTGGTTGATCTTTTCTCCATTCCCTTGGATAAAATTAAAGTTCAGTGGTGACATCATTGTTTTGCGAGCCAAGCTGATTCGATAGCTTTGGTATCCGATTCTCACCGCGACACATACTCTGTTATAACATCTTTGATTTTCAATTTATCCTTGAACATCATCCATACTTCAAGTTTTGTAGTTTAATTAAAAGATAGACTCATTTTCATATCAACTTCAACATCAATATCAGCTGGAATTTGAAGCACATATGAATCACAAGTATCATTATCAAAAATATCATCCAACCTTGAAGGTTGATCTGATGTTCCCTTAGGGAGATCTATCATCAAATCAACATCAATATCATGACTGAAGTTCACCTCATCAGTATCATCTTCCTCATCTTCCTTGTCATCCTCATTTATCATGTTATAATCAGGATCTGTTTCACTCTTTTCATTTGCTTCTTCAACATTTTCATATTTAACATTTTCTTCTTCATTGGCTTCTTCAACATTAGCATCTTCAACATTTTCCTCTTCAACATTTACTTCATCATTGGCTCCCTCAACATTTTCTTCTTCATATACTCCCTCAACATTTGCATCTTCACCATTAACCTCCTCAAAAATAACATCTTCAATAATAACTTATCCAACTTTGAGTTAAACATAAGCATAAATGAATTTAAATCCTCTGACATCTATAATGAACCTTAAAATATTGTTATCATTATTCAAAGGCCGAATTCTACGAGAAAAATATAAGTTAGGATTCCAATACCATAAACACTTTATATTATAATACCCCTAACCTTTAATCAATTGTTCAATTTGCATATAAAATATTAAGTCCACATCCCAATCCCAGTTCATTTTGGAAACAAGCTCATCAGAATGTCCTTGATGGTGTACTCTATGTCTGACAACTTAGGTAACAGATGGCCTACAACAAAACATAAACAAATCACAAACATTATCAATTAAAGGACTAACATTAACAAATCACCACAACACAATAACACTTCATGGACCATCCATTAACAAATCACAAACATAAAACTTGTAAGGGAACATAACATTATCAATTCAGGGACCCCAATATAAATAAATCACAAACATAAAACCTATAAGGGCTACAACATTATCAATTCAGGGACCAAAGACATAAACAAATAAGGTCTTATCAACATTAACAAATCACAAACACAAACAAATGTTGAGAATAAGTGATGGATACAATAACCCTAAGCAAAATCACATTTCAGAATCATTATTGCCTTAAACACGCAACTTAAACGAATTAAATCAACTTAAACGAATCAAATCAACTTAAACGCCCAACATGGTATAAACGAGAATGACATTTCAGAATAAGCGATGAAGACAACAACCCTGAGCAAAACCAGATTATGGAAGAACATACATACCTCAAAATGTAACTTGGGTTTTCCATTTTAGAGATGAGCAACCAAATCGATCAACGAGTAGAGTGAAAATGACAATTTCAGAATTTGTACTTAGAGTTCATCTTCGCATTTTAAACTATGAGAGAAGAAGAGATTTTCTGAAGATTTTTTTAATGATTTACTTATTGTGATTTTTAGTTAGATGCTTTATCAAAATAGAATAGATAATTGAATTATTATTAAATTTAATATGAGAATATAATTTTAAATGGACAAAAATTAAGTGGAAATATATTTGGGCAAAGAGTAAATGACACGTCATCAGAAATAGCGCCACATCATTAAAAATAAGACTCAAGTTGAAAAGGGGACTAAAATCCAGCACAAAACTTATAAAATGGACCAAAATCGTGGTTTTTAAAATGGGGTATCAAAACCCAAAAAAAAAAATGAAAAACAGGGGGAGTAAAGTTGCAATTAAGCCTTTATTTTAACCGGGGGAGTAGTAGTCAACAATTAGAATTGTAAAAGAATATTTTTGGTCAAAGGTGAAAATAACTATTTTTGGTTTAAAGGTGATGGCACCCGAAAATTTCTTATAACAAAAGAAGTTGATTCCATATAAATCCAAACTCTTGCACCCAAATATCCTTGCAATCACCGCATCCACCTTTGTGGGATAAAATCTGGTAGACACATTCCCTGCCTCGCCAGAAAAATACACATAAGCCAGGCCCGGTAAGAAAGAGGCTTGAATTTCCCGGAGTCTGCGAAGCAATCCTTAAATTAATTAGTAACCTCCATATGCTCCTCTACCACCTCCTCCGCCCAACCATCCTCAACCCAAAAGCAATCAAAGAATTTTGTCAATTCTTTTTCTTTAAAGAAGCATAGATGTAGCCAATGTTAGAGTCTCCTTATATTTACCAAACAACCCTTGAACATTGGAATAACTGAGCATTCTGACAACATAGAAGGTCACCAAGCTCTTGCCAAACAATTGACCTACAACCCAAACCTTTCGAAGAAAGGTCAACTATTTCTTCCTTCAACTCCAGCATCTCTAACTTATCCACACAACTCATAATGTTAAACTTCATGTTACCAAACACCTTCTTATTCCACAACTTAAGAACATATTTGAGAGGTTTCAACTTATACGCCATGCAACCAGCATGCGCTCCAACTCTCTAAGAATCTCAAACCACCAACTCAAAATTAAAATTACCTAACCAAATATCATTAAAATGGAAGGATTTAGGCCCAAATTTGTGAATGATACTTAACTTACTAGCAATCAAAGACATCCATTATAGAGACCACGTCAAAATGCATAACAATTTTAGGAGATGATTGAATATGCTTATGTGCATCCTGCCTTTGATAAAAAAAGATTAGAGATTAATTCAGCCGACCAAACAATTTTTAACTAGATGAGTTTATGTTTAAGCTGTCGCCAACACGAGTTGTTGTTATTATGATCTCATTTTGATTCATTATGAGCCTATAACTAGTTTCTCCATGACAAATACTTTTTTCATTTAAATTAAAAATTATTTGTTCAATCTAGTAATGATAAAAAATAAAACAGGTTGAAAGGAAAAAATTAAAATAAGTGATTACGGATGATTGCTTTATTTTTATCAAAGACTAACTAGTGGTCCATTTTTTATTTTTTGTAAGGAACCAAAATGGATTTCACAGTCTGATATACAATAATAATGGATCAATTTAGAGTGGTATACAAATATTAAGAATATTAATAAATAATAAGGGATCAATAGCAACATAGAACTTTTTGATATATAATAATAATAATGGTATTTATAAGAAAATGGAAGTACAATATGAATAATATTAAGATGATTTCTAGTATAGTAATTGTGTGCCGTGATATTTTTACATTTTATTGATGAATATAACTTGATACTAATTAAGCTTAAAACATAATAGAAGTTGAGCAGGTTTGAAAGGACGGTTGTGGACAATCGATATGGTTGGATGCTGCGGCATCAAAGCATAAATGGATCTCAGCTAAATAGTTTGCATTAAAACATACAAGCAACGGTTGAACGTGAACATGCAATTGTATTGCATCAATAAACTCTTGAGGGTGACGAGGAGTTCCATTAGGTACGATCTTCTCAGCAGCAAGCATAGACATGAGATTGTTTTGGTTGTATAGGGTAATGGCATGGTTAAAGTAGTCATATTGTGAGAATGGTGAGCAGCTGCCATGCTTATTCCACTCATAACCCCAAAATCCCACATTAGTCTTGCCTTTCTCAATGTTAGGCCACACATTTGAAAGTTGTGGCAACAGTGATTTAATCTGATAAAATAAAAACAAGATGAAAAAAAAACTTGTCAGCTCAACAATTATTTAAATGGAGCAAATTAAATGATAGTTGAATGAAACTTACTGGAGGGGTTCTAAACGATTTAGCACAACCTTCAGGATGCGGTTGGACAAAATTAGAAGGCCACATGCCGTGTATCGTAAATGTAGTTGGAAGTTGAGCATTACAATTTTTAGTCTTGCATGCACCGTTTGGCCACTGCTGAGCATAAGTGTAGTAGTCGAATGGATGAGCGGGTTGTGCAAGGAAAAGAGCTACCACTGCACTCAATATGAATATCCTCAACTTGGTAATCATTTTTTCTATATGCACAAACTATAAAAAACTGTGTTGCTAATTGAAAACTACATTGTATATATAGAATATCAGATGTATAGCATTCATAAATATGGACAACATTAAATTGTATCTTTATCATTTATTTTTTTGTTTATTTTTTGTCAACAAATTCATTTTTACACTAAAATTCATACAACTTGCATTGATAAAAGTGTAAAATGCAAAAATAAATTTATGATATTAGAAATATATATTGTATCTTTGCTTCTTTCTCTCTTACCTTTTATTTTTGTCAAGTTGCTACTAATTCATTTTTAGGGGAAAATTCATACAATTAAAATCCTATCATTATTAAAATGAATACAACTAGCGTTGATTAAAAATTAAAACGAACAATTAATTTACGACATTAGAAATATAAATTGTATCTTTGGTTCTTCCTCTCTTATTTTGCATTTTTCTTTATTTATTTGTTTTTGTGAAGTTGGTATTAATTCTCTTTTAGACAAATTGCTACTAATTATTTTTGGGGACAACTTCATTACCCATCACAAAAAGTTGGGTAGTGTACCTTCAACTAATCCAATAATGTCATATCATTTTATTATATTTAATTATTTATTTAATAATTTAAATTTTGTAAATTTCCAATGCAATGTAGTCTAATTTATTCTATGAGTAACTCTACCCAACTATTTGAGGTGGGTAGATAAGAATTCACCATTATTTTTTAGAGTAAAATCCATATAACTAGCATTGATTAAAATATAAATCCAACAATCAATTTACGATATTACACATATAAATGGTATCTTTGCTTATTCCTCTCTTATCTTTTATTTTACTTTATTTATTTGTTTTTTGTAAAGTTGGTAATTAATTCACTATTAAACAAGTTGCTACTAATTCAACTCTAGCATTGATTAAAATGTATAATGCAACAATTTATTTACGATATTAGAAACATATATTATATCTTTGCTTCTTCCTCTCTTATCTTTTCTTTATTTATTGTCAAGTTACTATTAATTCATTTTTAAGGTAAAATTCATACAACTAGCATTGATTAAAATGTAGAAAGCAACAATTAAACTCCTATCGTTATTAAAATGCAGATTCCAACAATTAAGGTGATACTAATTTCAAGAAATAATAAAATAATATAAATATTTATAAAACAATTTGAAAGAATTAGGCAAATTTTATTTAAGTTAATAAAATGATAAAATTGAAAATGTAATGATAATAAAAATTGGATCGGCCGATTGACCAGTTGCGTTAAGAAGGTGACACATGTCTAGGTTCATATGTCTGAAAAAGTATTGTGGAAAAGAATTGGGAAATAAATAGAAAAATCAGATAAAAATTGAGAGACGGGAAAATCAATAGTTCCGAAAATTCCACGAGTTCAATCATGGTTGTCTTATATATACGTACTAAAACAAACTTTCATGGGTTGGTATTACAAAACATGTTGCACAAGGTCTTGAAAACACTGGGTTGTTGTTGGAAGTATAGTAATATGTAATTGTGGTAAGTACAATAGTGTAGATTTTTTTTAAAGGTAATAGATTAAAAACGAGTACAAGGGGTACTCGAACCCTTACACGATAGTTACAACAACAAGAAATAACACAAGAAAACACAACCAGTCAACAAACTACTAATGAAAACAAGGCCTAAGAGAAGATGTCAACCAATACCAAGATAACTTCTTGATTGAAAACACCACACTATCTGCAGAAAAACCAGAACTACTGAATATAACTTCGTTACGACACAAATGAAGCAAATGAAACACCACGCCATACCAACCTCACTGCATATCTTCATACTGCACACAAATGAAGCAAGAGAAAGAGCTTCCTCACAGCTTTCTCCTCTTGGGAAACAGATGCTCAACCAATCTCTAATCTTCTTCCAAACAACAACAGAAAAAGTAAAGTCCAGAAACAAATGGAAAGAGGTCTCCTGGAAATTGCTAAAGAACGGGCAAAGGGAGTTCAGATTCTCATAGGAGATACCTCTACACACGAGTTGATCTTTAGTGGCGATACGGTTCTTCATCAATCTCCAAATGAAGACCTGAACTTTGGATGGAATGTTAAGCTTCCAAATCAGCTTATGGTACGGAGGAAGCTCTTCAAACTCTGCAAAAACTAATTCCTGCGTAATTAAATGATAACAGTCCGATATAGAGAAAACGCCATATGCGTTACTAGACCATACGAATAGGTCATCGTTGTCACGAAGAGGGGGGGGGGGGGTCACCTGCACCTTCAATAAAAGACCCTCCACTTCGTCGAGCAGAGGAGAGACTCCACTAGTAGCAGGCATAACAAGGTACTGAGGTAAACCCGAACCATAAGACATCAATACTTCACCCACACTCCACTTTAGGCTAGAAGAATGAGCAAAGAGATTGGGGAAAATAACCTTCAGAGGTTGGTCATCCAACCATCTGCTACTCCAGAAGGAGGTGTCGAAATCGTTACCAACCTCGCAAGATAAATTGTCAACAAATAAGTCAGTACATAAAGATTTATCATAGCTAACATTAGAAAGATCTCTCCACCACAACGAACCAACCCTTCTCCCACTTTCACCATCATTATTATTTACTTCCAGACATATGCTTGACGTAGAGTATCTATGATCAATGATACCTTTCCATAGCATACCCTTCTTCGTTAGTAAATGCCACTTCCACTTAAACATAAGTGCTTTATTGAAGGAGGCTATATCTCTAATCCCCAAGCCTCCCTTATCCTTTGGTTGACAAACCTTCCTCCAACTAACCCAATGGATCGATTCTCCCCATAAAAATCTACTTTGCGATTCTCCCCATAAAAATCTACTTTGCAACCGAACAATCTCTTTCAGAACAATAACTGGAGCCTTATAAAAGGATAAAGAATAACAGGAATCGCATTCAAAACGAATTAATCAAAACAACCCTACCTCCTATCGATAAATTTCTACCTTTCGAAACCGACAAACGGCTCTTCAAGTTCTTAATGATGTGAGACCAAGTCTTCAGTTTCCTCGGACTTCCCTTCACCACAATACCATGAAAGGATAAAGGTAAAACTCCAACTTTGCATAGCAGGAAATCAGCAGCAGCTTCTGCATAGCCACTAGGGAGATTAACTCCACTCAAACATCTTTTGAGAAAATTGACCTTGAGGCCCGAAACCAATTCGAAACCTCTAAGGATAGCTTTAACACACCACAAATTGTCCTAACTACAATCCCTAATCAACATAGTGTTGTCAGTAAATTGAACGATACTATAACTTACCTGTCATTAACCTTAAAGCCTTTGAAAGTTCCCACTTCTACCGCTTTCTTCATGATTCTCGTTAAACCCTCCATCACCAATAAGAAGAGAGAGGGAGATAAGGGATCTCCTTGACGCAAACATTTCCCAATATCGAAATCCAACGTATTGCTACCGTTCACCAGTACCGAAGCCGGACCCTTAAAGACCAAAGCCTTCATCCAACTCAATCATTTTGCACCAATGTTCAGCCTAGTTAGAAGAAATCTCAAGTAATTCCAGCTTACGCAATTGTAGGCTCTCTCAAAGTCTATCTTCAGAATCATACATTCCTTCTTCTTTCTACCTGCATAATCCAACAACTCGTTAACCGTCAAAATACCATTACCTATGCTACGACCAAAGACAAAAGTTGATTGCTTGATAGAGATAAAAGAGCCTATAACCTTCTTAATCCTAGCAGCCAAATTTTTTTACAGGATTTTCTGGAAACAGCTACCCAAATATATATGCCTATAGTTGGACAAAAGTTGAGGATTGTTGATCTTGGGGACCAACATGAAGAAACTATTTGTTGCTGCCTAAGTCAGAATAGATTTGTCGAAGAAGTCCATCACAAACTTAATAACTTCGTCTTTAATCATTTCCCAAATCTCCTGGAGGAAGCTGAAACTGAACCCATCAGGGCCAGGGCTCTTACTTCCATTACAGCCCCAAACAGAGCCTTTAATTTCCTCAACTGAAATAACCTCTTCCAAATAATCACTATCCTGAGAAGAAAGAGACGACAGATCCACTCCATCAATCGTTGGTCTACATAAATCTGTCTCTTTAAAGTTGTTCAAAAAATGATTCCGTATTTCAAATTTGATATCCTCCACTTCCTCCTTTCTACCCTCCTGTGTATTGACAAACGAAATGCCATTCCTCCTGTACCTTTCTCGCATAGATCCGTGAAAAAAGCCTGTGTTTCTATCACCCTCATTGAGCCATAACGATCTCAATTTATGTCTAAGGAGGCATTCCTTAAGATTCAGATGATGCCAAATATCACTAGAAGCCCTAGCCTTCGCCATATCCATATCAACATCCACATAAGCATTATCCCTACTGATAAACCCTTCAAGAGTTTTAAGTTCATCTACAACTACCTAAACCTTCAAATCGATCCACCCGAAAACCTCTTTACTCCACTTCCTCAAAGCTACCTTCAAAAGGCGGAGCTTATCTTTAAAGACGAAATCTCCTCTACCATTAACAACAATAGACTTCCACTCTGCTGATAAAAAGGCCTGAAAAAAAGGGTGATTGACCCAAGAGTTATTGAGCTTAAATGATTTCGGACCCTAGTCGATACATCTATATTTCAGCCATATAGGACAATGGTCCGAAATGTCTCTCTTGCCAATAACGGGACCGACAATCTTCCATTCTTCCACTAACCTATCAGATAGAAGAAACCGATCTAACCTGCTCATGGAAGAGCCACTACCACTAAACCAAGTGAAAAACCCTCCTATACACAAAACATCAATACACTCTATGTCGTTGATGAATTCCTAAACTCCGACATTTCACCGATACGGCCTCCCGCTGAAGAACCTTTCTCTCCTCCTCTCTAGAAACAACAATAAAATCCCCTCCGATTAACTAAAGCATTAAAATCGAAAAAGGGGAGTACACGTTGACGAAATTCGTCTCCTTTCCCTTCCATTCAGCTCTAACACCAACAAAACCAGCTCCTCTAAAACTAAAAGAGAGATTGAGAAGGTATTTCCTCCACGGAGTTAAGATTCCCCCTGAAGCCCCGACAACACTTGAATACGACCACTCCACATTGGAACCTCCACAGAAGGAAGAAGCTAACCCCAGATCTACCATAGCTAACTTGGATTCTTGAATAAAGCACATATATACCTTGCCAACTTAAATTAATTGCGCAATTCTCCTTCTTTTGGCTACACTGCCCCCCTCTGATGTTGATGGATAGAATATTCATTGGTCACCGTTGAATTTAGACTCCCTCATGGCATTTTCTTCCTTGTCTCTACACTACAACATCCTAATTTTATCCACCAAAGATTCTTCTTCTTGACCCCCTGTAACTCATAAGCTGGTGATGATCTCCTTAATCTTCAAAGAGACCTTGGACTCTATTTCCGCCCAAAACCTCTTGTTCCCTTGGAAAACTTCTGAATCTGTAATCGAATGACATCTCGAAATAGTTTCAAGAGATCTAGTGTCCCTAGATACCACTTTCTTCTTCGAAAGAGAGGCGCTCGAAAAACCATCTCCACTGTTCTCAAAGGGAGAGAGGATATCCTGCCATTTGTGTAACCAAGAGCAATTGAGGGAGGAAGACACTGGCTGCTAACGCCCAAAATGTTATTACCCTTAGATTTCTTTTTCCTTCACACCCGGCCCACTAAAGCTTTATTGGCCACATTCGATTAGGCCTTCAGGAGGTCATCAAAAACCACCCTCGAAGTCTGGCCCACAACTTCATACTCATGATCCTTGAATACCACTTTGGTAGGACCCTCCAACTTCTTTGACCTCAGCTCCCTAATTTTTGAACTTGAATAAGATGACACGCTAACATTATCTGCCACTTCCACATCCTTAGGACTGACAATCCTAGGACTCGCTTCACCAATAACCTTTGACACTTCTTCACAACTAAAACCCTTAGAGGCAGAAGGAGCCTTCACCCCTACAACCTGATTAGACTTATCAATACTAAAGGTGTGAGAAAAACACAAGAAAGGGGGGTTTGAATTGGGTTTTTCAAAATGAAAGCTTTTTGTGAAACTCAAACAAAGATCACAAATAGACTAACAATAGAGAAAGACACACGATATATCCTGGTTCACTTGAAAACTATCAAGTTAATCCAGTCCACCCGCCAAGGTGATTTCTCCTTATACACAAGGACTTAATCCACTATAATCAAACTGATTACAACTGCACTAGCAACTGCTGGTGACTAACATAAACAGACTAACCGTCTCTTCTTAAGGCTTCTAACCCAACTGGTCCCTTAAGGAATACAAACAACTGTTTGATCAAATAAAATGTTTACAATGAAGTGCTTCTACATAAGCTGATATAAACATAATTTCTAGCTCAAACTAACTTTGAGAAAATCTATACCGTAAGAACAATTTTTCATCTTTGTATTGTAGTGTTTTACTGTTCACTCATGGATTTCTCTATTTCATATCAGTGTTTCTTTTGTATATCAATATCGCTCATGACTATCAGCGTAGACTTGTGTGTATATGTGTGCGTCTCTATTTTTCTTTGAGTGATCAAGTCCTTCTATAGCCAGAAAAAGATCCGTTGAAGGGCACATCAGGAATATCAGTAAAATTGCTGGCGACTTGAAATAATTTCGTTATGTTGGAATGAAAATCATACACTGAAGTTGTCCTTTGTACCACCAAATCAGGGTAGTGGAATGGTAGTGGAAAAGAACGTGTTTGATCTATACTATTGTTAGGTGTCAAGAAATGCTAGTTTTTATATCCAAATTTGACGTCTTTAAGCTCTTTTTATTGCTTTAATCAGAAAATGACTTATTTATTAAGCAATTCTTGCATTGATGTGAATATTAGGTAGTTTGATGTGTTTTTTAATATTTCAGTGAATTTTTAACAAAAGGTTGTAGCTCGAAGCGGTAGAAAACACGAAGAAACGAAGAAAGCGCGTGTCTGCAACTACAGGGAGCTTCGCCCGGCGAGCAAGAAGCGAGGGAAGGCTGCTTCGCCCGATGAAGCAGCGGCGAGAGAAAATGATGTTTTGCAATTCCAATTCCAGTAGCTAACTTCTTGGCTCGCTGGGTGATTCGCCGGGTGAAGCAGGATTCGCCCAGCGAAGGAATGTTGCGCCCAGGAAAGTAAGATATTTCTGTTGAACCAACTGCCACTGTAACTGTCACGTGGCCTCACTTGAGGGCTTCGCCCAGCAGAAGAAGGCTTTAGCCCGGCGAATTTGCCTGGGCAGTTATTTTGATGATATTTTGTGACATATCACTTTTTGCAAGAATCATTGTAACCTAGAAACACTCTTGAAGCTTAAAAACTTCATCTTTACTTATTTTTCTTAGAATCCAAAGCTTTTATGCTATAATCCTTGATCCATTGAAGATTGATGCAACAAATGTTTTGTCTCTTACTTATTGATCAAGCTACCATGTCAATGGGTAGCTAAACACCATTTGTGTCAAGATTGGAGGTAGATAATCCTCTCTTTTGTATGTATTAATCTTGATAGATAGTTTGTGAAACTTGTTGATGAATAGTATATGGTGAAAAACTTTGTTTGTATGATTTTTACTTTATTTTGGTTCATGATTAAGAAATATATTCTAAGACTCGACCTAGCTTTTAATCCATCAACAATCATGAGGCTAGAGATAGTTTTGAGAGTTGGTGTTCATAAATATTGACCTTTTAATGTTATCACATTGATAGTTAGAGTGAGAGATCATCTAAGGATCAATATGGTAAATCTCACAACATGTGTTAGAGATAAACATGTTGAGAGGATATGTGATTATATTCATTGTTAAAAAGTTCACATACTTTATCGAGTAAATACGTATGAAACGGTTTATCGAACCCTAATCTTGGCATGCTTTTACCAAACGCTTTAAAACCAATTTATTTTACCGTTGTTATTAACTTTTCATGCAAACGTTCCATTACCAATTAAACAAACTCTTTGTTACCTTAAGTTTAAAGCGATTCCAACTGTAGAACGGCGGTAATATCGCACAATCCCTGCGGATACGATAACAAAAACCCCCACTGAATTACTTTTAAACAAAATGGCACCGTTGCCGGGGATTGTTGTTTTATATTGCAAGCATTGCAATAGTTGATACGTTTTAAATTTTGTTTATTTTAGTTACTTTTTCTTAAGCTTCTTAATTTGTTTGATTAAGTTTTGCAGACTCTGTTTATGCGAGGACAGTTACCTGAAGATCAACTTATTTTTGATCCTGAGATTGGGAGAATGCACGTAAGTTGAATAACAAAACTAGACGGAGGAGGAATCTTGCTAAAGAAAGACGAGAGAGGAGAAAGTTATATTTCTACACCAACACCACAGTTTATGCCAACCATGACAACACCACCTCCACCACCACCAGTTTCAACATCATGCACTAACAGTCTGAGGCACACAGTTCAGTTTGCTCGTAATGCCCACAACGGGAGGCACTCTGAGATGAAGACCAGCATTCTTGCTCTTCTATAACAAAATTCATTCACCAGTATGGATCATGAGGATCCGTTCATTCATCTTACAAAATTTTACGAAATTGCGGGTGCAACTGGAGCGCCTGAAGTTGAAGATGAGTCGTTGTTCAAGAGACTCTTTCCTCATTCCTTGATAGGAAAAGCGAAGGAATGGAACCTTGATCAGTCGACTGTGATTATGGAGGATTAGAACGTGTTGGAAGAAAAATTCTGAGAACGATTTTTTCCACATAATCGTTTTATGGAAGCAAAAACGGAAATCGCGGTTTTCTCACAAGGTGGAAATGGATCCCTCAACGAAGCTTGGGAGAGATTCAAATCCATGCTAAAAAATGCAAGGGACACTGTTTTGATGAACTTACGCAAGTGCATATTTTCATAAATGGTCTCCAACCGGTTCACAAGACCTTGTTGGATGCTACTTCAAGATGGAACTTAATAATCATCAAGGGAGTCATAATTGTGGTACACCGCAAAAGAAACCGGGAATGCTTGAATTGGGGACTAACAATGTTATTCTTGCTTAAAATAAATTGATATCCCAACAAGTGGAATTATTGACTCAACAAATGTCAAAGCTTCCACAATAACTAAAAGAATTGCAAGATTTTCCAAACAAGAATGTGCAAATAGCCGTGTGTGAACTATGCAAAGGAGATCACCACACCGGCTATTGTCCTCCAGAGAATGAAGAAGTAAATTACATGGAAAATCAAAATCAACAACAAGATTATCAAGGAAGACAACAACCTTATCAAAATAACTCTCAACAACCTTATCAAAACACTCAAGGATACCAACAAATAGGGAATTATCAAAATCAACAAGGATACCGTCAAAATCCTTATCAACCGACACAACCTCAAGGTGGAAGTTCAAAGTTAGAAGAAACTCTCAATCAATTCATTCAAATATCAATGGCCAAACAAAAGAGTAATGAGGCATCAATCAAAAATCTTGAAAACCAAGTTGGGCAACTTGCGAAACAATTAGCCGATCAACAACCGGGGCCATCTTTTTCCGCAAACACTCAAACCAATCCGAAGGAACATTGCAAAGCCATTGTGACTAGGAGTGAAAGAGGGTTAGGTGGAGGAGAAAAAAATGAGAAAAATGTTGACGTGAGAAGTGATGAGATTATGGAGGAAGAAAAAAAATAATGAGGTAGAAGTTGAAAAGAATGATGAGGAAGAAGTTGAGAATGAAAAGGAGAGATTAGTTGAAAATGAGAACCATGAGAAAGGAAAGATAGAAGAAAAAAAGAGAAGAGTCAAAAAGGGGAAGGATAAAGTGAATCCTATTCCTATTCAAAATCTACCTTACCCTCATGTGCCCACCAAGAAAGACAATGCTAGGCATTACACTCGTTTCATGGACATATTCCGACAATTGTAAATCAACATTCCGTTTTCCGAAGCGCTTGAACAAATGCTCAAATATGCTAAGTTCATGAAAGATATTCTTAAAAAAAAAGCGAAGATATTTGGAGCCGGAAATAATTATCCTTGTGCAAGTTGTAGTGTAATCATTCAAAGAAATCTACCGAAGAAGGAAGCCGATCTGGGGCGTGTTACTTTGCCGGTTACAATTGGTGATGTTTATGTTGAGAAAGGCTGAATTGATTTGGGCCAAGCATCAACTTAATTCCATTGTCTATTGTGAAAAGGCTTGGGAACATTGAAATGAAAGAAATTCAAATGACATTACAATTGGCCGACAAATATACAACTCATCCTCATGGATTAGCTCAAGATGTGTGGGTTAAGGTGGATAATAATTTCTTTCCGGTTGACTTTGTTGTAATTAATATGGAGGAAGATGAAGATGATCCTTTGATTCTTTAACACCCTTTTATGAAGACCGCTCGAATGATGATTGATGTTGACGACGGCCTTATGAAAGTGAGAGTTCAAAATGAAGAGGTGTGCTTTAATCTTTTTGAAGCAATGAAGCATTCCAAAGATAAGCATGATAGTTTTTGTATTGATGCAACGGATGAAGCTATAATGGAAGTCTCAAAGCAAGTTCACATAGCATCTCCCTTGGAAAAAGCTCTTGGTGAATCATTTGAAATACTTACCAAAGAGGAATAAAGGGAACTTGAAGCATGCTTGAAGGAACTTGAATCCATGAAAGAATTACAACCATGGGAAAGTGAAATGGAAGTGTTGAAGAAAAAGGCAAATGATGCAAAATCTCAACTTGAATTGAAGGTGTTGCCTTCTAATTTGAAGTATATGTTCCTTGATGAAGGTTGTAGCAAACCGGTTATCATTAGTAACATTTCTGCTATCGCACACGGATCAAAAACGAGTATTTTTAAAATAGTAGTAAAGCGACAATGACTCGAGTATCGTATCGCGAGAATTCTTGATTTAATTTAACCAAATAAAGAAAACGATTGGGGGGGGGGGGTTGTTTTCGATTTAGAAAAAGTGATTAAAAATATAAGTGATTATAGTTACGATAAAGAAGTTAATCTACTAATTTGATTCCTACCTATCATCGACTATTTTAAATCGCAATCCCTAAGCGGATTCTGTATTCCTGTTCGGTCATAAAATCAATCAACAAGCATTCATGAAATTATAAGAATTATGTTTCCTATTTTCCGATCACAAATCAATCAACAAGCGTGAATGAATTAAGCACTTGGTTAAGAATAATGTGAATTAACGAATTAAGCAAACGATAATCCCCAAACAAAATTTAGGAACATGCATACAATCGAATTTAATCAATTCTAGCCTATGAACACAATCCAATTAAGAAAACGATTGCAATCAAATTAAGCAAATGACTTCATAGAAAAGAATTAAAAGGAATCAAATTTAAATTGGTATTAGAATAACCTCAAAGTGATGAAACCGTACACAGCAGGATTTGCCCATATGGGAATTAGTTCTCCATTACAATCGTAAAAAGCCAAAAAGAACTATTCGAGAAAAGAAGGTTAAAAATACTGTAGCACGACAGCAAACCTTATGAAAAAATAAGGTTTTGCATTACAAACTCAACTGGGTCGGAAACATAAACCATGCCCAATAAAAATGACCCGAAACAACTTAATTTCTACAGTCAGAAACTTCAACGAATTATTCGAGACCCATGCACTCTGAAGCAGATTCATCGTCCGACATGAAAGTTGTAGAACTTTTTCTTAGTTTTACAACGACTGGTAGAACGCCTTAATCCGATTCCTGTAGCTCCAGTTATGATTTTTTTATTGAAAGCTGCTAATGCTGAAAATAACAAACGAAAATCAAATAAGGCTGAAAATAAATTGAATTATAAAAACATCATAACATAGAAAAACAAACAAACCAAACCTTAGAAATGCTTAAGTCTAAACATAGAGGAATGTGCATCAAAATGTACTGATCAAATTCCCCCACACTTGAACTTTTGCACTCCGAGCTAAATCAAGAATTTAAAACAGAAACTTCAAAGCAAAAACCAGACAGAGCATGCAATCTCAAAGGTTCTCTGGATACGAAGTGCAAGAAAACTTCTAATTCTAAGCTTCAAGAATATGACATTAGTGAGTAACTCTTTTGTGACATTTAAAGTATATATGAAAAGCAGATTACCAAAAAGTACATCACAAGCATCAAGATCCTCACAAGATAAATTGTTTCCACTCAACTCTCAAGTGTTTAGGTTACTGTTTACACTCAAAGCATAACATGAGAGTTAGTACTACCATAAGCTTGAATAAACTCTAACATTCACAATTGACTTACATGCACACAAAGATCAAAAGGACTTTTATTCGGGTTGTAACTTGACCAGGGTCAAGGTGAGATAAATCCTAAGGGGGTACTAGGCTAAAATTCAAATGGACAAAAGAGACTTGAAAGAAATTGCGGGACTTGAATTACAAAAGATTTATTCACTTCAACAATAACTCTATAACAATTGCTTTTTCTTCTTTTTTTTTTCTCTTTTTATTTGTCTTTTTATTCGGAAGGAATATGTATTGACATCCTTCTATATTTTTCATTTTTTTTCCTTTTTTTTTCTTTTCTGCCAACATCATAACAACATTACAACAATAATTCAAAAATAATGCTCAACCCCACACAACTCCATACAAGACTCTCTTAACCCTTTGAATAGGGTTATTTCATTGTTTTTCACTTTTCAGCTTGTAATGAGTTTTAAATAAAAAAGGGATAATAGGCTCAAAGGGGCTTGAAAACAAGGGGTAATATTATCAAGGTTGGCTTTTTGGCTAACTGGCTAAAAATAAAACAAAACAACATGCCTTTATCATTTCAGTGGGCACAAGTATATAAAAAGCTTCAACAAGAGTCAGTTCAAGTTCTAGAGACTAACAAACATGAGTGAAATCACACAAGAAAGAAAGAGATGGATTTTTGATGTTATCCATTATTAGGCTCAAAATCTCACAAGGTTAGTGATCTACCACTAGTGATGTACAATTTAGAGTTTAGTCATACATACATACCAAGAATGCACAAAAAGAATCAATCACATCACACCACAAGTCTTTCGTCAAAGAGAGCTAAGAACAAAACTCATACTTGTAATTCAAAAACCAAAGAAAAAACATGCTATTTTTTTTCTTTAAAAAAAAATTTTTTTTTTTGAAAACAAAGAAAATAAAGAAATCAAAACAAATAAATGGTTCCCTCCCCCAGACTTAAAATATGCATTGTCCTCAATGAAAGGACATAACTATTAAATAAGAGTGAGAGAAAGGAAAGAACACACTCGGGTATTCACGGTGGATAGGTGATCGAATAAGCATCCTTTTCCAAAGAGAGATTTCCTACAGTCTCCTCTTCCAAAGTGGGGAGGATCTTTAGGTAGCATCCATCGACCTTGAAATTTTTATTAGTTCCTTTGCCTTTTATTCCAGGATAAAAAAACCTTCTTCTATAGGTAAAAGTGTCGAACGAACAAGTGAAAGTGGCCTTCTTATGTTTCATTAATACCTACAACACTTTTTGTTCCTGTTCAGATTCAAGTTTAGACAAAATTATTATATGAAAATTTTCTTCCAATTCTAAAACTGCACATTCAAAATTTGAAGGAAGTCGCTTAAGCTCTAAAGTAGATGGTTTCTCAATGGATGACAAAATTTTGGAAGCATGAACTACATTTAAATCGGCAATATCAACTTTGTCAGTAGAAATCTCATAAGAAATATCAACCTGTAAGGCAACTTCAATTTCAGCACAAACTGAACATAAGTGGGTGTCAGTACAATCATCACAAGTATAATTGTCATCCTAATCAGACAAAGAAGGGAAATCGAAAAAAAGTGAATCAAGAGCAGTAAATTCTCTTAAGATTATTTTTTCACTCATGTTATAGTAATGAAACTTAAAATCAGAATCAAACAATTTATGAGAGAAAAAGAATCAGCAATACAACAACAAATAGGAAAATATCAGCAATGTTCCTATAGAGACAGAAACAAAATCAAAGAAGAAAAACGATTAAACTAAAATTAAAAAAATACTAAAACACGAAATCTAATCTAATTAAGTCAATTAAAATTTTTGAGATTTGTTTCGGATTTTTCTGAAACTATGAAAACAGTAAAAATTCATAAAAAATAAAAAAAATGATGAATTTCAGATTTTTAGGGCAATGCCAACTATTTATTCCATAAATAAAGGCTTCTGATCCCTAATTTTTTTCTAATGAATCGACCAAGAATCGGACAAATCTGAGACGATTTTCCAAAAAATCGAATTTTTTAACTAGATCGGACGCGAGACGGGCGTCCGGACACGAAAACGCAGGAAAACACAAAAAAAATGTAGAAAATCAAAACAATACCTAAAACTAAACTATTGGCTAAATACACACGAATCCCCAGCAACGGCGCCAATTTGATCCGTTGTCGCGCACAAATCAAAAACGAGTATTTTTAAAGCAGTAGTAAAGCGACAATGACTCGAGTATCGTATCGCGAGAATTCTTGATTTAATTTAACCAAATAAAAAAACAATTGGGGGGTTTGTTTTCGATTAAGAAAAACTGATTAAAAATATAAATGATTACAGTTACGATAAAGAAGTTAATCTACTGATTTGATTCCTACATATCATCGACTATTATAACTCGCAATCCCTAAGCGGATTCGGTATTCCTGTTCGATCATAAAATCAATCAACAAGCGTTCATGAAATTATAAGAATTATGTTTCCTATTTTCCGATCACAAATCAATCAACAAGCGTGAATGAATTAAGCACTCGGTTAAGAATAATGTGAAATAACGAATTAAGCAAACGATAATCCCCAAACAAAATTTAGGAACATCATACAATCGAATTTAATCAATTCTATCCTATGAACACAATCGAATTAAGCAAACAATTGCAATCAAATTAAGCAAATGACTTCATAGAAAAGAATTGAAAGTAATCAAATTTAAATTGGTATTAGAATAACCCCAAAGCGATGAAACCGTACACAGCAGGATTTGCCCATGGGAATTAGTTCTCCGTTACAATCGTAAAAAGCCAAAAAGAATTATTCTAGAAAAGAAGGTTAAAAATACTGTAGCACGGCAGCAAACCTTATAAACAAAATAAGGTTTTGTATTCCAAACTCAACTGGGTCGGAAACATAAACCATGCCCAATAAAAATAGCCCGAAACAACTTAATTTCTACAGTCAGAAACTTCAACGAATTATTCGAGACCCATGCACTCTGAATCAGATTCTTCGTCCAACATGAAAGTTGTAGATCTTTTTCTTAGCTTTCCATTGACTAGTAGAAAGCCTCAATCCGATTTCTGTAGCTCCAGTTATGAATTTTTTATTGAAAGCTATTAATGCTGAAAATAACAAACAAAAATCAAATAAGGCTGAAAATAAATTGAATTATAAAAACATCATAAAATAGAAAAATAAACAAACCAAACCATAGAAATACTTAAGTCTAAACATAGAGGAATGTGCATCAAAATGCATTGATCAAAGAGGTTTGCTTTAATCTTTTTCAAGCAATGAAGCATTCCAAAGATAAGCATGATAGTTTTCGTATTGATGCAACGGACAAAGCTATAATGGAAGTCTCAAAGCAAGTTCACATAGCATCTCCCTTGGAAAAAGCTCTTGGTGACTCATTTGAAATACTTACCAAATAGGAAGAAAGGGAACTTGAAGAATGTTTGAAAGAACTTGAATCTTTGAAATAATTACAACCATGGGAAAGTGAAATGGAAGTGTTGAAGAAAAAGGCAAATGATGCAAATCTCAACTTAAATTGAAGGTGTTGTCTTCTAATTTGAAGTATGTGTTCCTTGATGAAGGTTGTAGCAAACCGTTTATCATTAGTAAAATTTTGTCCGACAAAGAGGAAGACTGTTTGATTCAAGTTTTGAAGAAATATCAACAAGCTATAGTTTGGGTTCTTTTTGATTTGAAAGGAATTAGTCCGGCCTATTGGATGCACAAAATTTTATTTGAAGAGGACTTCAAGCTAGTAGCTCATCCTCAACGCCGTTTGAATCCTACATTGAAGGAAGTGGTGAGAAAGGAAGTTGTGAAACTATTAGATGCCAGAATGATCTATCCGATTTCAGATAGTCCTTGGGTGAGTCCGATGCAAGTTGTTCCCAAGAAAGGTGGAATGACCATTATAAGAAATGAAAATAATGAATTGATTTGGACAAGAACCGTACCAGGTTGGAGGATGTGTATTGATTATCGGAGGCTTAATACCGCTACTCGAAAAGATCATTTTCCGCTACCGTTTATGGATCAAATGCTTGAGAGATTATCGGGTCAAGAGTTCTATTGCTTTCTAGATAGTTATTCCTGGTATAACTAAATCTCGGTTGATCCGGTAGACCATGAGAAGACGGCGTTCACTTGTCCCTTTGGAATTTTTGCGTACCGAAAGATGCCTTTTGGCTTGTGCAATGCACCGACAACTTTTCAACGGTGTGTGCAAGCCATTTTTTCCAACCTTATTGAGAAGACAATGGAAGTGTTCATGGACGACTTCTCCGTGTTCGGAGCTTCCTTTGATCTATTTTTGAAAATTTTGGAAACAGTTCTAGAAAGGTGCGTGGAAAAAAACTTGGTGCTAAATTGGGAGAAATGCAACTTTATGGTAACGGAGGGAATTGTGCTTGGCCACAAAGTTTCCTCCAAAGACCTTGAATTTGATCAAGCAAAGATTGAAGTGATCTAGAAGTTGCCATCACCAACAAATGTGAAGGGAGTCCAGAGTTTTCCAGGCCATGCGGGATTTTACCGCCGATTCAACAAAGACTTCTCCAAAGTAGCAAGACCTTTGAGCAATTTGCTCAACAAAGACAAGTCTTTTCTCTTTGATGATGAATGTTTAAATGCTTTTCAAATTTTGAAAGAAAAATTGATCACCGCACCCATAATCATTGCTCCTAATTGGACTCTCAATTTTGAATTAATGTTTGATGCAAGCAATTATGCGGTTGGTGTGGTGCTTGGTCAAAGGAAGACAAAAAATTTGCATGTCATACATTACGCGAGTAAAGTTTTAAATGAGGCACAAGTGAATTACGCAGCAACTGAAAAAGAATTACTCACGGTAGTGTATGCTCTTGAGAAATTTCGGTCTTACCTTATTGGTTCAAAAGTTGTAGTCAACACTGACCATTCGGCCATTAAGTATCTTCTCACCAAGTCGGATTCAAAGCAAAGGCTAATCCGGTGGATTCTTTTGTTGTAAGAATTTGATTTAGAAATTCGCGACAAAAAGGGGTCTGAAAATTTGGTAGCGGATCACTTATCCCGTTTAGTCAATGAAGAAGTAACACACCGAGAAAATGAGGTCCGAGAAGAGTTTCCTGATGAAAAACTGTTTAGGGTACAAGTTAGACCTTGTTTTCTGGATTTTGCTAACCCCAAAGCAACTAGATATACACCGGAAGATCTAACTTGGAACCAAAGAAAGAAATTCTTATCGGATGCTAATTTTTATGTTTGGGATGAACCATATCTTTTTAAGTTAGGTGGTGATAATTTGTTGAGAAGGTGTGTCACTAGTGATGAAGCTAAAAGTATCCTTTGGCATTGTCACAATTTGCCATATGGAGGGCATTATAATGGTTTGAGAACGACAACAAAAGTTCTCCAATCGGCATTTTATTGGCCATCTTTGTTTAAAGATGCAAACCTCCATGCGAAAAGTTGTGACATATGCCAAAGAAGTGGGAGGATTGGAAAATGGGATGAAATGCCCTTACAAACTATTTTGGAAGTTGAAGTTTTCGATTGTTAGGGTATTGATTTTGTTGGACCAATTCCCCCATCTTTTTCAAATGAGTACATTTTGGTCGCGGTTGACTATGTTTCTAAGTGGGTGGATGCAATTGCCTCACCGAGGGCCGATGGCAAAATGGTGATCAAATTTCTAAAGAAAAATATATTTTCCCGTTTTGGCACGCCTCGTGTGTTGATTAGTGATGACGGGTCGCACTTTTGCAATACACCTTGAAAAGGTTTTAGAGCACTATGGTGTAAAGTATAAGGTTGCAACCCCATACCACCCGCAAACAAATGGTCAACCTAAAGTTTCAAATTGGGATGTAAAAAGGATCCTTGAAAAACTGTGTCAAGCTCTCGTAAGGACTGGTCGCAAAAGCTTGATGATGCTTTGTGGGCGTATCGAACCACTTACAAGGCTCCAAAGGTTTAACTCCATTTTAAATGGTTTATGGAAAAAAATATCAATTACCAGTTGAAATGGAGCACAAAGCTCTTTGGGCTTTAAAATTGTTAAACTTTGATCTTAACTTGGCCGGCGAGAAAAGAAAGGTCCAATTGCACGAGTTGGAAGAATTGAGGAATAACGCTTATCATTCTAGCAAGCTCTATAAGGAAAAAGTTAAGGGGTATCGTGACGAGAAAGTCCGTCAGAAAGAATTTCGGGTAGGCCGAATGGTTCTTCTGTTCAATTCTCGTTTGAAGCTTTTTCCAGGAAAATTGAAGTCCAAGTGGTCTGGACCGTTTTTTATTAAAGATGTGAAGCACTACGGTGCTATTGTGATAGAGGACTTGCAGAAAAAAGAAAGTTGGACTATGAATGGCCAAAAACTTAAAATCTATCATGGAGGCGACATTGATCGTGAAAATTGCGTCGTTTTTCTAGATGGTCATTAAGGCCATCTTGGACCATCGAGCTCAAACGACGTTAAACAAAGTGCTTGTTGGGAGGCGCCCCAACATTGTAATTATTTTCATTGCTCTTGTGTTAAAATATTCTTGAAAGTGTGTTTGAGAGTGTGGTGATGGGTTTGAGTTGGCAGCCCGCACCGAAACAGGTTTTGCTATTTCTGGTGTAGTTTCGTCCGACGAACAAGGAGCTTCTCCCTGCGAAGCTTGTTTTCCTGGCCTTCGCTTCTGCGTGGTTAGGCGAAACAAACTGAGGTGGAAATATAAAATGGGGAACCAGCGTACTTTCGGTAGAAAAGGGAATAAAAGAAAAAATTGATAGATTTTGTTGTCCTCACTATAAAAGGGTTTCTAGTTCACTTTATTTTTTTTCCTCATTTGGTCTCTTTCTCTCTTACCACAAACACAAACCCTAAGTCTCTCTTGCAACTCTTTTTCTCTTTCAATCTTTGTAACTCTCTCAACTCACTTTCAAGGTTAGATTTTATGGTTTAATTTTTGTTAAATTCTTCTTCTTAGTTCTTAGTAGTAGAAGCATGTGGTTAGGGTTTACTTTTGAAAATTTTAGATTTAGGAGTAGTGTACTATTGTTGTTGCTTTGCATGTTGCTGCTTCTGTGATGTGTGTCTGTCGATATATGTGTGCGATTGATGAAGAAGATGAGTAGAAAACAGAATCGGGGCTTTGTAAAGGAAACTGAGTTCGCAGGTTTTCGCCAGGCGAGCAGGCGGCAAAGCTTCGCTTCAGCTTCGTCGGGCGAAGCAGCGGCGAGAGCCCATTTCCAGTTCTGTTTTGTTTTTGCTGTTTTGATTCATTTTCTTTTCAATTGTATTTTAGTCTAACATGCTTTCTGCTATAGTGCTGGGTTGTTTTTTGTTAATGTTTTGCAGATGGCTCCAAGAGTGAAACCAGTTGCTGCTAAGAAACAAAAGGGTACCGCTCCCAGTGGTTCTGCTCCTTCAGTTGAGTTTGATCAACATCGTTTTCTTAGTGTTGTGCATGCAGCCAAAATTTCTAGCCTGGAGGGTAGGAAAATCATTTCAAAGAGGAAGTTTATCTTGAATCACGAGGGGGATTACCGAAGGGTTCAGGCTATCTTTGAAAGTAAGAAGTGGGGATCTCTGTTGAACCCGGTTGATCGTGTTAGTCACGAGCTAGTTAGGGAGTTTTACAAAAATGCGTTGCAACCAGAGGGAGAGACTTCAAGTTCGAAACTTATGTAAGGGGAAACGTTTGCTTCAGCCGAGACGAAATTAACAACTTGTGGGGTAGGTCGTGTACTTTATGAGTTCTTGAAAAAGACGCCTACACCCAGTTGCTCAAACAACCACTTGACCATGAGAAAATTGCAAGTTCAATTCTATATCTGGGAAAAAGTGTGGAGTTGAATGATAAGCGTGAGCCAATCCGGTATAATACGGAAGATATGACTCCAGAAGCTCAAGCTATAATTCTGTTGATGACTTACAATGTTAGGCCAAGACTTCATAGGTCATCTGTACCTCTTGATACTGGGTTACTTATGTATTTGATAATGGAAAACTTGGAAGTGGACATAGCTTAAGTGATAGTAAATGAGATGAAGAATTTTCGGAGAATACTAGGAAGCCCGGAGTTCACTCTTCTGCATCAATCATTTTTCCGTGCCTTGTTCAATATTTGTGCAACAAGAAGTGGGTGCTTGAGCCTAATGTGGTGAATGAAAAAAGGAGAGGACTCATTGATGATGATTATATTGATAGATACTGCAAAGGAGTGTTGGCAGCAAGCAAGTGTAGCGTGCGAATTTTGTCGGTGACGCGACCACCTTCCCGCAATGGTTTTAATTGGGTGTTACTTTCTGATTTCTTATTTATCCTATGAAGCTGGAAAGGAAAGGGAAGATATCTAAAACAAACCTTGCATGCAAATGTTTTCTTTAAAAAATGCTAAGAGATTGGGGGGTCCGGGGTCAGGTTATACAAAGGGAAGTTGTTAATTACCCAACGTATATATGATTATCCATAGGTTGTTTGGCATGTTCTTCTGTTATCTACTTACAGGTGTTTATCTGTCATAAATTGGGAAAGTTTCTCCTTTGGAAATGTTGATAGAGTATTTTTGTTGTTTTCGGGTTTTTCGATGTTTTTGGTAAGGTACTGGACTTAAAGTTTTTGTTATGTTTGCTCGCTAAGATTTCGCAATCTTATGCCTACGTATTCCCGTAAAGATAACAGGGAAATTAGAGCAATCATAGTTCCTCCTATTCCATGGGAGGAAAGATGTTTGGTGTCTTGTTCAAAGTCCAAGATTGAAGCTATATGAGTATTTGTGTCTTGATTAAAGCCCAAGATTAAAGCTAAAAGGTTTGACTGAGAGAGAATTTATCATCTCTAAAGGGAGATATCTCACATGGTTATCATAGTGGTTGGGGTATTTGGTTATAAAGGAGAATTAATTTAACTACGATATATGGAATCCATCAATGCCATAATTTCCTTTATAATGGAGATGTCCTGAAGGAAGAAACTTTAACTCAGTGTTGAGCAATGCCATTTTTCCTTAGGAATCTTTCATACTAAGAGAGGGACATTGGCTTGTATGTAAATAATCCAGAGGCTTGCCACTTACATCGGTTAGATGAAAGAGGATGTTTACCAGGATAAAGAGGGACCACAACTTGGATTTTTCAATCAACAAGTGTGCCACTTACAGTAGTTATCTGGAATTAGGGTTTTTTTACTGTCTGTTTTGATGTGTGATGTACAGAGAAATGCCTTCCTACAGAGAAATCTTGATTTCCTCTGAGGGGATGTTGATTTTATTTGTTCCTTGATCAAAGCCCAAGGTTGAAGCTAAAAGGTTAACTCTGTTTAGGGAGTTTTATATATGTCTTATATAAAGCCCAAGATTGAGGCTGAAAAGAGATAGACTCTTTTGGGGAAAATTTTATCTGTCTTGTACAAAGCCCAAGATTGAGGCTAAAAGGGATTGACTCCACTGGGGAGGTTTTATCTGTCTTGTACAAAGCCCAAGATTTAGGCTAAAAAAGAATTGATTGACTCAGCTAGAGAATAAGATCTGTAAAGCCCAAGATTTAGGCTAACTTTGCAGAGGGAAAATCATTATACAAATCCTAAGAGGAGGTTGGTTTGGGAATTTCTTATATGAAGCCTATGAGGAGGCTAACTTATGCTGAGGATTATTGAGATCCAGAGACAATTCCAAATTGGGGTATCAACTCTTGCTGAGTGATTACAGAAGAGTTGAAACATCAGATGCCTTGAGGTTCTGATTGAGGGTTTTATTGATAGTAAATTTGACCCTAGCTGGGGAATTTAAATTTAAGGCTTAAAGTTTGGGTTTTAAAACCTATGGAGGTTTCAAACTCTGCCGGTGATTGATGGAATGATCAGGTTTTTTCCTGTGCTCTTAGGAAACTTGAGGGTTTCTTTGAGATCCAATAGGAGATGAGACTTTCCAAGTCTACTGGTATGAAAAGGTTTATCTTTGTATGATGCCCAAGAGGATGCTAATGTTTTAAGGGATGAGAATCAACCCTAAATTGGTCTGGTGTTTTGACTCTCTGGAAGATTGAACTAGCAAAAGATGACTAAGTTCTTTCCTATACCTATAGGAGGTCTTCGGGTCCTTGTACTAAGCCCAAGAGGAGGCTGGGGATGCTTTTAGGAAGCCTGTGGGTCCAAGCCTGAGAAAAGTTCAAGAAAGGTTTCACCGGGAATAATCCTTTCTTTAGTGAACAGTTCTAAGTTTTGAAGAAATTCAAAAGAGGTTTCATCGGGAATAATCCTCTTTGGGGAAATGAATTTCTTGTACAAATTTCTAAGTAGTGACAGTCTTGGGAAAAAGTTCATCGAAAATAATGCTTTTCTTTGTTGCATATTGTATAAGCCTAAGAGGAGGCAAGACTGTATATGGAATTTCTTATGGGGAACTAGTTTTGACTGTGTTGAAAGAGTAACCACTGGTTTGATCTAAAACTAGACCTAATTTCTAGGGAAAACTCTAAGTAAGTATATACAAGCATATATATATATATATATATAGATGAAATATATAAGCAAGTATGTAAAAGAAAAAAGTAGAACTTACAGGCGTGCAAGCTCCAGCATTGTAACCACAACTGTATAGTTAGTTATTCAAGAAATTGAAGAAAGTTTCGATACAACTATAAATTTGAATCTAAATTAAAAGGAAAGTTGTTTTAAAAGTAATTTTGGGGTTTATAATCAAGGAGAGGCCCAGACGAATTATTTTCAAAAGGCGACGATAGCGTCATAGTTTTGAAAATCACAGAGGGACTTATACAATGACTGAGGCCCAAAAGTTTATGTACAAACGGGGTTTAGGTCTTACACTCTATTAGAGGCCCACAAGTTTATTTTTTATACAAGAGATGGGGCTTACAACTCAAGGAGAGGCCCAAGTGAAAATTGTTTTAAAAACGACAATCACGCTGAGATTTTTTAATATCGTATCTGGACTTATACAATGACTGAGGCCCAAAAAGGTTTATTTACAAAGGGATGGGACTTACACTCTATCTAGAGGCCCAAGAGTTTTCAAAAAAGAAAATAAAATTGGGGTTACAACCCAGGGAGAGGCCCAGAGGAAAAAACAGTGATCGCACCGTCGTTTTTGAAAATCGTATCGGGTCTTAAACAATGATTGATGCCCAAAAAATTTTGTTTGTAACAAGGTGTCATACCCCAAATTTTGACCACAAGATTTCCCATCATTGTGAAGATCATTACCACAATGTGGATGTGCCATCATACTTCATCAATCTCCTCAAGGATTGTTGAGCATTCACCATAATCAAGAATTAGGGTTTCGAGCCCTCTCTGAACACTTAGACAAAAGATCAATCAAGAAATGACATGATCTTCAACTTGTCTAGCATCTTAAAAAATCCATAAGGGATCAAGAGGACTCCCATATCAAGAATCAGGCACAAAGTTGCGGCATTCCAAGTGGGAGGAGCCTCGAAACACCCGATATCACCAAATTAGGGTTTTGGATGACTGGGACCTCCAGAGTGAGATTTTCACAAGATGATGAGCCAAGACTTCCACACATGACTCAATATGCTCAAAATAACCCTTGGAATTCATTTGCAAAGTTAAAACACCTTCAGAGAATGCATTCCCCAAAAGATGGGAGTTAGGGTTTTACGCGCCGAACCGCTTCGTAACTCTGTATGTGTATGCTTTCTGTTACGAATCTGATATGTGTTACTGTAATTGATATTGAATCCGTGTGAATGATTGTTGATGTTGTGGTGAACATGTGGATAAACCAGATCTGAAATCAAAATTGGTGTTTACTAATTAGGACGTAATATTTAGGATGAAACTGATGTAGACAATGAAGTAGGATGAAAACATAGATCTGTGATGAATCGAAGGTGGTTTGAGTCTGATTTTGGTGGATCGAAGGTGCTGAAATGGGGAGGTTTTCGTTCCAATGCGAGATCTGAGTTTTGGAGTGCTCTCTGGCATTCCGCGTAATATGGGACTTTCCCAGGGTTGTACGCGTAGCATACGCACCCGTCCCCAGGGCCAGCATGACCCTCTGCCAGTACGCGTATGGTACGCGTAGGAGATTGGAGATAAGACACATATGGGATGGCAATACGCATATGGGAACTGTGAAGGAAGAGGCATACACGTATGAGAAGGTGCGTACGCGTATGGGTTTTGGGGAAAAGTGCCTTACGCGCATGGGCTAGCCATTACGTGTAAGGGGGAATCTGAAAGGGAAATTGAGAGGGTAACCTCTCTGGTGATACGCGTAACGAGGGTAGCATTACGCGTATTGGAGCCCTGGGCAAGGGGCCCTACGCGTATGACACACAGGCCAGGGGCGTAAAAGTGAGCCATACGTGTAACAAGGGGGGCATTACACGTATGGGCAGGGATGTGGGCAGATTTTTTGGTTTTTTTGCGATTTCCGTCCCGAATTCGCTTGCGGTGCATTTTCTCTGAGACGTAAGGCTATGGTGGGGTAATAAAACATGATTAAACTAGTAATGAAGACAAATGGGATAAAATCGGGAATTCTTACGTGACTAGTATAATATGACGAATTGTGAGGTACAGTGACGAGTGCGAATTGGTTTAATGTAATGGTTTTTGTTTTATGATGATTCATGAATGATGATGCAATTATGACGAATTTATGATGATGATTATTATGACGATTTGCATCATGCATTCATGGCATAGTTAGGACTTTGGTCCATTTGGTGGCTTCAATCCCATTGTGTGGATTGAGGTATTTTTGTGACGTGCTCTGGTTCTTGTGTAGATTCGATCCTATTGGTGGGGATCTTTAGAGGGTAATGGCCCAATGTCCATCAATCATGACGAATTGGTACCACATGCATGAGCCTATGATGTTGCATTGCATATTGTGTGGCATTACATTATATTGATGTGATTGATGTATTCTTGACGTTGTGAATGACTTGATTAGGTTGTGATCGCACTTTAGCTTTTACTTATATCTTGCATATTGATTCGTGATTACTCACCCTGCCTGTTTGAATGTTGCCTCCACGTGGGTAATGTGCAGGTGATCAGGCTTAGCTTCCTGGGCGCATGAAGATTTAGCTTTTGAAGTATTTTGATTTCTGCGTCGATTAGAGGGTTTTGCTTTGATATGTAACATCGGGTCGGGACGTTTGAGTCGAACAATTTACGTTCTTTTGTTTTGTTGACATAATGTTGTCATGAGTTTTATGTTGAGAATTTTGGATTATAAAAGTGTTCTTTAAAATTTGATTTCTACTGCGTGGTGTTTAAATAAATTAATGATGGTAAACCCGTGTTAAGGAGCAGGTGATTATTTGATGTTTTGTGACGACATGTGATGCCCTTTTTGGGACTTTACTCTGATTAAATTGTCGTTTTTATTCGTGACGTTTGTTAGGTGGAAAAAGAGTGTTACATTAGTGGTATCAGAGCAGGTCGCTCCGTCCGGCCAGGTTTTACATGATGTCAGTTCCCATCAGGTGACGAGTGTGTGTACACTGCCGATGTTTTCTTTCTTCTAACATTTTTGGTGGTATGCAGGATGGCTGGAAGAAATGATCGTGCTATCGCTGATGCGATGGAGTCGCTTGCTCAAGAAATGGCTCAAAACAATCTGAATGGTGGAGTTCCGGAAGAGTTTTGTTCTTTGGGAAAGTTTCAGAGGAACAATTCGCCGACTTTTGTGGGTACTCATGATCCAGCAAGTGCACACAAGTGGCTGAAGGCGATCGAGAAGATCTTCCGGGTGATGGGGTGTACTGACGCGCAACAAGTTTAGTTTGGAATTCATATGCTGTCAAAAGAGGCTGAGGTTTCACTACTAAAAAACGCGTAAACAACGACGCCATGTTCACAACGCTTCATCCCTACACCGTTGTGACATATCTAAACTAAGGTGCGGTTGTATTTTATTTGTTTATTGAATAAAACTTATTTGTATATAACAACGGTTGATAAACCAACCGTGGTGATTATCTGTATATAACAACGGTTGATAAATCAATCGTGGTGATACCTTCAAGCTTTCATGTGTTTGAACCTCGGCGCATTCATATATATTATTCCTTTTATGTTAAAGCGCGCCTTTACTTTTTTATTTACTTTTAATTAAAAAAATTAAAAGTTATGACTACGGTTGTTTATATACACCGTTGTGATATATTTTGTATGTTTTTTTAATTTTTAATTCTAAAAATAACTCTGGCGCTTTAATATGAAATTTCATTATGTAAATAATATATCATAACGGTGTAAATTCTTGACCGTCGCAGTAGTGTTTCAATAGTCTCCAAACTAGCTAGTCTCATTGTCTCTTCAGTATCCTTTTTTCTATTGAAAATAGAAACCAGACGAAACGTTACACGATTTCAACCCTAAACCCTAACCTTCAATACTGTGAAATAATACACGATTCCACCAAAGCTTGCATCATCAGTATCCATTTGTTGTCATTTTCATCATCATCGTCACGATAGTGAAGAAAATAGAAGATTACGCACATACCAACAATGTCGTCATCATCGTCACCGTCGAGAAAGAAGATAACAACAACACCGTCGTTGTCGTAAGGAAGGAAGACAACAACAACACCAACACCAACATCGTTTACTTCGTCGTCACGTTTAGGGTACGTAAAATATTTTCTCCATGCATCTACAGTAAACTTTTTTGCCATTGTTGTTCATGTTGTTGTTGTTGTTTTTGAACTTAGATGTCGACCTTGTCGAGTTCTTCATCAGAAATCAGCGAAAAAACTCAAACAAATGAAAGGTTAGCCAATGAAACTCAAACAACTGAAAGTCAAACGAAAAGATCACAAAGAGGTGTCACAATGATGCCCCAATTCACATCAGTCCGCAACTCATCTGGTGTAAAAATTCCGATCGAGTTTGATTCGCACTACAGATTAGTGGATTGTCCACATTACGCTACTTTTAGGAGTTATGTTGCGTTCCTTGCACGTAGCAAAGTCAGTATACTGATTGATGATTGGAGAGAAGTCGATGGTAATGTCAAAGACAACATATGGACAGACGTTAAGGTATTTCATACTATAATTTTCATATATTTGATATCACTACCTATAGTTTCTAATTTATACTTATATATTGATTTAATGTAGTTGAATTTTGAGTTTACCGATGACTCAAAATTGAAAAGAAAGTGGATAACTTATGCCAATGTTCGTTGGAGGGGATTTAAGTCACGGCTCACGGCTGACTACATTACGAAGCCTAAGAGCGGTCTTCAACCTCCATGGATTCGGTATAGTTTTTTATCGAAGAAGGTGTGGTACAAGTTTGCGAAGAAGCGCCATTCTGAGGAATTCAAGGTTAGTAATAGTCTTATGTAACCTATAATGTTATGCTAATGAGTTATAGATACTAATCATTCACATTTTTCACTAAGTTAATAACAGGATAAAAGCGAAGTAGGAATTCAGAACAAGGCGAAAAACATGTACTCCCATAGATTGTCTCGTGGGGGTTACAGGAAACTTGAGAAGAGGATCTTGCAGAAAAAACTACAAGAAGGAGGAGATGGTGACATTCCATCTCCACCTTCAAGACATGAGAAATGGAAGAGGGCTCGATTAAGACCTAATGGAGAGTACACCTCTGAGGCTTCGAGAGTAGTTGCTGAGAAAATTGTAAGTATATGTTTTGTTTAAATGCCTTTGCTTATGTAAATTGCTCATGTGTTGTTATTTAAATGTGTTTGCTTATGTAAGTTGCTCATGTTGTGTAGGATAACTTGGTTGTGGCGGCCCGTGAAGGCACATTTGTTCTGGAAGCACGACATGACATATTAGTCGAAGCTATCGGAACAGCTGAGCATGGAGGCCGTGTCTGTGGTGTTGGAGATGGTGTCGGCTTGAGGTCATACTTTGGACCTCAAAGATGAAGCACCGAAACCGCTGAATTTCTTGCTTAACGACAAAAGATTGATAATGTTGAGAAGCAATTAGCGGAGCAAAGGAGGCTGTTTGAGGAGGAGAGGGAAAAAAGGGAGAAAGAAGTGGAAAGGTTACAAGAGATGTATTCGGTATGTGTCGTAAATCGCGCTTATTTTTGTATGATATATATTATATGTTCTAATTGAATATATTGTGCTTATTTTTGTTTTATGTTCTAATTGAATGTTATGATGTAGAGATTAAGTGAAAGCCTCGAACAACGAACTAATGAAGATCGTCGTTGCGTTGGTGATGGTCAAACTCCAAGTAGAAGTGTCGTAATCACGCTTCTACAAAAGGGAGTAATTGTACAGCCCCTCCCCCACCTGTAGATAACCGCAATGGGATATTGGACCCTAGTCCAAATGAAATAACAAGTTTATACTTGTCCATTTCAACAACAGACCTTGCGCAAGCTCTCCCGCTAGAACATTGCCCTAAATTGGATTTAGTGTATTACACTCCTGAAGATGTGAGGGATTTTCTTGCAGGATATAAGTGGCTTGATATAGTTATTTTGTAAGTTTGGTGCACGTAAGTATATAGTCGAATATACATGTCATTATAGAACATTATAATTTTTTGTATTTTCTCCCTTAATTTATTCATTTTCTTTGACCATTTAGGTACATTCACCGTGTTTGTATAGAATTGAAGAAATCAAGTACCTATGGAATCTTGGACCCAAGTTTTATTGTTTGGGCATATAATGAAAAAAATATCAGAGAAAACTACTTGAAAAGCCGGCTAAATGACGAAGGAAAAGAATGTTACCTTGCACCATTCCTATGTAGGTTAGTATTGTTGTAATTTATTTCTATATTCTATATTTAGTTTTGTTTTAGTAACAACTAATAATAATATATATATATATTCTCGTGTTCATTCAGTGGTCATTGGCAATTGATCGTAATATCGTTTAGGACAAATACGGTGACATTATTGTGTTCCTTGCACAATCCACTTCACAAACCAATGAAAGATCTTGTATTAACGTAAGTGTCTTTGTTTAATATCATTTTCTTTGGCATTAATTGTAATTAGTTTATCATGTAATATGTTTAATTTAATTTTCAATGTGCAGTATTGTGGAGCAAGTTAATATATTGAGGAATGTTAGAAAAAAGCCCACATACCTTGCTCCTAAAGTAAGTGGCCCGATTACCTTTTTATTTCATTTACTTTTATGCATGTGTGGTTGTATTCATGTTTTTATATTCATGTAATTTGTAGACGAGGAAACAACGCGGGAGTTACGAGTGTGGGTATTTTATCATGAAACACATGTTAAACATCGTCCTTGCCGGCACTGTTGATTCATGGGATACAGTAATATATGCCATAAAATGTTTACATATATTAATATATAAGTTGACTATTGAATTATTATCATGCATGATATATCTTCAACTTTTTGCTCTTATGTAGATGTTTAACGACGAAACCCCATTCCCCCTTGAGGACTTTGTGGATCTTCGTAAACGTTGGGCGTATATCCACAATGAGCTTAAGGGTTCTGCTCCTGCTATATGATATATCAGCAACATTTTTTTATGCACATATTTTTTGCTTTTGATGCACATAATGTGAACAATAGTTTTGGCTTTTGATGCACATAATGAAATCAATAATATTGGCTTTTGATTTAAACAATGTTAGCAGTTTAATTCTCTGATTCACTTAGCTTTTGATGTAAATTTCTTTTGATGCAAATTCTCTGATTCATTTACAAGGATAAAATACAGGAAGAATTGTGTTTGATGCACATATTGTGTTTGCATGTAAACAAAAACTGTTTTGACAGGATAAATTATGGGAATAATTTGATACGCAGATAAATTTTATATTTAAAACAGTCTGTTTTTGGCAGCGGTTATAAACCTATCCGTAGTTGTATGTCAAACGCTAATATAAATAAAAAATGTTGCTGCTGAGAATCGAACCAGATCACAGTTTAGTATATCACAATGGTGCGCGCATATTGGAATACAACAACGTTTCCCAGGACCGTCATTGTATGTACCTCATATACAACAACACTCTACATAACAACGCCTTCGCCCCCGTCATTATATGTCATTTCCAACCGTTGTTAAATGGGTTTTTTGTAGTAGTGTTTGGTGGGATATCACCCGTCAGAGACTGGAAGATGTGGGCACAATGATAACCTGGGCTGTGATCAAGCAGGAATTTCTGGGGAAATATTTTCCAGAAGATGCTCGTGGCAAGAGAGAGGTGGAATTCCTTGAGTTGAAGCTAGGAGACATGACGGTGGCAGAGTATGCTACGAAGTTCGAGGCGCCGGTGAAGTTATGTCCTTACTACGACCGTGTTGATGTTGAGATGTCCAAGTGTCTCAAGTTTGAGAATGGGCTGAGACCATAAATCAAGCAGGGTATTGGGTACCAACAAATTCGCAGGTTTGCTGAGCTGGTGGATAAGAGTAGGATCTACGATGAGGATAGCCGAGCTCGATCTGCTCATTATAAGCAGTTGAGTGAGAAGAAAAGGCAGTATAGGGGGAAGCCTTATACGACTTCATCTGACAAAAGGAAGCAGAAGGCTTCAGATGGGAAAAAGACAAGTAAGGGAGCATCTTTCGCTTCTGGGAAGCGTTACAGGTGTGGCGAGCAAGGCCACCATGCCGATGCTAGCACCAATAGTGTGTTGAGGTGCTACAGATGTGGTAAGAAGGGTCATGGAGCTACTGATTCCAAGGATGATGGTCCAACCTGCTTCAATTGTGGTGAGAAGGGTCACATCAGTACCCAATGTCAGAAACCGAAGAAGACTGCTACTGTTGCTCAGACCAATGGTAGAGTGTTTGCTTTGAGTGGTGCAGAAGTGCCAGAGAAGGACAACCTGACTCGAGGTACTTGTTTTATTAATAATGTTGAGTTGGTCACTATTATTGATACTGGTGCTACTCATTTGTTTATCTCGCTTGAATGTGCTAATAGATTGGGTTTGAAATTGTCTGATATGAATGGTAATATGGTAATAGAAATTCCAAATAATTGTTCTGTTACTATTACCTTTGTGTGTTTGAGATGTCCTTTGACGATTTTTGGGAAGAGTTTTGTGATGGATTTGGTGTGTTTACCCTTGCACCAAATCCATGTAATCTTTGGAATGAACTGGTTGAAGTTCAACCATGTTCATATCAATTGTTATAACAAGACTGTAGAGTTTCCTGAGTTTGGTGATGGTGGGGAGTTGATGTCACTACTACGAAAAATCCATTTAACAACGGTTGGAAATGACATATAATGACGCGGGTGAAGATGTTGTTATGTAGAGTGTTGTTGTATATGCGGTACGTACAATGACGGCCCAGTAACCGTTGTAATAAAATGGAAAACGCGCTACCTATAATGACGGTTATTTTAAATACCCGTTGTTGTATGTCTTTTAATAAAATAAAAAATACAACATTAGAACTACCTATAATGACGGTTATTTTAAAAAAATGTAGCATTAGAACAAGAACAACATCAAGAACATCAAGAACAACAATAAGAACAAGAACAACAGTAAGAACATCAAGAACAACAATAAGTAAAAAAGTTACCTATTACAACAGTTGGTTTAAATACCCGTTGTGAAAGGTCTGTCTGTCAGCATTTTGAAAAAATAGGAAAGAAGTCACATGATTAAAATAAATTCAGAAAAATCTAAAAACACGAAATTTAATCTAATTAGGTAAAATAAGAATTTTGAGAATTTTTTTAGAATTTTTTGAGACTATGAAAACAGTAAAAAATTCATTAAAAATAGAAAAAAGATGAATTTGGGGTTTTGAGGGTGATGTCCCGTAACTCTTTAAGAGTACGGGACTAATAACCGCACAATTTTTCTGCATCAGATGCACGAAACAGATTTCAAAGAGGAGACGATTTTCCCTAAAACCGATTTTTTGAAGTGCAAGACCTAAAACTAAATTATTGGCTATAATGACAGTTGAAAACATATCCGTGGTGAAAGGATGTGGGTATTTTGAAAAATATGTAAAAAACCATAATTGTTGGAGCTGGGAATTGAACCCATGACCATGCGCTACCTATAATGACGGTTTTTTAAATACCCATTGTGAAAGGCCTCACATTTCACCACGGTTTGAATATTAACCGTCATTAAAAGCCTTTTAACGAGATTAAAAAAAAGGCGCATCTATTACAACGGTGTATAGGCAATCCGTTGTAAGCCTAGCGTTGTTGTTTGCGCGTTTTGTAGTAGTGTGTCCTTGTCTGCTAAGCAAGTTGACGAACTTCTGGAAGACGAAGCCTTGGTGTTTGCAATGTTTGCATCGTTGTAGGTTGATCATGAAGTTGTGAGTGTTGAATTGCTTGTTGTCTGCGAATTTCCAGATGTGTTTCCAGACGACATAAGTGATTTGCCTCCAGAACATGAAGAAGAGTTTGTAGTGGACTTAATACCAGGTACGAGTCCAGTGTCAATGACTCCTTACCGAATGTCCGCTTCTGAGTATGAATCGGATTTTTCATGAGTATTTGGATCAGTTTGTTGTGGTTTTCATTGATGATATTTTGATATACTCTAAATCTGAAGAAGAGCATGCTAAGCATTTGAGGACCTTGTTGCAAGTATTGAAGGAGAAGAAGTTGTATGCAAAGCTCTCGAAGTGTGAGTTTTGGTTGATGGAAGTGATTTTTCTTGGCCATGTGATTTCAAGTGGTGGAATTGTTATTGATCCTTATAAGATTGATAATGTGTTACGGTGGGAGACTCTGAAGTCTGCTACTAAGATACGAAGTTTTCTGGGATTGGCGGGTTATTACCGCAAGTTTATCGAAGGCTTTTCTAAGTTGGCATTACCTTTGACTCAGTTGACTCGAAAGGGTCAAGCTTTTGTGTGGGATGTAGCTTGTGAAGAGAGTTGTGTGGAATTGAAAAAGAGGTTGATGATTATGTCATACCCAAAATTTTGACCACTAAGATTTCCCATCATTTTGAAAATCATCATCACAATATGGGGGAACCATCTTGCCTCAATAGTCTCCCCAAAGATGGGTGAGCATCCACTGCAATCAAATTTAGGGTTTGTAGCCCTCTTAGAGCTTTAGGCAAATGATCAATCAAGGAATGACATGATCTTCAACTTGTCTAACCTCTCAAGTAGCTACAAAGGATCAAAAGGACTCCCACTCTAAGGATTAAACACAAAGTTGCTCCCTTCTAGGTGGATCAAGCCTCAAGATCGCCGGTATCACCAAATTAGGGTTTTGGTCGATCAGGGCCTCCAAAGGGAAATTTTCCTCTGGGAATGAGCCAAGGATCCAAAACACAACCTAATATACTCCATGGAACCTCATGGACCCAATCATCAAGTCGATTTTGCCTCAGGGGATGCATTCATCAAAAATCAGGAATTAGGGTTTCTTGACCTAATTCACCCCTAAGTTGACTTCTAGGGTAAATCATGAGCCAGGACCTCAAGAGAGGGTTTGAGGGTCTCTAATGAACTATATTGATCCATTTGGAACAATGGATTAATCCAAGAAGCTTGAGCAACAAGTCTCAATTTCATCTGCACCACAATTAGGGTTTTGCAAGGAAAGTCAACTGTAACTTTGACTTTTGGCTAGGACATGCTCCCAAGCCCTAAGACATGATTCAATATACCCTATGACACCCATGGAACATGTCCATCAAGTTTGATTTAGGTCAAGGACATGTTTTCCTGAAGAATTGCACAGTTTGGAATTCATCTGATAAAAAGTCAACTGTGCACAAAAGTCAACTTTGACTTTTTGAGATTTTTCACCAAAATGGATTTTTAACCCTAAAATGATGTTAATGTATGATTTTAATCATCATTCATCAAGAAAAATCAAAGAAAGTGGGATAACTTGTAAAAGGGGTAACCATAAAAACTTAGAAAATTTTCTAAGTTATGGAAAAAGTGACACTAATGTGCCAACTTTGGAGGACCATAACTCCTAAACCACAAGGCCATTGTTCCCCATTCAAAGCTTGATTTGTATATCACATTGCCCTCTACAAAAGCTTCATACTGACCTATGTCCAAATTCCTCATGGATTTTGAGTTATGGAGTGATCAAAATCAAGAAAAGTCACTTTGTCCCAACACTTAGTGAAAATTTCACTAAGTCAAATTTTGCCTTACTTTTTTCCAAATGTAGGGGGATTTTTCACTTGGATTCAAAAGAGATCAAAACCAAACATGTTCAAACAGTTGTTGTATCATGTAAGGGCTTTCCAAAATGGCCAAGAACATTACCAAATTCAATTTGAGTCATGAGATATCACATTGGCAAGTTGCCTTGCTGAAATCTGCCAAGGCAAGGCAGATTTTTTCACTTTTGGTCGATTTGCCAAAATCAGCCAAATCCAAATGCTCCTATCCACTTGGACACCTCTGAGGATTGAATCTAAAGGGGACAATCACTGAGCCAAGCCTCCAAAGTCTTTGGAACAAGAAATAACATGTTGAACCTAGAATTGCCAAAATAGGGACAAGACTCCAATTTTGGATTAGAGCATTCAATGGAAGCATCAAGGTGGCATGGACTGAGCCATTATCAACTGAATTCAGTCAAGACTTATCCAAGACCAAGGGAACCAGCAGCCTGTGCCCTAACCTCTAGTCAATGGCTAGAGGAGACTTGGACTTTCATTTGCCAACATTGGCCAAACCTACTCAGCAGTTGCCATTCACTATTCCTTGCAAAACAAACTTGCTCTACTATAAATAGAGCTAAATTGTGATCAGTTTGAGTACACCAAAGCCATCAAACAGATGCTTTCCTCAAAATCTCTTCTTTCACTCCAATTTTGCCTTCTAAGGCAAGTCACTATCGGGTTTTGAGTTTGAGAGTTTTTCCAATCAAACCAATCACACACACACACACACAGTTTTGCAGTTGAGGTATCGTCTTCAGCTCCAAACCATTTCAATCCATTCCAAGCATCCAGACACACTCCATGGCACCTAGGGAAGCTATCTAGATCATTGGAACCTAGCTGTAACACCTCCAACACAAATCACGATCACCAGCTGCAAGTGGTAAGCATGAGCTCTTCTGACTCTATGATCCATGCAATTTTTGCTGCACAATAATTTGGCCATATGTTCATAATCATGCATGGAATGTTTCCCCTCAATTAAGTGCATTGTTTGAATCGTGTATCAAAAATCCTAGCCTTCGTGCAGAAATTAGGGTTCTTGAGGATTTTTGGTGATTTCTTGTTTTATGCTTAATTTAAATGAAATTAATTGTCATAGACATGATCGTGAGGTTGAAACGAGTTGATTGGAATGTGGATTGCATGATATAATCAAGTATTCAGTGAGATTATAAAGAAAATGCAAATCTGGGCAAACCCAGAACACGCGCGTGTTCTTGGTGTGTTCTTGGCGCCATTTTTTTGAAAATTCAAATATTTGAATTTTGTGATTTTATTTAATTGATTCAAAAATTAATGTCTCTCTGAGTTTTAATGATTTTGAGTTGATTCTTTTTTTAATAATTCACAAAAATGTTAAAATATTTTATTTTCCCAAAAAATCCCAAAAATATTATTTATTTTATATAATTGATATTTTTACAAAGAATTAATGTTTTAATTGTTTTTAACATTTAAAATATTTTTCCACCTTGATTTTGCAACTTTTAATGCCTTCTAATTATTTTGTAGGTCAATACTTAATTTTTGAAGCATTAATCCAAGATCACAATTTGTTTTCCATATGTTAAACAATTTTGACCATTTTAATTGAATTTTTATTCAATTAAAACACATTTTGAAAACAAATTAGGGTTTTTGGATTAATTCAACCCTCATAAATCATTTTCAAAACTTTTGGGCCTCTAATAGAGTGTAACACCCAATCCTTTTTTGACCAATCATTTTTGGGCCTCAGTGTATTGTATAAGTCCCGATACCTTAAAAACCAAACGGCGCGATCGTCGCCTTTTCAAAAAAAAATAACCTTGGGCCTACCCTCGAGTAGTAAGACCCATTTCTTTTCTTAAAACTCACTTGGGCCTCTATTAGAGTGTAATACCCAACCCCCCTGTGTACAGAAAACTTTTTGGGCCTCATTCGTTGTATAAGTCCCTCTGTACATTTTCAAATAAACGACGCAATCGTCGCCAGTTTAAAATTAAACATCTGGGCCTCTCCGTGAGCTATAAGACCCATTCAAAACTTTTGGGCCTCTAATAGAGTGTAAGACCCAATCCCCTTTTAACCAAAACATTTTGGGCCTCAGATATTGTATAAGCCCCTTTGCGTTAAAAGAAAATCTCGGCGCGATCGCCATTTCAAACGAAAAAAACAAACTAGGCCTACCCTCGTGTTATAAGCCCCACTCTCACTCTTTTAAAACTTTTTGGGCCTCTTGAGAGAGTGTAAGACCCATCCCTTTGTACAGAAAACCTTTTTAGGGCCCCAATCACTTGTATAAGTCACTCTGTACAAATTCAAACAGTGCTATCACTGATAAAACCCTGGGCCTCTCCTTGAGCTGTAAGCCCCAAATCTTTCTTTTTCAAAGCACTTTCTCCTTTGATTTTGAATATACTGTTGTTTTTCTATCTTTCTTTGTTGAACAACTAACCAAACAGCATGGAAGGTCTACAACCGAGTAAGTGGTTATTGCTTTCATTTACCGCTTTCATATACATATAACTGTATTGTGGGGTTGTTTCACTATAAGTCTTCTTTCATAAACTCATATCAACTGTGTAATAATAGTATAGATATTTAGAGTTTCCCCGACAACTACGTCTAGAACTAGGTGACGCCGTTTCGTTTATTCGTAGAAATAGACAACTAGATCCCTAATAGGATCACCAGATACAGTCTTCTCTTCGGCTATCCTCATTAGGAATTGTCAAGAAACTCTGCTCCCAGAGATGAATGTATTCTCCGTGAATGGCATCTTTGAGTTTCTTTCAAATTCTCGAACTTTCCTGGCTTGATCTATTCCTTGTGAATAGCCTGTCTTGAATTTCTCGGGTTTTGGGGACCCATGGGCTTCTTAAAAGCATCGGCCTCCTCTTGGGCATTGTACAAGGACCCACAGGCTTCCTAAAAGCAACCTCGCCTCCTCTTGGGCTTAGTACAAGGACCCGCCGACTTCTTATAAGTACTCACAGCCTCTTCTTAGGCTTTGTATAATGATCTCTTCCCCCGGGAATGATAGCCTCCTCTTGGGCTTCGTACAAGGACCTCTCGAATTCTTAAAAGTTTCCAGCCTCCTCTTGGGCTTCGTACAAATTGTCCCGATGACCTCCTAGAGGTATAGGAACAGAACTTAATCATCTGCATAGAACAATCCTTTCTAAGAGTCTACTACTGTTTCTCAAAGCATAGTACAAAAGATGAAACTCTAGACTTGGACAGTCTAATCTCCTTGAGTCTCAAAGACATTCTCAAGTGACCCTTTGTTAAATAGGAAGAAAACCCGTAGACTCAGACAGTCTCAATACCCTTCGGATTTCTCACTTCCTTAAAGAACGGGAACAACCCTAACCCTCGAATCAAAGCCTTGAGTACAGCATTGCTCATATAAGAACTGATTTTCTCTTTCAAAATCAGTATACTGGACCTGTCACTCAACTGAAACAGTCAACATAGCCTCCTCTTAGGCATTGTATAATGATCCTTCTCCAGTGAAGTTAACCTCTCTCTTGGGCTTTATACAATTATTCTCCCCAGTGGAGTCAAACAACGTTTAGCCTCTCTCTCGGGCTTTGTACGAGACACATAAGAGACTCCCTCGTTGAGTCAATCACCCCTTTCGCCTCCATCTCGGGATTTATACGAGATACAAAAGGGTTCTTATTGAGCCAAACGAATTTTCGCCTGCATCTCGGGCTTCGTACGAGATATAAAAAACTCTCTTGAGTCAAATAGCCTTCATCTCCGGCTTTATACGAGATACCAAAAGACTCCATCGTCGAGTCAAAACCTTTTAGCCTCTCTCTCGGGCTTTGTACGAGACATATATTAGCCTCCTCTTAGGCTTTATATAAGAAAACCACTGGTTGATCCAATTAACCTTTTAGCATCAAAGCTGTGCCTCATTCACAGTACGCAAACATCAACAACTCTTTCCCCTTCATCTAATCGCTGTAAGCGGCAAGCCTCTGGATCATCTACATCCATGCCACTGTCCCTATTTTAGCATGAGAAATTCCTAAGGAAAGATGGCATTGCTCTACACTGAGTTAAAGTCTTCTCCTTCAGGTTAAAACCCCCTATAAAGGAAATTATGGCATTACTAAGATCCGCGTATCTCGGTTAAAGTAATCCTCCTTTACAGTCAGTCACCCAATAGTTGTGACAAACAGACCCCCTTTAGAGATGACAAATTCTCTCTAAAGTCAACACCTTTAGCTTCATATCTTGGGCTTCGAACAAGATACAAATAAACTCTTTAGCTTCACATCTTGGGCTTTGAACAAGATACAAACCACCTTTGGCTTCACGTCTTGGGCTTTGAACAAGACACAAAAACACCCATTTCCTCCCATAGAATAGGAGGAACTACGAACGCTCTGATTTCCCTATTTCGGTAAACGGGAATACGTAGGCATAAGATTGAAAAAAAATATCTTAGCGAGCACACAAAACAAAAACCTAAAATCCCATACTCTCACATATCTATCAAGAAGCATCCGTCCTAACATCTAAACCTCCCACCACTTTTAAAAAAATAAACCCGATAGAGACCCCGAATCTTTGTAGCATCTGTAACCTAACAGACCGTTGTTTAACCTCAGTTTGCAAGCAGGGTTAATTTGAGACATCTATTTCCCTTCCTTCATCAGCTTTAATAGGATAAAAAATGAATCGAGCTGTAGACACCAAAGAGCGATAGCGCTTCGCAACCGCGTCCAAAATCGCTCGCTACAGACTGCTCTAGTGTAGATCTTGCCTAATCTGAATGAATCTTTCGTAGTGTATAGTGATGCATAGAAGATGGGTCTTGGAGGAGTGTTGATGCAGAATAGTCAAGTTGTTGCTTATGCTTCCAGGCAGTTGAGGGTTCATGAAGTGAATTACCCAACCCATGGCTTAGAGTTGGCAACTATGGTATTTGTGCTGAATATTTGGAGACATTATATGTTCAACTCTAAGTTCGAAGTGTTCACCGATCATAAGAGCTTGAAGTACCTGTTTGATCAGAAAGAGTTGAATATGAGGCACTGGAGGTGGTTGGAATTGTTGAAGGATTATGACTTTGATTTGAATTACCATCCTGGTAAAGCAAATGTAGTGGCTGATGCATTGAGTAGGAAGTCATTGCATATGTCGATGCTTATGGTGAAAGAGTTAGAATTAATTGAACAATTTTGAGATTTGAGTTTAGTATGTGAAGAGACTCCTGACAGTGTGAAGTTGGTAATGTTGAAGTTGACTAGTAGTATTCTGGAAGAGATCAAAGTGGGACAACAATTTGAATATTTATAATATTATTTAGATTATTATTATTATTATTGTTAATTAAAATAATTAAGGGAACCGTTAAGGGTAAGACGGTAATATTAAGGAGATTAAGTGAGGATAATACGGGTAAACCATGATTAAGGCCCAAAAGATAGGTTTTAAAAAAAGAAAATATGGATTATGAGAATTAGTCTGTGGAACCCTAAGAAGTGAAGAGAGAGACGAGGAAAGGAGGCTAGAACGAGGAATCGACCGTAGAACCCTGGAAAACGAAGAATCTTTGTTGGAAAATTCGGGGTATAGGGGGTAATATGAGTTTATATGGTTGATATAGGTTTAAGGTAGGCGCAATTTATTTGTTTACGTTTTCTGATGAATTTGTGTTGAATCTGTGACGAATCTGTGACGATTTTCGTAACTCTGTATGTGTATGCTTTCTGTTACGAAATGGATATGTGTTGCTGTAGTTGATGTTGAATCCATTGAATGATTATTGATGTTGTGATGAACATGTGGATAAACCAGATCTGAAATCGAAATTGGGGTTTACTAATTAGGACGTAATAAATAGGAAGGAACTGATGTAGACAATGAAGTAGGATGAAGACATATATCTGTAATGCATCGCAGCTGGTTTGAGTCTGATTTTGGTGGATCGAAGGTATTGGAATGGGGAAGTTTTCGTTCAGATGCGAGATCTGAGTTTTGGAGTGCTCTCTGGCATTACGTGTAACAGGGGAGGCGTTACGTGTAATAAGGGACTTTCCCAGGGTCGTACGCGTAGCATACGCACCCGTCCCTAGGGCCAGCACGACCATCTTCCAGTACGCGTATGTTACGTGTAGGATATTTGAGGCAATACGTATATGGGATGGCAATACGCGTATGTGAACTGTGAAGGAAGAGGCATACACATATGAGAAGGTGCATACGCGTATGGGTTTTGGGGAAAATTGCCTTACGCGTATGGGCTAGCCATTACGCGTAAGGAGGAATCTGAAAGGGAAATTGAGAGAGAAACCTCTCTGGTGATACGCGTAATGAGGGTAGCATTACGCGTATTGGAGGCCTGGGCAAGAGGACGTGCTCCGGTTCTTTTGTAGAATCAATCCTATTTGGTGGCTTCAATCCCATTGTGTGGATTGTGGTGTTTTTGTGACGTGCTCCGGTTCTCGTGTAGAATCAATCCTATTGGTGGGGATCTTTGGAGGGTGATGGCCCAGTGTCCATCAATCATGACGAATTGGTACCACATGCATGAGTCTATGATGTTGCATTGCATATTGTGTGGCATTGCATTATATTGATGTGATTGATATATTCTTGACGTTATGAATGACTTGATGATGTTGTGCTTGTACTTTATCTTTTACTTATATCTTGCATATTGATTCGTGATTACTCACCCTGGCTGTTTGAATGTTGCCTCCACGTGGATAATGTGCAGGTGATCAGGCTTAGCTTCCTTGGCGCATGAAGATTTAGCTTTTGAAGTATTTTAATTTCTCCGTCGATTAGAGGGTCTTTCTCTGATATGTAACATCGGGTCGGGACGTTTGAGTCGAACGATTTAGGTTCTTTTGTTTTGTTGACATGATGTTTTCATGAGTTTTATGTTGAGAAGTTTTGGATTATAAAAGTGTTCTTTAAAATTAGATTTATGTTGCGTGGTGTTTAAATAAAGTAATGATGGTAAACCTATGTTACGGAGCAGGTGATTATTTGATGTTTTGTGACGACATATGATGCCCCTTTTGGGACTTTACTCTGATTAAGTTTCTGTTTTTGTTCGTTATGTTTGTTGGGTAGAAAAAGGGTGTTACAATGAACAAATTAGAGCTTAGGTATTCACGTGACAAAGTAGGATCAGAGATTGACTGTGACATATTAGAGTTACTTTGGTCCTTGCACTTTGACTGGTCTTCAATTTCTGATCAGTAGAGGCAGACTTCATCAGAGTCTAGTATTCAGATGTTGACTTCTTCAGACTCTGACCTTTAGACATTGGGTTCTTCAGAAGTTGACTTCTTTAAAGTCTAGTCTTCAACTTCTTATCCATAAGATTCTGGTCTTTAAGTTTCTCTTTAGATGTTCATAGTCAAAACCAATACTTAAATTGTTCACGAAATTTTAGTTTATGGTTCTGCACACTTCAACAAATATTATCATACCTAATTGTTTATTAAATACTTTGTTATCATCAAAACATAAGAGATATGGGGCAAACCAATTTTGTTCCAACATAGATTAGTGTTTGACCCAATGTGAATGCTTCCCTCCCACGATGGCCTATCACTAGGGAGATGGAAAACAAAAGCAATCATTAGGGAATCATCCCTAATATTTGTATGTCTAACTTTCACTTTTCAATCGTAAAAAGGATGAATCCCTTAAGGATGAAAATCTTATTATATTATATTAGGTTCCTATTATATAATTTCACCCTTATCATGTGATCAATGTGATTCTTCTTGATTATTTCTGTAATGAATATTTGTTTTATAATTATATAATTTTATTTGAGTTTAATGCTTTCTCCTATCCATGAAATTTGGAGAATTGATTTAGATGACAATTGAGATCTAATACGGAGACATTACACAGTAAAGTAATAGAATTATGGGACTGTACTTTTGATGTAAAAAGTTATATTCTTTAATGTTTGAGAGAAATTCCATTGGAAGGAAATGCTCCGATAGATCCATAATAGTATTTGAAAAAATTCAAAGATATATGTTAGCTTTATTGTCCGACTGGAGTATTTAAGAGTAACAAGAGACTTTGAGTATTGTTGATAACATTAACATGAAGCGCTAGAGATTGGATTGAATAACTACCAAGTAGAAAGACCAATAGATTGGTAGAATAAGAGAAACAATTTTTTGGAAAGGTTCCATTCTATGAACAACTCTGTGGACCATGTGGCCAACAAAATAGGATTATGGAAATTAGAGGATGAATCTCTATAAAAAGCACGATAAAGGTTCAAAGTAATGATCAAATGCAATCCCTCACATAAAATCAATGACTTGGTTCAGGTACAATAATTTACAAAAGAGCTTCGTGCGATATATGACACAGGTTTTAGAAGAAGAGGATGGAGATCAATTGATACTCAAAATTAACAATTAGCCAATCACAGTAGATGAAGGCACGCACTAACTAAATAGATGGAGGAACCCCAAAGGGGTATCATAAGGTAAAACGTGTGAAACAAACTTCTATATGCGACTACTGTGGTGAAGGTCACGTAAGTGATCAATGTAACTTAGGAGGATACACAGAAGAAGAAGTAAAATTTATGGGAAATTAAAAAAAAATCCATTCGCTTGGTGAAATAATCCAAACTTCAAACAGAGTGGCAATCACAGTAAAGGGTGCAATCAAGGATAGAGATATCAAAATAATAAGAATCCAAGATCATCACCACAACAATACTCACATCAACAACAACAGTTCCAAAAGTAACAACAGTAATACTCAAATCAACAAAAATAATATCCAAATCAACAACAAACATACTCTAATCAATAAAAATATTAACAAAAAAACCAACAAGTCTCACACCAATACCTTAAACCACTTCACCAAAGACAAAAACTATGGTACTAGAATGATAACCAACAACAACAAATCCTAGAGCACAATTAGTAACCTAATCAGACGAGAAAGCCTTCTCAAATGGATGATACCTTGAATCAATTCATGCACTCATCGCAATTTTTTAAAGAATATTCAATTGACCTAAGAATGTAACGGCAAGAACACCAAAGCTTCTATCAGGAATCTATAGATGCAAATTGGCATCTATCAAAATAGTTGGCATCAAAATCTACCTACAACTATGAAGGGAATACAATAGACAGCCCTGAGAAGAATGGAATATGTTATTCTTTAAATTTTAGAAGGAATATATTTAGTAAAATTATACGGCTCAATCATTATAGAAGATCATCATCCGATAAAAGATGTAATATGGATGATTGTGAGGAAGAAGAGAGATAACTTATGGTGAGTAGAGTAGAAAGAGTGAGGATAAAGAAAAAAGAATGTGAAGATAAAAATATGAGAGATGAAGAAAAAAATAAAGGAAAAGTGATTGTAGTTCCTAAGTGATTACTAGATGAACCACTAAAGAAGAAATAGTCTAAATAAGGACTATATGACATTCCCCAAATTTTCCAACAACTTGAATGTAACCATACCATTCTCAAAGGCCCTTAAGAAAATCTATACGTATGCAATTTTTTAAAATGAACTCCCTACCAAGAAGAGAAAATTCCTGAACAACAAAATAGTGAACTTGTTAGAAGGATGTAGTTTGATCATCTGACATAAACTTCTATAAAAGAAACAAGATCAAAGAAGTTTTAAAATAACATGGATCATAGAATAACTAAACATTCCTTAATAATTATGGGATTTGGAGGCAAGAATTAGTTTGATGCTAATATGTATGATGAGAATTCTAGAAGGAAAGGCAAGGGCCAAAAATATGACCTTAAATTTTGGAAATAAATCTTCTATAGGTCCTTGTGGAATAAGGAAAGATTTACTAGTGAAAGTTTGAAAATTTGCATACCCTGTTGATTTTGTGATTTTCGACATTGGAGAAGAAGTAGAGGTTTATATCTTCTTAGGTAGGCCATTCTTACGTACCATAAGGGAAATATTGACTTGAAAACTGTTGTTGAGCACAAATAGTGACAAGTGTCATTAAATAAATTTGTTGGACAATATTGTTTCTATTAAACTTGACACGACAATTTTTTAATTACATCAAATAAAAATTATTTCCAAGAATTTTCTTCATGTGTAGTACAATTTCTGTTTAAGAAATTTATTAAGAATACAAGATTATCTATGCCTATGTTTAAAGGTGATACAAATTTTAAATTTACTTTTTTCTTCCAATTTTAAGATTTATTTAAAAAATCTTATATACAAAAAATTTAAATACTACACGAACATCTTAAAAACTTGAAGCCAAGAAACAAAGTTATGTCTCAAGTACTCAACATATTTATTGTTACAATTAAAACAAAATTTAAAATTAAAATTGATAAATCACAATACATATTATTGAATGGTTTCTTTCTAAATATAGAATTATAAAAACTATTTTAATAAACTTTTTTAGGTGAAAACAATAAAACTTAATCATGTATGCTTCTAATCGAAACTAGGCTTTTGTTATAAACTATGTTATGAGACTTAGAGGCTTCAACGCCAAGCTCATTAATCATTTGGGTATCCAAATCAAAGCATGCAAGTTCTCTATCCTCTTTTCTTAAAAATAAATCCCCATTCTTTCCTCCTGCAAAAGGATATGCAACACAAGCCAATGGCCCAAGAATAAAAACTTTAGTCCAAGATTCTTTCACACCAATTTCATTTAAAATTGATATATGAATTGTATTAGTCTCCCCGTGATACGATGACAATGCAATGAATCCTTTAATTAATATCATCAAGTGTTTATGCTTCCATTTACGATCCATATTATCATTCATGTATGAGGGCATGGGTGTTGTAAAAACTACCTCATTACTAATAGTCTTCCTTATAGTCATCCTTAACATGATCATGACCAAATCCATGAATAAGCCATGAACAATGTCGATAAGGCACGGACTTAGCGGGACTAGGAGGAATTACCTTATATTCGTCAATAGTTGGATTCCATAATGCAAAACCTTCATTGATACTATCGATACCAAAAATTCCATTGTTACTACAAGACCCCACGATAATAAAACCTTGGCCACGATCTGCAAATGGAAGAGAGTAATCCATCTTAACCTTATTCTCTAATCGCTCACCAGAAAGAAAATAAAAAGATGATCGAACATCCACAGGCCCAAACACATAATATAGTAAGAGATAAGATGTATCATCAGAATCAAAAAGAGTTTTAGACATAAATTTTTTGCGATAAGTGCTCATAAAATGAGAATCTTTCAATAAGAGAGTCCATGATTTTTGTACGCATTCAAATCGCTTCAACTGTAATTTTGACAAAATGGAGAATATGAGATCATTGGGTATGTAGTTGCTAACTTTCTCCATCTCTGACCAAATGTTCATATAGAAATTGCAATTGGTGATGGCAAAAATTGGATTGATTATAAAAATGAGATTGATTCACCTATGTCTCAAATAATATAAATATTAGATTAGTTGTGTAAAAATAAAATAAAATAAGGAAATAATTTGAACTGAGTCAATTAAAAATATTATACATATGGAAAGAATGGATTCGCATTAAATACTTTATATCAGTCAGATATTATTTCCTTATTCACATGAAAATGAGTAAAAAAAAAAATTTTATATTACCCTAAAAATGTTATACTGATTATTAGAAAATAATTCTCATTTTTAGGAAATAAAGAAATAATTTGAAGCGAGTAAATGAGAAATGTTATATTCCTCTAAAAAGTAATATTTGAAAAGAAAAAAAAAACGTTTGAAAAAGTAATGATCATAAATTGAATTTATAAATTGCAGCAAATCTGATTTAAAATAGGATTTTGAAAAAGTAAAAAAAAAAATCATAATATTATAGAAGTTAAAAATCAAATTTTATTCAATATTTTTTAAAGAAACCAAAATAAAATATATATTTATGGCAAAAACGAGTCAATAAAGTACATATTGTACTGAAAATGACAAGAAAGAATCCAAAATTACAACACAAAATTATGAAAAAACTGTAAAAAGCTGTCTACATAACATCAGATACACAAGATAAAGTATTTAACCTCCAGATCTGGTAATCATAATCCAAAGTAACATATTTCAGCTTTAACCACAAAAATGATTACAGCTTTACCCTATCAGATAACGACTGAAACTGCCCCGCTTTATTGTGGAAAATACGCCTATTTCACTTTTCCAAATAACTCAAACCACATTAAATTAAATAATGTTAAAAGCCAGCCGAACATTTTCCGAAAACCCACCAAAACCACCAAATTGCAAAGATGATCCAAAACCTTTCCTTGGGATGTTGTTGAGAACCCTAACCAATTAAACATAAAAGTCCACAACCCTCCGAAAAAATCACATGTTACAAACAAATGATCTATGTCTTCATCCATGCCACAATTTGCCACACATCTTTGATCGTTCGTGGCAAGAATCTGTCACCTAGCTAGGTTGTCCTTCGTCGGACTAGATTCTATGACAACCACCAGACAAAAATAGATACCTTAAGCGGCTGAGTCTTCAAACACAAAAATTGGGAGTTAGCTTGATTGTTGTTGACATCAATTTCAGACAAACATGTAAAAGCATTATCAATCGTGTAGCAAAAAGAGGGATGTAAGTCCAAGCCCAATGATCTTCCACTTCCACCTGAAAAACAACTGAGATTAACCACTCAATACACTTGTAGCGTGCGATTTTTGTCGGTGACGCGACCACCTTATCGTAGATTGGGTTTTCTCCTCACCTTAATGAGGAGGAGTGGGGTGCTACTTTCTGATTTCGTATTTATCCCGTGAAGCTGGAAGGGAAAGGGAAGCTATCTAAAACTAACCTTGCACGCGAATGTTTAACTGAACAAACACTGAAAAAGATTGGGTGGTCCGGGATCAGGTTATACAATGGGGAGTTGTCAATTACCCATCCTATATGTGGTTATCCACAGGTTGTTAGCATTAGGTTTTGCTTTTATACTTGATGGTGTTCATCTGTTGTGGGTTGGGAAAGTTTCTTGTTTGGGAGAGAGTTTTTGATGATTTTGGTGAGGTATTGGACCTCAAATTTGATTAGTATGTGTGAAGGTACTGGACCTAGAGTTTTTGATTGGTATGCTCGCTAAGATTTCGCAATCTTATGCCTAAGTATTCTCGTCACTACAACATTTTTGGCCTACAGCCAAGCTAAATTTTCCCACAACTCAAAAACTGTGGCCACATACAAGCTTTGGCCATGGTTTTTAAATCGTAGACATATGTTTAAAAACATTGAATCCAGAGTGTGAAACTGTGGCCTTTTCTATAATTGCCACGGTTACAAAATCACACTAATATTTAAGCCACGGTCAGCAAACTGTAGATATGTTAAGCCACAAAAAAAACTGCGGAATTAAAATTTTCACTTAAAAAATATACCCCGCCAGAATTTCCCTCTCGTTTTTTAGTTTCCCTCTCGTTAATTATTATTTTTTTCTATTTTTATTTTATATTAAAACAAAATTGAAAAAGTAAATTAGGGCATAATTCTCTATCTCAGCTCACTCTCTTTCATTCCTCGTCTGTCTGCGTCTATCTCTCCGCTACTTCCTCCGTCGTGCTTCTTCTCACCATCACCTCTATATTCCCATGTTTCATCATCTTCCCTCAATCTCCCAACTCTCTCTCCACCGCACACCTTTGCTCGCCGGAATACAACTCATTCTCACATGACTTTCTCTCTCACGCAAGTTCTCGGGCCGGAAAAAACACGTGTTTCGAATCGCACTAATTGGACTAACAATGGCGGAATTGGAGTGAATATTATAGTAATTGAGCAATGGAATCACGTACCTCTGAAATATTACGACGTGGCGGTTTCGACACGGCGACTTCAAAGGTAACTCCTTATACTTCTCTCCCTCTTCAATCATCTTCCCGAATCAAGGCTGTTGCGCGTGTATGTATTGTTGTTGTTCTTCCACCTTTCTATGCGTATGGTTTTGTTTACGATTTTGTTCTTCAAAAAAAGTGAATTTCTTTTTGGTCCCTCTGTTGATAATGATGCGTGTTGTTTATGATGAAAATCTCCTTTTTAAAGATGAAAGAGAGGTCCGATTTTATAGCCGACGCGAGAGGTAGGGTTTATGCAAGTTGTTTTGTTCCAATTTCTATGTTTTGCAATTCCTTTTTCTGTTATCTGTGCCTTTGGTACTCTAACTTAGAATATTCTTAGTTGAAACCTAATTTTCTGTTATTTGTTCCTTTTTCTATCATCAGGCACTTGCGTCAAGATAAAATCGGTATCGAATGAAGAAACATCAATATCATGCGACTGGCTTTTTAAAATCGGTGTCATGATAACTTTACAGGCATTGCCTTGATTTTATTCACTTTGTCTTTCTTTCTTCATCAATTTCCTCCCTCTGCTTTGCGTATCCTCGTGTCCTACTGCTCATAATTTATGTGTTGATGTTTGTTGTTGATGTAATTGCGTGATGTGTGTTCTTAACTTGCGTGTAATGTTGTATGATCCTTTTCTGCTATATTACTGCTTGTGGATGATCCTTTTCTTGTGCGTGTGAATCCTTCTTTTATAGCCATCTTGAACCTTAGACTGTGTGAAATTGATTTTCCTGCTTAAATGCTTCTAATTGAGATTTGCTTGAAATTCTGAGTTTGGGTCCCTGCTAACTTCTGCTGTAATTTCTTTGTGTTTGAATTGTGCATAATCCTCTGAATTATTTCTTTGGATTTTGTTTCGGACAGGTTCAGACGGCGTGAATTGTCGGCTTGCAATGCGTGACTTGTGACTTTTGATTCTTTGTCGCATTTGTTTGATCCGGAGGAGATGGGAGGCTCACATCCACAAAGTGTAGGAGATAGTCCACTATACCCGTAACCAATATGTACCCTTAAATTTATGGCGTAGTAGTTTTGTCTTCGAAGGACACAACCAGCTTTGAACCAGGTTGCTGCTCTAGCTCTTGGTACTAGTTATGTTCAATTACTTTGGCAACTGTTTGTGATAAACATGCTTTCTTTTGCATCAATTTCTATTAAATACACTTGCTTGGATGTTGCAGGATGATTTCACTGCGAGGAAGTTGATGCTTTCACTACAGGGATAATAAACTCAAGGAAGATACCTAGAGTAACTTCAAGTATTGTGACCATGGATTGGGTTTGAACTTGTTTTAGTCACTGCGTGATCGGGTAAACTTTCGGGAGATGGCAGATTTAGGTTGCTTTACAACTGGAAGTAATGCATGTTTATCCTCAACACGGTATGTAAACAAGAATTTTCTCTTGGCAAATTAAATGATATCTTTCTGATATCACTCCAATGTTTATCAACTTTTCTTGGCATCTTTATCAATTTTGTGAATGTTAGCAATTCTCTTCAATTCTTCAACTTGCCTAATAGTCTTCATTATGTGATATTGTTGTTGCAGGATATGGAATCAAAAGAGTGTTGGCAAGGTGTGCTGGAATTGGTTTCGGTGGCTTCTTCGCCTTTCCTCTTGGTGAGTGATGAGTCCATTATAGACGCCTCGTGACGCTTTATGGTTTAATTTGCATATGTTATTGAATCGGTGACTAGGACAGAACTTGAGATTAGGATATCAATAACCCGCCACTAATGAAAGAATTGTTTTGTGGATATCAACAATCGGTAATTACACTCGTTTATCACAAGAAATATTTTGTTGCATATGTAGGGAAATCTCATGATAATTTGTTTTATTATCTCATTATCAGGTTAATAAAATATTTTTGGAGAACAAATTCGATGCCGTCATGCACTTTGCTGCTGTTGCATACGTAGGGGAATACTGAACGTGCTTTTCGGTGTTGTATGTATGTTATTCTTTGCGATTTTGTATGATAAGTGTGATAATGATTCAGATCGTGTGGCTTAGATTATATTACATGCTTTTAGATCTATTCATTTCTCATCTTTTTCAGTATTTCAAAGTTACTCTCTCAGATCTTTCTAGTATCATAAGGTTCCATGTATTTTTTTAGTTTTTACATAATTTAAAAAATATTGATTAACATATGATATACTAGTGTATTGTTGAATGGATAGTGATCGCCTGCAGGTAGTTTTCAACTGTATGTGATCTTAGTTGCTCAAAAGCTTTATGCAAAAGAAAAATAGGATCGAAATTTAAAAATGATGGAATATTATTTTTAAGGATGCATATACTTTAAGGATACATAATATAATTTACACTTCCTCAATTTGTAGTTCTGTGATGACTAAGCCTAACAAGAAGGCCACTCAAAATGATCGAATTAGCGACTTACCTAGTAATGTCGTTATTGCTATCCTAGGAAACTTGAAAATCCGAGACCAAGTTAGGACTAGTATTTTGTCAACAAAGTGGAGGTATATGTGGACTTCAGCCCCACATCTTTGTTTTGATGACGACTTGAAGTAAAGGTTTCTGCATCTAAGTGTTGTACAGATAATCTCATAGATTTCTTGTTTGTATGCATAGATCCTAGATGCAGATCTCATTCCTTCCATGCTACTAACAAACTCATTCAGCTCTTTATAGAGTATTTGAAATTGGATGACTTGAATTTCAATGATAAAGGAGACATTTTGTATTTTGTTAGTGTTCTCAAAAGTGCTCCTAGCTTGATTGAACTTGTTATTATGGTGAACATGAAAACCTATTCTTCTTAGCTTTTAGCTTGTTTCTTGTTGTATTTTGACTCTTTAATTTTTATACCTCAGAATTACGAATACTATGCTGGTACCATTTGAACTCATTTGTAAAGAGTGACTTTATTTGATGGATGAAATCATCTGTTCCCATTTGAACTGCAGTACTTTATTTTTGCCTGCTAAAACTTGGTTCTTCTTCTGCAGGTGTGGGACTTTATCTTTTCATGTGCTTGGCTGGTAAGGAATCAACCTTACAGCCTCCACAGTAGCTCCCCTACCGAGTTTACCTTCATTTGTAAAAAGTGACTTAATTGTGGAACAGCAAAGTTGTCTTATGGCATTATTTCTGGGCTTATGTTTCTGACAGCCGCGTTCGACAAGGTTTCAATGAAGCTAAAACGAGGATTTGATTCAGGCGAAGAACAAATACGAAGAACCACTGCAGGTAAGTCTCGTACAAAGAAAAGAGAATTGATTCATAAAAACGCATCTTTTTAATAGTCTTCGAAACTTTCAATTCTTGTTCCTCTTGGGATTTGCTGAGAATTCTGAGTTCGGATCCCTGTGACTTTTGCTTCAATTTCTTTGTGTTTGAACTGTGCATAAACATCTGAATCATTTCTTTGGCTTTTGTTTTGGACAGCTTCGCGGCAGATTGTCGGCTTGCAATGCGTGACTTGTGGCTTAGGTTTGAACTTGCTTTAGTCATTGCGTGATCGGGTAAATTTCTGGGAGATGGCAGATTTAGGTTGCTCTATAACTGGAAGTAATGCGTGTCCATCCTCAACACGGTATGTAAGCAAGGATTTCTTTTGGAAAATTAAATGCTATATTTCTGATATCACTCCAATGTTTATCAACTTTTCTTGGCATCAACTTTGTGAATGTTAGCAATTCTTTTCAATTCTTCAACTTACTTAATAGTCTTCATTATGTGATATTATTGTTACAGCCTGTGGAATCAAGAGTGTTGGCAAGGTGTTCTGGAATTGGTTTCGGTGGCTTCTTCGCCTTTCCTCTTGGTGATTCGGTTTAAGATTTCTTAGTAATTTGGTCTATTGTGGATGATGGTTGTTATTATGTGATGGAGATTTGAAGGTTGTTATTATGTAATGGAAACTTGTGTCTGAAATCCATTTAGACTAATTTGGAAACTTAATGAAAGTGCTTGATTTGAATGGGACATGAAACTTGTGATTCTTGCCTTACAGATGATGGAAACTTGGTATTTATGTCTTGACAAAATTGATTTCACCTTGCTGCTGAATTCTGTCTAACCGTGTGATAACCCTTCCACTTTGAGTCGAACATGCTTGTGTATTTTTAGGAAAGAATTTAAACCGGTTTGTGACATTTGATCATGCGTTTCAGCTTGTATTTGTTTGGAGAAAGTTGAATGGTGTAAAACCATGAGCAAAATATATCCGCAGTTTTAATTAGTGGGCATATATTAAAACCCTATACATTAAATAAGAACCGTGGCAAGATTTGGCCACTGTTAAGAACCGCGGCGCATGATAAACCGCGGCCTTAACCTAAATACCTAAACTGTGGCCTATTCAAGCCATGGATGTATATAAAACGTGGCACAAACACAAAAACCGCGGCTTATTCTTTAGGCCATGACTGCATATCCCACAGTCTCTTATTCGTGGGCAAACTGTGGCGAAAGCTTTCAACCACGGTTATTTTACATATAACCACGGTTTTCTGTCCGTGGCGGATAAAATTTTTTTTTGTAGTGCGTTTAAAAGAAACAGGGAAATCAGAGCAATCGCAGTTCCTCCTATTCAATGGGCGGAAAAGATTATGTTTTAGTGTCTTGTTCAAAGCCCAATATTGAAGCTAAAAGGTTTATTTGTGTCTTGTTCAAAGCCCAAGATTGAAGCTAAAATGTTTGACTGAGAAAGAATTTGTTATCTCTAAAGGGGATATCTCATTTGTTTATCACAACTGTTGGGTGACTAATTATAAAGGAGAATTACTTTAACTGGGATATGTGAATCCAGCAATGCCATAATTTCCTTTATGGGGGATTTGTCCTAAAGAGGAAAACTTTAACTCAGTGTAGAGCAATGCCATTTTTCCTTAGGAATCTTTAATGCTAAGAGAGGGACAGTGGCGTGGATGTAAATAATCGAGAGGCTTGCCGCTTACAGCAATTAGATGGAAGAGGAAGTTTACCAGGATAAGAGATGGACGACAGCTTGGATATTTGAATCAACAAGTGTGCCACTTACAACAGTTATCTAGAATTAGGGTTTGTTTTGATTTTCTGTTTGAAGAGTGATAAACAGAGAAATGTCTTCCTACAGAGAGATTTTGATTTCCTATGAGGGGATGTTGATTTTTGTGTGCCTTGATCAAAGCCCAAGGTTGAAGCTAAGAGATTGATTGACTCTACTAGGGAAGTCCTTATACAAAGCCTAAGAGGAGGCTGGAAAAGGATGACTCAACAAGAGGGTGTTTTATCTGTCTTGTACAAAGCCCAAGATTGAGGCTAAAAAGAGACTGACTCTTTTGGGGATATCATTATACAAAGCCTAAGAGGAGGCTAAAAGTTTGACTCTTCTGGGGAAAATATTCTGTTTGTCTTGTACAAAGCCCAAGATTGAGGCTGAAAAAGAAGACTAACTCTGTGGGAAATAAATCTTTATCTGTCTTGTACAAAGCCCAAGGTTGAGGCTAAAGTGAGACTTTACTGACTCAACTGAGGATATTTCAAGTGTCTTGTATAAAGCTTAAGATTGAGGCTGAAATGAGTTTGACTCTGCTAGAGAGTATTATCTGTCTTATACAAAGCCCAAGATTGAGGCTGAAAGAGGATTGACTCTGCTTAGGGAAATTTATATGGTGTCTTGTACAAAGCTCAAGATTGAGGCTGAAATGGGTTGACTCTACTAGTGAGAGGTTTTATCTGTCTTGTACAAAACCCAAGATTGAGGCTGAAAGGGTTGACACAACGAGGGAGTGCTTTTGTTTCTTACCATTGACTCAATAGGAGAGTGTGGAAAGGTGATTAACTCAACAAGAGAGTCTGAAATGCTTAGCTCAGCTGGGGAAAATCATTGTACAAAGCCCAAGAGGAGGCTGACTTTGCTAGGGGAAAGTAAGGATCATTATACAAAGCCTAAGAGGAGGCTAACTTCTGCTGTGGATTATTGAAATCCATATGCAGGTCCAAATGGGGAATCAACTCTTACTGAGGGTTTACATAAGGGTTGAGATGCCAGATGCCTTGAGGTTCTGATTTGGGATAGTGTTATACTGATGAAAAACTGACCCTGGCTAAGGGATTTTAGGAGAAAGACTGGGTTTTAAAACCCATGGGTTTTAACTCTATTGGAGATTGATAAAAAATGTCCAGGGGCTTCTCCTATGTTTGTAAGGAACTTGAGAATGTCTTTGAGATCCAAGAGGGGATTAAACTGTCCAAGTCTACTGGTATGGAAGATTTTATCTTTGTATGATGCCCAAGAGGAGGCTGGTGTTTTAAGGGATGAGAATCAACCCTAAATTGTCTGAGGTTTTGACTTTTTAGAAAGATTGCTCTAGCAAAGGATGACTAAGTTCTGTCCTATACCTTTAAGAGGTCTTTAGGGTCCTTGTACTAAGCCCAAGAGAAGGCATGAGAACTTCTAAGAAGCCGGGGGGTCCTTGTACAAAGCCCAAGAGGAGGCGGGGATGCTTTTAGGAAGCCTGTGGGTCCCAAACTTAAGAAGAGTTCAAGAAAAGTTTCACCGAGAATAATCTTTTCTTTAATGAACAGTTCTAAGGTTTGAAGAAATTCAAGAGAGGTTTCACCAAGAATTAATCCACTATGGGGGAAATGAATTTCTTTGACAATTTCTAATAGTGATAGTCGGAGAAAAGTTTCACCGGGAATAATATGTTTCTCTTTGTTCCATATTGTTTAAGCCCAACAGAAGGCAAGACTGTATTTGGAAATCCTATGGGGATCTAGTTTTGACTTTATTAAAGAGTGATCAACTGGCTTTACCTAGTTCTAGACCTAGTTGTCGGGGAAAACTCTAAGCAGCTATACAAGTATATATACAGTTGATATATGACAAGTATTTAAAAGGGTATGAAAGAAGGACTTACAGGTGAGCAATTTTCCAGCAATACAGTTATATATATATATATATATATATATGAAAGCGAGTAAATGAAAGCTGATAAAAACTTACAGGCGAGCAAGCTTCTATTGTAACAGCTGTATGGTTAGTCGTTCAAGAAATTAAAGAAAGTTTTGATAACAACTGTGAATTTGAAACTAAATCAAATAAGAAGTTGTTTTGAAAAGATTGTTGGGGCTTATACTCAAGGAGAGGCCCAGACGAAAAGCAGTAATCGTACCATTGTTTTGTAAACTGTAATGGGGCTTATACAATGACTGAGGCCCAAAGAGGTTTTCTGTACAAAGGGATGGGTCTTTCAACTCAAGCAGAGGCCCAAAAGTTTGAAAAAGAAATGAAATGGGACTTACAACATAAGGGTATGCCCAAATGGTTTTCGTTTAAACGGCGACGACCGCGCCGAGATTTTAAAATCGCAGTGGGACTTATACAATGACTGAGGCCCAAAAAGATTTTGGTTAAAAAAGGATTGGGTATTACACTCTAATAGAGGCCTAGAGATGTTTGAAAAGGTTTGTTAGGGTGATAGTGATCAAAACCCTAATTTTGGTTTTAAAATGTATTCAATTAAAATAATCAAACATGTGAAAAAAGGTTGTGATCTTGGATTTATATTTGAAAAATCATTTTTCATTCATGAGATGATTTAAAAATCATTTGACTTTTACAAAACCAAGAGAAAGAAATATTTTTAATGCTTAAAAACAAATAAAAATATAATTCTTTACAAAAATGACGAATATATGAAATATATAATATTTTTGTGAAATTATCATGGAATAAAATATTTTAATATTTTTGTGAATTTTCAAAAAAAGAATCAACCAAAAATGATTAAAATTGAGAGAGAAATTATTTTTTCAATTAATTAATAAAAACATGAAAATATGGAAAATAGCAAAAACAAAGAAAATGGTAAAATGGTCTGGGTGGGGTTTGAACCCACGACCATTAAGCCAAACACACATGCGCGCTACCACTGGGGTAGTGATACATCCGTGTATCAAAACCACCCCACAAATACATAAGGGGTGCCAAGTTTTCAGGCCTGGCCAAGGCAAGGCAAGGCAAGTTTTGGTAATTTACATGAAGCCTCTAACTTTCTCATTTCTCCATGGATTGGGACAAAATTTAGTTGCATCTGACCTAGAATTTCATGAGGAATCCAATGGTGCCCTTGGAATTTTCAGAAAATGTTTCCTCCTCAAAATCAGATAGTGATTTCAAAATAGGCCTATTTTTGCATGTTCTATGCTATCTCATGGTACAAGAAAGAATTACATGGTAAATTGATTCAAACACAACATATACAACATGTATGAGATGTTTATGACCAATGGACATCAAAGGAATCCATAATTCAAAGAGTTCAAGTTGTCATGCACTTACCTCTTGGAGCTATTTGTGCTATCTGCCAAGTTCCTTGTGCCAGAAGTAATTTAATGCTTTGGACACTCTAAATTGATCCCTTAGAAGCTTTTAGAATGATTAGAACCAGTTGGAATCCTCAGGAACAAGTTTTGGCACTTTCTTACAAAAGGGGCAAAAGTGACCAATATGGCAACTCTCTCAAATGGTGTTCCAGACGAGGGGAACCATTTGGGACAGTTTGAGGATGATATTTGGAGTGTGTTTGAGGATTTTTTTGGTTTTGGAAGTGACTGAATCAAGACATGGCTTGAAAAATGCAGAAAAGTCCAATTTTGAGGTTTTGGAAATGGACTTTGTGATTTTGGTGTTTCAGGTCATAAGTGAGTGTTGGAACATCTTAGATACAACATATTAGAGGTGTTTGGATCATGAGATGTGGTGGAATTGCTCTCTAACTCAAAAACTCAGAGATACCTTGCAAAAGAAGGCATTTTGGCCTAAAGAAAGAGATTTTGAGGAAAGCAAGTGTTGTAGTGCTTTGGTGTACTCAAACTGATCATAATTGAGCTCTATTTATAGTGTGTCAAGTTTGTTTTGGCATCAATAGTGAATGGCAGCTGCAGGGGGCCTTTGGCCAATGTTGAGCAAAAGGAATCTCAAGTCTCCTCTAGCCATTGACTTGAGATTAGGGCATAAGCCTATGGTCCTTTGATTTAGAGCTTATTCTTAACTCATTCAGTTAGGAATGTGTCATTCCATGCCACCTTGGTGTATCCATTAAATGCATTGCAACAAAATTGGAGTCTTGGCACCTTTTTAGCCTTTTTAGGTTTGTTATGGCTAAGTGTAGATTCTTGGACTTTGGAGGCTTGGGGATCAGATCATTCTCCTTTTGTTTTATCCTCAGATGTGTCCAAATGGATGACAAGGCTTGGAGTTGCTCACTTTTTCCAAATCGAGCAAAATGCCAAAATCTGCCATAATCTGCCTTGTCCAAGACAGTTGGAAATTGTGATTTTGAGGGATTCATATCTCCCTGCTCAGGTTGAGTTATGGGAGGCTCTTATGCTTTTTAGAAAGCTCTCATATGATACAAAATATGTGTGATCATAGTTTGTTTTGAAAATATTTGGATCCAACTGAAAAAACCTCATGAACATTGATGTTCAAGGCTGGTAACTTAGGCAGATTTTCACTAAGTGTTGGAAAAAGTGTCATTTTCATGTTTTTGTCATTTTGATCACTCCATAACTTAAAATCCATAAAGAAATGGAGTTGGAGGTAGTTGAAGCTTTTGTAGAGTGTAGCAAAACCTACAAATCCAACTTTGGATCACCTAAAATGGTTGCTTGGATCTCAAGTTATGGTCCTTGGAAGTTGGTACCAAAACCACTTTTATTCCATAACTTGGAAAAATTTGGGTTTCTCAAGGTTGCCCCTTTTGCAAGAAACCTCAGTTTTCTTGATTTTTCTTGATGGATGATTATCAATATCATACATTAACATTGTTTTTTACTTAGGGGAACCGTATTTGTGAAAAATTCCAAAAAGCCAAACTAGATTTTGTGCACAGTTGACTTTTTATCGGATGAAATCCAAACTGTGCGATCCTTTGTGAAATCAAGTCCTTGACCCAAATTAAACCTAATGGATGGATTCCATAGGTGTTTTATGGTGTCTTGAATCATTTCCCAAGGTTTGGGAGCATATCTTGGTCAAAAGTCAAAGGTACAGTTGACTTTTCCTTCAAAACCCTAATTGTGGTCCAGATGAAATTGAAACTTGTGGACTAAGCTTCTTGTCTCAATCCATTGTTATAAAGGGATCAATGTAGTGTATTGGAGGCCCTAGAATCATGTCTTAAGTTCTTGGCTCATGTTTTGTCCCAAAAGTCAACTTAGTGGTGAATTAGGTGAAGAAACCCTAATTCCTGATTTTTTGTGTAGGCATCCCCTGAGGCTAAATTGACTTGATGATTGGGTTCAAGTGGTCCCTTGGAATATCTTGGGTTGTGCTTTGAAGCATTGGCTCATGCCCAGATGAAAATTTCCATCTGGAGGCCTTGGTCGACCAAAACCCTAATTTGGTGACACTGGCGATCTTGAGGCTTGATCCACTTGGAATGTTGCAACCTTGTGCTTGATTCTTGATGTGGAAGTCCTATTGATCCCTTATAGGTGTTTGTGAGGTTAGAAAAGTTGAAGATCATGTCATTTCTTGATTGATGCTTTGTCTAAGTGCTCTAAGAGAGCCTGAAACCCTAATTCTTGATTGTGGTGAATGCTCAACCATCTTTGAGGAGATTGATGAGGCATGACAGTACATCCATATTGTGATGATGATTTGAACAATGATGGGAAATCTTGGTGGTCAAAATTTGGTATGACAAATGCCCCTATTTAAACTTCTTGGACCTGAAGATGTGAATGGCGAAGGTATTCGGGCATTCGGGGTGCAAGAGGATTAAATATCGGAATACACGAAATTTTGATGGGGGTTATGAATGGCAGTTTGCTCATCCATCTTCTTTTGCTAAGAAATGATGCTTAGAAAAGGGTAAAAACTTCCCCCCGATCCTGGTATTTAGCCAAGGAACTAGTCTAGGTTTCTGTTGTCAATAAACTTCCCTTCGATTCTGGTCTTCAGCCAAGGAACTGGTCTAGGTTTCTGAAATAAGCTTCCCATCGATCCTGGTCTTTAACCAAGGAACTGGTCTCAGTTTTTTTTGTTAATAAACTTCCCCTCGATCCTGGTCTTCAGCAAAGGAACATGTCTCAGTTTTTTTTTAAGTTCCTTCCTTGACAAGGTAGCGGTTTTCATCAAACTTCTCGCCGAATTTTCCTGGGGAGATACCATTTGATGGGAAAAAGTGTTGATGTCAGACTTGCTGGGGAACCCATTCGTCTGAGTTGTAGAGGTGTTCAAACTTCTCTGTTGCAGATGCCATTTGTTGACTCTACTGGGGAAAACGAGTCTCTCAAGAGGTTGTTTCCTGCTTGGGGATATTACATCATACCTTTCTTCGAGATCTTCTCGGAGAAATCCCATGTGATGAAATCAAATTTTGAGGTGCTGATGACTTCATTAACATTAACTTTCTTGGGAGAAAAACTAATGTGTTGCCGAGAGTCTTTAAGTGAGAAGCTTTCTCTGGGGATTTTCTTTAATCCGGGAAAGCGAATATATCATCTTCAATGGTGAAGAGTGATGTTTGTTGAATGTCTTTTTGCCTTTCAGAGGTTCAAGTTGTCAAAGTGGTCGAGGACCGGCTCCAATCCAGAAATAAACTAGGGAGAGATTGTTCGGACAAAACATTTCCTGACGAGGAATGAACTGAAAACTCGATTGAGAGGACTTTTATCACTTGGGGATAAGACTGACCAGAGTGATAGTGATTGTTGTACCCCAAATTTTACCTCTTAGATGTCATAATATCTTGCACCTACACGTAGGGATCAATCATATATGCATTATTTGACTAACCCATATCTTGCAGTGTGTTTCACTTGTGTTTAAAATTAGGGTTTACACAGAGGGATTCAAAGCCTCCTAAGGCATTCTATGGCTCCATGCAATCATCACAAAGATTCACTAGTTGTGTGGAACCAGGATCTCAAGACTTTGAATCAAGTCAAGTCAACAGAAGATCACCAGACCAAAAGGTGGAATTAAGGTTGTAACCTGAGGAATCACTGAAGAAGTTTACCATGTTAAGTCAAGATTTGACTGGTTCATCAACCATTTGAGTTTACCTACATTCAAGAGGTCTCATTCAACAAGCATTCAAGATCATTTGGCTCTCATCATGAGTAGTTTGAGCCACAGTTTCACCCTGCCTCCAAATTAGGGTTTTGTCAAGACAAGTGGATCATGGCCTTTGATTTTGATCAAGATTTGTTCTCAAACCCTAGGACTTGACTCCATGAGATAATAGACTTCCCTAAGGACCATCTATGAGCTTTAGATGTGATTGAAGAAGCAAGATCCTAAGAGATTATCCCAGTGCATTCACAGTTAAAATTAGGGTTTTGACTAAAACCCTAATCCTTGAGATTTTGATTCAAAATGGAACATCCAAGACCTCAATCCATCATGACATGCCTAATTGATGATTTAAAGTATTTGGGATCAAGTTTCAAGAAGTTTCTTGTAAAGGAAGCAAGGTTTGGTTCGTGAAACTTTTCATATGTGGAAATTTCCCCTCTTGTGCAAAATTGAAATAGTCATAACTTCCAAACCATACATCCAAATTGAGTGACTCAAAGCCCAAATGGAAGCTCATTCCATGAACTTCAAAGTGTTAAAAATGAATTTTCTCCAGAAAATGCATGGTTTGTGAGTTATGAGACTTGGAAGTTAGACTGCCCAAGGACTTAGAGAAATTTCAGCACTTTTTGCCTTAATAACCAGCTGAATATAACCCAAATCAAAAATCTTTAAACATGAAAGTTGTAGAGGGCATTGAGGGCTTTCCAAAAAGTACTAGAACTCCTCAATCCATTGAGTGAGCTGGGAGTTTCGAGATTTCAAAGTTGGAGGTTCCATTTCTTAAAACCCAAGAAACCGACTTTTGGATAATGACTCAAACCCTTCCCTAATCACCAAATTTCCATGTTTGTGAGTTCTAATGATGGATTTACACCTAATCCAAGCCTGGTCACGAAAATTTAAATTGGTTTGCAATTAAATATTGATTTATGTTATAGTTATGCAAGTGGGAGGAAGAAAGAGAAACTTTACAAAGCAAGAAAGTATTGTTTATTCCTTGAGTCTCTCACCAATCACTTCTCACCAGCTTGGCTCAGAGGATCAGAAGATTTTGGAAGATATGTGTGCAGCAAGTAAGATTTCTCACGAAGGAAAAAGGGTAGTATTGGCACAATGTGTAAATGTGACCATACCTTGAATCCTCTTGTTCTCCCTATAAATAGCAAGCCTTTCCACTCAGTTTAGACACCAACATCCTTCACATATACATACTAAATCTCTGAGTTCAAGCTTGAAGGAGAAAGATTCATCTTGGAAGCTGATGCTAAGTGGAGAGAGCAAGAAAGTCAGTTCATACTTTCACTAGGTACACTTCATTTTTGGTTTCCCTTTTTTATATTGATATATCATTTTGTCAGCATACTTGTCTTAAATTTGAGCTACTATGGTTAGTTTTAAAATATGAATGATATTGATGTTGCTCCCATTGCCAATTTTGATGGTATAGTGTTGATGCCTCTTGATGTTAGTTTGTCAGTTTGAGGGACTTATTTTGTTGTTTTTAATAGCATAAGGTTTGTTATGTTGCAGTCAAAACAGGTGTATTTTTAGTTTGTCACTGATGACTCATAACTTTGTTTTTACCATATCATGAGCAAGCTGCAATCCTATGTTTGTTTTGCATTTGATTCATTAATCATGTGAATGAGCCTGTCAAGGACATATTTTTAAGTACTGTTTATTCTCAAGAATGTATCATGTTCATGTTGTAGCTTATATGTTATTCACTTGATGTTGAGCTAAATTAGATTAACGTGTATCGCTCCCGGGATTTTCATCCAAGTACAAACCCGAAAGTGGCACCGAAACAGAGTCGCCAGCAATGTGTATTTATCCCATGAGAGGGAAAGGAAACACCGCATAAACCTGAAGGGAAGGAAAGAACATGGTCTCGCGACCAAGAGAACTGGGTTCGAGAGTCGGTTACGCTCGAGGAAGGTATTATCACCCCCACGCGTCCATCGTAACCGATGGGATCCACGCTTGCTTGTCTCGATCAAAGAGTGTAGGAAAGGATACCGGAAAAAGAAATGGAAAAGGAATGGAAAGCGAAAGAGGAAAAAATGTAGGGAAAATAAAAGAAGTGCTCGAATGGGCCCTACCCCACTGCCTACGTATCTCATCGGGAATATGAGAATCAGAGCGACGTAGTTCCCCTCAACGAGGGTCGCTTGGTTTGTGTTTTTTAGGGAACGGAAAACGTTCTAGCTCAGGCGTTACAGACTCGCTGGTCCGAACGCGTTACCATCTTGCAAGAGAACGAGGAGAAACACGTTCATATGTTGAGAATGAGTGAGATGAGAAAAGAATTCCCTAAGGAAAAACGTTATTGTTTGTTTTTGTCTTTTAAGAAAGAAGTGTTTTGATTATGTGTGTTTTGTAACACATATTGTATTTAAGTCCCTCATGTAGGATCGAATGCCTCGCATACCGACCCAAGACGAGACGTACACTAACATTCCAAGAAAGTGAGAGAAGACCCCACACCTCCTTGTTCCCACATGAAAGGCCTAAATACAATAAGTGTTATACCTTTATTAAGTGTTTTCTACTTTTGTTTGAAGATGAGAGAAGAAAGACTCAAAAGCGGATCAAAGGTGAAAATCTAATGAGGGAGATTAAGACTCAATCCTAATGTTATCATACATGGTGATCCTATGGTCAATGGGGTTTAACAAACCTACTTATAAAAGAAAGAAGAAGGATAGAAAAGAAACAACTTACTTCCAAAATGGAAGTTAAGTTGATCTTAAAGAGGGATGAAAGAAAAGTTATTCAAGGAAAGCATGTAAATGCTTAACAAACACAAGTAGAAAGTTTAAAAGAAATAAGAGAATATAAGAGGAAGAAATGTATGTGGAACTAAGCCCACACACTTACTTACCTTTAGCACCTACATGAAAATGTTAGCTCACAAAAGTATTTACAAGTAGGAAATAATGGGAGAAACAACAAGTAATGATCAAATCAATTAAGGACTAAGGAACCAAAATCTTAAGAGATACAAACTAATCAAAGGCAGAATCTAAACAATAGGGGTGACCTCTAATGTTAAGATACCAAACACAAATGAATTATGCACACACAAAGCACTAATCATCAAAGAAGTGAATCATGGAAGAAATAGAGGAAGAATGAATGGATATGCAAGGTGACCATGCATTTATGCTTCAAGTAATGTCAAAGTCAGAATGTGTATGACCTAAACATGTGCCTAAACATGATATATAAATTTCATATGAGGCATACAATCAAGCACCCAAGCATTAAGAGTGATTAGGAGAAGAAGTGAGAAGATATGAATCATGAATTAAACGTGGAAAGAAAACATTCATGGCACAAGTCAAACCTACAAAAGTTCAAGATGAAACTCAAGTACCAAAGTCAGAAGTGATATGTCATATTAGGATGAAAATAAAATGCACAAACCAATCACATTCAAACAGTTTCCAGTCATTTAGAAGCTAGAAGCAAAAGAAACATGCACTTGGATGCAACATGTTCAAATATGCAAAGTAAGACATAAGTGACATATGGAAAGCTTCAAAGTCAGAGGAATACATCATATGAAATGCAAATGAATAATATGGCATGGCATAAACAAACCAATTACAATTCAAGTAGAAGCATAGATGCAAAAGAATGAGGCATTAGGTCAAAAAGAGATATGTGAAACAAGTATTGAACATGTAGACAAAGAAAGAATCAACTTCAAACCAATGACCTATAATTTCATTCAAAAGACCTATAATTATCTAAACATGGTTCAAGAAGTCAAGAAGAGTGATCTCATACAATGGCACAAGTGCCTTATCAAGCAAGTAAACAAACATGATCAAAGAAGTTCACAAAAAGGGACCTCAAATAAAAGTCATCAAACAAATACCAAACACAATTCAAAAATCACCAAATTAAGTCTCAAGAGATCTCAACCAGAGGCAAACATCATATCAAAATCCTAAACAAAAATTCAGAAAAGAAATTCCTCAAACAAACAAGCCATAGTCACTTATGAATCATGAACCAAAGTGCAAAGATGAGGGACCTAAATGCAATAAAAAAAAGTTCTAAAAATGAAACACAAATATTTTTATGAAGTTTTTAATATTATTGAAAGGATTCAAAAATATTGATGCAAAAATGTTTAAAGAGCTACGAGAAATAAATCGTTGAAATGCACATATGAAAATAGAAACAAATTCCAAAAGGAATAAAAGAAAAATATGGAATAATGTGAAAATATTCACAAAATCAAAAATAAAAATAATAAAAAATTAGTTAAACCTGTTAAGACATCATATGAATTTTTGTAGAATTTTTCATAATGTTTTGGCATTTTTAAAAATCAATTATGAAACAAATATAAAGAAAAGAAATTAAAATAAGGAAAAAGAAAGCAGGGGTGCAGAGAAGTAAAATAACATGTTCAAAATCCACAATGGGCCCAAAGGAGGGGTGCGAACATCAATTAGAGTCCAAGTCCAATTAACGTGTGGTTGTGTGTGATGCGTGCACATGCAGTCAACATACTGATGCAATCCTAATCGTACATCTAAGTCAACCCACACCAATCATTAAAATATGCGTATCCAACAATCCATGAGGAAGGCACATGATATTTCCCTTACACACACACACACACAATCATCAGAATTCAAAAAGAAGAACACATGAGGTGCACAGGTTTTCATTAATGTGATGGCACGTTGTGGATCATTAGATCAATCAGACGGTCAAGATCAACAAAATCAAAGCAATCATGTGGACACCAATGCAGGCACATATTAGTTATCATACAATCACACACATGCAATAATTTCATTAACGTGTTGGCACATCAGTAACCACACGATGAGAACAAATCAACGACCACGTTTAAAACTCAGAAACCCTAACAAATTAAAACCACCGGCCGGAGAAGGACCTCCGGTCATCTTCTCCGGCGAGTAACCACCACCTGCAAACCTCAAAATCTCTAGAAATACAGAAACATGATATCAAAATAAAGCTGACACTACGTACATCATGAATCCAGGCTTGGTTTTCACATATGACACACACACAATGAGAAACGAGCACAAGAAATTTGCCCTAGGTTTTGAGTCTATGCCTCTAAGAGGCCTATCAACTAGCCGGAGTTAACAGAGCTCCTAATGAGCTAAAAATAAGCTTCAAAACAAGATAAACAAGCAGAATAAGGTGAAGAAAATTTGAACCTGAAACTTGTAAATCTTGGAAAAGTTGAGAAAACCAGAGATATCCAATTGATCTTCACCTTTGGAACTTCAATCTAAGCAAAATAAATGCTGTAGAATCTTGGAATGGAAAACAGAAAGAAAATCAAGATGTGGATGAAACTTCACTTGGAGAATGATATTGATTCAATGTATCCTTGCTTCAATGCCAAGAAATGATGATGATAAGTGATGGTGAATTCGTGTAAACTCAGAGAGAATAGAGAGAAATTGAGAGAGAAAGTTTGAAGTGTTTGAGAGGGAGAATGAAAAATGAAAGTTGAAAAACGAATTTGTGAGTGAAGTTTAGATTTATATGATGAGTTAGATGTAAACTGTAGTGGTTAACTGAGTTGGTTAGGGTGAGTTGAGGGTGGTTAACTGAGTTGTCCCTAACTAACTGAGTCAAGTTAGTTTGGGCGAGTGAAGAGAGGAATGATATAGTGATGGAGGTTTATGGTGTGTTATGGTGGAGGTTGAGTGAATCAGTGGTGGTGATGAAATGAAGCTGCAGCAGAAACTTGTTTAACAAGTTGGGTTCTTTTCCATTTCCATGTATGTCAAGGCAAGTATGTATGTATGTAAGGGAATGGTTTGACTAAATGAAGAAACAAATATACACAAGTGTTTGTTGTAAGCTCAAACCAAAATCGTGCACAAGCTGTTAATGCATCAGTGTCAAGCATGGTATTTTGCAAGTGGAAATCTCTCAATTCAATGAATGGTTTGATGAGCTTTTGAGGTCAATGGAAAGAGGAGGTGTAATACTACAAGTTTGGTATGCAACATGGTTGGAAACAAAGCTTCAAACATGCTCAAAAGTGACCTGAAACATTGGAAATCAAACTGGTGTGTGGCATGTTACTTGGCCCGTGGGAGAGGCATTATGACTTAGGAACTTTTCAGTGTGAAGCAACCAACTTTGGACCAATATATCTCCATCATAACTTGGTCAAATCAAAATTTGTCCAACATCAACATTGAAGAGGGCATGGCAAGGAACAACTTTGATGTTGAAAATTTTTTCATTTGGAGCTTTTATCTTGATGAAATTTAGCTTGAAATTTGACACACCAAGTGTTTATCAAAATTATGGCACGTGGGCCTGGGCATGCTTGGTCATGACTTGGTTTTGGACCTAGTTTCATCAAACTTTGATCAACCATAACTCACTCAATTTTTATCCAATGGAGATGTTCTTTATATGGATTTGAAGCTTATAACATGAGATTTAATTGGCTCAACTTGGGCCTGAGGTTTGAAGCTTTTATCTTGGAGAAAGAGAGCCTCAAAGTAGGGTGCACAATGGTCCAAACTTACTATTTTTGGCAACCCTAAAGTTTCTATTTTTGGCAGTTTTGTGATTTCTTGATTTTCCATTATTCCTCCATCATTTCTTGATCAAATTTTGTCAATTGAACATATATAACATGAATTTCATGAATTTGACCTTAAAAACTCAGGAGTTGACTTTTTTCACTGCACAGTTAACTTTTTCCCCAATTTCTTGATTATCAAGCAACTGATTAATTAAAACCTCTCTGAAACCAATTGATGAGCAATTTTCCATCCATATAGACTTAAGAACCAAAGGAATACCATGAGATCAAGTCTTGCCCAAAAAAATAGAAATAAATTGCTTTTAGGTCAAACCCTAATTTTGGCACCTTCTGGTTAGGAGGAAATAACACATCCTCCAAATCCAAATTCCTCTAAATATGATGTGTATCCTCTCAAACAATGATGAGATATGCCATTCGGAAATGATAAAAACTCAAAGAGCTTGCCCATTTGGGGGTCAAATCCCAAATTTTGACTGCCTTGTGTAGGAGATAATGCACTGCCCAATTTCTTGATGAATTCTCCTCTTCCCATGCCATGTGGATCAAAGTGAGATGATACATGGCTTAAAGGACCCTTGAGACTTGTGAGAAACACTTGGCTCTTATTCTTTAGCTTTGGATGATCAACACCTTTGAGAAACAACTGATCACATGTGTCATACCCCAAATTTTGACCACTAAGATTTCCCATCATTGTGAAAATCATCATCACAATATGGGGGAGCCATCTTGCCTCATTAGTCTCCCCAAAGATGGGTGAGCATCCACTGCAATCAAATTTAGGGTTTAATGCCCTATCAGAGCTTTTGACAAAGGATCAATCAAGGAATGACATGATCTTCAACTTGTCTAACTCCCCAAACATCCATAAGGGATCAAGAGGACTCCCACTTTAAGGATTAAGCACAAATCTGCTCCCTTCTAGGTGGATCAAGCCTTAAGATCGCCAGTGTCACCAAATTACGGTTTTGGTCGACCAGGGCCTCCAGATGGAAATTTTCCTCTGGGTATGAGGAAAATACCCAAAGCATAACCTAATGTGATCCATGGAACCTCATAAACCCAATCATCAAGTCAATTTGACCTCAGGGGATGCATACATCAAATATCAGGAATTAGGGTTTCTTGACCTAATTCACCCCTAAGTTGACTTTTGGGACAAATCATAAGCCAAGACCTCAAGACATGATTTGAGGGTCTCCAACATACTACATTGATTCATTTGCAACAATGGATTGATCCAAGAAGTTTGAGCAACAAGTCTTAATTTCATCTGCACCACAATTAGGGTTTTAAGGGAAAAGTCAACTGTAACTTTGACTTTTGACTAGGACATGCTCCCAAGCCCTAGGACATGATTCAATATACCCTATAACACCCATGGAACATGTCCATCAAGTTTGATTTAGGTCAAGGACATGATTTCCTAAAGGATTGCACAGTTTGGAATTCATCTGATAAAAAGTCAACTGTGCACAAAAGTCAACTTTGACTTTTTGAGATTTTTCACAAAAATGGTTTTTTAACCCTAAAATGAAGTTAATGTATGATTTGAATCATCATTCATCAAGAAAAATCAAGAAAAGTTGGATAACTTGTAAAAGGGGTAACCATAAAAACTTAGAAAATTTTCTAAGTTATGAAAAAAGTGACACTAATGTGCCAACTTTGGAGGACCATAACTCCTAAACCACAAGGCCATTGTTCCCCATTCAAAGCTTGATTTGTAGATCTCATTTCCCTCTACAAAATCTTCATACTGACCTATGTCCAAATTCCTCATGGATTTTGAGTTATGGAGTGATCAAAATCAAGAAAAGTCACTTTGTTCCAACACTTAGTGAAAATTTCACTAAGTCAGATTTTGCCTTACTTTTTTCCAAATGTAGGGGGATTTTTCACTTGGATTCAAAAGAGATCAAAACCAAACATGTTCAAACAGTTTTTTTTTATCATGTAAGGGCTTTCCAAAATGACCAAGAACATTACCAAATTTAATTTGAGCCATGAGATATAACATTGGCAAGTTGCCTTGTTGAAATATGTCAAGGCAAGACATATTTTGAACTTTTGCTCGATTTGCAAAAATCAGCCAATTCCAAATACTCCTATCCACTTGGACACATATGAGGATTGAATCTAAAGGGGACAATCACTGAGCCAAGCCTCCAAAGTCTTTGGAACAAGAAATAGCATGTTGAATCTAGAATGGCCAAAATAGGGACAAGACTCCAATTTTGGATTGGAGCATTCAATGGGAGCATCAAGGTGGCATGGACTGAGCCATTTGCAACTGAATTCAGTCAAGACTTATCCAAGACCAAGGGAACCAGCAACCTGTGCCCTAACCTCTAGTCAATGGTTAGAGGAGACTTGGATTTTCATTTGCCAACATTGGCCAAACCAACTCAGCAGTTGCCATTCACTATTCCTTGCAAAACAAACTTGGTCTACTATAAATAGAGCTCAATTGTGATCAATTTAAGTAAACCAAAGCCATCAAACAGATGATTTCCTCAAAATCTCTTCTTTCACTCCAATTTTGCCTTCCAAGGCAAGTCACTATCAGGTTTTGAGTTTGAGAGCAATTCCAACCAAACCAATCACTCACACACCTCATAAACATCACATATGAGCTGATCAAACACTTAAACAACAACTGGAACACTGATTTCTCAGAATCACCAGTCAATTGATCAAGGTTTTAACCAAAATGCAGTTGAGATGCCATGAAGTGATCCAACCAATTTCAATCAAGTCCAAGCATTCAAACACACTCCATGGGGTGTAGGGAAGCTGTTCAGATCATCACCACTCATCTGTAACACCTCCAACTCAGAAATCAATTTGCTCTTGCTGTCACGACCTAGAGGTAAGCCTAAACTTGGTCATCTCTCAATCTATGCATATTTCCTCGCACAATACTTTTGCCAAATGTTCATAATCAAGCATGGAATGTTTCCCCTCAAGTAATTGCTTTGTTTAAATCGTGTATCAAAAATCCCAGCCTTCATGCAGAATCTAGGGTTCTTGAGGATTTTTCATGATTTCTTGTTATATGTTTAATTTAAATGAAATTAAATGCCATAAACATGATCGTGATGTTGAAACGAGTTGATTGATATGTGAATTGCATGGTATAATCAAGTATTCTGTGAGATTGGAGAGAAAATGCAAATCTGGGCAAACCCAGAACACGTGCGTGTTCTTGGTGCCATTTTTTGAATATTTGAATATTTGAATTTTGTGATTTTATTTAATTGATTCAAAAATTAATTTCTCTCCGAGTTTTAATGATTTTGAGTTGATTCTTTTTTTTATAATTCACAAAAATGTTAAAATATTTTATTTTAACAAAAAATCCCAAAAATATTATTTATTTCACAAAATTTATATTTTTGCAAAGAATTTATATTTTAATTGTTTTTGACATTTTAAATATTTTTTCCACCTTGATTTTGCAACTTTTAATGCCTTCTAATTATTTTGTAGGTCAATACTTAATTTTTGAAGCATTAATCCAAGATCACAATTTGTTTTCCATATGTTAAACAATTTTGATCATTTTAATTGAATTTTTATTCAATTAAATACATTTTTGAAAACAAATTAGGGTTTTGGATTAATTCAACCCTCATAAATCATTTTCAAAACACTTTTGGGCCTCTATTAGAGTGTAAGACCCAACCCCCTTGTACAGAAAACTTTTTGGGCCTCATTCGTTGTATAAGTCCCTCTGTATATTTTCAAATAAACGACACAATCGTCGCCAGTTTAAAATTAACCACTTGGGCCTCTCCTTGAGCTATAAGACCCATTTAAACCTTTTGGGCCTCTATTAGAGTGTAAAACCCAACCCCCTTTTAACCAAAACAAACTTTGGGCCTCAGATATTGTATAAGCCCCTTTGCGTTAAAAAAAACCTCGGCACAATTGCCAATTCAAAATCAAATCAACTGGGCCTGCCCTCGAGTAGTAAGACCCATTTCTAAAACTCTTTGGGCATCTTGAAAGAGTGTAAGACCCATCCCTTTGTACAGAAAACAATTTTTGGGCCCCAGTCACTTGTATAATCCCTCTGTACAAATTCAACAGTGCACTCACTGATAAAGCCCTGGGCCTCTCCTTGAGCTGTAAGCCAAAAATCCTTTTTTTGCAAAGCACTTTCTCCTTTGATTTTGAATTATACTGTTGTTTTCAATCTTTCTTTGTTGAACAACTAACCAAACAGCATGGAAGCTCTACAACCGAGTAAGTGGTTATTGCTTTCATTTACCGCTTTCAAATACATATAACTGATTGTGGGGCTATTTTGCTGTAAGTCTTCTTTCATAAACTCATATCAACTGTGTAAGAATAGTATAGATATTTAGAGTTTCCCCGACAACTACGTCTAGCATTAAACTCGTTGATCACTCTTAAATAGTCAATACCAGATCCCCGTAGGATTACCAGACACAGTCTTCCCTCCTCTTTAGGTTAAACAATATGGAGATATGAAAGACAACATTCTCGGTGAACCCTTTCATAGACTGTCACCTTTAGAAGTTGTCAAAGAAACTCTATTCCCCAGAGATGATCTTTTCTCCGTGAATGGCATCTCTTGAGTTTCTTCCAAATTCTCAAACTTTCCTGACTTGATCTATTCCTTGTGAATAGCTTGCCTTGAATTTCTCGGGGTTTGGGGACCCATGGGCTTCTTAAAAGCACTTGTCAAGAAACTCTATTCCCCAGAGATGATATTTTCTCCGTGAATGGCATCTCTTAAGTTTCTTCCAACTTCTCAAACTTTCCTGGCTTGATTTATTCCTCGTGAATAGCCTGTCTTGAATTTCTCGGGGTTTGGGGACCCATCAGCTTCTTAAAAGCACCGGCCTCCTCTTGGGCATTGTTCAAGGACCCACAGGCTTCCTAAAAGCATCCCCGCCTCCTCTTGGGCGTTGTACAAGGACCCTTCAGCTTCTTAGAAGTATTCACAGCCTCCTCTTAGGCTTCGTATAATGATTCTTCCTCCGGGAATGATAGCCTCCTCTTGGACTTCATACAGGGACTGATCGGCTTCTTAAAAGCTTCCAGCCTCCTCTTGGGCTTCGTACAAATTGTCCCGATGACATCCTAGAGGAATAGGAACAGAAATTAGTCATCTTAATAGAGCAGTCTTTCCTAGAGTCTACTACTGTTTCTCAAAGCATAGTATAAAAGACGAAACTCTAGACTAGGACATTCTAAGACCCTTGAGTCCCAAAGACTTTCTCAAGCACCCTTCAAGAATAGGAAGGAACCCCGTAGACTCGGACAATCTCAATACCCTTGGATTTCCCATTTCCTTAAATAACAGGAAATATCCCTGATCCTCGAATCAAAATCCCTGAGAACAGCATTACTCATATAAGAACTGATTTTCTCTTTTAACCAACATAATGGACCTGTCACTCAACTGAAATAGCCAACCTTTAGCCTCTATCTCGGGCTTCGTATGAGATACAAAAAGACTCTCTTGTTGAGTCAAACAATTTTAGCCTCTCTCTCGGGCTTCGTACGAGATACAAAAAAAACTCTCTTATTGAGTCAAACAGCCTCAATCTCGGGCTTTATACGAGATACCAAAAAGACTCCATCGTCGAGTCAAATCCTTTTAGCCTCTCTCTCGGGCTTTGTACGAGACATATAATAGCCTCCTCTTAGGCTTTGTATAAGAAAACCACTGGTTGATTCAATCAACCTTTTAGCATCAAAGTTGTGCCTCGTTCACAGTACACAAATAACAACAACTCTTTCCATCTAATCGCTGTAAGCAGCAAGCCTCTGGATTATTTACATCCATGCTATTGTCCCTCTTTTAGCATGAGAAATTCCTAAGGAAAGATGGCATTTCTCTACACTGAGTTAAAGTCTTCTCCTTCAGGTTAAAACCCCCTATAAAGGAAATTTTGGCATTGCTAGGATCCACGTATCCCCGTTAAAGTAATCCTCCTTTATAAGAAGTCACCCAACAGTTATGACAAACAAACCCCTTTTAGAGACGACAAGTTCTCTCTAAAAGACAACACCTTTTTAGCTTCACATCTTGGGCTTCGAACAAGATACAAATAAACTCTTCAGCTTCATATCTTGGGCTTTGAACAAGATACAAACCACCTTTAGCTTCACGTCTTGGGATTTGAACAAGACACCAAAAACACCCATTTCCTCCCATAGAATAGGAGGAACTACGAATGCTCTGATTTCCCTGTTTCGGTAAACGGGAATACGTAGGCATAAGATTGAAAGAAAAATCTTAGCGAGTGCAATCAACAAAAAAACCAAAATCCCATATATCATAATCTGAAGCAGTATCCTAACAAAATCCCAGAGAGAAATCAGTATTGGCGAAAATACAAATAACAAATACAAAGGCCCCCCACATTGATATCATTCGTAACCTAACAGACCGCTGTTTAAACTCAGTATGCAAGCACGGTTAATTGGAGACATCGATTTCCCTTCCTTCATCAGCTCACAATAGGATAAAAAATGAATCAACCTGTAGTACCCCAAAAAGGAGCGACAGTGCTTAAGAACCACGTCCAATTTCGCTCGCTACAGAAAAGTGGCGCCCACCGTGGGGCCCATCAGTCTTTCTTTGGAATTTCACTAGGATAAGAGTGTTGACTTCACTTGGATCCTAGGTCAAAAACCTTTAAATAGGGAAGAAACCACAAAATGGTGACTCCGCCGGGGAGCCATTTTTGTCAGGAACATAGGGTTCGTAGCTCTTTAAAGTCTAGGACTTTAGGGCGAATATATATACTGTTTTTCCTAATTGCTATACATGTTCATTTTTCTGCTAATGGGAATGCGTGTGATGCCGCATGTGGAAAGATTGAGTATACACTTAAGATAAGTGATAGCGATGAGGTCAACCATCAACCTCAGTTGAGGCTGACCAATGCACCCATTCCCTCTCTTAGGCAATGGGCCGATTGTGATGTCTGAGAAGCTGAGGAGTCAATCCCTTTTGTAGTGCGGAAACTATCAGAAATAGTTGTTACGCGATACTACCCTCATTTGAGGCTGGTGATCTATTCTCGGTGAATGGCACTTACTCTAAGATTTCATACAGCTCGCTGGCGATCCGCTTGCTGTTTGTTATCCTGGGAGGAGCTGATGATTTTGAGTACAGGTACAAAAATCACCCTAGTATAAACCTTTGGGGATGGGTAAAGCCTTGACTTCATGACAACAACCCTTTGACCCCATGTTTTTTCTATGTTTTTGTGTGCTGCATTCATGCATTCATCTAAAAAACATTAAAACATTAAAAAAAAAATCTCTTCTAGCCTCTCTATTTTTCAAATTAAACTAAGAATGTGATTGCAAATATCAGAGAAAAGGATTACGCTAATGGATTTCGGTAGAAGGAGAACTCATAAGTACATCATCAGGATTCCAAAACTAGAGGATTTGAGAAGGTTAGCAAGGATGATCACTAACCCTGAGGCTTTCAGAGCCAAGTACGGAGGTTTGCTAACTCTGCTAAGAGTCCATGTGATTGAGGGAATCATGGATGCACTCGTCCAGTTTTACGATCCAGTTTATCACTGTTTCACATTCCCGGATTACCAGCTTGCACCAACGCTGGAGGAGTATTCTCATCTGATTGATCTACACATTACATATCAAGCTCCATTTTCTGGACTGGAAGAAATTCCAAAGAATCAGACCATTGCAAGAGCAATTCATTTGGACGAGTCTGAGGTCAGGACTCACATGACCACTAAGGGTGGCATACAAGGTTTGCCAGCCCAGTTCTTGACAAAGAAGCCCTGTATTTTGCCAGTATAAGGAACGTGATTGCTTTTGAAATCATCTTTGTCTTGCTCACCTATGGGTTGTTTTTGTTTCCCAACATCAATAACTTTGTAGATATCAACGCCATTAAGGTTTTTATCATTGGAAACCCAGTGCCGACTTTGCTCGCAGATGCGTATCATTCTGTACACTTAGGAAATTTGTACAGCTGAGGGGAGATCACATGTTGTGTACCTTTGCTTTACAAATGGTTTATCTCTAATTTGCCTAAGTCTGCTGCTTTTTGGGATCACAAGAGTGCCTTACGTTGGTCGCAGAAAATCATGTCTCTCACCAACTCTGATATAGATTGGTGTAATAGGATCTATGATGGAATCAGAATCATTGATCATTGTCGAAACTTCCCCAACATACCCCTCATAGGAACTAAAGGAGGAATCAACTACCATCCAGTTCTCGTTCGTCGTCAAATTGGATACCCGATGAGACACGTCCCACGGGGTGTTCATTTGGAAGGTCTTTTCTTCAAGGAAGGAGAAAGTGACAGAGCACTAAAGATGGAAATAGTGAAAGCCTGGAAACATGTTCATAAGAAAGGACGAGAGTCTCTGGGAAAACCAGACTGTGTCTCGGTGGAGCCTTATCTCCACTGGGTACAAACTAGAGCTCTCAAGCTAAAAAATGCCTTATCCGCGTCACGAAATTCTTCCGCCAAAAGAATCTGTCATGTATTTCATGACGAAAACGGAAAAGCTTCAGGTTACTCTCAACAAAGTTCAAAAGGAGAGAAGGTCTTGGAAGAACAAGTATCGCACCCTCAACATAGAGTGCATCAAAATACAGCAACTGCTGAAAGATAAGGATGCTCTAATTGAGATTTTGGAGCAACATGCTGTGGAAAATCAAGATGACCAAAGGAATTTGCTCACTCCTTTCACCTGGCAAAGGAATGACAACCCGACAACGGCCCAAGAGCCTCAGTCAAAGAAAAGGAAAGTACCAGAGTCAGCACCTGATTTCTCTTCAGAGAGGACTCGGGACCCATTAGCTTAGGTTTCTGTTTCCGCACCTTGTAATCTACTGTATTTCATTTCCGCAATCCTTTGAAATTCAATAAAAGGGGTTTCCCCGCTGTTTGATATTTGCAATCTAATTGTCGAAGTTTATTTTGATTAAACAAAAAAAAGAACAATTAATATAATCATTGCATTCATCATTCTCACATCGCGTATTCTTCTTCCCTACGAATCTCACGTTTGTGTCTCGATTCTAGAGTCAAACTGTCTCATTCGTACAAAACTCGGGCCAATCGTCAAAAAAGGATGGATGATCTTGAGGAAGAAAACAGAGAGTTAAAAGAAGAGATCGACGCTCTGAGAGAGGATATGAGAAAGCTTCGTAACGACATGCAAGCCATGGCTGAAGCTCAGCTACAAAGAACTGTGATCTCAGAGATCACCTCAACGCCCATAGTGGAGAAATATGATCCTAGGTATCAAATGCCGAAAGATCGTCCTTGGGGCATGCCTGTTAACTATATCCCAGAAGGATATATTCCGCCGATCGCTGAAGATCAGGGAATCACAACAGAAGCCGCTGGGCCTCAAGGTTACAAACTTTGGGAAAGCGAAGATGCCAAGGGCATACTGAAGACTCTTGAAGGTTACAAACTTCGGGAAATGCCAAGATTCACTGCCGTAGTCACGGTCCCACCCCTTGTGGTGCACACTGTCTCAGAAGGACAGATTCCGCCAATACCTACTGGTAAGAAGGAAACTATGTTCGATAGAATGGATGAATTCCAGGAGCAGTTCCTGGAAATGTAGAAGGAGCTGCAAGCCATTCGCGGTCAGGATTTATTTGGAAAGGACGCCGCAGACCTTTGTCTGGTCCCCAATGTGAAAGTCCCGCATAAGTTCCAAGTGCCTGACTTTGAAAAATACAAGGGTAACTCTTGCCCTCAAAGCCATCTGGTGATGTACGCTCGGCCGATGTCAGCTCAGACGGAGAATCAGGACCTACTGATTCACTACTTCCAGGATAGTTTAACCGGTGCCGCATTAAAATGGTACATGGGTTTAAACCATGCCACGATCAGCACTTTCAGAGATCTTGGCACTGCCTTCGTCCAACAATACAAATACAATTTGGACATGGCACCCGACAGAGATCAACTCAGATCAATGTCACAAAAGGACAAGGAAACCTTTAAGGAGTATGCTCAAAGGTGGCGTGAAATCGCCGCTCAAATTTGTCCACCTCTTGAGGAAAAAGAGAAGACAAAGATCTTCTTAAAGACCTTAAGCTCATTTTATTATGACCGAATGGTTGCCAGTGCACCCAGTGATTTCACCGAAATGGTTGGCATGGGCGTACGCCTTGAGGAAGCCGTCCGAGAAGGACGTTTGGTAAAAGACTTTTAGATCGACAAGCGGTACTAAAAAATACGGTAGTGCTCTCCCTAAGAAAAAAGAGCAGATATTGGGAATATCTCTCTCGGAAAGCAAAGGCGTCGATATCAACCAGTAGCAGCTGTGACTCCTGCTATCAGCACCGCGCCTACGTATCAACCTCATGTTGTGCAAAGCCAACCTGGTCAACAAAGGACACAACAACCTCTTCAGCAGGCTCATCCTCCATACAATAACAATCGTATAACATGGACACCAGGATTTGATCCCATACCCGTATCGTACGCAGAGCTGTTTCCACTACTACTAGCCAAGGGGCACATTCAGACTAAGTCCCCTCTTACCGTACCAGAAAATCCGCCTTTCTGGTTAAAGGTGGATCAAACTTGCCCTTATCATCAAGGAGGACCAGGGCATAACATTGAGACTTGTCTCAATTTCAAGTCCGATGTGCAAAAGCTTGTTAGGAGCGGGGTCTTATCCTTCAAGGATACAAATCCCAATGTTTTTACGAACCCGCTGCCTCAACATGAGAAAGCTGCAGTCAACCTGATTGAGAAAGAATCTAACAACGTCTATCAAATTCACAATGTACTCTAGTTAAAAACCAATCTGGTCAAGATGCATTATAGACAGAGTGGATATGGCCATGTTCCACCTCATAACTATCACCAGTGTGATATCTGCTCTAAAGACAACCAGGGATGTTCTGTGGTGCAAGCAGCTCTACAGGAACAAATGGATCTCGGATGGATCCAAGAGCACCGAGTTTGTGGAGTTAACATGGTCTACACGAATTCTAACGTCATTCAGAACCACAATATCTGTGCGATGAATGTCAACTTGGTGGCAATGCACTCAAGGCAAAGCCAGTATCATAATCTGCCGCGGCATGATTACAGTTCTTGTCTGACTTGCTCGGTAAAGAAACAGGGATGCTCTTTCATACAGGAGGCCCTCCGGCGTCAGATAGATCTTGGATGGATCCAAGACTACCATGATAGGAACCCTTATCAGATTAACATGGTTCAGATCTTTGATATTCGCGTGATGAATACCAACCTGGTAGAGTTACATGCTGAACAGGTCCGACTCGGATTCCTGGTATCACATAATTACCACAGCTGTAAGGCGGGTTACGAAAACGATCGAGGTTGTACCCTTGTCTAGGAGTCACTTCAGCACTTGTTAAATCACTGGTGGATGCCAATCTATATGGATGAAGATACTCAGCAAATTAGTATCAGTAACAGGAATCATCGGCGTCAGAGTCAGGATATCCGATCAATGGAAGCTAACCTAGTGAGGTTACATTGTATTCAAAGTGGGCGTGGCCAGGCGCCACCACACAATTATGACCGTTGTAGCATCTGTTCGGAAAGTAACCAAGGGTGTTACCTTATGAGAGCAGCTCTTCAGGGTCAGGTGGATCGTGGAGAGATTCGTCCATATCCGGGTTCTGGACCCATCAAATGGACGCCGAACTACCTTGCCGATCAAGTCGAGGATGTTGTCACAATCTCTGGTCATCATAGGACCAGGGATGTTTTTACCATCATCCCTCTACTGGACGAATCGAGAGTTCCCAACCGGGAACGGATCGAGATTACCTACGATGGTCAGAAAAACCAGAAGGTTCCTGTAGTCATCTATCTACCAGGACCATTGTCGTATGAATCAACTAAGGTTATCCCTTACAAATACGGTGAAACGATAATTGGAAATGGAAAGGAAATTCCATTACCCTCCGTCGTGAATATTGCAGACATCAGTCGTGTAAAACAGAGTGGTAGAATCTTCAACAGAGGGGTTGGGGAACCTAACAAAGAAAAGGAACCTCAGACAGAAGTTCCCAATCCACCAGTCGGTCAATCTAGTAATCCTGACCTTTCGAAAAATGATGATGAGATGCTGAAGCTCATCCAGAAGAGTGAATACAACATTATTGATCAGTTGTTGTAGACTCCTTCAAAGATCTCTGTGTTATCACTGTTACTCAGTTCAGAAGCGCACAGGGAGGCTCTACAGAAAGTCTTGGTGCAAGCCTTTGTGGAACAGGATGTAACAATCAGACAGTTCGATAACATTGTCTCTAACATCACTTCCTGCAACAATTTGGGATTTAGTGATGAGGAATTACCTGAAGAGGGTCGTCGTCATAACATGGCTCTCAATATCACAGTTAACTACCAGGACGGTGCATTGGCCAGCGTACTGGTAGACACAGGGTCAGCCCTGAATGTTATGCCGAAGTCCAATTTTATGCAATTATCATTCAAAGGCCCTCCGATGAGAATCAGCGAGGTTGTCGTCAAAGCATTCGACGGATCCAGAAAAGCGGTTATCGGTGAAGTTGATCTTCCCATAACTATTGGTCCTCACACTTTCCAAGTCACTTTCCAGGTCATGGATATCCGGGCAACATACAGTTGTTTATTAGGAAGACCTTGGATACATCAGGCTGGAGCGGTCACCTCGACCCTCCACCAAAAGCTAAAGTTCGTCAAGAACGATCAACTTGTCACAGTTTGTGGGGAACAAGCCTTGCTTGTGAGTAACTTGTCACCATCTACTTGTGTAGAACCCGAGGAGGTTATTGGAACTCAGTTCCAAGCACTGTCGATAAGCAAGGACAATCAGTTCAAAGAAGGAACTTCCATTTCTTCATACAACGAAGCTATCAAAGCAGTCGAGAGTGCCAATACAAAAGGATGGGGAAAGCTTGTCATTCCTATTGGCAATACAACAAAGAAGGGTCTTGGTTTTTCTGCAACCTGTACCCAGACAACTGCCAACGATAAAAGTCTTCATCCCCTTCAAAACTTCTTCCACAGTGGAGGTTCCTCCACCCAGTGTCTCAGGAAGTACACACTATCAATAAGGAGGATCCATCCGACACAAATGAAGAATGGAAGTCCTATCTTAACGAGGACGGTTATATGTCTCAGGAAGAGGTGCCTACGCCATTTTGCTATCCCGCACAAAGTCCGAGATTTATACCACGGTCAAACGTCGAAATGATATACGGAGGTTGTGATCCGGAAGGATGCCGTGCTCCGCCAAATTCATTAGAGGAGGACACTCTGATGAAAGACAAATTTGACTACAACCATTATGGCCCAATGGATGGTCTGCCAATGTGGCAACCTTATCCAGGAGACTTGGGGCAAGAAAATCAGCCGAACAATGAAAATCAGTTGAGCATCATTGAACAGAATACATGTGTCCCCACCATGTCATGTGATCAACACTCGGGTCATCCTGAAGCTACTCAACATGAAGCTGAATTCGCAACATTTGCAGGACTTGAATTCATCAAATATGCTTTTCCCGAGGTCAACGTCATCGAGAGGGATGACTCCTCCAGTTCCAAAGAAGTTTGGGACACTCTGGGAGAACCAAGTGGAAAATACGACTTTATGGTCAAGTACACTGCTCCCGAAAGCTCTCGTATCAGGCTCGAGGATATCCAGCCAACTGGATGGGGAGATATAGCCGAGAGCACAACTACTCTGCATAATACAACAGAGGAATCCTCCTACGACAATTCTGCCTGGGAGACAGATTCCAATGATCTTACTTCACCAGAAATCAGCGTTATTTCTGAAGGTAACTCAAGGAAGGTGCCAGACTTTGTGATTCACCGAGGAGTTCGCCGCCAATGGGTTGTTATCGATGTTCTGAAGGTCGTTCACCAGTCAAAGTAATTGCCACCTTTAACCTTTCACCCTGCCCAGGTGGAATGGATACTTTGATAGGGCTCGCTTTCTGTAAATTTTCCCTCTTCGCTTCATCCAAAGCGACAGAGTTTTGTTTTATAGGGCTGTAGTTTCAAGATTCGATTTATTCATAAATAAAAGACGTCGTTATGTAATTTCCGCATTTATTGCCGTTTTCTCTTTTCGCTTTTCTCAGAAAATGGTAATCCTAAAAAACAAATAATAAAAACAAGCATTAAAATAAAACACTGCACACACACTTGCATTCTCTCTATCTCTTCTAAACACAAATCATCACGTCATGCAGATTGCTTGTTTTAAACCCCGTTGAAACATACGATCCGATGCCTTCTCCCAACTTTGAGTTCCCGGTATTCGAGGCTGAAGAAGGAAATGACGACAAAATTCCAGAAGAGATCTCCCGACTACTCAGACAAGAGGAAAGGTCCATTTAACCTCACAAAGAGTTGCTAGACACAGTCAACTTGGGTTTAGAACAAGAGAGAAAAGAAATCAGGATTGGGGCACTGCTCAGTCCAACTGCTAAAGAGAGTTTGATAAAGCTTCTTAGAAAATTCCCCGATGTGTTCGCTTGGTCCTATCAGGATATGCCAGGTTTGGATACCAGCATTGTGGAGCATCACTTACCGTTGAGATCGGAATGTCCGCCAGTAAAACAGATGTTGAGACGGACTCACCCGGACATGGCCATCAAAATCAAAGAGGAGGTATAGGAATAGATTGACGCAGGTTTCCTCGCCACATCAGAATATCCTCAATGGTTAGCCAACATTGTACCCGTTCCCAAAAAGGACGGAAAGGTCAGAATATGTGTAGACTACAGAGACCTGAATAAGGCTAGTCCAAAGGACGACTTTCCTTTACCACACATTGACATGCTGGTAGACAGTACTGCAAAGTTCAAAGTTTTCTCCTTCATGGATGGATTCTCGGGCTATAACCAGATTAAAATGGCGCCGAAAGACATGGAGGAAACTTTGTTCATTACCCCATGGGGTACCTTTTGTTACAAGGTAATGTCGTTCGGTTTGAAGAACGCCGGGGCAACCTATCAAAGGGACATGACTACTCTGTTTCATGACATGATACATTAAGAAATCGAGGTATATGTTGATGATATGATTGCAAAATCAAAACCAGAGAGTGAGCACGTTGAACATCTGTCAAAATTATTCGAACGTCTAAGAAAATTCAAGCTCCGCTTGAATCCCAACAAGTGCACCTTCGGTGTCCGTTCAGGGAAACTACTAGGGTTCATCGTCAGCCAGAAAGGAATTGAGGTTAATCCTGACAAGGTCAAGGCCATTCAAGAAATGCCTTCTCCGAAAACTGAAAAACAAGTCAGAGGATTCTTGGGACGTTTGAACTACATCTCCAGATTCATATTCCTCATGACCGCGACATGCGTGCCAATCTTCAAATTACTCAAAAAGAATCAGGACTGCGTTTGGACAGAGGACTGACAAACCGCCTTCAACAGTATTAAGGAATATCTGTTGATCCCACCGATTCTATCGCCTCTAGTGGAAGGAAGACCACTGATCATTTACCTCACAGTTCTAGAGGACTCAATGGGATGTGTACTTGGCCAACAAGACGAAACTAAAAGGAAAGAGTCTGCCATTTACTATCTAAGCAAGAAATTCACCGACTGCGAAACTCGGTACACGATGCTCGAGAAAACTTGTTGCGCTTTGGCTTGGGCAGCCAAACGTCTTCGCCTGTACATGATTCATCATACTACTTGGTTGGTCTCCGAAATGGATCCAATCAAGTACATTTTTGAAAAACCTGCTCTTACGGGAAGGATTGCCCGTTGGCAGATGCTGTTATCAGAATATGACATAGAGTACCACGCTCAGAAAGCCATTAAGGGAAGTATTTTAGTCGATCATTTGGCTCATCAACTGATTGACGATCAGGAATCAGTCGGGTTTGACTTCCCAAACGAAGATGTCATGTATCTAAAGATGAAAGACTGCGATGAACCGCTACCCAGTGAAGGGCCAGAACCAGGTTCCCAGTGGGGACTTATCTTTGACGGAGCAGTCAATCATTACGGAAACGGAATTGGGGCAATCATTATTACCCCTCAAGGTACCCACATTCCTTTCACCGCCAGAGTTGAGTTTCATCACATCCCTCGTGATGAGAATCACATGGTTGATGCATTAGCCACCCTATCTTCCATGATTAGTTTAGATCATTGGAATGACGTACCTAATATCGACATCATGCGCCTTGAACGGCCCGCTTACATCTTCACGATTGAAGCAGTCCTAGACGACAAACCTTGGTATCACGATATTAAATGCTTCCTTCAGAAACAAGAGTACCCACCTGGGGCATCCAGGATAGACAGAAAAACCCTCAGAAGACTAACAGGTAGTTTCTTCCTGAGCGGTGATACTCTCTATAAGAGAAATTTTGACATGGTCTTGCTCCGATGCGTAGACAGACCAGAAGCAGACATGCTGATAAAAGAAATTCATGAAGGCACTCATGCCAACGGACACACAATGGTGAGAAAAATCCTAAGAGCAGGGTACTATTGGTTGACAATGGAATCCGACTGCTACAAGTACATGAGGAGGTGTCACAAGTGTCAGATATACTCCGATAAAATCCATGTACCGCCAACGCATCTCAAAGTTCTCCCTTCCCCATGGCCTTTTTCCATATGGGGAATCGACATGATTGGCATGATCGAACCTAAGGCTTCAAACGGACATTGATTCATCCTAGTAGCCATTGATTACTTCACCAAGTGGGTCGAAGCAGCGTCGTACGCTAATGTAACCCGACAAGTGGTGTGCTAAGCGAGATCATTACTGACAATGGATCCAACTTGAACAACAAGATTATGAAAGAGTTGTGTGCTGAGTTCAAGATCGAACTCCATAACTCATCTCCCTACCGACCCAAGATGAACGGAGCGGTAGAAGCGACAAATACGAACATCAAGAAGATCGTTCAAAAGATGGTTGTAACCTACAAAGACTGGCACGAGATGCTACCCTTTTCTCTTCACGGTTATCGCACATTTGTCCGCACTTCAACAGGGGAAACCCCTTTCTCTCTAGTGTATGGCATGGAAGCAGTGCTCCCCATAGAAGTGGAGATCCCGTCAATCCGAGTATTGATGGAAGCTAATCTCACCGAAGCTGAATGGTGTCAAAGTCGACACGACGAATTGAATCTGATCGAAGAAAAATGAATCACGGCACTATGCCATGGTCAGCTGTATCAACAGAGAATGAAGAAGGCGTTAGACAAAAAGGTCCGACCTCGCGTCTTCAGGAAAGGAGACCTTGGCTCAAAAAGATACAATTTTTTCTCACTGATTCTCGGGGCAAGTGGACTCCGAATTATGACGGCCCCTACGTGGTCACGAAAGCTTTCTCAGGCGGCGCCTTGAGACTTGCAACCATGGACGGAGAAGAATTTGCCTACCCCACGAATGTTGATGTAGTCAAGAAATACTTCGCCTAAACTAAAAAAAAAAAGAGAGGGAAAAAAAAACGTCTCGGTGGATTGAAAACTCGAAAGGGCGGTCCAGGAAAAAGTTAGAGACAAAGTATAAAAAAATCATCCCGGTGGATTGGAAACATCACAGTACAATCCAGGCAAAAATTAGGGATAATGGCAAGTAACTATGTTCAATAGAGGCAAGTTCTTCAGTAGCAGTTGCAGCATCCATCGGAGGAAAACTCCAGTCACAGTCATCTTCGACAGAAGCTCAGGGTGTCCCGAATTCAAAGTTTGTAGAAGGATACTGGTCGTTATGTTTCAACGTAGCCCTTTTCCCTGTAAATTACCATTTTCTAGCTTTGTATATACTCTTTGGAATCACGCGTTTGGCTGATCTCCATCTTATCAATAAAATTTAAGCCCTTCTGATTTTGTTTGTAATTCTCATTTGTTTTAGCTTTATAGAACGACATTTTAACATGATCGACGATTCTTGAAATAAAACAAAATGAATTTACTTGTTAAAACTTTTTCTGCTTTTAAAATAAAGTCGGTAATTTCTTTTGACTGTTGAACATCAAAGGAACATCGGTCGCTTCTCCAGAAGTAATCGAACCTCAAAGTGCAGAATCAAAGTACTCCTTCTAAACCAGTACGTCTGAACGAAGGATCAGCTATATCAGATGTGGTTTTCCCATCTGATACCCCTCGGCCGAGTTCTCATCTCCTAAGCTCGACCAACATAGCTCCCCAACGGGGACTATTTCTCCTAAGCAAGGTGGAATTGCTATCTTGAACCAGCGATATTTCTACACGCCCCGCGATGGCCGAGTATCCAGTCGTGTTCACCCGTCAGTTTGTATGTCGCGTCAGTTTTGTTAGCATATACATACATACATTATGCATTATTGATTTGCATGCACATTTCATATTCCATCACTATCACTTTAGTCGGTCTTGTCCCTTAGTGATAGGAGTCCTCTCAATCAAGTCATCAGTCCTCGCCTCGTCAGGAAATACTGTGTCTGAACAATCTCACCTCCAGTTTATTTCTGGATTGAAATTGGCCCTCGACCACTTTGATAACTTAAACCTCTAAAAAACCAGAGAGACCTCAGTCAATATCACTCTTCGCCATTGAAGATGATATCCTTGTTTTCCCGGATTAAGGAAAATCCCGAGAGAAAGCCTCCTAATCGGAGATTCGGTGGTACAACAGTTATTCTCCGAAAAAAACCGCTGACGAAAAGGTCATCGGCACCTCAAAATTGGACCCCATCATATGGCATTTCTCCGGGAAGATCCCGAGAAAAGTATGATGTAAGATCCCAAGAAGAAGCAGCCTCTCAAGAGACTCGCTTTCCCCAGTAGAAATAAATGGCGTCTCCAACAGAGAAGTTTGTGCAACTCTACAACTCAGACGACTGGGTCCTCCCAGCGAGTCTGACATCAGAGTTTTTCGGTCAAATGGCATCTCCCCATGAAAATTCAGCGAGAAGTTTGAGGAAAACCGCTACGCATAGCGTCCCTTGTCAATTAAGTTTATTGACAAAAGAAACTAAGACCAGTTCCTTGGTAGGAAACCAGGATCGAGGGAAAGTTTATATCAGAAACTAAGACCAATTATTTGGTAGGAAACCAGGATCGAGGGGAAGTTTAAATCAGAAACTGAGACCTGTTCCTTAGTAGGAAACCAGGATCGAGGGGAAGTTTGTTTCTGCAACTAAGACCAGTTCCTTGGTAAGAAATCGGGATCGAGGGGAAGTTTACCTTTTCTAAGCATCATTGCTTAGCAAAAGAAGATGAATGCGCAAGCTGCCATTCATAGCCGTCAAAATTTTGGATATTCTGATATTTAATCCTCTTGCACCCCGAATGCCTGAATACCTTCGTCATTCACACCTTCGTGTCCAAGAATATTAAATAGGGGCATCTGTCATACCCCAAATTTTGACCACTAAGATTTCCCATCATTGTGAAAATCATCATCACAAGATGGGGGAGCCATCTTGCCTCATTAGTCTCCCCAAAGATGGGTGAGCATCCACTGCAATCAAATTTAGGGTTTAATGCCCTCTCAGAGCTTTTGACAAAGGATCAATCAAGGAATGACATGATCTTCAACTTGTCTAACTCCCCAAACATCCACAAGGGATCAAGAGGACTCCCACTTTAAGGATTAAGCACAAAGCTGCTCCCTTCTAGGTGGATTAAGCCTTAAGATCGCCAGTGTCACCAAATTAAGGTTTTGGTCGACCAGGGCCTCCAGATGGAAATTTTCCTCTGGGTATGAGACAAAGACCCAAAACATAACCTAATGTGATCCATGGAACCTCATAAACCCAATCATCAAGTCAATTTGACCTCAGGGGATGCATACATCAAAAATTAGGAATTAGGGTTTCTTGACCTAATTCACCCCTAAGTTGACTTTTGGGACAAATCATAAGCCAAGACCTCAAGAAATGATTTGAGGGTCTCCAACATACTACATTGATCCATTTGCAACAATGGATTTATCCAAGAAGTTTGAGCAACAAGTCTTAATTTCATCTGCACCACAATTAGGGTTTTAAGGGAAAAGTCAACTGTAACTTTGACTTTTGACCAGGACATGCTCCAAAGCCCTAGGACATGATTCAATATACCCTATAACACCCATGGAACATGTCCATTAAGTTTGATTTAGGTCAAGGACATGATTTCCTAAAGGATTGCACAATTTGGAATTCATCTGATAAAAAGTCAACTGTGCACAAAAGTCAACTTTGACTTTTTGAGATTTTTCACAAAAATGGTTTTTTAACCCTAAAATGAAGTTAATGTATGATTTGAATCATCATTCATCAAGAAAAATCAAGAAAAGTTGGATAACTTGTAAAAGGGGTAACCATAAAAACTTAGAAAATTTTCTACGTTATGAAAAAAGTGACACTAGTGTGCCAACTTTGGAGGACCATAACTCCTAAACCAGAAGGCCATTGTTCCCCATTTAAAGCTTGATTTTTAGATCTCATTACCCTCTACAAAAGCTTCATACTGACCTATGTCCAAATTCCTCATGGATTTTGAGTTATGGAGTGATCAAAATCAAGAAAAGTCACTTTGTTCCAACACTTAGTGAAAATTTCACTAAGTCAGATTTTGCCTTACTTTTTTCCAAATGTAGGGGGATTTTTCACTTGGATTCAAAAGAGATCAAAACCAAACATGTTCAAACAGTTGTTGTATCATGTAAGGGCTTTTCAAAATGACCAAGAACATTACCAAATTTTATTTGAGCCATGAGATATAACATTGGCAAGTTGCCTTGTTGAAATCTGTCAAGGCAAGACAAATTTGGCACTTTTGCTTGATTTGCCAAAATCAGCCAATTCCAAATACTCCTATCCACTTGGACACATCTGAGGATTGAATCTAAAGGGGACAATCACTGAGCCAAGCCTCCAAAGTCTTTGGAACAAGAAATAGCATGTTGAACCTAGAATGGCCCAAATTGGGACAAGACTCCAATTTTGGATTGGAGCATTCAATGGAAGCATCAAGGTGGCATGAACTGAGCCATTTGCAACTGAATTCAGTTAAGACTTATCCAAGACCAAGGGAACCAGCAACCTGTGCCCTAACCTCTAGTCAATGGCTAGAGGAGACTTGGATTTTCATTTGCCAACATTGGTCAAACCTACTCAGCAGTTTCCATTCACTATTCCTTGCAAAACAAACTTGCTCTACTATAAATAGAGCTCAATTGTGATCAGTTTAAGTACACCAAAGCCATCAAACAAATGCTTTCCTCAAAATCTATTCTTTCACTTCAATTTTGCCTTCTAAGGCAAGTCACTATCAGGTTTTGAGTTTGAGAGCAATTCCAACCAAACCAATCACTCACACACCTCTTATACATCACATATGAGCTGATCAAACACTTAAACAACAACTGGAACACTGATTTCTCAGAATCACCAATCCATTGCTCAAGGTTTTAACCAAAATGCAGTTGAGATGCCATGAAGTGATCAAGCCAATTTCAATCAAGTCCAAGCATTCAAACACACTCCATAGGGTGTAGGGAAGCTGTTCAGATCATCACCACTCATCTGTAACACATCTAACTCAGAAATCAATTTGGTCTTGCTGTCACGACCTAGAGGTAAGCCTAAACTTGGTCATCTCTCAATCTATGCGTATTTCCTCGCACAATACTTTTGCCAAATGTTCATAATCATGCATGGAATGTTTCCCCTCAAGTAATTGCTTTGTTTGAATCGTGTATCAAAAATCCCAGCCTTCATGCAGAATCTAGGGTTCTTAAGGATTTTTCATGATTTCTTGTTGTATGTTTAATTTAAATGAAATTAAATGCCATAGACATGATCGTGAGGTTGAAACAAGTTGATTGATATGTGGATTGCATGGTATAATCAAGTATTCAGTGAGATTGGAGAGAAAATGCAAATTTGGGCAAACCCAGAACACGTGCGTGTTCTTGGCGCCATTTTTTGAATATTTGAATATTTAAATTTTGTGATTTTATTTAATTGATTCAAAAATTAATTTATCTCTGAGTTTTAACGATTTTGAGTTGATTCTTTTTTTTATAATTCACAAAAATGTTAAAATATTTTATTTTAACAAAAAATCCCAAAAATATTATTTATTTCACATAATTGATATTTTTGCAAAGAATTTATATTTTAATTGTTTTTGACATTTTAAATATTTTTTCCACCTTGATTCTGCAACTTTTAATGCCTTCTAATTATTTTGTAGGTCAATACTTAATTTTTGAAGCATTAATCCAAAATCACAATTTGTTTTCCATATGTTAAACAATTTTGATCATTTTAATTGAATTTTTATTCAATTAAATACATTTTTGAAAACAAATTAGGGTTTTGGATTAATTCAACCCTCATAAATCATTTTCAAAACACTTTTGGGCCTCTATTAGAGTGTAAGACCCAACCCCCTTGTACAGAAAACTTTTTGGGCCTCATTCGTTGTATAAGTCCCTCTGTACATTTTCAAATAAACGACGCAATCGTCGCCAAATTAAAATTAACCACTTGGGTCTCTCCTTGAGCTATAAGACCCATTCAAACCTTTTGGGCCTCTATTAGAGTGTAAGACCCAACCCCCTTTTAACCAAAACAAACTTTGGTCCTCAGATATTGTATAAGCCCCTATGCGTTAAAAAAAACTCGGCGCGATCGCCAATTCAAAATCAAATCAACTGGGCCTACCCTCGAGTAGTAAGACCCATTTCTAAAACTCTTTGGGCCTCTTGAGAGAGTGTAAGACCCATCCCTTTGTACAGAAAACAATTTTTGGGCCCCAGTCACTTGTATAAGTCCCTCTGTACAAATTCAACAGTGCGCTCACTGATAAAACCCTGGGCCCCTCCTTGAGTTGTAAGCCCCAAATCTTTCTTTTTCAAAGCAATTTCTCCTTTGATTTTGAATTATACTATTGTTTTCAATCTTTCTTTGTTGAACAACTAACCAAACAGCATCGAAGCTCTACAACCGAGTAAGTGGTTATTGCTTTCATTTACCGCTTTCATATACATATAACTATATTGTGGGGCTGTTTCGCTGTAAGTCTTCTTTCATAAACTCATATCAACTGTGTAATAATAGTATAGATATTTAGAGTTTCCCCAGCAACTACGTCTAGCATTAAACCCGTTGATCACTCTTAAATAGTCAATACTAGATCCTCATAGGATTACCAGACACACTCTTCCCTCCTCTTGGGGTTAAACAATATGGAGACATGAAAGGCAGCATTCTCGGTGAACCATTTCATAGACTGTCACCTTTAGAAGTTGTCAAAGAAACTCTATTCCCCAGAGATGATCTTTTCTCCGTGAATGGCATCTCTTGAGTTTCTTCCAAATTCTCGAACTTTCCTGACTTGATCTATTCCTTGTGAATAGCTTGCCTTGAATTTCTCGGGGTTTGGGGACCCACGGGCTTCTTAAAAGCACTTGTCAAGAAACTCTATTCCCCAGAGATGATCTTTTCTCCGTGAATGGCATCTCTTGAGTTTCTTCCGAATTCTCAAACTTTCCTGGCTTGATCTATTCCTCGTGAATATCCTGTCTTGAATTTCTCGGGGTTTGGGGACCCATCGGCTTCTTAAAAGTATCGGCCTCCTCTTGGGCATTGTTCAAGGACCCACAGGCTTCCTAAAAGCATTCCCGCCTCCTCTTGGCCTTTGTACAAGGACCCGTCGGCTTCTTAGAAGTATTCACAGCCTCCTCTTAGGCTTCGTATAATGATTCTTCCTCTTAGGCTTCGTATAATAATTCTTCCTCCGGGAATGATAGCCTCCTCTTGGGCTTCATACAAGGACTGATCGGCTTCTTAAAAGCTTCCAGCCTCCTCTTGGGCTTCGTACAAATTGTCTCGACGACCTCCTAGAGGTATAGGAAAAGAAGTCAGTCATCTTAATAGAGCAGTCTTTCCGAGAGTCTACTACTGTTTCTCAAAGCATAGTACAAAAGACAAAACTCTAGACTCGGACAGTCTAAGACCCTTGAGTCCCAAAGACTTTCTCAAGCACCCTTCAAGAATAGGAAGGAACCCCGTAGACTCTGACAGTCTCAATACCCTTGGATTTCCCATTTCCTTAAAGAACAGGAAATATCCCTGATCCTCGAATCAAAATCCCTGAGTACAGCATTACTCATATAAGAACTGATTTTCTCTTTTAACCAACATACTGGACCTGTCACTCAACTGAAACAGCCAATCTTTAGCCTCTATCTCGGGCTTCGTACGAGATACAAAAAGACTCTCTTGTTGAGTCAAACAATTTTAGCCTCTCTCTCGGGCTTCGTACGAGATACAAAAAAAAACTCTCTTGTTGAGTCAAACAGCCTCCATCTCGGGCTTTATACGAGATACCAAAAAGACTCCATCGTCGAGTCAAAACCTTTTAGCCTCTCTCTCGGGCTTTGTACGAGACATATAATAGCCTCCTCTTAGGATTTGTATAAGAAAACCACTGGTTGATTCAATCAACCTTTTAGCATCAAAGCTGTGTCTCGTTCATAGTACACAAACATCAACAACCCTTTCCATCTAATCACTGTAAGCGGCATGCCTCTGGATTATTTACATCCATGCCATTGTCCCTCTTTTAGCATGAGAAATTCCTAAGGAAAGATGGCATTGCTCTACACTGAGTTAAAGTCTTCTCCTTCAGGTTAAAACCCCCTATAATGGAAATTATGGCATTGTTAGGATCCACGTATCCCGGTTAAAGTAATCCTCCTTTATAAGAAGTCACCCAACAGTTGTGACAAACAGACCCCCTTTAGAGATGACAAGTTCTCTCTAAAAGACAACACCTTTTTAGCTTCACATCTTGGGCTTCAAACAAGATACAAATAAACTCTTCAGCTTCATATCTTGGGCTTTGAGCAAGATACAAACCACCTTTAGCTTCACGTCTTGGGCTTTGAACAAGACACCAAAAACACTCATTTCCTCCCATAGAATAGGAGGAACTATGAACGCTCTGATTTCCCTGTTTCGGTAAACGGGAATACGTAGGCATAAGATTGAAAGAAAAATCCTAGCGAGCGCAATCAACAAAAAAACCAAAATCCCATATATCATAATCTGAAGCAGTATCCTAACAAAATCCCAGAGAGAAATTAGTATTGGCGAAAATACAAATAACCAATACAAAGGCCCCCTACATTGATAGCATTCGTAACCTAACAAACCGCTGTTTAAACTCAGTATGCAAGCAGAGTTAATTGGAGACATCTATTTCCCTTCCTTCATCAGCTCACAATAGGAATAAAAATGAATCGACCTGTAGTACCCCAAAAAGGAGCGACAGTGCTTAACAACCACGTCCAGTTTCGCTCGCTACAACATGCCCTTATGCAAGATGCAATGCAATGCTTGATGTTTTATTTTTCTATGCTTGAATGCAATGCAATGAAATGAAATATCATGCTAAATGATATGAAGAAATGAGAGGGAAAATTTTGGGGTATTACAGTTGCCTCTATTCAATCACTGTAGACCTGAATGGATGATAGCGATTGCTGTCAGACTTTCAAGGTATGGAGAGATTGAATACCGAAAATAACCAGAAAATTTGCACTCTGTGGAGAAAAACAAAAGGGATATAAACCCGAACAATTGAACTCTGCTTGAATAAAACACTGATGATGAAGAATACCACTGGAAAGATGTCTTTTATACAACGCCAGATGACTACTGGCCTGCCACACTACGGGTGGACCTTAACAACGTCTTTTGTACAATGTCAGATGACTACTGGCTTGCCACACTGTGGATGGACTTTATTAACGTCTTTTGTACAGCGCCAGATGACTACTGGCTTGCCACACTGCGGGTGGACTTTAACAACGTCTTTTGTACAACGCCAGACGACTACTGGCTTGCCACACTGCGGGTGGACTGTCTTTTTGGATGGAGTCAGAAGACTACTGACTTGCCACACTACGGGTGGACTTTTGCCAATCTACGGTTGGACTTGCCGATGATTTTCCACCCTTGGATGGTATTTTGCCAATCTACGGTTGGACTTAGCTGCGACCTTTTAAAGGGAGTCAGACGACTACTGACTTGCCACACTACGGGTGGACTTGTGCCAAGCTACGGTTGGACTTTGGCTTGCTTTACCACCCTTGGATGGACTTTTGCCAATCTACGGTTGGACTTTAAGAATTTGCCACCCTTGGATGGACCTTTTGCCAATCTACGGTTGGACTTTAAGAATTTGCCACCCTTGGATGGACCTTTTGCCAATCTACAGTTGGACTTTAAGAATTTGCCACCCTTGGATAGACCTTTTACCAATCTACGGTTGGACTTTAAGAATTCCAATACTGGATTACTCTCTGCATCCGTGTCAGACATCTCTGCTGACTCTGCTGAGGAACAAAGATCAATGATTTGACTTTAGAGACTCCTGAAAGGATGATATCTCTGCTGGAGAATGAATGAACAATCTATATGCTTCGAATTATCATGCTTGCCAAAAATAAATTGGACTTTGAAATACAGAGGAGTGATAAATCTGCCAGGAATTATTTCATCTGTCTGGGGATGAATTATGATCATAGGGACTCCGCTGGGGATGAGAATTTTTTAATGACGTTCTGCTGAGGAAACAAGTCATTACAACTCTACTTGGGGATCTACCAAACTCGAGATCCTTTGCGGGGATCATCAGCCTTCTAACTCGGCCGGGGAAAGAATGTACTAACACTTTGCTAAGGAAGAGATTCTGTTGATCTTATAAACCTCTTGCGGGGAGAAAAACAACTCAGCTGGGGAGTATTGTTGACAAGATTCAATGCTGAACTCTGTGGGGAATGCAATTATCAGAGATACGCTCTTGCTGGGAATCAGGGCTACTCGGCCGGGGATATGCAAATCCTGGTTAGAACATTTCACTGCAAGTTGTTGGGAAAGAGTCATTGGAGGTCTGCTGAGGAAACCCAAAGCAATTACGCGGTAGTCTGCTGAGGAATAAATGCTGTTGAGCTTAGGATAAGTGCCACAATGCCCCACGTTAGGCGAACTTTTCGTTCGACGACTCTGCTGGGGATGATGAGTTTACAACAAACTCTGCTGGAGAGAGCCGTTTCAACGCGTCTCATGCTGGGGAACATCTCTTGAGAGGATTTTACAGAAGACCAAGCGTCTTCCAACTCTACTGAGGATAATAAATCGAGAACATCTCCTACAGGGGAAATTCAAAATGCCCTCTGCTCGAGAGGGTCAACAACTTGCTCTTTGCTCCATGATACAAGACTGATCTGAAGAAAACGTCATAATAGGATCTTACAGAAGGTTAAGCATCTTCAAACTCCTGGCAATTTCACTGGCGATTGACCATTAACTTCGGCGTCTGCGAACCAACTCTACAGGGGAATTTGCAACCGTTATCGACCCAGAAAAGCTTGTAGCTGTTGGAAGTACTTGTAGCACCCCAAAATTTGCCCTACCTTTTTCTAACTTTTTCTGGCTTATGTTTCTTTTTCAGTTGCATTCATTAGGTCATAACTCATAATCATATCATTGCATTGGTTTTCCGGGACATGGGATCGAAGAGTTTTCATGCTATTGGGTCACAATCTGGCGAGCTTACTGATTGATGTCTTGGAATTCATTGAGGAAAAAAGTTTGGTGTGATTGGAAATTTGGTTGGAATTAGACGTGTCAAGATTAGTCATGTGGGTTAATTGTAATTCAATATACAATTCCGTTCTTCCTAACCAATAACCATTTTCATATTAATATCCATCACCCATTTTATCCACTTTTGATAATCATTTTGATATCCATTTGAACTCGTATTCAAAATCCACATTCATTATCCAATGTCCAGTCGTTAAAAATATATCCACTGTTATCCATTCTTTTTCATGTCCATATTAAATCCATTAGACCATTTTTACCATTTTGTCCAAATCTATTTTCAATTCAACTCCAAACTAAATCTCCATTCCATTTAAAATCCAATTAACCATTTTATCCATTATTCTTTTAATCAATATCCACTTCAAACCATTTTTCTAAATTCACATTCTTTTCATAATTATTCAAATAATACCCATTTCAATATCCATAATCCACTTTAGAACCGTTTTGGATCCATAAACTAAAACCACATTTTCAAACCAATTATCAAGTTTTGAATCCAATCCTCATTTTCAATTCAATTATGTGAAAAGGTCAACACAGGGAAAGTATGAGGTAAATTTTGCCTTGCATCAACAACAATAATATTACAAGGCGCAATAAACAGCAACAGAGCCAATTTATCAGAAAAGGAAAAAAGCAGCAGCATAAAAGTTATATAGCAAAAAGATTCATTGCAGTAAAAAGTAGAAAGGATAGCGCGGGAAGAGTAAATCACACACCAGAAATTCAGTTACAAACCTTCAATAGTTCACATCCTCCTAACTGAACTATCCCTAACCAATTCTAACCATTTTTCTAACGGAAAATTCGATCCCAATTTAACAGATACCAGAAATTTCAGGGAAGGCTCTCTCTGGCTCGATCATTCTCTCCTTCTCCACAGTTTGCAACTTTCCTCTACCAACTTTCTACACTTCCATTGTTCTTTAACCTTCAACCTCTTGAGCCTTCTCCAGTCTTCATCTTGAATTCACCAAAGCCACAACAAACTTTGATTCATGCTTCAACCATCACCAATTCAAGAACTCAGTTCACAACATCACCTTCAATCTCCTTCTCAATTCTGCAACAATTCTTCATCATCATCCATACGCTTCATTTCATCACCATTCAACCAAACTTCAATCTTCATCTATCCGTAGAACCTGATGAAATCAAGAACAACATCAACGATTCATCCATAATTACTCAACATCACACAACACGTACAGAAAAGTAGAAGAAGTAGATTCGGAAAACACAAGGAAAGGAGCAAGGACTCGAAGATTTTGAACCTGAAGAAGCTTTGGTATTCTCGTTCGCATCGGCATCTTCAACTCGATAAACCTACAACTCAAAGGAATTTCACAGAATCGATTTCACACGCAGCATCAACGATTTGAACGCATTAGCTTCGAAGGAGCGGAGAAATAGCAGAAGCTCAACAACAAATCAAAGATTCGTCGAGCTTACCTAAATAAAGCGCTGATTCACGGTAAGTATTCGTTCCACATGCTCTTGTTTCTTGTGCGTATTTGTAATCTGGATCGCATTTGAGTTCGTAACTGATTGTTATCTTGAGACGAAATCGAAGCAGACTGTGTTGAATTTTAGGTCATGAGGGCTGAGATTGTTGGCATTTTAGTTTGTCGATGATGTGAGCGTACCGCCACCGCCGGCTGAAGCCATGGCGCGGCGGAGCTTTCGCGGTGGTAAGGTTGTGTTGACGGAACGAATTTCACGAGGATGGAGATTGAAAATGAAAAGAGGAGAACATAGTGGAGGTCGGAGAAAGGTGATTTCGTGAGAAGAGATTGAAGGAACATTGGAATTGAGAGGTCGGAGAAGGGCGATTAGGACGAGGGTAAAGAACAGGGAAAACGGCGCTGTGTATGGAATGAAGTTGAAGTTTTTTAGGTTTTTCATTCAACAATGGAGCCGGTTGGGCCTTCTGCGCACATTTGCATTCCCAAACACCATGAAATCATTATTCACACCGCCGGACTTACTGCCTGCACCCCCTCTGTTCTTACTTATTTGTATTAATTCCTTTTAGTATTAGGTTAATTAGATTTTAAATATTGCTTTAATTCTGGATTAGTGATTTAGGATAAATGGATTAGAAGTTTTAATTAGAATTTGCTTTTAGTATTAGAAATAGATTCAATGTTAGAATTTTGAATTAAAATTGTTCTTGTTGAATTAGATTTCTTTTTGGTACTAATTTTCAATTAGAAATTAATCGTGTGTTTAATTGGCTTTTCATGTGGTTTAGTAGTTAACTAACTTTAGAGTAATTCCGATTAAATATTGTTTAGATACTAAGTTCAATTTGATTTAGGTATCGACTTTAGAATTGTTTTTGAATTACTTTCAATTAGATATTAATTCTCATTTAGTAGTCTAATATTGACTTTAGTTGGTTTTTTAGATTAGAAATTAACCTTGTGCTTAATTGGGTTTTTTACATAGTTTTATAATTGATTTTGTAGACTAATGTTAGCATAGATTATTGACTAATTGGTGTTTACATTTAGTATTGATTTCATTTACTTCTTATTTGACAATTTTCATTTGAACTTTGACTAATCTTTGAGTTTGTTTTGTAGGGTTTCTCATTTAATTTGATAAGTGGTTTAAATGTAGAAGTTGTTGTATCATATACTGCTGTAGTGGACAAAGTGTGCTGTAAAATGTTGCTAGTCTGTCTGGTTGCATACACACCTATTCTGTTATGGAAATAGTAGCTGTTATAGACAGTTTTTACTTGTAGCTAGTTTTTACAGCTATGCAGGCGCTGGAGTGCTGTTCTTGCTGCTGTTTATGGCTTATGGCCTTGTCTTATTATTATTTTTTTGAAGAGCATTTGGTTCCATGCGTTTCACGGATCCATTCCACTTTCTAACACCCTTGTTCATTTATACTAGGTTACTAAGAGGTTTTCGGTTTGCTAATACTTTGCTTACGTTGCTACGGATTGATATCCGTTCGGTATTACTTCTCTCCTCTTTTACTAATTCCGCATTTTTCCTTTTTATGCCATGAGAAGTAGGACTGGGAGTCTGTGCCACTTGGCCGACACTGCTGGAAGTCCTCAAAGGAGGCTCTGTTTGTGATTGTTTAATATTGTGCCTAAGACCTCCAAAGAGGCATCCCATTCTCGTATTCCCTTGTAAGACCTCAAAGAAGGCATCAGGCGGAATGAGAGTCCGCAATCAACTCTCGCCATGTCTAGTTCCAGGTCGTTCTTAGCTCTCATTACATGATTGATGCTTTGAACATAACTCACTCTTCTTATCGAGTCCGTCAAGTGGAAGATAGGGTTCGCAACCAACCCCCACACCTTCTCTATAGCTCGCATTGACTGATGCTGATGCTTATGTGATCTTATTCACGTCCTCCTCACTCTGCTCTCCATGATTCTCAATACCATTGGATGAGTACCCCTACTTCCCACAGCTAGCTTGTTTGCCTCGGTTGATATGACCCCTTGGCTAAAGCTTCCTTTTTTTTCTTCTTATTTTGATTGTGTGACATTACTGTTTATTGACACTGTTTACTCTTTCATTGCTTTTAGTTCATTTTGCGATTGATTTATCCTGTGTTTACTTGTCTGATGACATGATCCCGTAGGATTCCTCGCTCCACTTAATTTTTTATTAATTCGGGGGTAGGAGAGACATTAGGATAGCAATCTATGCATGATAACAGTAGGTAGAACCTTCCCCTCTTACCACACTAAATTGTTAGGAACATCCATGTATGATAACTTTAGGGTTTGAGTCTTAGTCTCCCTTAACTTTTTACCTTTTGCTCCTCTTTTGATTCTCCATATTTCTCATCTCAAAACTAAAGTAAAAAAACACTTAATGATGACATAACATGTATTGCACTTAAACCTAAAGTATGGGAAATGGAAGGAGGAGGGATTCTCTCCACCTTCCTAGAGTATTTAGCATACGGCCTGTTAGGACGACCATGCGATGCATTCGATCTTATACGATAGACTTGAATGCAATATGCGTTATTAACACAAAGATAATCAAAACTCTTTTTTCTTAAAAGACAAAAACAAACAAATAATGACGTCTTTCCTTCGGGAAGTCTCTTCTCATCTCACTCACTCTCGGCGTACGAACGTGCTTCTCCTCGTTCTCCCGCAAGACGGTAACACCTAAGTCTCCTTACAGCGAGCTGCAACACCTGAGCTAGAACGAGAGACGTTCCCTAAAAAACACAAGCTATGTCATCCCTAGTGAGGGGAACTACGTCGCTCTGATTCTCATGCTCCCGATGAGATACGTAGGCAGTGGGGTAGGGCCCATTCGAGCACTTCTTTTATTTTCCCTACATTTGTTTCTCTTTCTCTATCCCCTTTCCTTTTCTAGTTCTCCAGCTGGCAGTTCCTTTTTTAGTATCCTTTTCTTACACCCTTTGATTGGAGCAACAAGCGTGGATCCCATTGGGTACGATGGACGCGGGGGGTGCTAATACCTTCTTCTCGCGTAACCGACTCCCGAACCCAGTTCTCTTGGTCGCAAGACCATGCTTTCTCCTTTCCCTCAGGTTTACGCGGTGTTTCCTTTCCCTCTCATGGGATAAATACACATTGTTGGTGACTTTGTTTCGGTGCCACTTTCGCGTTTGTACTAGGATGAAAATCCCGGGAGCGACAGCTGACGACTCTGCTGGGGACAGATAGACCTCTTACTGGTCCATCCCCTATGTGATTCAATCCTAGCGCTTGCCTGTTTATTTTCATTGGGTGTTTACCGTGGTGCTTTGTTTTGTTGTACATTACTGTATTACTGTTTTATTGTATTTATTGCATTTACTGCATTACATATCATTATTATACTGGACTGTGCTGTTGTTTTCTGTTTGGCGGGCAGGATGTTCTGAGAGATAAGCCCACTACCCACGCTTGAGCATACCCATAGGTATTAGAGTGGATAGTCATGACGCTTGCATGGTGGTGACCACGTATTGTTGTTCATGAGACCCACAACCAGACGAGGTTCTATCAGGAGCTTTCTGCTACTGCATGTTATGCAGGCCAGTAGTTATTCTCTTGAGGAACTATCGACTCTGGTGACCATTCCCGAGGACTCAGTTGCGGCACTCCTCCCGAGATATGACAGTGGCAGACCACGTTCTGTGGCAAACCCATTGCACATTCTCGATTCGAGGACCCAATGATGGGAACTTTCTATAGGATATCCTTTTTGAAAGAGAATCAGTGGAGGCACTCCTCGATTGGCGATAGTACTGTACCCCGAGGGATGAATGTACTATTGCTTCTCGACCTCAGTGCCAGAAGCTGAGGACCTTTCATTTTGGAGAATCAGTTGAGGCCTCCTCGATTGATGATGATGCCAAACCAGAAATGGTGAACGTATCATCATTTCTCGACCTGAGAGCCGGGATATTGAGGATCCTCACCTTTCTAGTACCCACATGTGAGAGGTGCGGGTTGTTTACAGGTTTGCTGGTAACCTTGACATTTAACATACCCGGTATTCTGGATTTCCTATCAGTGTAGACTTATCAGCCTGGTATTCTGGTATTCTGATCATCCGATATTCTGTTATTCCGGTATTTTCTTCAGAACAGACTCATGAACTTATTCAGTCATCAGCACAGCACAATGATTATTCAGACTATATGGAAGCTTTGATCCCATGTCTTATTGCATTCATAGCATTGCATTGCATTTTCATAATCATTTGCATAGCAGGTGTTCGAGGCTTGGTTATTCTTATCCTGATCTGGTTTTCTTCAGAATTGTAGACTTAACTGCTCAAGCCATTCGGAAGTTGACCATGGATCTGGTTCAAGTAGAGTTGAGGCAAATGCGAAGCCAAATGGGTCAGTTTATGTGGGACATGGAAGCTCTGATTCAAGACCAGAAAATGCTGAAGGAAGAGGTCAATCAAATGAAGATTTAGATGAGTCTGGTCATGGAAGTTGTGAGAAATGTGCTAAAAAAGAATGATGATCTCATGCCTGGGGCAATAACATAAATTGTCGTTCCACCAGTGCCTGTGGAACCTATCCCAAAGAGTGATTTAACTCCCAGATTTTCTACACAACCTAGATTTCCGGAATTTCCTCATCAGCAGTTACCTCTCGTTTCCCAAGACAACCCCAAGGATAAGAAGTACCCACAAAAGTCGAAGAAGACTGATAGAATCTATGATCCGATTCCTATGTCTTATGCTCAGCTGTTGAGGTATCTACTTCAGCTCCAATTGGTTGAACTTCGGACGATAAATCCTCCTCGTGGAAAGCTCCCATTCGATTATGATGCAAATGCCCATTGCGATTTTCACTCTGGTGCGCCGGGTCATAATGTGGAAAAATGTAAAGCCTTTCATCATGTGGTCTAGGATCTGATTGACTTGAAAGCAATTGAATTCACGTCGGGCGGCATAAGCGTACAAGGTTGTCTTACTCCTGTTGCTGCGAAAGAAGTGAATATCCCAGTTTCCCCTCCTGAAGTTGCACCAAGTCAGGGGCATTTCTTGCAACCTATGGTTTCAAAATCTTCTAGTCCTCAATTTTTGCCTACTCTTAAGCCAAGTTTAAGGAAGAAAGCGCCCGAACGAGAGGAAGGTACAAGTAGGCATCGCCAACAGAGCTATCATCTGAAGAGTCAACAAAAGTCTAGAAGGCAGGAGAGAAAGTTTGATCCCATTACTATTCCTCACAGTTACTTGCTTGATCATTTACTTCAAGACTCTTTGATTCAGCTAGAGAAAGCTGCTCCTATTCCATTTCCCCTTCCTCCAAGTTATGATAAGAGTGTTAGATGCGAGGACCACTCAGGGACACAGGGGCATATCCTTGAAGAGTGTAAGGTGTTCAGACATAAGGTGCAAGATCTCATTGATGTTGGGCTTATCATTTTCACTGAAGATGGTCTGTACATTAACTAAAGCTTCCTAAGTGAGCACTTGAGACCACAAAGACATCTCCTAAAGCAATCAGTCCAGTTGGAGCCAAGTCTCCTCAGCAATGGCGAATATCAATTTTTTTTACTGCATTTTCATCTGTAATTTGCGTTACTGGTTAATGTTAGCAAGTAACAAACTTGTTTGTTCTTGAATGATGATTTTTATGCAATAAATATGTTTTTCTCAAAAAGTTCATTCATATTCACTCATTTAATGTTTGTATGCACTGTAATATTAACTGTCTTGTTTAAACTCTTGGAGGGAGGATGATGAAGCAAAAACGCAAAATCTTTGGTTGTATGCTTTTGGATAAAACCCTGTTGAGGATGTAAAGGCATTGTTTCAAATTCCTAAACACCGGAGATATAAGGGAGTGAAACCTTTGTCAAACCCTGTTGAGGCTAGAAGTAAGAGTTTCTTTCTGAAAATGAAAAACCCTCAATCTTAACCTGGGGCAGGGTAGGTGTCAGTTAATTTGGCTGAGCGTTCAAATTTCAAAAGGAATGTGCATCTAAGGATCAATTACACCTACGGTTATCCCTCACTAACCGAAGGGTGAGATGGTCACAACCCTTTACAAGTCAAGACAAACCTGTGTCACACGATTAGTTAAAAAAACGAGAAAAAAGGAAAAAGAAAAAAGCCAGCTAAGTCGAAACTTGAAAACAAGTGACTTAGGCAAAAGTTAGGGCATCCCGCTGGACTTCAAAATCGGAAAATTAAAAAAGAATAAGTCCAGGCAAAATCAGGGGAAAACAAAAGAACGAAAAGCAAAAAAATGAGAGGAACAAAAAGAAAAATCCTCGAAGAAAGAACAAGTCGTGTGACCACAGACACCAAAGGCAAAAAGGGGTGAATGTCACTCTGAAAACCGTGTGGGTTCCTTAACCATCCTCTTACCGGTCATAACCTTTTGAAAGGTGAGCGCTTGTGTCGAGTTAGCAGAACGTAGGACTGGAGAACATCAAGGAGAATGGGTGGGTACAAACAAAATTTTGAGCCATAAATCCTTTTTTCTTAAACAGCGAACCAGGCCACGTGACAACCCTCAAAAGTCCTAATTGAAACAGGGTTTATTCTGAAGGCGTATTTCAATAAGATAGCGTTCCTGACTCCCATGAGTTGTGCTAAAAGACCTTGGTTGGTATTGCATGTGCATGCTATTTTCCATTTAAAATTTTTTGTGTCGCACCTTAACCAGTGACTCGTTCACAGGTGTTGGCGATATCTTTTCGATAAAAAACTTCGAGATTAATATATGTTTTGCGTTATAATTCTCATTCTTGGAATAAATATTATGCTTGCTTGCATGTATTTGACACCCGTAAGGCTTACAAAGTGAACATCAGTCAAAAATTTTGATCCCGCCAAAGTGAGATGCTTGAAAACTCCAGGGATGAGTGTGACGGGGGATATTTTATCAAGTGATTTTGTTGGGTGTGTGCTTTCACGGCAATTCGTGCTAAAAAGTTGTCTATCTGGGGCAGTTACATTGTGAAATATCTCTGCCGTTCGGTTAATCTGGGGCAATTATGTTGAGAATCTAGGGCAATTATGTTGAGAATCTGGGGCAATCAAGTTAAGATTCAACAATTCTCTCAAAGATCAGTTAAAGGTACTCCTTCACACATCAGTCAGTCAGGGGCAATAAATCACTTCAAAGCTGGGGCAAGCCACCCCAAAGACCAAGAGGTTACTCTCTCCGGAGGACGGTTAATCAAAAGCCATGGGGCAATATAGGTTGGACCTTCAGGAGACATCCTGAAGACATGTTCATTTACAGGTTATGTTGCATCGGGGCATTTCTTTTGGGTCATATCATATTTGCAAGGCCCACGTTGATAGCTGACATGTGACGTCCCCAGTAGAGTTTCTCTCCTCGACAGAGATAGCTGAAGTTTTGTCACACTCAGCAGAGCATTATGAAGACTGTGCTTGTTCTCCCCAACAAGAGTTTATGAGTTCGCTCTCCCCTAGCCAGTTTGGCGAAGTTATTGCTTGTTAGCAAGAGTTCATATCCCCGTACAGGATAAGAGGGTTGGGTTTGTGCTTCCCCAGTTCGCGGTAAAGTTGTTCCCATCTCCCCAACAGAGTAAGGGTAGAAGGTAGATTCCCAACAGAGGACCAAGTCTGATCTTGTCCCCTAGCAGAGCTGATATCATCAATCATTGTCCCCAAGCATATTTTTGAGTGGTGGTTAGCTTTCCCCAGCAAGTCAAAGGTCGATCGTCATTGGCACTTTTCTCCAACAGATTCCTGGGATGTTTCTTCAGCAGATGGTTTTTATTCATACTTTCCAGAAGAATGGAGGTTTAGTCGGGATCTCGAGCAGTTATGACCTTGAGGGCAGTTCAGTTTGTTATCCCCAGCAGAGTTAGCCTCGTCTCTTCAGCATTTATTTTGTTGGAGTGGTCCTGTTGCATATCATAAACATCATGGCATAATCATCATCGCATATCATTTGCATAGCATTGCATGAAGCCTTGTAAAACCGAACAGAAAATCTATAGCCCAACCTTGCTCGGCATCCTTCCATAGCCCATTTTGCTGGCATCTTTCAAAAAAAACCTGAAGCCTTATCCCTATTGGCTTCTCCTTAAAACCAAAAGTCCAATCCCTATTGGCACTTCATACAAAATCCAATCCCCATTGGTACCCAGAAAGATTTCGCCTTTGAAAAAACAACCACCATCAGGTTTCACCTGTCCTGGCCAGCAAAGTTCAATTGTACTTGGCACATCCTTCTTTCCCGGTAGCCCGAGCATACGTCGGTTTTCAGCGTATAGTGATCATTGCATTCTCAAATCGCATAGCATTTCCATTTGATGTGGAGCATTACGCTATAGAAAGAAAATTAAAACATATGCATGCGAAGCATAAGCCAGATTGGGTACCTTGCGCGAGAGCCCAAATCAATTTTCAGTCAAGATGGTGACATATCCCCAGCAGACATTACAATCAGCCCCTCTGCCTACCTTTCTTTTGGGTCGTAGATCATACGTCGATCTTACCCTCGACCAGTCTTTGTCCATCAACCCCTTGATGACGATATATCGGTCAGGTTTCCTTTCCATCAAACCCTTTTGATGATGTGTTCCGTCGTAAGATTTTCTTCCCGTCAACCCTTTGACGAGGTGTTTCTTGGGGTTCATCTTCTTTTTGTCATCCCTATGACAATGTGTCCCTTCGGTCGGGTGTTCGGGATGTCTTTCCGTCAATTCTTTGACGATGTGGTCCGTTGGTTATCTTTTCTTCCCGTCAACCCTTTAACAAGGTGTTTCTTGGGGTTCATTTTCTTTCTGTCATCCCTATGACAATGTGTCCCTTCGGTCGGGTGTTCGGGTCATCTTTTCGTCAATTCTTTGACGATGTGGTCCGTTAGGTATCTTTTCTCTTCCCGACAACCCTTTGACGAGGTGTTTCTTGGGGTTCATCTTCTTTCTGTCATCCCTATGACGATGTGTCCCTTCGATCGGGTGTTCGGGCTGTCTTTCCGTCAATTCTTTGACGATGTGGTCTGTTGATTATCTTTTCTTCCTGACAACCCTTTGACGAGGTGTTTCTTGGGGTTCATCTTCTTTTTGTCATCCCTATGACAACGTGTTCTCTCCGTTCAGGTTTCCTTTCTACCATCCCTATGACAATGTGTTGACTGTGGTCAGGTTTTCTTTCTGTCATCCCCATGACAATGTGTTTCCCTTGGTCGAGTCTTCTTCCTGTCATCCCTATGACAATGTGTTCCTTCAGTTGAGTCTTCCTGCAGTCAAATTACTTTCACGATGTGTCCTTGCAATCGGGTGCCATTTTTCTTCCCGTCAAATCCCATTGATGACGTGGTTCGCTAGGTATGTTGTCTCTCCGTCAGATTCCTTTGCGAAGTGTGACTGGGCTCTAGTTTTATTGTTTCTCCTCGCAGAGTGAAAATTTTGCGGTTCTTTTTGTATTCAATCACCTTGTACCTTGAATGTCTGAAAGTTGTTGCTATCATCCTTTCAGGTCCAAGTTGATTGAATAGGGGCAGCTGTAGCACCCCAAAAATTTGCACTACCTTTTTCTAACTTTTTCTGGCTTATGTTTCTTTTTCAGTTGCATTCATTAGGTCATAACTCATAATCATATCATTGCATTGGTTTTCTGGGACATGGGATCGAAGAGTTTTCATGCTATTGGGTCACAATCTGGTGAGCTTACTGATTGATGTCTTGGAATTCATTGAGGAAAGAAGTTTGGTGTGATTGGAAATTTGGTTGGAATTAGATGTGTCAAGATTAGTCATGTGGGTTAAATGGAATTCAATATACAATTCCGTTCTTTCTAACCAATAACCATTTTCATATTAATATCCATCGCCCATTTTATCCACTTTTGATAATCATTTCGATATCCATTTGAACCCGTATTCAAAATCCACATTCATTATCCAATTTCCAGTCATTAAAACCATATCCAATTTTATCCATTCTTTTTCATGTCCATATTAGATACATTAGACCATTTTTACCATTTTGTCCAAATCTATTTTCAATTCAACTCCAAACTAAATCTCCATTCCATTTTAAATCCAATTAACCATTTTATCCATTATTCTTTTAATCAATATCCACTTCAAACCATTTTTCTAAATTCACATTCTTTTCATAATTATTCAAATAATACCCATTTCAATATCCATAATTCACTTTAGAACCGTTTTGGATCCATAAACTAAAACCACATTTTCAAACCAATTATCAATTTTAGAATCCAATCCTCATTTTCAATTCAATTATGTGAAAAGGTCAACACAGGGAAAGTATGAGGTAAATTTTGCCTTGCATCAACAACAATAATATTACAAGGCGCAATACACAGCAGCAGAGCCAATTTATCAAAAAAGGAAAAAAGCAGCAGTAGAAAAGTTATATAGCAAAAAGATTCATTGCAGTAAAAGGTGGAAAGCATAGCGCGGGAAGAGTAAATCACACACCAGAAATTCAGTTACAAACCTTCAACAGTTCACATCCTCCTAACTGAACTATCCCTAACCGATTCTAACCATTTTTCTAACGGAAAATCCGATCCCAATTTGACAGATAACAGAAATTATAGGGAAGGCTCTCTCTGGCTCGATCATTCTCTCCTTCTCCACAGTTTGCAACTTTCCTCTACCAAGTTTCTACTCTTCCATTGTTCTTTAACCTTCAACCTCTTGAGCCTTCTCCAGTCTTCATCTTGAATTCACCAAAGCCACAACAAACTTTGATTCTTGCTTCAACCATCACCAATTCAAGAACTCAGTTCACAACATCACCTTCAATCTCCTTCTCAATTCTGCAACAATTCTTCATCATCATCCATACGCTCCAATTCATCACCATTCAACCAAACATCAATCTTCATCGATCCGTAGAACCTGATGAAATCAAGAACAACATCAACGATTCATCCATAATTACTCAACATCACACAACACGTACAGAAAAGTAGAAGAAGTAGATTCGGAAAACACAAGGAAAGGAGCAAGGACTCAAATATTTTGAACCTAAAGAAGCTCTGGTATTCTCGTTCGCATTGGCATCTTCAACTCGATAAACCTGCAACTCAAAGGAATTTCACATAATCAATTTCACACGCAGCATCAACGATTTGAACGCATTAGCTTCGAAGGAGCGGAGAAATAGCAGAAGCTCAACAACAAATCAAAGATTCGTCGAGCTTACCTGATTAAAGCGCTGATTCACGGTAAGTATTCGTTCCACATGCTCTCGTTTCTTGTGCGTATTTGTTATCTGGATCACATTTGAGTTCGTAGCTGATTGTTATCTTGAGACGAAATCGAAGCAGACTGTGTTGAATTTTAGGTCATGAGGGCTGAGATTGTTGGCATTTTAGTTTGTCGATGATGTGAGCGTACCGCCACCGCCGGCTGAAGCCATGGCACGACGGAGCTTTCGCGGTGGTAAGGTTGTGTTGACGGCACGAATTTCACGAGGATTGAGATTGAAAATGATAAGAGGAGAACGTAGTGGAGGTCGGAGAAAGGTGATTTCGTGAGAAGCGATTGAAGGAACATTGAAATTGAGAGGTCGGAGAAGGGCGATTAGGACGAGGGTGAAGAACAGGAAAAACGACGTTGTGTATGGAATGAAGCTGAAGGTTTTTAGGTTTTTCATTCAACAATGGAGCCGGTTGGGCCTTGTCCCACATTTGCATTCCCAAACACCATGAATTTATTATTCACACCGCCAGACTTACTGCCTGCACCCCCTTTGTTCTTACTTATTTGTATTAATTCCTTTTAGTATTAGGTTAATTAGATTTTAAATATTGCTTTAATTCTGGATTAGTGATTTAGGATAAATGGATTAGAAGTTTTAATTATAATTTGCTTTTAGTATTAGAAATAGATTCAATGTTAGAATTTTGAATTAAAATTGTTCTTGTTGAATTAGATTTCTTTTTGGTACTAATTTTCAATTAGAAATTAATCGTGTGTTTAATTGGCTTTTCATGTGGTTTAGTAGTTAACTAACTGTAGAGTAATTCCGATTAAATATTGTTTTGATACTAAGTTCAATTTGATTTAGGTATCGACTTTAGAATTGTTTTCGAATTACTTTCAATTAGATATTAATTCTCATTTAGTAGTCTAATATTGACTTTAGTTGGTTTTTTAGATTAGAAATTAACCTTGTGCTTAATTGGGTTTTTTTACATAGTTTTATAATTGATTTTGTAGACTAATGTTAACATAGATTATTGACTAATTGGTGTTTACATTTAGTATTGATTTCATTTACTTCTTATTTGACAATTTCCATTTGAACTTTGACTAATCTTTGAGTTTGTTTTGTAGGGTTTCTCATTTAATTTGATAAGTGGTTTAAATGTAGAAGTTGTTGTATCATACACTGCTGTAGTGGACAAAGTGTGCTGTAAAATGTTGCTAGTCTGTCTGGTTGCATACACACCTATTCTGTTATGGAAATAGTAGCTGTTATAGACTGTTTTTACTTGTTGCTAGTTTTTACAGCTATGCAGGTGCTGGAGCGTTGTTGTTGCTGCTGTTTATGGCTTATGGCCTTGTTTTATGATTATTATTTTTTTGAAGAGCATTTGGTTCCATGCCTTTCACAGATCCATTCCATTTTCAAACACCTTTGTTCATTTATACTAGGTTACTAGGAGGTTGCCGGTTTGCTAATACTTTGCTTACGTTGCTACGGATTGATATCCGTTCGGTATTACATCTCTCCTCTTTTACTAATTCCGCATTTTTCCTTTTTATTCCATGAGAAGTAGGATCGGGAGTCCGTGCCACTTGGCCGGCAATGCTGGAAGTCCTCAAAGGAGGCTCTGTTTGTGATTGTTTAATATTGTGCCTAAGACCTCCAAAGAGGCATCCCATTCCCGTATTCCCTTGTATGACCTCAAAGAAGGTGTCAGGCGGAATGAGAGTCCGCAATCGACTCCCGCCATTTCTAGTCCCAGGTCGTTCTTAGCTCTCATTACATGATTGAAGCTTTGAACATAACTCACTCTTGTTATCGAGTCCGTCAAGTGGAAGATAGGGTTCACAACCAACCCCCACACCTTGTCTATAGCTCGCATTGACCGATGCTGATGCTTATGTGATCTTATTCACGTCCTCCTAACTCTGCTCTGCATGGTTCTCGATACCATTGGATGAGTACCCCTACTTCCCATAGCTAGCTTGTTTGCCTCGGTTGATATGACCCCTTGGCTAAAGTTTCCTTTTTTTCTTATTTTAATTGTGTGACATTACTGTTTATTGACACTGTTTACTTTTTCATTGCTTTTAGTTCATTTTGCAATTGATTTATCCTGTGTTTACTTGTCTGATGACATGATCCCGTAGGATTCCTCGCTCCACTTAATTTTTGATTAAGTCGGGGGTAGGAGAGACATTAGGATAGCAATCTATGCATGATAACAGTAGGTAGAACCTTCCCCTCTTACCACACTAAACCGTTAGGAACATCCATGTATGATAACTTTAGGGTTTGAGTCTTAGTATCCCTTAAGTTTTTACCTTTTGCTCCTCTTTTGAGTCTCCATCTTTCTCATCTCAAATCTAAAGTAAAAAAACACTTAATGATGACATAACATGTATTGCACTTAAACCTAAAGTATGGGAAATGGAAGGAGGAGGGATTCTCTCCACCTTCCTAGAGTGTTTAGCATACGGCCTGTTACAACGACCATGCGATGCATTCGATCTTATACGATAGACTTGAATGCAATATGCGTTATTAACACAAAGATAATCAAAACACTTCTTTCTTAAAAGACAAAAACAAATAAACAATAACGTCTTTCCTTCGGGAAGTCTCTTCTCATCTCACTCACTCTCGGCGTACGAACGTGCTTCTCCTCGTTCTCCCGCAAGACGGTAACGCCTAAGTCTCCTTACAGCGAGCTACAACACCTGATCTAGAAGGACAATCGTTTCCTAAAAAACACAAGCAAAGTCATCCCTAGTGAGGGGAACTACGTCGCTCTGATTCTCATGCTCCCGATGAGATACGTAGGCAGTAGGGTAGGGCCCATTCGAGCACTTCTTTTATTTTCCCTACATTTGTTTCTCTTTCTCTATCCGCTTTCCTTTTCCAGTTCTCCAGCTAGCAGTTCCTTTTCCAGTATCCTTTTCTTACACCCTTTGATTGAAGCAGCAAGCGTGGATCCCATCGGGTACGATGGACGCGAGGGGGTGCTAATACCTTCCTCTCACGTAACCGACTCCCGAACCCAGTTCTCTTGGTCGCAAGACCATGCTTTCTCCTTTCCCTCAGGTTTACGCGGTGTTTCCTTTCCCTCTCTTGGGATAAATACACATTGCTGGCAACTCTGTTTCGGTGCCACTTTCGCGTTTGTACTAGGATGAAAATCCCGGGAACGACAGTATTGAATGAGGGAGTCGACTTAATAAGATACAACGATACCCAGTTGAACTTAATTCACCGATATCGAACCGTGGTGACCGACCGCCGACCGAATGATGGACTCAATCAGTAAAAGTTGCGACAAAAGGGTGACAAGCGAATCCTTCCCTGAACATGATTGCCCCAACCTTCTGCATGGGAATAGGTGATTACCCGTCTAGAAGAAATGATCCCTGCTCTTGGAAATGACCTTTGCAACTGAGAAAATCTAACGCTTAACCACCACTTATTGGGAGAAATGTTTTGATGTGTCTCTTGCTGGGAACATGATTAATGAAGCCTGCTGCAAACAGGGGACCACAAATGCCTTGGGTTGGAATGCCCCTTGGTTTCAAACCTTTTGGCTAATTGACTGCATATGCGTGAACAACAGTTTTTCCTTCATTTTCCCCCAGACCAACATGGTCCACCAAAAGAAATTGTCTCAAGAGAATCTTACAGAAGACTTGTCATCCAAAACGCCTCAATGTCTTCAAACTCTTGTAGAGATTCATCGAATCTCGACGTAACTGCCTCAGACCGTATGGTCTACAGAGAAATTCGCCTCGAGAAGATTCATGAACAATCTCATATACTTGTGAGATATTCTGCCCCAATACTCTGAATCCTGGATAGGCTGATCAGCCGTCTAGATGGACTACCTTATCATGCTCTTGGGATGGCCTGCCCCAGTATGAACCTTGAAGTAGTTTTTCCCCTGACTACTGATCTTCGAAGGAAGACCCAGAATACATGCCTTGAAGAGATTTGAATCTCGAAGTAATTGCCCCAGATCGACTATGCCTTAACACAACTTGTTGGGAAAACAACTGCTCAACAAGGTTCCCTGAGGAAGTGCCACTGGATGTGGCTGCCCTTCGGGAGTGTCAGGATTCTCAACTCGGCAAGATTAAGCTTCTGGACTAAATTTCCATATGTAAACTTCTTTTGATGTCAAACAAATGTATGCAAGCAGAAAATGTTTTAGTCTGAGAATGAAAATTCTAATGCAACACACATGTTAATCTTGAAGTTTTTATTGAAAAGATGTCGCAAAGTTGTGAACGAATCACTGCTTAGGATACGACATTGATTTTTGAATAAAATAAAGCATGCACATGCAATACCAACAAGATCTTATTAGCACAACTCATGGGAGTCAAGAACACTATCTCATCGGAGTATGCTCTCGAAATAAACCCTGTTTCAATTAGGACTTTTGAGGGTTGTATCGTGGCCTGGTTCACGGTTTTGAAGAAAAAAAAAATTTTAAGGCTCAAAGTTTATCAGTGCCCACCCACTCTTCGTGATGTTCTCCAGTCCTACGCTCAACTAATTTGACACAAGCGCTCATCTCTCAACAAAATTTCATGATCTTTAAGGAATCCATGCACTGACGGTTTGACACCTAATGAGGCTTTGGAATAACAGTCACCCCTTTTGTCTTTTGTTCGTAGTCACACGACTTCGTTCTTTCTTTTGAGGATCTTTCTTGGGTAATCCTGTTAGCATTTTGCTTTCACATTCTTTTTTCTCATCCCTAACTTTTGCCTGGACAGATTCTTTTGAATCTTTGATTTCGGAGTCCAGCGGGATGTCCTAACTTTTGCCTAAGTTGCTTGCTTTCAAGTTTCAAATTAGTGGGCTTTTCATTTCTTTTTTTTTATTCTCTCTTCTTCTTTTTTTGAACATGTCGTGTGACACTAGCTTATCTTGACTTTGTTGAAAGGGCTGCGACTGCCTCACTCTTTGATTGTTGATGGATAACCATTGTGGTTTCACATCTCTTGACCTCTTGACGGTGGTATAGAAGGTAATGGATTCTCAAATGCACACTCCTTTTGAAATTTGAACACTCGGTCAAATTAACTAACGCCTACCCTGCCCCTGGGTTAAATGTAAGGGTTTTTTCATACGAAAGAAACTCCTACTTCAAGGCTCAAAGGGGTTAACGAGAGTCTATCTCCCTTATATCTCCATTGTTTGGGGAGTTGCAACAATGCCTGTACATCCTCAACAGAGTTCTTATTCAAAAGCACACCCTTAGAGATTTTTGCGTTTTAACTCATCATCCTCCCTCAAGAGTTTAAGCAAGAAAATTGGTATTGTAGTGCACATTAACATTAAATGAGTGAACATAAATGAAATTCTTCAAGAAAACACATTTATTGCATTAAAATCATCATACCAAATACAAACAAGTTTTAACATGCAAACAATTTCTGAACAAACAAATGAAAGCTACATATGAAAAAGCAGCAAAGAAACGAAGACTGCAATTGTTGAGGAGGCTTGACTCCGTCTGGACTTATTGCTTCTGATGATGTCTTCCCTTTTTTACGTGCTTGCTTGGGAAGCTTTAGTTAACGTACAGACCATCTGCAGTGAAAATAATGATCCCAGCGTCAACAGATCTTGCACTTTATGCCTGAACACCTTACAATCTTCAATGGCATGCCCTTGTGACCCTGAGTGGTACTCGCACCTAGCATTCTTGTCATAACCTGGCGGAAGAGGATACGGGACAGGAACAACTTCCCTTAACTGAATCAAAGAGTATTGAAGTAAACGGCCGAGCAGCTGACTGTGAGAAACAACAATGGGATCAAATTTTCTCTCGGGCTTTCTGGGTCTTTGATATCTCCTCTGGGAGCTAGTCTGCTGCTGATACTGATTCGGGTACTCCTCTCTTCCCAACATTTTCCTTTTCAAACTAGGCTGGATATTGGGAACAAGTTGCTGATATGGGGATTTTGAGACCAAAGACTGCAAGATATGCCCCTGACTTGATGCCGCTTCAATAGGGAATGTCGGGAAATTCTATTTCCTACAGCAGTAGGAGTAGAATTACTCTGTATGCTTATGCCACCTGGCGCGAAATCTATTGCCTTTGAATCAATCAGATCTTGGACCACATTATGAAAGGCTTTACATTTTTCCACATTGTGCCCCGGCGCACCAGAGTGAAAATCACAATGGGCACTTGCATCATAATTGAATGGGAGCTTTCCACTAGGGGATTTATTGCCCGATGTTCAACCAATTGGAGTGGAAGTAGGAACCTCAACAGCTGAGCATAAGGCATAGGAAGCGGATCAAAGATTCTGTCAGTTTTCTTCGACTTTGGTAGGTACTTCCTAGCCTTGGGCCGTCTGGGGAAACAAGAGGTAACTGTTGGTGAGTGAGTTTCTGAATTCCAGGTTATGCAGAAAATCCGTGAGGCATATCACTCTTTGGGATAGATTCCACAGGCAATGGTGGAACGACAACTTCTGCTATAGCCTCAGGTGTGGGATTATCATCTTTTCTGAGCACATTTCTCACAACTTCCATAACAAAACTCATCTGGGTCTTCACTTGATTGACCTCCTCCTTCAACATTTTCTGGCCTTGAATTAAAGCTTGCATGTCCCTCATAAACTGCCCCATTTGGCTTCGCATCTCCCTTAATTCTGCCTGTACTTGATCCATGGTTCTAGCGTGGTTACCAACTATAATGCCTGAAACCAAATAAAGGTTAGAGAGCTCCTGCAACCAGTACCTGCAAAACAAAATGCAAAATGATATGCCATGCAATGCAAATGTCATGTTTATCATTTCCGAGGTGCCTTACACCCTGATTCCAATCTTAACCACAGAAATCTGAAGATCAGAAATCGTGATATAAAGAGACGTGTCGTGGTCATGTGCTTGTGTACAGATGTCTGATAAGGACTAATTCTGAATAAAACTGCTCATCCCCATTCAACAAAGTATTCAAGTACATTCAAAAGAAGTTCATCAACAAATGAAATACAAGGGAAAGATGGATCCATCAACAAGCCTGATGGTAACCATTAACAACAAAATACAAGAAAAAGAACATCAGTCTGATAACTCCACGTCCTTCAGCTTATCACTTGTGTATTTGATCTCCTCAAAGAGTATGCGAGTACGCTGATGATTTGGCTTTTCAATCATCTCTTTGATCAAGACATCCCTTTTCTCAAGAGCCTCAGTTAAAGAACCCATATGCAGCATCAAAGCTTCGTCATCACACACTCCTTTGTGTCTCTTTATGCCAGCTTGCGTCTTGAGTATATCCCTTTCTATCATGACTTCTTCAAGCTCTTTCTTTGTGTTCTTCAGCTCTCTTCTAGCTTCTTCTGATTGTTCTTGACTTTTACCGAGGCTTTCCCGATACTTTCTCCTCTGCTCATGTGCTTTCTTAAGCTCTTCGTCTTTAATCTTCAAATGTTCCTGTAACTCAGCATTTTCAATTCTGACATCATCCCATGCTCGCTGGAATTTGGCCAATGTATCCTGGGTCTGAGCTAAGTTCTGTTTAGTTGTCTTGTGAGCTTGAGTGGAAGCATCGGCACCTTGGCTGATCTTCTGAAAGTGTTGTACTCTTTCATAAAAATCTTTCTCCTTGGCTTCTAAGGTCTTTTCTTCCCTTTGAGCTCTTCCTTCTAGATCTTTAATGTCATGCTGGGCTTTTTGGAGACAGCTACTCATACCAGCATTCTCTACTTAAAGCTCTTTTACTATCTTCTGCCACTTTTCACACTCTTCAATAGCCACCATGGTTGGCTGTTCTGGCTGTACTAAACATAAAAGAGGTTCCCTTGAAAAGGGTAAAAGCAATTCTTTTACTTTCATCTCGATCCATCTGTCATATTCAGGATAAGATCTACAATCTCCTTTCCCAAAAACCGTTTTTCCAATTTTATGCTTATATTTCCAAGCATTCCCTACTTCTGCCACATTCTCATCTTTAATTCCTGTAAAGAACAAAGATTCTTCAACGTCTTGCTCCGTAGGAGGATTCTTGGAAGCATACCCGAACTGTCGGATGGCCAAAACTGGATTATAATTAATCCCTCCTTTTCTGCCAATCAGGGGTACATTTGGAAAATTTCTGCATCTTGTGATAAGCTCTATTCTCAATAACCGATGATCAAACCATATAATATTATCAGCCGTTAAACCTATCATTCGTTTGGACCATTTCGCAACATCTATGGTTTCCACAAAGGCGTCTGTTTGAGGAAAATGCTTGAAAAGCCAATGGCACAACAGTGGAGTACAACAACTAACAGGTCCTCCCCTTCTTTTCTCGTTCTTGTAATGCACATAATGATAAAAATCTCCTAACAAAGTAGGGACTGGATTTTTAAGAACGAAAACTCTCGTCGCCTGCATATCCACAAAGTCTTGCTGATTGGGAAAAAGAACTAGGCCATATATGCAGAGAGCCAGAATGGAATTGTAAATCGTCCAGTTTTTAGCATTAGCAGCCTCTTGAGCTTGATCAGAGAGGAAATCCAGATGAAATCCATCAACTCCGTTTTTGCTACTCACACTACTCTTTATCACTGACTGATCTATTTGCATTGCAGCAGCTATTCCTTTTGTACTAGGAGAACTACCAGAAAAGAGCGGTATTGCCAACATGATCGGAATCCCCAAAATAAATGAGAATTCTTCCAGCGTTGGCATCAAAATGTAATCTGGAAAGAGAAAACATCTCAACGAAAGCTCATAGAATTGCAGCAAGGTGTGCAAAGCATCATGTTCATACTTTGTGATAGTCCAGACCATCTTAACCAGATTCCCGTACTTCATTTGAAACCTATCGAGAACGCCCGGGCCAGCCATATCTATAACTTTGAGCAGTGAATCCAAGGTAGGGTCTGGAAACTTGTAAGAAACATTGTTCTTCCTTCTCTCGTCATTCTCTGTTGAACCCATGGATTGGAATCAAAAGTGTATTATGCACCTGTAAATGACAAAGACAACCGTTATGATATGATAATGCAATGCAAAAAGGGCATGTGATCAGGTCATCAGGTGTCTGTACTGGACTGTGTGCATTGTGTCTGTATACATATGATAACATTGCTGTAGGCGAGCATCAAACCACTGTAATAGGATACACCATCTGTATATAATAGTACCAACAAGACAGGGTATGTAGGAAGCTTGGTTACCTGCAAACCTATAAAAATCCCGCCCCTCTCACATGTGGGTACTAAGATCCTCAGTATCCCGGGCTCTCAGGTCGAGAAACGATGATACGTTCACCATTTCTGGTTTGGCATCATCATCAATCGAGGAGGCCTCAACTGATTCATAAAATTGAAAGATCCTCAGCTTCAGGCACTGAGGTCGAGAAGCAATAGTACATTCATCCCTCGGGGTAAAGTACTATCGCCAATCGAGGAGTGCCTCCACTGATTCCCTTTCAAAAAGGACATCCTATAGCAAGTCCCTAGTATTGGGTCCTCGGATCGAGAATGTGCAATGGGTTTGCCACATAATGTGGTCTGCCACTATCACATCTCGGGAGGAATGCCGCAACTGAGTCCTCGGGAATGGTCATCAGAGTCGACAACTCTCTAGATCAACATTCCGAAATGCGCAAGATACGCACGTCAGAACATGTCCCAAGATAGCCTCGTCTGGCTGTGAATTTCGTGAATACCCAACGCACTCCAAACGGCACGTAGGTCCCACTACTCTTCGCTCTAACTCTACGTGTATACTCAAGCCTGTGTAATGGGCTTATCTCTTAGAAATCCCCTCCCGCCAAACAGAAAACAGCACAGCACAGTCCAGTATAGCATAATATAACATGTGAAATGAAAATGCTAAAATGCAGTAAATACAGTAATATACAGTAGTACAGTAAATAACTATACAGTAAAATAGTAAATACAACACAATAGTAAACACCCAATGAAATAAAACAGACAAGCACTAGGATTGACTCGCTAAGGAAACCAGAGATTCTGGGTTCGGTCCCCAGCAGAGTCGCCAGCTGTCGCTCCCGGGATTTTCATCCAAGTACAAACGCGAAAGTGGCACCGAAACAGAGTCTCCAGCAATGTGTATTTATCCCATGAGAGGGAAAGGAAACACCGCATGAACCTGAAGGGAAGGAAAGAACATGGTCTCGCGACCAAGAGAACTGGGTTCGGGAGTCGATTACGCGCGAGGAAGGTATTAGCACCCCCACGCGTCCATCGTACCCGATGGGATCCACGCTTGCTTGTCTCGATCAAAGGGTGTAGGAAAGGATACCGGAAAAAGAACTGGAAAGGGAATGGAAAGAGAAAGAGGAACAAATGTAGGGAAAATAAAAGAAGTGCTCGAATGGGCCCTACCCCACTGCCTACGTATCTCATCGGGAACATGAGAATCAAAGCGGCGTAGTTCCCCTCAACGAGGGTTGCTTGGTTTGTGTATTTTAGGGAACGACTAACGTTCTAGCTCAGGCGTTGCAGACTCACTGGTCCGAGCGCGTTACCATCTTGCAAGAGAACGAGGAGAAACACGTTCGTACGTTGAGAATGAGTGAGATGAGAAAAAAATTCCCGAAGGAAAGACGTTATTGTTTGTTTTTGTCTTTTAAGAAAGAAGTGTTTTGATTATGTGTGTTTTGTAACACATATTGTATTTAAGTCCCTCATGTAGGATCGAATGCCTCGCATACCGACCCAAGACGAGACGTACACTAACATTCCAAAAAAGTGAGAGAAGACCCCACACCTCCTTGTTCCCACATGAAAGGCCTAAATACAATAAGTTTCATGCCTTTATTAAGTGTTTTCTACTTTTGTTTGAAGATGAGAGAAGAAAGACTCAAAAGCAGATCAAAGGTGAAAATCTAATGAGGGAGATTAAGACTCAATCCTAATGTTATTATACATGGTGGTCCTATGGTCAATGGGGTTTAACAAACCTACTTCTAAAAGAAAGAAGAAGGATAGCAAAAGAAACAACTTACTTCCAAAATGGAAGTTAAGTTGATCTTAAAGAGGGATGAAAGAAAAGTTATTCAAGGAAAGCATGTAAATGCTTAACAAACACAAGTAGAAAGTTTAAAAGAAATAAGAGAATATAAGAGGAAGAAATGTATGTGGAACTAAGCCCACACACTTACTTACCTTTAGCACCTACATGAAAATGTTAGCTCACAAAAGTATTTACAAGGAGGAAATAATGGGAGAAACAACAAGTAATGATCAAATCAATTAAGGACTAATGAACCAAAATCTTAAGAGATACAAACTAATCAAAGGCAGAATCTAAACAATAGGGGTGACCTCTAATGTTAAGATACCAAACACAAATGAATTATGCACACACAAAGCACTAATCATCAAAGAAGTGAATCATGGAAGAAATAGAGGAAGAATGAATGGATATGCAAGGTGATCATGCATTTATGCTTCAAGTAATGTCAAAGTCAGAATGTGTATGACCTAAACATCTGCCTAAACATGATATATAAATTTCATATGAGGCATACAATCAAGCACCCAAGCATTAAGAGTGATTAGGAGAAGAAGTGAGAAGATATGAATCATGAATTAAACATGGAAAGAAAACATTCATGGCACAAGTCAAACCTACAAAAGTTCAAGATGAAACTCAAGTACCAAAGTCAGAAGTGATATGTCATATTAGGATGAAAATAAAATGCACAAACCAATCACATTCAAACAATTACAAGTCATTTAGAAGCTAGAAGCAAAAGAAACATGCACTTGGATGCAACATGTTCAAATATGCAAAGTAAGACATAAATGACATATGGAAAGATTAAAAGTCAGAGGAATACATCATATGAAATGCAAATTAATAATATGGCATGGCATAAACAAACCAATTACAATTCAAGTAGAAGCATAGATGCAAAAGAATGAGGCATTAGGTCAAAAAGAGACATGTGAAACAAGTATTGAACATGTACACAAAGAAAGCATCAACTTCAAACCAATGACCTATAATTTCATTAAAAATACCTATAATGATCTAAACATGGTTCAAGAAGTCAAGAAGAGTGATCTCATACAATGGCACAAGTGCCTTATCAAGCAAGTAAACAAACATGATCAAAGAAGTTCACAAAAAGGGACCTCAAATAAAAGTCATCAAACAAATACCAAACACAATTAAAAAATCACCAAATTAAGTCTCAAGAGACCTCTACCAGAGGCAAACATCATACCAAAATCCTAAACAAAAATTCAAAAAAGAAAGACCTCAAACAAACAAGCCATAGTCACTTATGAATCATGAACCAAAGTGCAAAGATCAGGGACCTAAATGCAATAAAAAAAGTTCTAAAAATAAAAAAAAAAAAATTTTATGAAGTTTTGAATATTATTGAAAGGATGCAAAAATATTGATGGAAAAATGTTTAAAGAGCTATGAGAAATAAATCTTTGAAATGCACATATGAAAATAGAAACAAATTCCAAAAGAAATAAAATAAAAATATGGAATAATGTGCAAATATTCAAAAAATCAAAAATAAAAATAATATAAAATTAGTTAAACATGTTAAGACATCACATGAATTTTTTTATAATTTTTCATAATGTTTTAGAATTTTTAAAAATCAATTATGAAACAAATATAAAGAAAAGAAATTAAAATAAGGAAAAAGAAAGCAGGGGTGCAGAGAAGTAAAATAACATGTTAAAAATCCACAATGGGCCCAAAGGAGGGGTGCGAACATCAATTAGAGTCCAAGTCCAATTAACGTGTGGTTGTGTGTGACGCGTGTACATGCAGTCAACATACTGATGCAATCCTAATCATACATCTAAGTCAACCCACACCAATCATTAAAATATGCGTATCCAACAATCCATGAGGAAGACACATGATAGTTCCCTTACACACATACACACACAATCATCAGAATTCAAAAAGAAGAACACGTGAGGTGCACAGGTTTTCATTAATGTGATGGCACGTTGTGGATCATTGGATCAATCAGACGGTCAAGATCAACAAAATCAAAGCAATCATGTGGACACCAATGCAGGCACATATTAGTTATCATACAATCACACACATGCAATAATTTCATTAACGCGTTGGCACATTAGTAACCACACGATGAGAACAAATCAACGGCCACGTTTAAAACTCAGAAACCCTAACAAATTAAAACCACCGGCTGGAGAAGGACCTCCGGTCATCTTCTCCGGCGAGTAACCACCACCTGCAAACCTCAAAATCTCCAGAAATACGCAAACATGATATCAAAATAAATCTGACACTACGTACATCATGAATCCAGGCTTGGTTTTCACATATGACACACACATAATGAGAAACGAGCACAAGAAATTTGCCCTAGGTTTTGAGTCTATGCCTCTAAGAGGCCTATCAACTAGCCGGAGTTAACAGAGCTCCTAACGAGCTAAAAACAAGCTTCAAAACAAGCTAAACAAGCAGAATAAGGTGAAGAAAATTTGAACCTGAAACTTGTAGATCTTGGAAAAGTTGAGAAAACCAGAGATATCCAATTGATCTTCACCTTTGGAACTTCAATCTAAGCAAAATAAATGTTGTAGAATCTTGGAATGGAAAACAGAAAGAAAATCAAGATGCTGATGAAACTTCACTTGGAGAATGATATTGATTCAATGTATCCTTGCTTCAATGCCAAGCAATGATGATGATGAGTGATGGTGAGTTCGTGTAAACTCAGAGAGAATAGAGAGAAATTGAGAGAGAAAGTTTGAAGTGTTTGAGAGGGAGAATGAAAAATGAGAGTTGAAAAACGAATTTGTGAGTGAAGTTTAGATTTATATGTTGAGTTAGATGTAAACTGTAGTGGTTAATTGAGTTGGTTAGGGTGAGTTGAGGGTGGTTAACTGAGTTGTCCCTAACTAACTGAGTCAAGTTAGTTAGGGTGATTGAAGAGAGGAATGATAGAGTGATGGAGGTTTCTGGTGTGTTATGGTGGAGGTTGAGTGAATCAGTGGTGATGATGAAATGAAGCTGCAGCAGAAACTTGTTCAACAAGTTTGGTTCTTTTCCATTTCAATGTATGTCAAGGCAAGTATGTATGTATGTAAGGGAATGGTTTGACTAAATGAAGAAACAAATATACACAAGTGTTTGTTGTAAGCTCAAACCAAAATCGTGCACAAGCTGTTAATGCATCAGTGTCAAGCATGGTAATTTGCAAGTGGAAATCTCTCAATTCAATGAACGGTTTGATAAGCTTCTGAGGTCAATGGAAAGAGGAGGTGTAATACTACAAGTTTGGTATGCAACATGGTTGGAAACAAAGCTTCTAACATGCTCAAAAGTTACCTGAAACATTGGAAATCAAACTGGTGTGTGGCATGTTACTTGGCCCGTGGGAGAGGCATAATGACTTAGGAACTTTTCAGTGTGAAGCAACCAACTTTGGACCAATATATCTCCATCATAACTTGGTCAAATCAAAATTTGTCCAACATCAACATTGAAGAGGGCATGGCAAGGAACAACTTTGATGTTGAAAAGTTTTTCATTTGGAGCTTTTATCTTGAAGAAATTCAGCTTGACATTTGGTGCACCAAGTGTTTGTCAAAATTAGGGCACGTGGGCCTGGGCATGTTTGGCCATGACTTGGTTTTGGACCTAGTTTCATCAAACTTTGATCAACCATAACTCACTCAATTTTTATCCAATGGAGATGTTCTTTATATGGATTTGAAGCTTAGAACATGAAATTTAATTGGATCAACTTGGGCCTGAGGTTTGAAGCTTTTATCTTGGAGAAAGAGAGCCTCAAAGTAGGGTGCACAATGGTCCAAACTAACTATTTTTGGCAACCCTAAAGTTTCTATTTTTGGCAGTTTTGTGATTTCTTGATTTTCCATAATTCCTCCATCATTTCTTGATCAAATTTTGTCCATTGAACATATATAACATGAATTTCATGAATTTGACCTTAAAAAGTCAGGAGTTGACTTTTTTCACTGCACAATTGAATTTTCCCCCAATTTCTTGATTATCGAGCAACTGATCAATTAAAACCCCTCTGAAACCAATTGATGAGCAATTTTCCATCCATATACACTTAAGAACCTAAGGAATACCATGAGATCAATTCTTGCCCAAAAAAAAAGAAATAAATTGCTTTTAGGTCAAACCCTAATTTTGGCACCTTCTGGTTAGGAGGAAATAGCACATTCTCCAAATCCAAATTCCTCTGAATATGATGTGTATCCTCTCAAACAATGATGAGATATGCCATTTGGAAATGATAAAAACTCAAAGAGCTTGCCCATTTGGGGGTCAAATCCCAAATTTTGACTGCCTTGTGTAGGAGATAATGCACTGCCTAATTTCTTGATGAATTCTCCTCTTCCCATGCCTTGTGGATCAAAGTGAGATGATACTTGGCTTAAAGGACCCTTGAGACTTGTGAGAAACACTTGGCTCTTATTCTTTAGCTTTGGATGATCAACACCTTTGAGAAACAACTGATCACATGCCCTTATTCAAGATGCAATGCAATGCTTGATGTTTTATTTTTCTATGCTTGAATGCAATGCAATGAAATGAAAGATCATGCTAAATGATATGAAGAAATGAGAGGGAAAATTTTGGGGTATTACAGTGTGGAGGATATGTTAGAATTCTGTTGGTAGGATGAGTATTTAGGCTCACATTAATCACAACATTATGCATAAGAATATCATGGTATTGCCATATTAAGGAGATCCCAGGACAATTTTGAATGAGAAAGTGGAGGATGGTGTGTGAGTTTTTCATTTTGACCTTATGACATTGATGTTCATGTATGACTTGAGAAGTGTGCGATTTGTGATGAACTTTGGAATATAGGATTCACACCCCTGGTTCATTTGATTTTGTCCTTGATCAATGAAGAAGTAAACTACCTTCATGCTCAGGCTGGTTTTGAGTAGGCTTAACCATAACCAAGAGGTATTCACATTTTCATGCCTAAACCTCTTTTGAGATGTTCATATCCTGATTAAATTGAATTGGTGAGCATGGATTGTTTTGACAAGTTTCCACACTTCAAAACACACAAGAAAACCACAGAAACACTTGAGTAAAATAGGAAAAGTCAGCAGCTTGTATCCATCCACCATTTGGAACCAGAAACCACATTTTTGCAAAAAAACACTTCCATAATTGGTTCAAGCCACAAAACCTACAAATCAATCATCCACACAAACCATAAAGCATCTCCTACGGGTGTCTAAACTACCATGGAAAACCAACCCTCAAACATGTCTTGAGGTGTCCACAACATTATTTCCCAACTGTATTCACATCTTCTCCAAAATCAAAACCACCTTTTTCTCATTTTTACAAGAGGAAGGTTACAACTGGTTTGAAGTGTTTCCAAGAAAGTCCAAGCCTTCAAACATTTCCTAAGAGGTCTAAGGTAGCCATCTACGCTATTGTTCCAGTTCTGTAACACTTTCTGAGGATTTTTGGAAATTTGGTTCCAAAAGGTAGGTACCTTCACAACTAAGATACATTGAATCATGCCATGTCCTGAACTGAAGATTCATTTGTCATATTAATTGTTGAATCCCCTCATTTACCTGATGTTCATGATGCGTGTATGAGCTTGTCAGATCGAAATGCAGATCTTAGGGTTTGTTTTGTTTCAGTATTGTTTTTTTAGACAACATCTCAGGTTGTTTTGCTTTGTACCAAGTTTCTTGTGTCCATATGCTCAGTTTTATTTAGCAAAATGTGTTACTATTTTGAAATGATATCATGAATTGCAGGGTGAATATATAGTGATATTTTTAGGTTTAATGAAGTGATTGAAAATGTGGAATATATAATGTCTTTTTGCATTCCATGAGCCATGTGCATCAGACTTGTATTATGATGAGTTTAAAACTACTTTGTCACAATTCAAATGTTCAAGTCGTCATTTACATGTATGAACTATTTTATGTTTGTCCATTTCATATTGGACTGAGATAACAATATGTAGAGACTTTAGGATCTTGTTTAGCATGACTAATGTTTGCTCACACTCTCCCTAATACTCTACTGCCATGCTTTAGAATAACATGGACCTGCTGGTATCCTATTGTTGCTAGGCATTTTGTTCATTTGGCATTGATTTAGGATTTGTGATATTCTTTTTTGCACTAACTGTTGTTAATGTTTGGAGGCCCAAAGGTCTCCAACTTCATGCCATCTGTTAGAGTAATAGAAGTTACTCTCACATCACCATTACCAAGTTTTAAGTCCTTATCTATAGTCAACATGAAAGGTTTGGTTTTGAACTCATATTAATGAGATGAATATGCTATCTTTTACTCTAAGACATATACATGGCTGCTACCCTGTTAAAATTGCCTTGAGCCTGCACTGCCATAAGTCAAGGATGTCCATGTTGTCTATATCAGGCTAGTTGATTGGAACAGCATGAAGGTTGCACTTGGAGTCTTGATAAGCAACAAACATCTGATATATCCCTCATTTATCTCATACTAACAGTTCACAATTGTGTTCTCATAAAACTATGAGTGTGTGTGTCATTTTACATTTGAATCTAATGATGTTGATATTAATCTGTAGAGAGCTGTATTGGCATATCTTTCATAAAGTAAGGTTGATGTTTCACTTGAATACATGGATTCCCTATTGTTCTCCTCCTGTTGGGAGATGTACCATAAATCACCCTTCTGTTTTGTTCCACGGTTTTTTTCAGTTGAGTTTCATATATGAATGGCTTATTACAGCACTGCCAATGAGGTTCTTGACTTTATGCACTAATTGGGATGATTGGAGATGCTCTTAAGCTGCCCACAAGTGTTTAACATTAGGATAGCAATGAGTATTGCCTAGACTTAGGATAACATGGCCAATGTTTGGGGTTGTGTTCTTGAAAACACTTTTCACTTCTCATTTTGATAGCACCTTTTGTCTTGAACCATGGACATTCCTTTAGCATTCTTGGATCTTGTTAGTGGATAGGTAGTTTTTATTTTCACTCATTGGGAGGAGATGGAAACAAAGAATTGAACCAAATGAGGTAAGAACTATGCCCTGTTACCGCTGGTCATTGAGCATCATAAAATTGGATGGCATGCTGCGTGAATGAAGGCTAAAACTTGGCTTGTGATTGGGGCATTTTGAATGCGTGAAGGTTTAAATATTTGTGGGGTGGGCATATACATTGGATGTATGGCCACCCCAGTGGTAAGAACATATGCACATGTACCACAAGGACTGGGGTTCGAATCCCCCTCGCCCCAGTCCTTTTATTTTTATTTTCTAAAATCATCCTTGTTTTACATATATCGCATTGTTGCTATAACTTGTTAAGGCCGTGTGCTGGTTAAGTTGGTAAGTGTTTTGGGGCTGCATCCCCAAAGGCACGGGTTCAATACCCATGGGGAGCATTTCCCTTATTTTTTGATCACATATTTACCTTTCATTTTATGGTTTATGCCTGGTTCTTCAAAAATTCATAACTTGCTCATCCTTCATTATTTTTTGTCCATTCTTTTTGCAAAGTACTCCTTGATGTGTCTACTTTTTGAATATAAAAAGGAATTGGTGAAAATAAATATTTGTGAGGCATCTATTAATGATGGAAGTAGAAGACCTTTTAGGGTGTTTCATGAATACTCTTGACTACTTTTGATTTCTTTCACTATGTTATCTTGTTCATCTTGATTTAGTGATGTCTAATGCATGTGGTTCTAACCTTTTATGGTATTGTGAGCTTTGTTCCACTTTGATACTTTGTTGTTTAATGTTTCATTGTTATGTAAATATCCCTACAAACTTCTTGTTTCATAAAAAACTGTTATTCTCCCTGATTCCAAAGGAAAGTTATTTTATCCTGACTCATAAGTCATAAACAAATCACACACCATTTGGGCCTCCTAAGAGTCATCTTCCCCCTAGGCCTCCTAAGAGCCTTTCTCTTTTTCTTGGCCTCCTAAGAGCCTTGAATCTCATAACTTAGAACTAGGATGGAGTTTCTAAACTCTATGTGGGCTCATCACATTGAGTATCCACTTTTCCCACTACAACTTAGACTTAGAGAGTTTCCTTAAACTCTAAATGAGCTCACACTCATTTTCCCTTGGAACTTTGGCCATAGTCAATGGTTCCTCAAAGTCACCCTTAGTTAGGTGAACTACGGTTGCTCTGATTCTTTAGTCAGATACGTAGGCACAAGATGCGATGTCTTGGCGAGCAAACTTAGTATACATATCCTTAGGTCTTTACCTTCACCCTTAACAGATTATTTTAGCAAGCAAACATAACATAACTCAAACATAAACAAGAGGTTCTTGTAGAGTACTACAGATATTAAGGGTGTTAATACCTTCCCTTAGTATAACCAACCCCCGAACCTTAGATCCCCCCCTTTAGGTTTTCTCTATCTTGAACCTTTCCTTTGGATAAATCAAAGTCGGTGGTGAATTTCAAAGAAATGTGATGCAAGTTAATCAATAGCTTATTATCTGATTCTCACCGCAACAGAAATGGCGACTTCACTGGGGAACACGCTTAAGGGTTAAGCCTTCCTTGTTTTGTTTATGCTATTTATGTTTGTTTGCTATACTTTTACATATCTATATATATTTGTGTATCTGTTTGTTTGGGATCTTCTGTCTGGAAGGGTGCTACTATTGAGTGGTGAGATAAGTCCTAATCCGGACTTGAGAGTACATTTGATTAGGATCGTGGACATAGTCAAGAAGACTTCGAGGGAGTAATCCCAAAGGAGTTGACTTGAGGTTCCACACTCAGTTGAGGCCCTATTGGAGGTGGTATATGTTGAACGAGCAATCATGATACGTTGCTACTTTCGACCTTGGTGCCAGGGATACTGATTACCATTAGTTACCCTTTTACCCCACTTGGCCTATTTAGGATGTAGTGCGATGACTATGAGGGAGTAATCCTAAATGGTTGCTACGCGATACTACACTCAGACGAGATTCTCTTGAGAATTTTATTGATCACCAAGTAATTGGGAAGTCGATAAAATCTGAAAGATGGGTTGTCGACTCTGGGCGCTTTTTAGAACCCTTTTCTACAGTTGATAAAACCCTAGTACACACCTTCTGGGACGGGTAGATCATGGCTCTATGCTCGTGATCTTCAAACCTAAGACATCTCTTGTTTGCTTGTGCATATCTGTGTATACCTGTATACGTGTGTTTGTGCATACCTTCATCATAGCTCTTTGGTTTCAAGGAATTCAGTTGATTTTTCCTTTGCAAAATCAAAATAGACAAAGGATCTTAAAAACAAAAACTTCTTCAGTTTTTCCAAAAAAAAAACTTTCGCAACTTGCCTTTGAGTTCCTTGAAACCACTTGGTCCGCATTCGCATCTTGCATCTTATTCGCATCTCATTTGCATTTCTCAGTCTTGAGTCTCCTCTTCTCCCATGCTGAAGGATACCTAGCACTTATTCAGGACAATGGAAATAATGAATGAATTTCTGAAGAACCAAGAAGATTTGAAGGAGGAGGTCAGAATCCTCAAATACCAGATGAATTGGGTTCTGGAAACTTTGCAAGATCTGATGAAAAAAGAGGATCACTCTCCCCCTGGTACTCCCAGAGAGATTTTCATTTCATCGCCTCTTATGGATCCTCCGACTCAAGGACCTCCTCAGTATCAAGGGTCAGATCGCCTTCAGCCGCGTCAGCATGCAAGACCAAGGCCAAGAAAGACAGAAAGGCACTTCTCTCCGCTACCAATGACATACAGTCAGTTGTTGCCAGTTCTGATTGAAGGGGGATTGATAGTACCAAAAGAATTAAAGCCAATACCATTTCCGTATCCATAAGGCTTTGACACCAATGTCCGATGTGACTACCATGCTGGGGCACATGGGCATTTAATTGAAGACTGTAAGGTTCTCCCGAGTAAGGTTCAGAATCTGTTGGACTCTGAGAAGATCTCATTCACGCCTCAAGGCTTTCACATCAACAAACCTTTGCCATCTTCTGTGGTTCTCCCATACCAAGGATCTGCCTTTGGGGAAACTTCACACCATTCCACCTTTGATCTTGGTCTTGCATCAGAATGTAATCGCCATCAGGTGTCTACCGAAAGAGTGTTTCAGCCTCCAACATTGTTTCTCCTCGAGGTTCTCAAAACCAAGATAAAAAGAAGTGCTCTGTCAAAAAGGGCAAGGTTCAATACACACCTATCCCGATGCCACTATGAAAACTGTTCCCACTGTTGATTCAGAACAAGTTGGTGACTCCTCAACCTTACAACCATGTGCTAGGACCGTGGTATAATGAAAATCTGACTTGCGACTTTCATAAAGGAGTTGAAGGACATATTTTGGATGGTTGCCTGGTTTTAGAAGCTACTGTGCAAAATCTGATCCACAACAAGGACTTGATCTTTGAGGAAGACCGCTAGGAGATTGAATGCAGATTCCACACTGGGACAAGGGGGCATCCCATTGAAGAATGCAAAGAGTTCGAAGCAAGGCTGTAAAGTTTGCTAAAGACACTACAACCTCAAGAAGATACGTCGGATGTCAATACCTCGACTTTTGAAGCAAAAGGCAAAAGACCTGCGAGGCCTCACAAGATTATGTATCACAAGGAACTAATGATCAGTGGCGACAGTGTTCCCCCGTTCGGGCCTGGAAACTGAAATCTTCTGAAATCAATTCACCAGAGCTGGCTGTATTTTGTTCATTTTAGTGTTTTTAATTGTATTTCCTTTGCGTTGAATTTGTTTTTGCTTATAAGCTTTGTTGTACTTTCAAATTGACAAGATTAACGAAATGTTTGTGCACCTTTTGATTATAAGTCCATTCGTTTCACTCATCTACTTTTATGTTCATGAAAAAAATAATAATAATAATAATATATCTCTATCTTGTTTCTTTCCACTTATCAAACTGTTTGTTCAAGCAGGGATTGGGGAGGATGATGAAAACATTATATGCATAATTATTGTGGTATGCTTTCGATTAAACCTTGCCGAGGATGTAAGGCATTGTTTCAATTCCCAAACACTGGAGAAATAAGGAAGATAATCCTTCGTTAACCCTTCGAGCCTAGAAGTAGGAGTTTTCTTTCCTTACACAAAAAAAACCCTTAAATCTCAACCTTGGGGCAGGGTAGTTCTCAGTTTAACTTGGTTATGCATGCGAATGCAAGCGCTTCATACAAGACCCCAGTCAGCTCTCTCAAATCAAATGAGTAAGTGTTGTTCCCGAAGCGATAAATAAGGAAGGATCGTTGAGAAATCCTTAATCAAAGAATGAGACGAGTCTCTTTCAAGGAAAAAAACCAAGAAAGATGGGAAGCCCAAACTTTGCCTTATACGAGGAGGCTTGTACAACAATCAAGAAGAGGTCTCATAACCTCATCCAAAACAAAGAAGAGGTCTCATAGCCTCAGTAAAGAAAAAGAAGAGGTCTCAAAACCTCAGAAGAAAAGAAGAGGTCTCAAAACCTCAGAAGAAAAGAAGAGATCTCATAACCTCAATCAAGACAAATAAAGGCAAAGAAAAAGAGGTCTCATAACCTCAGTGAAGACAAGAAGAGGTCTCAAACCCTCAGCAATAAAGGATAACCAAATTTTGTATGGGAGTAGTGACTATCCTAGGTGTCTGAATCATCATCAACTGTCATTAATTCATTTCCTAGCCTTTGGAAACTTGAATGTATAACTTGAGTTAACTGAGTGTAGGATCGGAGTTCATCACGAAGATTGGGTGGAGACAAATAAAACTTTGTGCCTTTTATCCTTTGTTTCATAAACTGTGAACCCGACCACGTTACAACCCTTAAAAGACCTAATTGAGGTAAGGCTGTTTTGAAAGCATACTACAGCAAGGTTGATTAACCTGACTCCTAACGATATTTACCAATTGCATGTGTTGATCACTTCATCTGTCATTCTGTAAATGACTAGATTTACCTTTGTTTTTTATTTAACCATTCCACCGTGTGTGTTTCAACAATAAACCTTGATTTCAAAAACTTGCATGAATTTTGCAATGAAATTGCCAATTTTTAAATGAACAATACTTGTTTACAAAACGTTTCAATATCAAAGAAATTCCAACAAATGCAGCCAGCTACATAATTTGACTTGATAAAGGAAGCTCAGTCAGGGGCAACCAAGTGGAAGGATTTGCCAATCCACCGTTCAAAGAGCTATTGAATCAGGGGCGGAATTCTACAAAAAATTCAGAATATTGGGACAAGCCTTCTTGAGGTCATCTTATGATAAGTTTAGACTTCAGTGACCCATCAGCAGGGGCAAACTTGTTTCCCGGTTGTTTCTACCACAGTCTGAGTCCTTTGTATTGGGAATACGATTAATCAGGGGCAGTTATGTCGAGGCTCATTTCTTTTCAAAGTTTGAAGATATTGAAGCATCTGGTATGCCAATTCTTCTGTAAAATCCTTTTGATGACTTATCCTTACTAACCAGTTAATCAGAAGCAATCAAGTCGAGATTCGGTAAATCTCTAAAAAAGTCAAACGACCTGACTTCACAGACCAATCAAGCTGACAGGGGCAAGTTTGTTTCCCAATTGACAAGTTCAAGGACCTTGTTGTAAATGCAGTTAATCTGGGGCAGTTATGCCGAAATTCATGAATCTCTCCAAGAGTTTGAAGATACTGAAGCCTCTTGTATGCCAGTTCTTCTGTAAAATTCTCTTGACTTTTACTCCTGACAGACCATATACTATAGGGCAGATGAGTTATGCAGATGAGTTATGCAGACCATATACTCTAGACCATATACATTCACTCAGGACGTCACAACAATGCATATCATGATGCTTGGCATACAATGACTCATGACATTTAATATGCACACATAAATACATTCATCTACATCAACAAAATCACACTTTGCACTTATGCCCAAAACAATGCATTTAATTGCCATACGGCCACAAATCATCACAACATCGTCTAACCACACGCATTTACATCATACAACAGCACCTTGCATGATACACATCAATTACGCATCACTACAACAACAAAAGTCGACAAAACGACACTATTCCTGATTCCCAACATAATTAAATCAGCTAACAATTTCCAAACCATGATAATAAGAAAGTACAGCTCAATAGCTTTCCAACGATACCAAGAATGTAAAAATCGGATAAACAGAACACAAGTTACGAAAGAAAAATGAAAACGATATTTTGAAAAGTCCCATTTTACCACTCTCCTGGCCATACACGTATAGCCCTGAGCCATACGCGTATTGCCCAAATTCCTCGCCATGCCATACGCGTATTGCCCAAGGCCATACGCGTTTGGGCAGAGACCATTTTTCCCCAATACGCGTAGTGCATCCCATCATATGCGTATTGCCCGGAAGTGATACGCGTACCATACGCAAATGGGTAGATGGCCGAGCAAAATGGCATCCCATATGCGTATTGGCCCATGACTTGCCCACGTTACGCGTAATGCCAAGGTCCATACGCGTATGAACATGCCCCATACGCGTATCACCTGGAAAAACCAGAAAAATTTTTGCAGAACAAAGTTCTGCGTTTTCCACCCCAAATCATCCAAATTTTCACCTACACCCAGAAAAATTAACAATACAATGCAAAACAACATGTATCTATCATGTACCAACAATAATGAACACTAAAAACATGATTTCCAACACATTTAATCGATTTCTAATCAATTTTACAAAAAATGGGTTTTACTAAATTTCTCCAAATCAATCCAATAACAACCACAAATACACATACATAATCATACACAATCATACAATAATTGAGTTTCGCACCCTTACCCGATTAAATCGATTCTAGGGGTTGATTTCTTTGATTTTCCAAGTTTTTCTTACTATTTCTCTTCTTCTTCTCTTTTCTCCTCTTTTTCTTTCTTTCCCTTTTCTTTCTCTCTATTTTTCTCTCTTTCTATTTTCTATTCTTACTACTTAATAAAAAAATATTATGAAATGACCAAAATACCCCCACACTCAAATATCTCGCAAACGTTCCCAAAACCCGATAAAATATCACAACATTGAAAAATAACATATTTTCAGATAAAAGTCGAAAATAAAATAATATAATAATAAAATAATCAAACGACTCGATTAAATAAAACTCACACAAAAACTGGGTCGTTACACAAGAGGAGGCTGATGAACAGTTCCAGAAGGGGTTTCACTTGGAACATTGGCCTTCTGTATATGAACTGTTCAAAAGGGGGGAAGATCTTAGATCTAGTTATCTAAAATTGTTGTAAGGAGACGAGGTTTTTTCTAGTTCTAGACGTAGTTGCCGGGGAAACTCTAAATATCTATACTATTATTACACAATTGATATGAGTTTATGAAAGAAGACTTATAGTGAAACAGCCCCACAGTACAGTTATATACATATGAAAGCAGGTAAACACTTACTCGGTTGTAGAGCTTCCGTGCTGTATGGTTAGTTTTTCAACAAAGAAAAGTTAAAAATAGTATCTTACAAAATCAAAGGACAAAAGTGCTTTTAAAAGGAAAATTGGAGCTTACAACTCAAGGAGAGGCCCAGGGTTTTGTACAGGGACATATACAAGTGACTGAGGCCCAAGAAAGGTTTTTTGTACAAAGGGATGGGTCTTACACTTTCTCAAGAGGCCCAAAGTTGTTTCAAGAAGAGGAATGGGTCTTATAACACGAGGGTAGGCCTAGATGATTTGATTTTTGAACTGGCGATCGCGCTGATTTTTTTTTGAAAATACAGTGGGACTTATACAATATCTGAGGCCCAAAAAGTGTTTGTATTTACAAAGGATTGGGTATTACACTCCATTATAGGCCCAATAATTTATTTTTGTACGATCGCGCCGGGATTTTTGAAAATACAGTGGGACTTATACAATGTCTGAGGCCCAAAATGGTTTTGGTTAAAAAGGGATTGGGTCTTACACTCCATTAGAGGCCCAAAGTGTTTTTAAAAGGTTTGATGAGGGTTGAATTAATCAAAACCCTAATTTATTTCCAAAATGTATTTTAATTGAATAAAAAAAATTCAATTAAAATGATCAAAATTGTTTAACATGTGGAAAACAAATTGTGATCTTGGATTAATGTTTCAAAAATCATGTTTTGACCTACAAAATGATTAGAAATCATAAAAATTTGCAAAATCAAGAAGGAAAAAATATTTTAAAGGTAAAAAACAATTAAAATATTAATTCTTAGCAAAAATATCAATTATATGAAATAAATAATATTTTTGGGATTTTTTGGTAAAATAAAATATTTTAACATTTTTGTGAATTAATAAAAAAAGAATCAACTCAAAATCATTAAAACTCAGAGAGAAATTAATTTTTGAATCAATTAAATAAAATCACAAAATTCAAATATTTGAATTTTTGAAAAAGGGCGCCAAGAACATGGCAAGAACACGCGCCCTTCCGCTGTTTCTGCAGATTTGCGTTTTCTATCCAATCTCACTGAATACTTGATTATATTATGAAATCTACATATCAATTTACTCGTTTCAACCTCACGATCATGTCTATGATCTTTAATTTCATTTATTTTAAGCATGGAATAAGAAATCAAAGAGAAACCTCAAGAACCCTAAATTCTGCATGAAGGTTCAGAAATTCCATACACGATTCATACAAAGCAATTGATTGAGGGAAAACACTCCATGCATGATTATGAACACATGGCCAAATTATTGTGCAGAAAAAATTGCATGGATCATAGAGTTATAAGAGCTCATGCTTACCTCTTGCAGCTGGTGATCGTGTTTTGTGTTAGATGTGTTACAGCTTGGTTCCAAGGTTATGGATAGCTTCCCTAGGTGCTATGGAGTGTGTCTGGATGCTTGGAATGGATTGAAATGATCTGGAACTTGAGGTGGTACCCCAACTGAAAATCTGTCAAAGGCTTGAGCAATTGACTGGTGATTTTGTGATTTTGGTGTTCCAGATGTTATGTGACTGTTTGGATCACTTCTATATGATGTTTATGAGGTGTGTGTGTGATTGGTTTGGTTGGAATAACTCTCAAACTCAAAACCCGATAGTGACTTGCTTTGGAAGGCAATTTTGGAGTGAAAGAAGTGATTTTGAGGAAAATCATTTAAGGGTTAAAAAACCATTTTTGTGAAAAATCTCAAAAAGTCAAAGTTTGACTTTTGTGCATAGTTGACTTTTTATCAGATGAATTCCAAACTGTGCAATCCTTTAGGAAATCATGTCCTTGACCTAAATCAAACTTGATGGACATGTTCCATGGGTGTTATAGGGTATATTGATTCATGTCCTAGGGTTTGGGAGCATGTCCTGGTCAAAAGTCAAAGCTACAGTTGACTTTTCTCGCGAAACCCTAACTGTGGTTCAGATGAAATTGAAACTTGTTGCTCAAGCTTCTCTGATTAATCCATTATTGTAAATGGATCAATGTAGTCTATTAGAGACCCTCAAATCCTCCCTTGAGGTCTTGGCTCATGATTTGTCCCAAAAGTCAACTTAGGGGTGAATTAGATCAAGAAACCCTAATTCCTGATTTTTTATGTATGCATCCCCTGAGGCTAAATTGACTTGGTGATTGGGTTTATGATGTCCCTTGGAGCATCATAGGTTATGCCTTGAAGCATTGGTTCATGCCCAGAGGAGAATTTCCATCTAGAGGCCCTGGTCGACCAAAACCCTAATTTGCTGATACTAGCGATCTTGGGCTTGATCCACTTAGAAGGGAGCAACCTTGTGCTTAATCCTTTAAGTGGGAGTCCTCTTGATCCATTGTAGATGTTGGAGAGGTTTAGACAAGTTGAAGATCATGTCATTCCTTGATTGATCCTTTGTCTAAGAGCTCTGAGAGGGCTTGAACCCTAATTTTTTATTGTAGTGGATTCTCACCCATCTTTGGGGAGACTAATGGTTCATCCATATTGTGATGATGATTTACACAATGATGGGAATCTTAGTGGTCAAAATTTGGGGTATGACAGATGCCCCTATTTAATCTTCTTGGACCCGAAGGTGTGAATGACGAAGGTATTCGAGCATTCGGGGTGCAAGAGGATTAAATATCGGAATACCTGAAATTTTGATGGTGACTAAGAATGGTAGTTTACGCATCCTTCTTCTTTTGCTAAGCAATGATGCTCAGAAAAGGTAAACACTTCCCCTCGATCCTGGTTTCCTACCAAGGATCTGGTCTTAGTTTCCAAAATAAACTTCCCCTCAATCCTGGTTTCCTACCAAGGATCTGGTCTTAGTTACCAAAATAAACTTCCCCTCAATCCTGGTTTCCTACCAAGGAACTGGTCTTAGTTTCCAAAATAAACTTCCCCTCGATCCTGGTTTCCTACCAAGGAACTGGTCTCAATTTCTGATTCAAACTTCCCCTCGATCCTGGTTTCCTACCGAGGAACTGGTCTCAGTTTTTGAAATAAACTTCCCCTCGATCCTGGTTTCCTACCAAGGAACTGGTCTAAGTTTCTTTTGTCAATAAACTTTCTTGACAAGGGACAATGTTCGTAGCGGTTTTCCTCAAACTTTTCGCCGAATTTTCCTGGGGGGATGCCATTTGATGGAAAAAACTTTTGATGTCAGACTTGCTGGGGAACCCAATCGTCTGAGTTGTAGAGGTGCACAAACTTCTCTATTGGAGATTCCATTTGTCGGCTCTACAGGTGAAAGCAGGTCTCTTGAGAGACTGCTGTCGCTTGGGGATATTACATCATACTTTTGCTCAAGATCTTCCCGAAGAAATGCCATATGATGTGATCCAATTTTGAGGTGGCGATGACTTTGTTAACATTGACTTTCTGGAGAGAAGAACCAATGTGCTGCTGAGAGTCTTCGGTTGAGAGGCTTTCTCTGGGAATTTTCCTTAATCTGGGAAAGCGAAGATATGAATCTGTCCTTTACTTCATGTCTAACACGGAAAAACTCCAAATCCCTCTCAGCAAAGTCCAACAGGAAAAGGATGCTTGGAAGAACAAATATTATATTCTCCGTTTGGAATGTACCAAGATTCAAGAACTGTTAGAGGAAAAAGATTCCCTGATTGAGATACTAGAGCAACATGTTGTGGAGAATCAGGAGGAACAAAGAAGCTTCACTTGGAAAAGAACCAGTGAACCGACAACGGCCGAAGGGGCCCGATCAAAGAAAAGAAAAGTTCAAGAACCAGCATCTGAGCTCTCCTCAGAGAGAACTCATGATTTTCAGATCTAGTTTTCCTTCTAGCACTTTGTAAAATATTGTACTTGTCTTTTTAACGCATCGCAACTTTTCATCTTCAATAAAAAGGGGTCTCCCCTCTCTGTGTGATATTTGCAATTAGTTTGTTCAATTGTCTTCTAAAAACAAATAATAACAATAAATATAACTGCATTATCATTCATCATTCTAACATAACGCATTCTCATTTCTCTCGAGTCTCACGCTCACGTTTCGATTCTAGTTTCAAACTGTCTCATTCGTACAACACTCGGGCTAATCGACCAAAGAAAATGGATGAACTCGAGGAAGAAAATAGAGAGTTGAGAGAAGAAATTGACGCTCTAAAGGAAAGTCTAGATAAGCTTCACAATGATCTGCAAACGGCTCAAGAGTTGCAACAACAAAGGACTGTAATCTCAGAGGTTACATCCACCCCAATAGCTGGAAATCACGACAATCACCCTCGGTACAACATGCCAAGAGGTTGCCCCTGGGGCATGCCTCCCGACTTTATGCCAGAAGGATACGTCCCGCCAGCCATTGAAGATCCAGAAGCTACGGCAGGAAATTCAAGGCCTGAATAATGGAAGATGCAAAGAGGACCATGGAAAACCCTGAAGGTTACAAACTTCAGGTAACTGAAGCGCCAAGAGTAATAGCAGTGATGACAATACTGCCGTCGATGGTACACACAGTCCCTGAGGTGCAATATCCGCAAGTCACATACAATGAAGAAGTGCGTGAAAGGATGAACGAATTTCAGGCACAGTTCTCGGAGATGCGGAAGGAGCTGCACTCTATCCGCGGACAGGATTTATTCGGAAAAGATGCCGCTGACCTCTGCTTGGTTCCAAATGTGAAGATACCACACAACTTCAAATTGCCCGACTTTGAAAAATACAAGGGTAGCACTTGCCCTCAAAGTCATTTAACAATGTACGCTTGAAAGATCTCTACTCAGCTAGACAATCAACCACTACTGATCCACTATTTCCAAGACAGTTTAACCAGTGCCGCACTCAAATGGTACATGAGTTTAAACCGCTCAAAGATCAGTACTTTCAGAGATCTCGGGGCAGCCTTCGTTCAACAATACAAATACAACCTGGACATGGCCCCAGACAGGGATCAACTCAGAGCAATGTCTCAAAAGGACAAGGATACTTTCAAAGAGTACGCTCATAGATGGCGTGAAATAGCCGCTCAAATCTCTCCACCTCTTAAAGAAAAGGAAATGACGAAGATATTCCTGAGAACATTGAGTTCTTTCTACTACGACAGAATGGTCACCAGTGCGCCCATTGATTTAACCGAGATGGTAAACATGGGAGTACATCTGGAGGAAGCAGTTCGAGAGGGACGTCTGGTCAAAAATACAGAGTCATCCAGCAGCACAAAGAAATATGGTAGCAGTTTCCAAAAGAAAAATGAACAAGAGATCAGTAAGATATCTCTGGGAAAGCAAAGGCGAAGGTATTAACTAATAGCAGCAATAACTCCTGCTATCAGCCCAGCATCGGTTCCGACTTATCAACCTCAGGTTGCTCAGCAACCAAATCAGCAACAGTATCAGCAAAGGCAACAACAACCTTTACAACATCTACAATCATCGACCATCAGGGTTCGACCCGATACCAGTGTTGTACGCTGAATTGTTTCCACTTTTACTAGCCAAGGGGCACGTCCAAACTAGGGCTCCTCTCACAATACCAGATAATCCACCTTTCTGGTTCAAGGCTGATCAAACTTATCCTTATCATCAAGGAGGATCGGGACACAACATTGAGAATTGCCTCAGTTTCAAATTGGATGTACAAAAGCTTGTAAGGATTGGGCTTGTATATTTCAAAGATACTAACCCAAATGTCCATACAATTCCACTACCGCAACACGAGAAGACTGCAGTTAACCTAGTTGAGGAAGAACTGGGTTGTAGTTATCAAATCCGTGAAGTAAACATGTCAAATTCACACCCAAACATTGTTCAAAATAATGATATCTGAATGATGAATGTCAACCTGGTTGCCATGCACTCCAGACAAAGTCAATACCACGATCTGCCCCGTCATGATTACGACGCCTGCTTGATCTGCTCGCAAAATAATCAGGGTTGCTCTTTCATACAAGAAGCCCTCCAGTGTCAGATAGATCTTGGATGGATCCAGGATTATCATTAAAGTGATAGCCATCAAGTTAATATGGTTCAAATCTTCGATATTCGCCTGATGAACACTAGCCTTGTGGAGCTACATGCCAAACAAGTTCAGCTCGGTTTCCTGGCTTCACATGACTATCAAGAATGCGATGAGTGCCGCATCAACGATCAAGGTTGCGCCTTAGTACAAAGAACTCTTCAACACCTTCTGGATCACTGGTAGCTTCCAATCTATTTGGATGAAGAAACACAACAAATCAGTATGATTAATGGAAATTTGAGTAGGCATCAAACTGCTGATGTCCGGTCAATGGAAACAGATCTAGTCACGATGCATTATATACAAAGTGGGTATGGATGAGTGCAAGCTCACAATTACAAATGCTGCACAATCTGCTTAGAGAATAACCAAGGATGTTATTTGGTGCGCACTGCCCTCCAAAAGCAGTTCGATCGCAAAGAAATTCCACCCTATTGGAATTCGCAGTTCATCAACATGATACAGAGTGATACCCCGTTTCTCCAAAAAACCCAAGGGTTACAAGACGAAAGAATCATCAACAATTATGGGGTAGCCAAGACTGTTCATGCCATAATTCCTTTGCTAGACGAATCAAATGTCCTTCCTGACATTAAGCAAGTTCCCAACATGGAACTGATTGAGATTCCCTATGACAGCAGAAAAAGCCAAAAAGTTCCTGTGGTTATCTATTTACTAGGACCAGTACCATACAAGTCGGATAAGGTTATCCCATACAAGTACGATGCAGCTACCATCGAAAATGGAAAGGAAACTCCATTACCTTCTGTCATGAACATTGCCGACATCAGTTGAGTCACCAGGAGCGGACGAATCTTCAACAGAGGAGTTAGAGATCCCACCAAAGAAAAGGAACTACAAGCTGATGTTCCAAATCCACAGACGGGTCAACCCAGTAATACGGAACCTATAAAAAACAACTATGAAATGCTAAAGTTGATACAGAAGAGCGAGTACAACATTATGGATCAACTGTTACAGACTCCATTTCGAATTTCTGTATTATCTCTTTTACCCAGCTCCGAAGCTCACAGAGAAGCTCTGTAGAAGGTCTTAGAACAAGCATTTGTAGAACAAGATGTGACGATAGGGTAATTCGACAACATCATCTCCAACATCACTTCCTGCAACAATCTATGATTCAGTGATGAAGATCTTCCCGAAGAAGGGAAAAATCACAACATGGCTCTCAACATAACAGTAAATTTCCAAGACGATGCTTTAGCCAGCATATTGGTAGATACAGGTTCTTCTTTGAACGTTATGCCAAAGTCGACTCGAGCACGACTTTCATATCAAGGGACCCCGATGAGAGGCAGTGAGATCACCGTTAAAGCTTTCGATGGATCTTGGAAAACAGTTATCGGCGAAGTCGATCTTCCCATAACTATTGGTCCCCACACTTTCCGTGTCACTTTCCAGGTCATGGACATCCGGGCAGCATACAGTTGTTTATTAGGAAGACCTTGGATACATGAGGCAGGGGCTGTCACCTCGACACTTCACCAGAAGCTGAAGTTTGTCAGGAACAATAAGTTAATCACAGTTTGCAGGGAGCAAGCTCTGGTCGTGAGTAACTTGTCATCACTCTCTCAGTTGGAACCAGAAGAGGTGATAGGAATGCAATTCCAGGCACTTTCGGTGAGCAATGAGAATCAACAACACAAAGGATCGTTGATTTCCTCATACAAATATGCTCTCAAAGTGATAGAAAACAAGGACATAAAAGGATGTGGACAGCTGGTAATTCCCACTAATAACAAAACTAGGAAAGGTCTTGGTTTCTCCACAACATGTTCCCTGGATATCAAGAAGGATGAAAGTTTTCATCCCATTCAGGATTTCTTCCATAGCGGAGGATTTCTACACCCGGTATCCCAAGAGGTTCACAATGTTGAAGAAAATAATCCAGACGATTCAGATGAAGAATGGAGAACATATTTCAACGAAGAAGGATATATATCTCAAGAGGAAATGCATAGACCATTCTGCTTTCCCATCTACAGTCTGAGATATATACCAAGGTTAGAGGTCAGGGAAACCTATGGAGACTGTGATCCCGAAGGATGCCGCGCTCCACCGAACTCCTTAGAAGGTGATACCCTCTGGAAAGATAACTCTCATTAAACTTTTTATGATCTGATGGACGATCTGGCCATTTGGAAACCTTACACAGAGGATTTGGAACAACAGAGTCAGCTTGATCCAACATATAAGCTGAACTACTTTGATAGGAATCTTCCTGTTCCTCCAGAATCGTGGACACCATATCCAGAGCATTCTGAGAGTGATCAGTGCCACGCCGATGAATTTGTAATATTGGCAGGACAAGAATTCATTAGCTAGGCATTTCCTGAAATCAACGTCATTGAAGAAGATGACTCAACCTCTCCTGAAGAAGTTTGGGATACCTTGGGACAGCCAAGCGGAAAGTATGATTACCTGGTAAAATACACTGCTCCCGAGAGTTCTTGCATCAGAATTGAAGACATCCAGCCAACTAGATGGGGAGATTCTGTTGAAAGTACAAATACTGTTGAAACAACGGAAGAGACCTCCTACGACAACTCTGCTTGGGAAGAAGACTCTAACAGCCTGACTCTGCCAGAAATTAGCATAATTTCTGAGGTTTATCCAGAAAGAAAGATACCAGACTTTGTGATTCACTAAGGAGTTCGTCGCCATTGGGTTGCCATCGATGTCCCGAATGTCGTTCGCAAGTCAAAGTAATTGCCGTGTCTTTAACCTTTCACTTTCGCTCGAGTGAAAGAATGTTTTATAGGGCCTACTTTTCTGTAAATATCCCTCTTCACTTCGCCCAAAGCGTTAGAGTTTTGTTTTATAGGGTTGTGTTTCAAGAATCGACAAATCATAAATAAAACATCATTCTGTAACTTTTTGCATTTATTGTTGTTTACTCTTTTCGCTTTTTCATAAAATGGTAATCCTAAAAAAAAAATTCAGAAATTAAAAACAAAACACTGCACCCACTTTTGCATTCTCTCTCTATCTTTTCTGAACGAAATCATCACGTCATGCAAATCACCTACTTTGAACCCCATCGAAACATACGATCCGATGCCTTCTCCCAACTTTGAGTTCCCAGTATTCGAAGCCGAAGAAGAAGAGGACACGGAAATTCCAGAAGAGATCTCTCAACTACTCAGACAAGAGGAAAAATCTATTGAACCTCACAAAGAACTGCTGGAAATGGTTAACTTGGGATCAGAGGAAAAAAAAGAAAGAAGTTAAGATTGGAGCACTGCTCAGTTCAACTGTCAAAGAAAATTTGATAAAACTTCTCAACGAATTTTCAGATGTGTTTGCTTGGTCTTACCAGGACATGCCAGGGTTGGATACCCGCATCGTGCAACACCATTTGCCACTAAAGCCAAAATGTTCTCCATTCAAACAAAGGTTAAAGACTCATCCGGATATGGCTATCAAAATCAAAGAGGAAGTGCAGAAACAGATCGACGCATGTTTCCTCGCCACTTCAGAATATCCTCAGTGGTTGACAAACATAGTGCCAGTTCCGAAAAAGGATGGAAAAGTCAAAATGTGTGTAGACTACAGATATTTAAACAGAGCAAGTCCAAAGGACGACTTTCCTCTACCACACATTGACATACTAGTTGACAGCACAACAAAGTTTAAAGTATTTTCCTTCATGGATGGATTCTCGGGCTATAATCAAATCAAAATGGCGCCGGAAGGTATGGAGAAAACTTCCTTCATCACCCCATGGGGCACTTTCTGTTACAAGGTAATTCCGTTCGGCCTGAAGAACACCGGGGCAACTTACCAAAGGGCAATGACTACTCTTTTCCACGACTTGATGCACAAAGAAATTGAGGTATACGTCGATGATATGATCGCCAAATCAAAAACAAAAGAAGAGCACGTTGAACATCTGTCAAAATTGTTCGAACGTCTGAGAAAATACAAACTCCGCTTGAATCCCAACAAGTGCACCTTCGGTGTTCGTTCAGGAAAGCTCTTGGGTTTCATCGTCAGCCAGAAAGGAATTGAGGTTGATCCTTATAAGGTCAAGGTCATTCAAGAAATACCATCTCCAAAGACCTAAAAACAAGTAAGAGGATTCTCGGGACGTCTCAATTACATTTCCAGATTCATATCCCTCATGACCGCGACATGCGCGCCAATTTTCAAACTCCTCAGAAAGGATCAAAGTTGTGTATAGATAGAAGATAGCCAGAAAGCTTTTGACAGTATCAAAGAACATCTGCTGAATCCGCCGATTCTGTCTCCTCCAGTGGAAGAAAGACCACTCATCATTTACCTTACAGTCTTAGAAGATTCCATGGGATGTGTACTTGGCCAGCAAGAAGAAACAAAAAGGAAAGATTTTACCATTTATTACTTAAGCAAGAAATTCACAGACTATGAAACTCGGTACACTATGCTCGAAAAAACTTGCTACGCTTTAGCTTGGGCAGCTAAACGTCTTCACCAGTACATGATTCGCTACACTACTTGGTTAATCTCAGAAATGGATCCGATCAAGTACGTTTTTGAAAAGCCTGCTCTCACATGAAGAATTGCTCGATGGCAAATGTTGTTATCAGAATACGACATCGAATATCATGCTCAGAAAGCCATTAAAGGAAGCAATTTAGCCGATCACTTGGCTCCTCAACCGATCGACGATAAGGAATCCTTCGAATTCGACTTCCCAGAAGAAGATGTCATGTATCTAAAAATGAAAGACTGCGATGAACCGCTTCCAAGCGAAGGGCCAAAGCCAGGATCCCAATGGGGACTAATTTTTGACGGAGCTGTCAACACTTACGGAAACAGAATTGGGGCAATCATTGTTACCCCTCAAGGTACCCATATTCCTTTCACTTCCAGACTAGCATTCAAATGCACGAATAACGAAGCCAAGTACGAAGCATGTATCATTGGTCTCGAAGAAGCAATTGACTTAAGAATAAAAAATCTAGATGTCTACGAAGACTCAGCCCTGGTCATAAATCAGATCAAAGGAGAGTGGAACACATATCAGACAGGGTTGATTCCTTACAAAGATTATGCAAGAAGGTTGCTACCTTTCTTCAACAGAGTTGCGTTTCATCACATTCCTCGCGATGAGAATCACATGGCAGACGCACTAGCTACTCTATCCTCCATGATCAGTGTGAGCCGATGGAACGACGTGCCCAAGATTGACATAATGCGCCTGGATAGGACTACTTACATATTTGCTGTAGAAGTCGTTCTCGACAACAAACCTTGGTATCACGACATCAATTGTTTTCTTCAAAGACAATAGCACCCACCTGGGGCATCAAAGAAAGATAGGAAGACCCTCCGAAGACTGGCTGGAAATTTCTTCCTGAACAACGATGTACTTAACAAAAGAAACTTCGACATGGTTCTACTTAGATCCGTGGACAGACACGAAGTAAACATGTTGATGCAAGAAATTCATGAAGGATCCTTTGGCACTCATGCCAACGGACATACAATGGCAAGAAAAATTCTGAGAGCAGGGTATTATTGGATGACAATGGAATCCAACTGCTACAAGTACATGCGAAAGTGTCACAAGTGTCAAATATACACCGATAGAATCCATGTACCGCCAATGTATCTCAAATTTCTCTCTTCCCCATGGCCTTTTTCCATATGGGGAATCGACATGATTGGCATGATTGAACCCAAAGCTTCAAACGAACATCGGTTCATCCTAGTCGCCATTGATTACTTCACCAAATGGGTCGAAGCAGCTTCATACACCAATGTAACCTGACAAGTGGTGGTCCATTTTATCAAAAACAATCTCATCTACCGTTATGGTGTTCCAAGCCAGATCATTACGGATAATGGATCTAACTTGAACAACAAGATGATGAAGGAGTTGTGTGTTGAATTCAAGATTGAACACCATAACTCATCTCCCTACCGACCTAAGATGAACGGAGCGGTGGAAGCGGCTAACAAGAATATCCAAAAGATCGTTCAAAAGATGGTTGTGACCTACAAGGATTGGCACGAGATGCCACCTTTTTCTCTTCACGGTTACCGTACATCAGTCCGCACTTTAATAGGGGCAACCCCTTTCTCTCTAGTATATGGCATTGAAGCAGTGCTCCCCATAAAAGTAGAGATCTCATCAATGAGAGTCATGATGGAAGCCAAGCTAACAGAAGCTGACTGGTGCTAGAGAAGGCATGATGAGTTGAACCTCATCGAAGAAAAGAGAATGACGGCTTTATGCCATAGACAACTATATCAACAAAAAATAAAAAGGGCGTTTGACAAAAAGGTTCGACCCCGAGTCTTCAGAGAAGGAGACCTTGTGCTTAAGAAGCTAACATTATTTCTCACTAATCCCAGGGGCAAGTGGACCCCGAATTACGATTGCCCTTACGTTGTCAAGAAAGCTTTCACAGGCGGTGCCCTGAAACTCGCGATAATGGATGGAGAAGAATTCAATTATCCTTTGAACGTAGATGTAGTCAAGAAATACTTCGCCTAAATAAAATGAAAAAAAAAACGTCTCGGTGGATTGAAAACCCGAAAGGGCAGTCCAGGCAAAAATTAGAGACATAAAAATAAGAATCATCCCGGTGGGTGGAATCCGAAAAGACAATCCAGGCAAAAGTTAGGGATTCATGGCAAGTAACTACATTCTCACAAACTCCTCAGCGGTAATATCATCTGTCAGAAAAATATCCAGTCAGAGTCACCTTCGACAGAAGTTTGGAATGTTCTGAATTCAAAGTTTATGGGAGGATAACGGTCGTTATGTTTCGATGTAGCCTTTTTTCCATTTAAATCACCATTTTCTAACTTTGTAATGCTCTATGGTATCATGCTCTTGGCTGATTACCATCCTATAAATAAAATTTGAGCCTTTGTGCCTTTTGTTTATAATTCTCATTTGTTCTGCTTTGCAAAATGACATGTTTATTTGATTAACATTCTTGAAACAGAAAAAATGAATTTACTCTTGTTTTAAATTTATTTCCGCTTTTAAAACGGCAATTACTTTTTCATCGAACACAAGAGGAATATCTACATTTTCCCAAAAAATGGCCGAACTTCGAAGTGCAGGATCAAATGTCCTCGGTAGAATTCTTACTCTAGATGCCATTAATGGGTCTTGTTCCCCCCAGAAGATTCTATTTCTCGAAAAAAAACAAGAGTGATTTCCAATCACAAATAGGTTTATACCTTCAATACAGAGATCTTGGTTCTCCAACAAAAGTGCGACACTTTAGTGATACTCTTTCCCTCCACCGAGCGGTCAGATATCCCATTGTACACGTCACCTGTCTACATGTCATGTCTGTTTTGTCAGCATACATTCATTCATACGTACATTATGCATTATTAATTCATATTCATATCGCATCACTGTCACTCTGGTCAGTCTCACTCCCAAGTGATAAAGTCCTCTCGTCAGTCGAGTCATCAGTATTCCCCTCGTCAGGAAACGTTCGTCTGAATAATCTCTTTTCGGTCTACTTCTAGATTGAAACCGTTCTCAACCACTTTGATAACTCGAACCTCTAAAGGATAAGAAAACGTCTAACTGACATCATTCGGAACATCACTCTTCGCCATTGAAGATGATGCCCTTTGCTTTCCCGGATTAGGAAAAATTTCAGAGAAAGTCTCTCAACAAATGACTCTCGACAAGACATCGGTCTTTCTTCAAAGAAACCAATGTTAATGAAGTCATCAACACTTCAAAATTGGATCGGGTCACATGGCATTTCTTCGTTGAAAGAATTCCAAAGAAAAGTGTGATATCCCCAAGCAGAAAGCAGTCTCAGGAGACTTATTTTCCCCAGTAGAGTCTACAAATGGCATCTCCAACAGAGAAGTTTGCACCTCTACGACTCAGTCCAATGGGTTTTTCACCAGTAAGTCTGACATCAACACTTTTTCCATCAAATGGCATCTCTCTAGTAAACCTCGACGAGAAGTTTGATGAAAACCGCTACAAATAGCATCCCTTGTCAAGAGAAAGACTTGACAAGAAGAATTAGAGACTAGTTCCTTGGTAGGAAACCAGGATCGCGAGGAAGTTTATTGACAAAAGAAACTAAGACCAGTTCCATGGCTGAAGACCAGGATCGAGGGGAAGTTTTACCTTTTCTAAGTAACCATGCTTAGTAAAAGAAGATGAATGCTTAAATTACCATTCATAGACACCACCAAAATTTCGGGTATTCCGATATTTAATCCTCTTCCACCCTGAATGTCCGAATATCTTCGCCATTCACACCTTCGGGTCCAAGAAGATTAAATAGGGGCATCTGTCATACCCCAAATTTTGACCCCAAGAATTCTATCATTATGAGAATCATCATCACAAAAAGGATACATCTATCCTACATTATCAACCTTCTCATAAGTTGCTGAGCATTCACTACAATCAAGGATTAGGGTTTTTAGCCCTCTTAGAGCACTCAAACAAAGGATCAATCAAGGAATGGCATGATCTTCAACTTTTCTAGTATCTCAAAATTCCACAAGGGGTCAAGAAATATCCCACATCAAGAATTAAGCACAAGAGTACAACACCTCAGGCTAATCAAGCCTCAGGATCGCTATTGTCACCAAATTAGGATTTTGGTCGACTAGGGCCTCCAGATGAAAATTTTCATCTGGGCATGAGCCCATACCTTAATTAATGGTCCAACAAGCTCAAAGTAACCTCAAGAGTCCATCCACGGTGGCCCAAATCACTTTGAGTATTCATCTACCAAAAATTAGGAAATTAGGGTTTTTTTGAAGAAAAAGTCAACCCTATCATTGACTGTTAACCTACACTTGATCTCAAACCTTGGGGAAGGGTCCAAGACATCCCTAAACACACTTAGAGGAAATCCATGAAGTTTCATTAGGCCCAAGGATTCGTTTCACAGAGGAATCACAATGTCAAAATTCATCTGCTGAAAAAGTCAACTGTATAAAAGTTAAAGTATGACTTTTTAAAATTTTGGTCAATCAAGGTTCCATTAACCCTAAAATCATGTTAATATGTGATTTGAATCATCATTCATCAAGAAAAATCAAGAAAAGTGGGATAACTTGTAAAAGTGGTAACCATAAAAACTTAGAAAATTTTCTAAGTTATGAAAAAAAGTGACAATGGTACCAACTTCCAAGGATCATAACTTGAGATCCAAGCAACCATTTTGGATGATCCAAAGGTAGATTTGTAGATCTCATGGCATACTTCAAAAGCTTCAAATACACGAAACTCCAATTCCTCATGGATTTTAAGTCATGGAGTGATCAAAATGAGAAAAATGGAAAAAATGACATTTTTCAACACTTAGTCAAAATCTGCCTTGAAATTTCAGCATGAAACACCAACTTCCAAGGCATTTTTCACTTTGATCCAAGATGAACCAGGTCCAAGGCCAAACTTCAATGTTGAAGTACATCATTCAAGCTTTTCAAAAAGTACAAGAAGTCTCTCTAATTCACCTTGAACTGAGAGATACATCCATGGGAAGTTAGCTCCAAAATCTGATTTTTTCACTAAGTCAGAATTGTGCATTTGGTCGAATTTGCATTTTGTGAATCATCAAAGACATGTTTATCCATCTGCACACCTCAGGGGGAGACCAAGGAGGAATCAACAGTGATTCATAAGCCTTCCAAGTCTTTGGAACGACATGTAGGTGTGTCATGCCTAAAATGCTAAAGATTCCAAATTATCCAAGTTGTTCATCAAGCAACCATTGAGCATACCAAGTGGCACACATCAAGAGAAAGTCAGATAAGACGAGTCAAGCCTGATCCCTGCAACAGAAGACTCATAGCCGATGCACTAATCTCAAGTCAATGGTAGGAGGAGACTTGAGATTCCAAAATGCTCCAATTGGCCACATATCTGCAGCAGCCTCCATTCACTATTGCTTGCAAAACAAACTTGCTCTACTATAAATAGAGCTCATTTGTGCTCAGTTTGAGTACACCAAAGGCCCCAAATAGATGCCTTTCTCAAAATCACCTATTTACTTCCAAATTTTCCTTCTAAAGCAAGTCACTATCGGGTTTTGAGTTTGAGAGCAATTCCAACGAAACCAATGGTTCACACACCTCACAAACATCATATAGAAGTGATCCAAACACTCACATAACATATGTAACACCAAAATCACAAAACCACCAACCAACTGCTCAAGTTCTTAATAGAGTTGCAGTTGAGGTACCATTTCAAGTTCCAGCTTGTTTCAAACCACTCCAAGTATTCATACACAACACTTGGCACCTAAGGAAGCCGTGCAAATCATTGGAACCAGCTTGCAACACCTGTAACACAAAATACGATCACCAACTGCAAGAGGTAAGCTTGAACTCTTCTAACACTATGATCCATGCATATTTTGCTGCACAATAATTTTGCCATATGTTCATAATCATGCATAGAGTGTTTACCCTGAATCAATTGCTTTGTTTGAATCGTGTATGAAATTTCTCAGCCTTCATGCGAATTTTAGGGTTCTTGAGGTTTCTCTTTGATTTCTTATTACACACTTAAAATAAATGAAATTAAAGTCCATAGACATGATCGTGAGTTAAAAACGGGCAGATTTATATGTGGATTGCATGGTTTCATAAAGTATTCAGCGAGATTGAATAGAAAATGCAAATCTTGGCAAAAATCCCTTCGCGCGTGTTCTTGGTCATGTTCTTGGCGCCTTTTTTGAATATTTGAATATTTAAATTTTTGTGATTTTATTTAATTGATTCAAAAATTAATTTCCCTCTGATTTTAAACGATTTTGAGTTGATTCTTTTTTCGATCATTCACAAAAAATGTTAAAATATTTTATTTTACCAAAATTTCCCAAAAATATTATTTATTTTATATATTTGATATTTTTTCAAAGAATTAATATTTTAATTGTTTTAAGCATTTTAAAATACTTTTCTTTCTTGATTTTCCAACTTAAATGATTTTTAATCATTCCATGGATAAAAACATGATTTTTCAAACATTGATCCAAGATCATAACTCATTTTTGACAAATTTTGATCATTTTATTAATTTTTAAACAAAATTAATTATCTTTTTAAAACAAATTTAGGGTTTTGATTATTTTTACCCTAATCAATCTTACAAATCATCTTTGGGCCTCTTGATAGAGTGTAAGTCCCATCCCTTTGTAAATAAAACCTTTTTGGGCCTCAATGCATTGTATAAGTCCCACTGTGTTTTCTAAAAACGCGGCGCGATCGTCGTTTTCAAAATAAATGAACTGGGCCTACCCTTATGTTGTAAATCCCATACATCTTTCAAAAATCAATCTTGGGCCTCTAAAAGAGTGTAAGACCCAATCCCTTTTTGACCAAATCCTTTTTTGGGCCTCAGTGTATTGTATAAGTCTCGACAAGTCAAAAATCTCGATCCGATCGTCGTTTTCAAAACAAATTTCATCTGGGCCTCTCCTTGAGTTGTAAGCCCTATCTTTTATTCTAAAACAACACTTTGGGCCTCGAATATAGTGTAAGACCCAACCCCCTTGTATAAAAATAATTTGGGCCCCAGCCTTGTATAAGTCCCTCTGTACAGTTTTCAAAACCCTAACGCGGTTATCGCCTTTTTATCAAATCCTTTGGGCCACTCCTTGAGCTGTAAGTCCCACATCTCTGTACACAAATAATCTTTGGGCTCTCTTTTTTTATAAGACCCAATTCTCCTCTGTAAAATCCTCTGTAAATAATATAGTCTGTATTTAAATCATCAGGGTATCTCTTGTTGAATAAGCCCCCAATCTTTTTACTGTTTTACAATAACTGTTGTTAAAACTTTCTTCAATTTCTTGTACAACTAACCTTTAAAGCATGGAAGCTCTACAACGGGTAAGTTTTTACCTGCTTTCATTTACTGCTTTATATATATATATATATATATATAATGTATTGTGGGAAGCTGCGCACGGTTAGTCTTTTTTCATCTTTTAAATACAAGTCATATATATATATATATATATAAATATTATATTGTGGGAAGCTGCGCACGATTAGTCTTCTTTCATACACTTTTTTAAATACTTGTCATATATCAACTGTATATATACTTGTATATCTGTTAGGGTTTTCCCCGGCAATTAGGTCTAGGACTTAGAGTAAAGCCAGTTGTTTACTCTCTTTTAACAGTCAAACATAGATCCCACATAGGATTTCCAGATACAATCTCCCCTTCTCTTGGGGTTAAACAATATGGAACAAAGAGAAAGGCAGTATTCGCGGTGAACGTTTTCTCAGACTGTCACTATTAGAACTTGTCAAAAGAAATTCAATTCCCCAGAGATGAATTATTCCCGGTGAAACATCTCTTGAATTTCTTCAAACTCTAGAACTGTTCACACAAGAAAGGAATTATTCCTAGTGAAACCTTTCTTGAACATTCTTAAGTTTGGACCCACATGCTTCTTAAAAGCATTCCCCAGCCTCCTCTTGAGCATTGTACAAGGACCCTCCGGCTTCTTAAAAGTTCTCAGCCTCCTCTTGGGCTTAGTACAAGGACCCAGAGACCTCTACAAGTATATGAATAGATCTTAGTCATCATTTGCTAGAGCTGTCTTTCTGAGTCAAGTGTCAGACCAGTTAATGGGTTGACCTTCATCCCTTAACATACCAGCCTTCTCTTGGGCATAATACAATGATTCCCCACTATCTGAGAATAAATTTCTCAATACCAGTAGACTTGGACAGTCTAAACACCCTTTGGATTTCCCATTTCCTTAAAGAACAGGAAATAACCCTGATCCTCTGATCAAAATCTCCAAAGCAGGAAACAGTTTTTCACAACTTAAACCTTTTCAGTTAAATCCCCAGCATGGGTCATTTTACTATCACAATCCTCATCAGAACCTGAAGGTCTCTAACACCTCAACTTTTCTGTAATCCTTGACAAGAGTTGAATTACCAATAGACTGGACCTGTCTCTAAACTGAAACACTTTTCAGAAGATCTAGCCTCCTCTTAGGCTTTGTATAATGATACTCTCTTGTTGAGTTAACCATCAAATTTTTAGCCTCAATCTTGGGCTTTGTACAAGACAGATAATCTCCAGCTGAGTCAGTTAACCTTTCAACCTCCTCTTAGGCTTTGTATAATGATACTCTTTTGTTGAGTCTAAACCACAGTTAGCCTCCTCTTAGGCTTTGTATAATGATACTCTCTTGTTGAGTCTAAACCACAGTCAGCCTCCTCTTAGGCTTCGTATAGTGATACTCTCTTGTTGAGTTAACAATCCCTTTTTAGCCTCAATATTGGGCTTCGTACAAGATGAAGGTGCGAGAAAGGCACAAGAAATGGGGGTTTGAATTGTGTATTTACTCTTTTTGTAACTTTTCGCATCTTGTTAATTTGACGCTCAAGAACCTTCAATGTTCGTTGAAAGATTCGGATCTATTAACTAAAGAGTATGAGAACCGTAAAGGTTCTGTTCATAAGATACGATACTCAGAACTTGCAGTGCGGAAGCTTATCAGAGATAGGCTGCAAGGTTCAGACTTTGCTTATTATGAGGTTTTGATATTCAATGCAGAAACATAAATAGAGATACTAAGCAAGGAAGTAAAGGACACACGATATATCCTGGTTCACCATGCGGGCTAATCCAGTCCACCCTCCTCAGGTGATTTTTCCTTGAGCACAAGGACTTAATCCACTATAACCAAATCATTGATTACACTTACACGGGCAACAGCTGGTGACTAACCACTTGCACATGCACACTGTGACTAATAACCCAATGAACCGTTCTGGGATCCAACAGGATATAACGTTCATTGACCGAGCAGACCCACTGCTGGGATTTCACAGCTAGCCGTTCAGGGATTCATCACAATGAATATAACGCTACTGACCATATTTCAGGATTTTCCACAATGACCCTCAGCCATTGTCATCTCAAGCATCTGATCACCACGTGATCTACTCAAGGGCCTCAACACACAGCTGAACCATTCAGGGATCCCTTCAGGATATAACGTTCACTTGAGGAGTCTCAATGCATCTAGTTGAATTGGAAAACTAGAGATTACAAATTATGCTTCTTAATAAGCAAGTTTCCCCTAGGTTTAAGTACAATTAACACACACATGTGTTCAAGCAAGTTTTGAGCAATCAACTCCTTGCTTTCCTAAGAAACTACAAAGGTGTATTTAGATATTATGATTGTTGACATCTTGTAGATCTTCTTCTTCTTCGTCTTCTGGTTCAGCAAGGTTTGAGCAGCAACTCCTTGCTTCAGATCTTCAATGTAGCTTTGACGAGAAGGTAGGTTGATGACTTGAATGATCTTCAATGTTATCTTCTTCATCGACAACTTTTGTTTGTTTTGTTTCACTTGTAAATCAGGGTTTGTTTCAAGAGACACGTTAGACCATAAAATGGTTCTGATGTCTTTAGTTCTTATGATCTGCACACAACACACGTTAGACCATAAAATGGTTCTTTCATAAATACTTATTGTCATCATCAAAACATAGTCAAATCTTTTCCCCACAGAGTCAAATCTTTTTTAGCCTCCATCTTGGGCTTTGCACAAGATACAAACACTCTCTTGTTGAGTCTAAACAATATTTCAGCCTCCTCTTAGACTTTGTATAATGATACTCTCTTGTTGAGTATAAACAGTCTTTTAGCTTCCATCTTGGGCTTTGTACAAGATACAAATACTCTCTTGTTGAGTCAATCACCTTTCAGCCTCCTCTTAGATTATGAGGAACTACGATTGCTCTGATTTCCCTATACTCCATAACAGGGAATACATAGGCATAAGATTTACATTAATCTTAGCGAGCACACTAAACTAAAAATCTTAGGTCCCTGACCTTACCAAAAACATCATAAAACCAGAAAACAACAAAAATAACTCTCTCTCTCTCTCTCTCAAACACCAAACAACATACATCTTCCCCATTTACAGATAAACATGAATCAATACCGAGTATTTAAGCAATTATCCTAAAACTATAACCTATGGATAACCACATACAGGATGGGTAATTGACAACTTCCCATTGTGTAACCTGACCCCGGACTCCCCAATCTCTTTACCGCAATTTGTTCAAAGAACAACATTTGCAAAGCAAGGTTAGTTTGAGATAGATTCCATTTCCCTTTGAGCTTCATCGGGATAAATAAGAAATCAGAAAGTAGCACCCAATGTTTCCTCCCACTGAGGCGAGGAAGTATCCCATGGCGATAAGGTGGTCGCTTCACCGACAAAAATCGCACGCTACACGTGTAACATGAGTATCTCCATTTATTCAAACTAGGGGGATATAGGTGTTGTACCCCAAATTTTGACCCCTTACATGTCATAACATCTTTTGCATGAGCATCATAGATCGTACCTATGCATTGTTAACTAACCATTTTATCAGTTTTTGTTTGTTTTGTTTCACTTGTAAATCAGGGTTTGTTTCAAGAGACCTCCTCTCCTCAATAATCCAATGTGATTTGTTTTCATCACAAGTTCTTCCTCAAGGACCAGACAAGGTCATCAGGACAAGGGTCTGTGTGGTGTGGTTTGAGATTCAGTGGAAGTTTGATTTAATCTTGGTCAAACAAGTGGCTTGTATCAGTATCGGGTTATCAAGATATGGCAGAGAGTCTGAATTAGGGTCTTGGTCCTCATTAAGTCATTTGTTTCGTAAGTGTGCACTCAAGGCACGAGGATTAGGGTTTCTCACCCTTGGAGTTTATGATTGACAAATATCGTTTAGTCGAGTCTCCTAAGGCTAGCTGGTTCATGGCGTGCAGTACTGTTTCAGTTCAATTAAGGTTGTAGAACCATCAGAGAGGTCAGAGCAGTTGGTACATTTCAAGTTGTGTGCAAGTATTGTTTGTGTAGTTCAGGATTTTTGCAATCAAGTGCATATGCGGAATTTTTAAGTATTGTGGAGGCATGTTACCTTTACCCATTTTCCAAACTATCCACTTCTAAATCCATTTCCACATCTATTCCATAACTTTATTATCCATTTTAATTCAATCTTTCCGTATCCACTTTTCATTCGATTATCCATATTTTTCTTAGACCATTTCCAAATCTTTTTCTTTTTATCCACTTCTCATCCATTTTTATCTATCATTCAATCCACAATATCCTTTGTTTTAATTTCATCCACTTATCCATAAATATCTATTTTTACATATTCTTTTTTTCCACAAATCCATTATCCATAATTCATTTCTAAACCACATTATATTTCAATTATCCACATTTTATTTCAATTATCAATTTCACCCAATTCCATCCAACATGCTACAATCCACCCTCAAATTTCTTTTTAATTCAAAATAAATTCATTTTGCTTCAATTCAATTGTCAATTTCAATCTTACCCAATTTATTTCAAAATTCTATTTTATTTCATGAGTTTATAAGCCTTTTTGTACTTCACTATTTTTGCAAAGCCCACCGTCCACATGTTCTGAAAATCAAACCCATGTGCAAGCTGCAAGATTAAAAGTCCATCAATTTCACAAGAAATACAAAAGTCTCATTACAAAAAGATATCAGCTAAAGTTTCTCCTACAAATCTTGTACACCACGTAAACAACATGCCCATGCCACGTCCAAACAACTTTGACCAACACTGCACACCAATTTCACCAGATGCCACTATCCTCCAAATTTTGCTATCCTGTGACATTCTGTGTATCCTGCTATTACACACCAGAATGGAGACCTGCTCCAACTGCAACATAAAGCTCCAATGATGCACATACTACAGCAGGGGAGATAATGACACAACTAACAGACCTGCAACATCAAACCAGAGCTGATGCAAATGAAATGGACGGCTGATGATGTAGAGTCTTGGTCTGATTCTTAAATGAAAAAATAAGAGAAGAGGAGAAGAGATCAAGGAAGAAAAAAAACCTGAATCTCGGAGGGAGACTCTCTCGGTTTTCTCTATTCCCAAATAGAAAATGAGTTCCTCACCTTTAGTCTTGCTCTCTATCTCCCACCTTCGAACCTCACCTTCTTCAACCTATTTTCAACCTCTCTTTCTCGTAAAATAAAACCTCTTCTTCTCCTTCGCTCATGCCTCCGTGCACAACCTTCGACCACCATAACTTTCAATCAAGCCACAACTTCCATTTTCGAACAATCTTTCAACAAATTTTCACAGCCTCAGAACAAAATCCAACATCCCATTTCACAACAACAATCACCCCAACCTCTTAGCTTTCCCTCACCTGCGAATCACAACTCCAATCTTCCAACCCTCCTCAATCAACATATACCGCAAGTCAAACCCAAATCGTGACTCAAGAATCGAGAAGAAGAAGGATGAATCAAAACCGGAACTAGTTCAAAAACACAAACCTTCAAAACTAAATGGTGAACCCAGAAGCGATTGACTTGAGACGAAGTGAATCACAGTGAAAGAAAGGATTGAGAAGGATCGACATCGAATGAAAGGAGGTTGGATCGTTTGGGTCTTGTTGATGTAGATGTTGTTCGACCATCTTCATCTTTGGTTATTTTTTTTTCTTCCTGTTCAAATTGCAAGCTATTTCTTCTCGTTCTGATGGTGTTTGTTTAAGAGAATGTCTTCATCCATTTCTTCTTTTTGGATCTTTCGTGAGGAGTCTGATGCTTTGTTTTTATGTTTTTATTTTATTTGTTTTAAATGGCTTGTAGATGGAGTTTTGGGCTTGAAGCCCGTGTTGTTTTTCCTAATCTTCCACCCCTTACTTTTAAACCGTGTCCTATGGTTTTGTTTTCATTTAAAGATCTTGTTTTCAATGATGTTGATTCTTAACCGGAGATGTTTGTTCCTATTTACATTATTTGATGATGGGTCGTGTGGCCCGTATTCCTTTAACACCACCTTTTTATTTTTGACCAACCGTTCTTGTGAGTAGAATGGACTTGTTTAAGCCCCTCATGGTTATTATTAGCACACTCCATCAATCTCTACACCTCACCTCTAATTTAGTTTTCTTTTTGAATTTTTTTTAGTTATTAATTTTTAATTTGTTTTTTATTTCTAGGTTTTCTCAATTTCCACATCTGTGATTGATCTCATTTTACTTCATGTTGTTTCGATCTTATTTTCAATTCCATCTTGGGCCAATGACATAAAAAAAATCTTAACTTTGTTGATTATTTCAAATCAATAAGTTTTGATTAGTATGAGGCCATATATTTCCTTTTGGTTGGTAAATGAAAGTGTAATAAAAAGATTATCGATTTTATCGAGTTAAATCTTGATTTAGACGAGACCACCTTTATTTCCATTTCAATTCCATTTTCTTTATTTTGAGCCAATGATATTACAAAATCATGACTTAGTTGATTTATTCAAAATGACTGAAAGTCTTGATATGTATGAGGCTCATTTTATTTTTATTTTGTTGGTCAATGAAAGTTAAATATCGAGATTATCGATTTACCGATATAAATACGAGACCGACCTTTATTTTCACTTCAATTCCATTCTATTTTTGGGCCAATGATATACCAAAAATCATTACTTGGCGGGTTTATTTCAAATCAATGAAGTCTTGATAAATATGAGGCCGTTTTTATTTTTGGTCAATGAAAGTCAAACATCAAGGTTATTAATTTATCTATTCAAACCTCGATTAAGACGAGACCAACTTTATTTTCATTTCGCATCTACTTTTATCTTCATTTTCATTTTCGATCGATGAATTCTTTCTATTCACGAATGTTGTTTATCGAAGCGATCAACCTTCATTATTTCAAATCTGTAGTGAGTGATCATCGAGATCTTTTTTTATACTTTGGGATCGTGATAGGTTACCTTCGAATAATTAACGAAAGTTTGTGATTAAGACGAGATCTCCACCTCTTCTTTTCGTGTGGCACGATTTCCTTGGAGAATGATCCTCAACATCACTTCTCGATCATGTCTTAACACAAAGATCGAATTGTGCATCCTCCTATAGCATGGTCTTCCTCATAGACCGTGCTACGATGGTTTAGCACTACATTGAACCTGATTCATCGATCCAATAAATTATTCATTAACCACTGACTTTACTTTTAGTCAATATATCTTGATTTATTTTTGTTCATATTATCTTGATTATATTATTGTTCATATTGTTCATATATATCATATTCATACTTGTTCATCTGACCCTCCCTTCCAAAGGAAAGTTCTTTTAGTTTGACTTTTAAGTCAATAAACCAATCACATTTCATCTTTGGCCTCCTAAGAGCCATTTTCCTCATAGTTTAGTAATAGGATAGAGTTATCGTGAACTCTATGTGATTCTCACCATCATGAGAACTCACTTTCCCTTTACTTAGACTTATAGACTTATCTTGAACTCTATGTGATTCTCACCATCATGAGAACTCACTGTCCCCCTTTAACTTAGACTTAGAGAGTTATCGTGAACTCTAAATGAGCTCGTACTCATTTCCCTTTGGAACTTTGACCATAGTCAATGGTTCCCCTTTCACCCTTAGATAGGTGAACTACGGTTGCTCTGATTCTTTAGTCAGATACATAGGCACAAGATACGACGTCTTGGCGAGCAAAACTTAGCATACCCCTAGGTCCTTACCTTAGTATAGATATCTCAGCAAGCAAACATAACATAACACAAACAAACAAAAGGTTCCCGTAGAGTACTACGGATACTTAGGGTGCTAATACCTTCCCTTTGTATAACCAACCCCCGAACCTTAGATCTCCCCCCTTTAGGTTTATTTAATGATCTTGAACCTTTCCTTTGGATAATCAAAGTCGGTTGTGAATTTAAAGAAATGTGATGCAAGTTAATTAATAGCTTGTTATCCGATTCTCACCGCAACAGAAATGGCGACTTCACTAGAGAGAAGTTTATTTTTGAGGGTTAAGCCGACCTTGTTTTGTTTATGTTATTTATGTTTGTTTGCTATACTTGTACATATCTGGCTGTTTGGGATTTTCTGTGTGCAGGGTGTTACTATTGAGTGGTGAGATAAGTCCTAACCCGGATTTGAGTGCAATTAGGATAGGACGATGGTATTCAAGGAGACTTTAAGGGAGTCGAATCCTGAAAAGTTGAATTGAGAACACCATCACTCAGTTGAGGCCCTCTTGAGAGTCTAGTTATGTTGAACGAATCCGTTCGTGAAAACGTGCTACTCTTAACCTAGGAGCCCATGATATTGAGAATCGTAGTTACCAAACCCCACTAAGCCTTTTTAGGATGTAGTGCGGTGACCATGATTGAGTCTATTTCTGAATTGGTTGTCACCCGATACTACACTCAGACGAGATCCTCTTGAGAATTTTATTGATTACCAAGTCATCTGGGAAATCCTTAAAATCCGAAAGATGGGTTGCCAACTCTGGGAACTTTTTAGAACCCTGTTCTGCAGATGATAACCCATAGTACACACCTTTTGGGGATGGGTAGACCATGGCTCCATGCTCGTGATCTTCAAACCCAGGCCCTCATTTGTTTGTGTGTACATATGTGTGAATATGTGAATACTCGTATATGTGTGTTTGTGCATACATTCGTCCATAGATGACAGCCTTTCGGTTTCAAGGAATTCAAGTGCCTTTTCCTTTGTAAAAACCAAAAAAGATCATGGATTTTGAAACAAAACTCAGTTTTTCCACAAACTTTTTTGCAACTTGCCTTTGAGTTCCTTGAAACCAGTTGGTTTGCATTAGCATTTGCATTTCATGTGCATTCGCGTCTCATTTGTATTTCTCGGTCTTGAGTCTCTTCCTCTATGTCTGAAGGATACCTAGAACCTATTCAAGACAATGGCATCAATGAATGAAATTCTGAAGAACCAAGAAGGCCTGAAGGAGGAAGTCAGAATCCTTAAATGCCAGATGAATTGGGTTCTGGAAACTTTGCAAGCTCTGATGAAAAAAGAAGAGCACTCTCCCCTTGTCACTCCCAGAGAGGTTGTCAGTTCATCGTCTCTTGTGGATCCTCCGACTCAAGAACCTCCTCAGTACCAAGGGTCAGATCATCGTCAACCGCGTCAGCATGCTCGACAAAGGTCTAGAAAGCCAAAGAGGAATTTCACACCATTTCCAATACCATACAGTCAGTTCTTACCAGATTTAATCAAAGGTGGATTGATAGTACTAGAGGAGATAGATCCAGTGCCTCTCTCGTACCTGACAGGCCTTGACACCGACGCCCATTGTGACTACAATGCTGGGGCACAGAGGCATTCAACTGAAGATTATAGAGTGCTCAGAGACAAGGTTCAAGCTCTGCTTGACTCCAATATGTTCTCATTCACACCTCAAGGAATTCAAATCAACAATCCTTTGCCATCTCCTATGGTTCTCTCATGCCGAGTATCTACCTTTGAGGAAACTTCATACCATCCAGTATCTGATCTTGGTCTTACACCAGGATATCATGATCATCGTGTATCTACCAAAAGGGCGTTTCAGCCTCCTACAGTTGTTTCTTCCAGAGGTTCTCTGGACCAAAACAAGAGAAAGTACTCCGTCAACTGCCAGCCCATTCCGGTGCCATTGAGAAAACTCTTCCCGCTGTTCATGTAGAACAAGTTGGTAACTCCTCGACTTGTGAATTCCATAAGGGAGCCGAAGGGCATGACTTGGATGGTTGCCGAGCCTTAGAATCTATTATACGAAGGCTGATCTATGACAAAGAGCTGATCCTAGAAGAAGATCGTCCGGAGATTGAATGCCACTTCCACACTGGTACCATGGGGTACCCCATTGAAGAGTGCAAGGAGTTCGAAACGAAATTGCTAAGCTTGCTAAAAACACTGAAACCTCAAGAAGGTGAGTCAGATGCCAATGCCTTGATTTCTGATGCAAAAGGCAAAACACTTGTAAGGCCTCTTAAGGTTCTATATCAAAAGGAGCGAATGATCAATGATGGAGGTGTTCCCTCGCTTAGGCCCGAAAACTGAAGTCTTCTAAAATCAATTCGCCAAAGCTGGATGTATTTTGTTCATTTTAGTATTTTCAATTGTATTTCCTTTGCACTTTGAATTTGTGTTTGCTTATAAGCTTTGTTGTACTTTCAAATTGGCAAGATTAATGAAATGTTTGTGAATCTTTAAATTAAGTCCATTCATTTCACTCATTTACTTTTACGTTCGTGAAAAAAACAAAAAATATATCTTTATCTTGTTTCTTCCCACTCATCGAACTGTTTGTTCAAGCAAAGATTAGGGAGGATGACGAAAATATTATCCATAGTTGTTGTGGTATGCTTTCGATTAAACCTTTCCGAGGATGTAAGGCATTGTTTCAATTCCCAAACACTGGAGAAATAAGGAAGATAATCCCTTGTTAACCCTTCGAGCCTAGAAGTAGGAGTTTTCTTTCCAAACCCAAAAAACCCTTAAATCTCGACCTTGGGGTGGGTAGTTCTCAGTTTAACTTGGTTATGCATTCTAATGCATGAGCTTCATACAAGACACTAGTCAGCTCTTTCATATCAAATGAGTTAGCATTATACAAGTTGTTCCTCCAAGCGACAAATAAGGAAGGATCGTCGAGAAATCCTTAATCGAAGAATAAGTTGAGTCCCTTTCAAGGCAAAAGCCAAGAAACATGGGAAGCCCAAAACTTCGCCTTATACAAGAAGGTTTGTACAACAATCAAGAAAAGAAGAGGTTTCAAAACCCCAACCAAAAAGAAGAGGTCTCAAAACCTCACCAAAGCAAAGAAGAGGTCTCAAAACCTCTGTGAAGACAAGAAGAGGTCTCAAAATCTCAGTGGAGACAAGAAAAGGTCTCAAAACCTCAGCAACAAAGGATAATCAAATGTCGTAAGCGATTAATGACTACCAAAGTTTCTGAATCATCATCAGCTATCATCAGTTTAATTTCCAGCCTATGGGAATCTGAATGTATAATTTGAGTTAACTGAGCATAGGACTGGAGTTCATCACGTAGATTGGGTGGGTACAAATAAACTTTGAGCCTTTATCTTTTGTTTCATAAACCGTGAACCAAGCCACGTTACACCCCTTAAAAGACCTAATTGAGGTAAGGTTATTTTGAAAGCATACTACAACAAGGTTGATTAACCTGACTCCTAATGATCTTTGTTATCTGCGTGTGTTGATCACTTCATCTGTAATTCTGTAAATGAGTAGATCCACTTTGTTTTTTATTTAATCATTCCACTGTGTGTGTGTTTCATTAATAAAACTTTGGTTTCAAAAGCTTGCATGAATTTTGCATTAAAATCACCAATTTTTAATGAACAATACGTGTTTGCAAAGACGATTAAATGTCAAAGAAATCCCAACAAATGCAGCCAGCTAGGGAATTCGATTTGATAAAGGACGCTCAGTCAGGGGGCAACCAAGCGGAGGGATTTGCCAATCCACCAGTTCAAGAGCTATTGAATCAGGGGCAGAACTTTCCAATTTTAGGATATTGGGGCAAGCCTTCTTGAGGTCATCTTATGACAAGTATAGACTCCAATGAACCACCAACAGGGGCAAGTTTGTTCCCCAATTGCTTCTACTACAGTCTAAAGGACTTGATGTTTCAAATACAGTTAAACTGGGGCAATTATGTCCAGGTTCATTTCTTTTCGAAAGTTTGAAGACATTGAAGCATTTCGTATGCCAATTCTTCTGTAAAATCCTTTTGATGACTTATCCTTATAGATCAGTTAATCAGAAGCAGTCAGGTCGAGATTCGACAAATCTCTTAAAGGACAATTAATCAAAGGCATCTCTTTACATATCAGCCAGTCTGAAGAGCAAGTTCAAAGACTTTGTTGTGCAAACACCGTTAATCTGGGGCAGTTACGCCGAGATTCATGAATCTAAGAGTTTAAAGATATTGAAGCATCTCGTATGCTAATTCTTCTGTAAAATCCTCTTGGTATTTTTTCCCAACATATCATGTAATCTGGGGCAGAGAAGATTTGAGGATTACGTGTTGCAAGAGCCGTTGTTCATTATGGTGATCATCATACAAGTCAGGATGCAGAACTACCCCGTTCTGGTGATATCCTTTGCCAGCTTCACAGTAAATTGTTACTTCAGCTAATGTTGGCAATTCTCCATGGATTTTTCTCTAGTAAAGAAATCAAGCTCATGATGGCAATCCTAGTGAAGTCATGATGCTATACCTCAAGTGGAATACTCTTTTCACCAGTGAAGTAGATCTGATGATCCTATTTATTCATCCCCAGTAATGGTCCAATCTGATGAGTTTGGCTGGGTGTCCTCGTCGAGATGTTTATTTCATCTCCAGTTTCGCTTCCTGTCTATTTTGCCAGCATAAGCATGGCCTAAGCATTCATATGCATAACATCTTAGCATTTTTGCTTCCCTTCTGGTGTTTACCTGTTTTGTTCACTTTGGTGTTTATCTCCCCAAGTGACTGGGTTTGTCTATTCACTCTAATAGAAAGTCAGCCCTAGGCATAAAGTGCCCATCTTTTCTGAATTCCCCACAGAGTTTTATCCTCGTGGATGATGGTTGGTTCAGTTGTCTTTTCCACATTTGGATAAGATAAATCCCCATTTGAGTTCATTCCTCAATGGTCGGAGTTTTGTTTGACCGTTTCTTTCTAGCTTGTTCCTAGATTGAACTTTGGTCCCTGACAGGTGTGGTTTCCGTACCTACTTTTAAATGTGCATTTATTTTGCACCGTGTCTTGTAGGAAGAATCTTTTACAGATCCTCATTCAAGACAAAACTATTTCTCCAGCAGTGTTGTAATATCAACATCTCTTTGGAATTCATACCCAACAACAAGTGGCAGTCTCCTTGAGAAGCTTGTTTTGCTATCATTACCTCTACAACGATAAGTGGCAATCTCTCTCTTGATAAGCTTATCCGTCTGTGGTTTTATCCATACTTCCACAGTTACCAGTGTTGTTATAATCAGTCATTTTCCATCAACCCATTTGATGTGATCCCTATTTGAGAAGTTTCCTTGTCGTCAATATGTTTGATGAGGAATTCAAAAATTCAGCTCATACTGGTACCCAGAGTTTGTCTCTGTCTTTACTGGCTTTTCTTGAAGATCCCGTTTGAACTCTTCATTATAAGAAAATCCCAGGAAATCTGTTGTTGGATGTTTATCCTTTTATTTCACACTGATCCCCCAGTGGAGATCGTGTCTTTTTTCTGGTTTCATGCCCAGTAAGAATGTGTCTTTATTTCCCCAGTGAAGTAAAGACATTCCCGGTTTATCTCCAAAACCTTTGTCTAAGCTCGGATTACGTCCGATCTTCACCCTCATGCGTCAGATTCCAACTCTTTGTGCATTCTTCCCCAGGAACTCTAACCTGTAACCCCGGTACCGATCCATCTGGTACTTAATCACCTCATTTGGGTACCTAAAGTCCAGTAACTACTGGCATTTCCTAAACTTCGAGTTATCGTGAGCTTGTTGTTTAATTCTTGGTTATCGTGAACCGTCTTTGTTTGAATCGAGTCAAACACTGCCTTAACTTCAGATTATCGTGAGTCTGTGTTTTAAAACCGTTCTTGTTTGAATCGAGTCAAACCTGAACCTAAGCTTCGAGTTATCGTGAGCTCGTTGTTTATCCATTGTTAACTTTAGATTATCGTGAGTCTGTCGTCTAAAACCGTTCTTATTTGAATCGAGTCAAACCTGAACCTAAACTTCGAGTTATCGTGAACCCGTTGTTTGAAACCTAAACTTCAGATTATCGTGAGTCTGTTGTTTGAAACTAGGTTATCGTGAATCTGTAGTTCTGGTTATCGTGAACCATTTGTTTGTATCAGGTTATCATGAACCTGTATTCCCGGTTATCATGAACCGTTTGTTTGTATCAGGTTATCGTGAACCTGTATTCCTGGTTATCGTGAACCGTTTGTTTGTATCAGGTTATCGTGAACCTAAACCTCTGGTTATCGTGAACCATTTGGTTATTGTGAACCTAAACTTCAGGTTATCGTGAACCAGTTGTTTGAAACCTAAACTTCAGATTATCATGAGTCTGTTGTTTGAAATCAGGTTATCGTGAACCTGTATTTCTGGTTATCATGAACCATTTGTTTGTATCAGGTTATCATGAACCTGTATTCCCGGTTATCATGAACCGTTTATTTGTATCAGGGTATCGTGAACCTGTATTGCTTAAACTCAGGTCAACTATGAACCTAAACCCCAAATCCAGCTCATACTGGTATTCTTCATAATCTAAATTGTTATCTTATCCAACTTAAATCAGTATCTCTTTGCATATCACTTCTGAGTCCAATCCTTGTTGTCACTTTAATCTGGTTCCCAGCAGAAGTTCAGTAATTATCATCATCTCTTTGAAAGTCCTTGTGATTGATCATCATTTGGCACACGTAGAGTTTGTCTCTGTCTTTTCTGGCTTTTCTTGAAGATCCCGTTTGAACTCTTCAGTATAAGAAATCCCCAGAAACTCATTTTGGATGGCTATCCTTTTATTTCAAGTTGATCCCCAGTGGAGATCATGTCTTCTTTCTGGTTTCATGCCCAGTAAGAATGTGTCTTTGTCCCCAGTGTCGTCCGGTCACATATGAACCAGTCGTCCATCTCCCTGGATTTTTCCCCAGCGGAGAATACCTTTCTGGCTCCTATCTCCAGTAAGGACCTGTAAGGTTTCTATCCCCAGTGTTACCTCAGAGTCTCCTCGTTGAGTCATCTTTTGTTGGTCAGCCTGTATCCCCAGGGAGTTTTCCTCGTGGATACTAACCTTCATCCTTCCCCAGTGATGTTCACTTGGGGTTGTTTGCTTTTTATCCTTTAGTGTCTTGTTTGCCTGCATCTTTGCACTATCATTTCATCATATCATCATACTAGCAAGTTCATGGCATGTCAGCTTATGCATGTCTGTTTTTTGTCCTTAGCATCTGCATTCCATCTAAGAGCCAAAATTTTCGGTTTGCTATATTTAAATACCTTTCACCTTGATGTCCCGAGGATCTTCATTCCTCTTGTCATCCGGTAAAGCTATTTAAATAGGGGCAACTGTTGTACCCCAAATTTTGACCCCTTAGATGTCATAACATCTTTTGCATGAGCATCATAGATCTTACCTATGCATTGTTAACTAACCATTTTATCAGTTTTTGATTGTTTTGTTTCACTTGTAAATCAGGGTTTGTTTCAAGAGACCTCCTCTCCTCAATAATCCAATGTGATTTGTTTTCATCACAAGTTCTTCCTCAAGGACCATACAAGGTCATCAGGACAAGGGTCTGTGTGGTGTGGTTTGAGATTCAGTGGAAGTTTGATTTAATCTTGGTCAAACAAGTGGCTTGTATCAGTATCGGGTTATCAAGCTATGGCAGAGAGTCTGAATTAGGGTCTTGGTCCTCATTAAGTCATTTGATTCGTAAGTGTGCACTCAAGGCGCGAGGATTAGGGTTTCTCACCCTTGGAGTTTATGATAGACAAATATCTTTCAGTCGAGTCTCCTAAGGCTAGCTGGTTCATGGTGTGCAATATTGTTTCAGTTCAATTAAGGTTGTAGAACCATCAGAGAGGTCAGAGCAGTTGGTACATTTCAAGTTGTGTGCAAGTATTGTTTGTGTAGTTCAGGTTTGTGGCAATCAAGTGCATATGCGGAATTTTTAAGTATTGTGGAGGCATGTTACCTTTACCCATTTTCCAAACTATCCACTTCTAAATCCATTTCCACATCTATTCCATAAACTTATTATTCATTTTAATCCAATCTTTCCATATCCACTTTTCATTCAATTATCCATATTTTTCTTAGACCATTTCCAAATCTTTTTCTTTTTATCCACTTCTCATGCATTTTTATCTATAATTCAATCCACAATATCCTTTGTTTTAATTTCATCCACTTATCCATAAATATCTATTTTTACATATTCATTTTTTCCACAAATCCATTATCCATAATTCATTTCTAAACCACATTTTATTTCAATTATCCACATTTTATTTCAATTATCAATTTCACCCAATTCCATCCAAGATCCTATAATCCACCCTCAAATTTCTTTTTAATTCAAAATAAATTCATTTTGCTTCAATTCAATTGTCAATTTCAATCTTACCCAATTTATTTCAAAATTCTATTTTATTTCAAGAGTTTATAAGCCTTTTTGTACTTCACTATTTTTGCAAAGCCCACCGTTCACATGTTCTGAAAATCAAACCCATGTGCAAGCTGCAAGATTAAAAGTCCATCCATTTCACAAGAAATACAAAAGTCTCATTACAAAAAGATATCAGCTAAAGTTTCTCCTACAAATCTTGTACACCACGTGAACAACACGCCCATGCCACGTCCAAACAACTTTGACCAAAACTGCGCACCAATTTCACCAGATGCCACTATCCTCCAAAATTTGCTATCCTGTGACATTCTGTGTATCCTGGTATTACACACCAGAATGGAGACCTGCTCCAACTGCAACATAAAGCTCCAATGATGCACATACTACAGCAGGGGAGATAATGACACAACGAACAGACCATGCAACATCAAACAAGAGCTGATGCAAATGAAATGGACGGATGATGATGAAGAGTCTTGGTCTGATTCTAAAATGAAAAAATAAGAGAAGAGGAGAGGACATCAAGGAAGAACAAAAAACCTGAATCTCGGGGGAGACTCTCTCGGTTTTCTCTATTCCCAAATAGAAAATGAGTTCCTCACCTTCAGCCTTGCTCTCTATCTCCCACCTTCGAACCTCACCTTCTTCAACCTGTTTTCAACCTCTCTTTCTCGTAAAATAAAACCTCTTCTTCTCCTTCGCTCATCCCTCCGTGAACAACCTTCGACCACCATAACTTTCAATCAAGCCACAACTTCCATTTTCGAACAATCTTTCAACAAATTTTCACAGCCTCAGAACAAAATCCAACATTCCATTTCACAACAACAATCACCCCAACCTCTTAGCTTTCCCTCACCTGCGAATCACAACCCCAATCTTCCAACCCTCCTCAATCAACACATACCGCAAGTCAAACCCAAATCATGACTCAAGAATCGAGAAGAAGAAGGATGAATCAAAACCGGAACAAGTTCAAAAACATAATCCTTCAAAACTAAATGGTGAAACCGGAAGCGATTGACTTGAGACGAAGTGAATCACAACGAAAGAAAGGATTGAGAAGGATAGACATCGAACGAAAGGAGGTTGGATCGTTTGGGTCTTGTTGATGTAGATGTTGTTCGACCGTCTTCATCTTTGGTTGTTTTTTTTTTGTTCCTGTTCAAATTGCAAGCTATTTCTTCTCGTTTTGATGGCGTTTGTTTAAGAGGATATCTTCATCCATTTCTTCATTTTGGATCTTTCGTGAGGAGTCTGATGCTTTGTTTTTATGTTTTTATTTTATTTGTTTTAAATGGCTTGTTGATGGAGTTTTGGGCTTGAAGCCCGTGTTGTTTTTCCTAATCTTCCACCCCTTACTTTTAAACCGTGTCCTTTGGTTTTGTTTTCAATTAAAGATCTTGTTTTCAATGATGGTGATTCTTAACCAGAGATGTTTGTTCCTATTTACATTATTTGATGATGGGTCGTGTGGCCCGTATTCCTTTAACACCACCTTTTTATTTTTTACCAACCGTTCTTGTGAGTAGAATGGACTTGTTTAAGCCCCTCATGGTTGTTATTAGCACACTCCATCAATCTCTACACCTCACCTCTAATTTAGTTTTCTTTTTGAATTTTTTTTTAGTTATTAATTTTTAATTTTTTTTTTGTTTCTAGATTTTCTCAATTTCCACATCCGTGATTGATCTCATTTTACTTCATGTTGTTTCGATCTTATTTTCAATTCCATCTTGGGCCAATACATAAAAAAAATCTTAACTTTGTTGATTATTTCAAATCAATAAGTTTTGATTAGTATGAGGCCATATTTTTCCTTTTGGTTGGTCAATGAAAGTTTAATAAAAAGATTATCGATTTTATCGAGTTAAATCTTGATTTAGACGGGACCACCTTTATTTCCATTTCAATTCCATTTTCTTTATTTTGAGTCAATGATATTACAAAATCATGACTTAGTTTATTTATTCAAAATGACTAAAAGTCTTGATATGTATGAGGCTCATTTTATTTTTATTTTGTTGGTCAATGAAAGTTAAATATCGAGATTATCGATTTACCGATATAAATCTTGATTAAATACGAGACCGACCTTTATTTTCACTTCAATTCCATTTTTATTTTTGGGCCAATGATATACCAAAAATCATGACTTGGCGGGTTTATTTCAAATCAATGAAGTCTTGATAAATATGAGGCCGTTTTTATTTTTGGTCAATGAAAGTCAAACATCAAGGTTATCAATTTATCGATTCAAACCTCGATTAAGACGAGACCAACTTTATTTTCATTTCGCATCTACTTTTATCTTCATTTTCATTTTCGATCGATGAAGTCTTTCTATTCATGAATGTTGTTTATCGAAGTCATCAATGTAACACCTCATTTTTAGTTATTTGATCGTCCGGTGTTGTTTTAATTGTTGGCTTTGGTTGGGTGCGTGTTTAAGTGTGTGGGGGGTAATATTAGTGATATGGAAATATTATTATTATTATTATTTTAATAGTATATTTCATTTTATTATTATTACTATTAGTATTATTATTGTTTTAGTTATTATAATTATTATTAAGATTATTTAGTAAATAGGACCTAATATAATTAAGTGGATATTGGGTTAATGAGATTAGTGAGGGTAATTTAGTAAATGGAACTTAATTAAGGGAAAATTGGTAAAACTGAGAATAGTCTGAATTTTAGAGATAGAAAGAGAAAAGGCTAAGGAGAGGAAGAACAAGGGAGCTTTAGGGCAAGGAGCATTCATCAATTTTCGCAGGAATTAAGCAAGAATTCGAGGTAAGGGGGAGAAATGGGTTTAATATTGGTGTTTATTTCATGATCGGGTAGTGGGGAGTCCTTAACCCCGTAGGAAATTGATGTGCAATTGTTGAACTATTGATTGTTGTGTATGCTGGTTGTGAATCTGAGATTCGTGCATGAATTACTGTGTATTTTCATGAATTATGGGTGTTGTTGCTGTTGTATAAACACTTGTTGCAGATCTGTATTATTTATTCGAATTTGGGGGAAAGATTTGAGATTTTAGGCTTGTGATATCTGTAGTAAGACTAGATGCAAGTGTAAAGATAAAAATTGGACCTAAAATCAATGTAGAAACGATTATAGGACTGATTAGAAGTAGAAAAATGTAGAAATCGTAGCAGACTGCAGAATAGGGAGGTCTCTGGTGAAATGCGTAATAGATCTGGCCATACGCGTATGGGGCTAGGTCATACGCATATGGGAGTGAAGGAAATAGGGCCATACGCGTAAGGAAGTAGGCAGTACGCGTATTAGACGGTGATACGCGTATGGTATTGGAATTTGGGAAGTTCAGTGATAAAACGTTTATGTCCGTACACGTACTGCACAAGGCATACGCGTATTGACATTGGGCATTGTGAGGCATACGCGTACGAAAGGAAGCAATACGCGTACGAGTTGGGCGAGTGGGCTGGCATACGCGTATGGCATGGGGCAATACGCGTATGGCCTGCAGAGCTGCAGAATTTTACCGTTTCATGAATTTTTTCCCGTTTTCGCGTCCGATTCGGTTTCCTTTGGTTTGAGAGGTTGGGAATAGGTGCCAGGTGTTGGGAAATAAGACATTGGTGATGGAAATAGTAATTTTGATAATTTTAATTAATTAAGTAATTAATTTAGTATTTGGTGTATTTTTGGAGTAATTGGCGTAATGTTGGTGTTATTGATATGTATGGTGTGATCAGGAGGATCGTGTGCATGTATTTATATTATATACATGTTTTGTGGTGTATTTTGAGTCTTGCATAATCATGGTGATTGGTGGGATGGATCGTTGCTCAGGAGGAGTGTATGCGATTCATCCGTACTCCTATGTGGAGAATGGTGGGGATAGATCATTGCCAAGTAGGGGTGTATGTGATCTATCCTGGGTTCGATTGAATGAACCAATGAGTCGGTACCGCATGCATGGTGTTGTGTCGCATTACATTCTTATTTGGTGTTGATGCTGATATTGGGAAGTAGGCCGTGTTTGATGATTAATAATGCTTGTATGTGATAACTACCTGCTTATCATATATTTATTCACCTATAATATTTGAACGTGATTTCTCACCCCTTTGTTGTTGTTGTTGTTGTTGTGTCTGTGCTTCTTCGGAAGTACAGATAATCCAGGTACTTAGCTAACTTGGATATTGGTGTTGCTGATCGAGTCTATAGGAGTGCTCTGATACGTAACACGGGATTATTTTGGGGAATTTTCATTTATCTTGTTATTTGTTATTCTTTTTGTTACGTATCTTTCTTTTGGATGATTATTTTGGTGGACCACGATTTTATGTGGGATATTTGGTGTATTTGGCAGATGGCCGTAAATTAAATAAATGAATAAATATTTCCGATGTTTATTTCATTTAATAAAGGAGTATTTGGTGTTGTTTTGAAAATGTTGCATCCTACTTGATTTTGGGTGTAAAAACTCTGATTATTTTATTGGCTATTTTGCTTATTTTAAAAGTGGGAAAAGTGGGGTGTTACAATCAACCTTCATTATTTCAAATCTGTAGTGAGTGATCATCGAGATCTCTTTCTATACTTTGGGATCGTGATAGGTTACCTTCGAATAATAAAGAAAGTTTGTGATTAAGATGAGATCTCCACCTCTTCTTTTCATGTGGCACGATTTCCTTGGAGAATGATCCTCAACATCACTTCTCCATCGTGTCTTAACACAAAGATCGAATTGTGCATCCTCCTATAGCATGGTCTTCCTCATAGACCGTGCTACGACGGGTTAGCACTACATTGGACCTGATTCATCGATCCAATAAATTAATCATTAACCACTGACTTTACTTTCAGTCAATATATCTTGATTTATTTTTGTTCATATTATCTTGATTATATTATTGTTCATATTGTTCATATATATCATATTCATACTTGTTCATCTGACCCTCCCTTCCAAAGGAAAGTTCTTTTAGTTTGACTTCTAAGTCAATAAACCAATCACATTTCATCTTTGGCCTCCTAAGAGCCATTTTCCTCATAGTTTAGTAATAGGATAGAATTATCGTGAACTCTATGTGATTCTCACCATCATGAGAACTCACTTTCCCTTTACTTAGACTTATAGAGTTATCGTGAACTCTATATGATTCTCACCATCATGAGAACTCACTTTCCCTCTTTAACTTAGACTTAGAGAGTTATCTTGAACTCTAAATGAGCTCGTACTCATTTCCCTTTGGAACTTTGACCATAATCAATGGTTCCTCTTTCACCCTTAGATAGGTGAACTACGGTTGCTCTGATTCTTTAGTCAGATACGTAGGCACAAAATGCGACGTCTTGGCGAGCAAAACGTAGCATACCCCTAGGTCCTTACCTTAGTATAGATATCTCAGCAAGCAAACATAACATAACACAAACAAACAAGAGGTTCTCGTAGAGTACTACAGATACTTAGGGTGCTAATACCTTCCCTTTGTATAACCAACCCCCGAACCTAAGATCTCCCCCCTTTAGGTTTTTTTAACGATCTTGAACCTTTCCTTTGGATAAATCAAAGTCGGTTGTGAATTTAAAGAAATGCGATGCAAGTTAATTAATAGCTTGTTATCTAATTCTCACCGCAACAATAGGCAAGAGCACCCCATACTCTAACTCATCACAGCTAACAGTGTGGTAGCATACCAATACAAACTCATACAGAATCTAACTAAAACTGTGAACAAAATAGGAAAAAAAGCCATGGTACATCTTTTCAGGTAGATCTTAATAAAATACATAATTTAAGCATCCAAAACAAAGGGCCTTGCTGCGTTATCCCTAAAACTAGCCACACCAACAAGACTTCGTCTATCTAGACTTAGTACAAAGTGTGATCATGGTCATTTGCCAACCAAGCTTATGAAGTAACAAGTTTTTATCAAAACCTCACAGCATAATGCTTATAGTAAATATCTAGGAATCTAGACCAACTTACTAAGATAATCTCAAGAAGAAAATAAAGTGGAAATGATACATTTAGGGCTGTAACCTAACAAGATATGGTCATGCCAAAGCAAAGTTCACAAAAATATTCCTATTATCATCTTACCAACATGCATGTACTTGTTCCAACAACAAGCTCACTTCTGTTTTAGATAGAAATACCCTTCATTATTGACATGAACATACTAGCAGAAATAAACACAATATCCTAGCATATCATCCCTATTAGTTCAATAGAAATTTCTTAAGAACATATCAATTAAACATTCTATTGCTATATCAACTCAAAACACATGCTAAAACGTTGCAAGATCGAATTGCAATGTAACTGTCATTAGATCATACCAGTAAACATTGTAGTAGCAAAATACACCTTCCATTTCGAAGAGAAAAACACAACTGCATTCACACCATGGAATCGGTATGACGATCATTTAATAGGTACAAGTACAAGCTAACACAAGCAGCAAGTAACAGATATCATTCTGAATCACCTTGAAATTTATCTCAATAATAGCTAATCACAATCTTTAATAAGTAGCTTATGTCAAGTAAACTATCATTGAACAAATAACAATTATTTTACCCGATCAAAAATTAATCCAAGTAATATACAAAGGATATTAGAGCAACAACATCACCATATGAACAACAATATCATGAATCCAAGGTTAACATTACAAATGGCAGCAATAATAGTATTATCTCAAAAACAAAATTACGACTCAAATAGAGAAATTAACACAGGATATGGAACCGGTCAGAACAGTAGCATTGTGTAATTACCTTCGTCACTCGACATGAATAAGACATTCATTATGACAGCAGTATGATCATGATTTTGTAATCATAAGGGCCAAGAGTTATCAGTGTAAAAGCTTAACAATAAATTCATGTCAACTAACCTATTCTAGCATGATATGAACATCTTAAGAATAGTTAGGCATACAAAACTTCATTATAAACACCTCTGAATCATGTGAATGTTGGTTCAAAACCAACTCAAACAAAACATCAACTTATGCATATGATTCCACACATGGAAAGGGAAGTGACCCTTGTCACTCCCGGGATTTTCATCTTAGTACAAACGCGAAAGTGGCACCGAAACAGAGTCGCCAGCAATGTGTATTTATCCCAGAGAGGGAAAGGAAACACCACATAAACCTGAAGGAAAGATAGAGCATGGTCTTGCGACCAAGAGATCTGGGTTCGGGAGTCGGTTACGTGAGAGGAAGGTATTAGCACCCCCTCACGTCCATCGTACCCGATGGGATCCACGCTTGCTTGTTTCAATCAAAGGGTGTAAGGAAAGGATACTGGAAAAGGAAAAGGAAAAAAGAGAGAGAAACAAATGTAGGGAAAATAAAAGAAGTGCTCGCATGGGACCTATCCCACTGCCTACGTATCTCATCGGGAACATGAGAATCAGAGCGACGTAGTTCCCCTCACTAGGGATGGATTGTTTGTGTTTTTTAAGGAACGGCTGGCATTCTAGCTCAGGTGTTGCAGGCTCGCTGGTCCGAGTGTGTTACCGTCTTGCACGAGAACGAGTAGGAGCACGTTCGTACGTTGAGAGTGAATGAGATGAGAAAAGAATTCCCGAAGGAAAGACGTTATTGTTTGTTTTTTGTCTTTTAAGAGTTTTTTCATTTGTTTGCATATGATAGTGTATCTAAATCTTAGTCATTGGAATGTATACATTCTCACATTCCAAGATGGAATGAGTAAGAAAGCACACTAAGAGTGAAGAAGACCCTCACACCTATTTCCAATTATTAAGGTTCAAACACACTAGCATACTTGTATTTATTAAGTGTTTTTGTTGATTATGAAATGAAGAAGTGTTTTTTATTTATTTGTATTTTCAACAAGTATTGCATTTAAGTCCCTCATACAAGATCAAATGTTTAACACATTGACCCAAGATGGGCTATATGCTACACATTCTAAGATTATAAGAGAAGACCCCTTATAATCCTTTCTTTATATGAAAGGCCTAAATGCAATAAATGCCAACCTTTATTACATATTTTGAGTTTTCTTTGAGATGAGAAGATGAAAGACTCAAAGTAAGAAAACGGAAGTTAGTTGTTAGTGTGCTCGCCGAGATATCGCATCTCGTGCCTACGTATCCGCAATCTAAAAAGAAAGAGGAATCAGAGCATCCGTAGTTCACGGTACTACGGGTGAACAGGAAACAGGATCTCGATCGCATAGGTGCGAGAGAACAAAGGGGAAAGACACACATAAAGTCTAAGGGGGAAACTCGGTCCTACAAGTTAACATGCATCAATGGTCCTAAGGTCAGGATCAGGAGGGAAGCTACCTAATGTTATCAGGCATGGATTGCTATCCTAATGTCTCTCCTACCTCCGACTTAATCAAAAATTAAGTGGAGCGAGGAATCCTAAGGGATCATGTCATCAGACAAATAAACACAGGATAAATCAATCACAAAACTAACTAAAAACAACGGAAGAGTAAACAGTGTCAGTCAACAACAATGTCACAAAATCAAAGCAAAAGAGGGAGCTTTAGCCAAGGGGTCACATCAACCGAGGCAAACAAGCTAGCTGTGGGGAGTAAGTGTGCTCGCCCAATGGTATCAAGAACCATGGAGAGTAGAGTAAGAAAGGGGAAGATGTGAGTCAGATCACATAAGCATCAGCATCGATCAATGCGAGCTATAGACAAGGCGTGGGGGTTGGTTGCGAACCCTATCTTCCACTTGACCGACTCGATAATAGGAGCAGGTAATGTTCAAAGCTTCAATCATGTAATGAGAGCTAAGAACGACTCAACTAGAATAACGGGGGTCGATTGCGAACCCTAACTTCCGTCAATTGCCTTCTTGAAGGTCTTGCCAGGGGGAATGGGAATGGGATGCCTCATAGAGGTCTTCAGGCACAATATTAAAAAATCACAAGGAGAGCCTCCTTTGAGGACTTTCATCATTGCCAGCCAAGTGGCACGGACTCCCAATCCTACTTCTCATGGCATAAAAAGGAAAAATGCGGAATTAGTAAAAGAGAAGAGAAATGATACCGAACGGATATCAATCCGTAGCAACGCAAGCAAACTATAAGCAAACCGACAAGCTTCTAGTAACCTGTGAGTAGCAGTTAAAGGCCCAATGAATCGGCCTAGGAGCCCAATCAGTGTAGCTCTAGGGTTAATATCATGATCCTTCAGAATAACCTTCAACATACTAACTCCTCAATGTTCTTCGCCGCCCTCCTCCTTCAATGTTCTCCGCCGCCATGACAACATCGCCATCCTCTTCTTCCAACCGCTAGTCCTCTTACTTTCTTCTTCTTCTTTGCATCCTCCGGCGCAATCTCCCTGAATCGCCGGCGTCACCTTCATACAAAACTTGCCGGAAACCTAAAGACCTTGCCGGAAAAACAACACCGCGCCGAATCTCTTTGCTCTGACCACCATCTCACACGGCTATCACGACATTCAACCTACCTCGTTATCATCATCTTCGGCTCACCTCAGCCTTACTCCATCATTCAAAAATAAAACGACGGCGACGCGACGACTTAATCGAGATTAAAAGAGAAAGGAACAGTTTACCGATATCGACGAAGAGCTCAAGTTGTTCAGGTACGAATCAATTCTTAATCCGCTCCTCTTCCTCTTTTCGATTTACTCTTCTGCAGTTCAGGATGATGTCGCGAACTCGTTCTTCTACTCCTTCTTCGTGTTGTTGTAGAATGTTGAATTTGTGAATGATTTGTGAACTGTTCTTGAACTCGTCTTTTCCGCGTGACCTGTTCTTCTTCTCCGTTGTTCTCGTTGAATCGCTCTTGTGACGTTGTTTTATGCAGGTTCTTGGCGATGAATTTCAGAAGGTTTAAGACAATTACGAATTACGGTTTGTTATTGTTGGATTTTAGTGCAGAATCTTGAAGATGATAGTGGTGATTCTGGAATCGAAGATGATGCAGAATTCGCGAGTTTGGAGTGTTGTTGTGGCGAAAACTGTTGAAAATGGACAGATTGAAGATACTGCAAACTTTGATGGAAGAATCGGTGCTCTGAGGTTAGTTGCAGGTTTCTGATTGGTGGCGATGTTTTGGTTGCCTCGTCGCAGTTGAACTGATGATGACGAAGGTTGGCGCAGAAGATTGAAGATGGCGTGGTGCTGCGACTATTCTACAGGTTTTGATGAGATGAAGATTGAAGAAGACTTCACAGTGGCTTGTTATCGGTTCAAGGTGAATCGAAGAAAGTGAAATGAAGAAGAAGCTTGGAGTTGTTGATCTTAAAGAAATGGAGAGGGAGAAAGAGTTTATAGATTCTGTTAGAAGTTAGTTAGGTGATTGTTTCTGTTAGAAGGTTAGAATGATAGAAGTGTTAGTTATGAAATGTCATGGTTAGCGGTTAGAAGATTTTGGTGATTCCCCATTTTTTCCTTATGACAGTTGTGGATGTATTTTCTCTTTCCCTGATAAAACGCCCCTGTGTTGGTTTTTGTTTCTTCCCCTGCTGCTATGACTTGTTAATGTATGTACTATTATTCCTTTTTATTGTTACAAAATTTCTTCTGCATTTGTTTATCAATTTCTATTGGTAATTTCTTTACAGCCGAGAAAATCCTCCTCAATACTATCTTCCTTAGCATACCCTTTCATCATAGTTCCAAAAGTGACAACATTGGGCTTAAAGCCATCTCATATCAATCAAAGACGTGGCATGTATTTACAGCAGGCACATTATTGCCCTGAACTGCACACGTGCGTGGTCCACACGAAGTGCAAAGGCATTTAGAATATCCTTGGATGCTCTTCCAAATAGTAGTGAAATGCTTTGTAATACAACTCAACATTAACGACTTTGACAGCAACATCTTTGGATTGTATATGATCCCGTGCTTCCGGTGAATGGCTCACGATGGTAGTTGCAACATTGTCACACTCATCACAAGAAGGTTAATTCCTTCCAATGCTGTTATCCAAGCTTTGTGGCTTTAAATTGTGCTTGTATGTTAACTTGAATATGGATATAGACCTTGGGTGATTATTGTAATGAACTTGAATATGGGCTAAAAAAAAGGTTTTAAAAGATGGATGTTGGATATAGTTTATGGAATGATTAATTGGTTTTTGAAATGAATGTGGATTGAAAAGTGGTTTTAAACTAAATGGAGAAGTTGAAATGTGGTTTAACAAGAATGGATATGAATCAATAAATGGGATTGGTTTAATTATTTAAATGGACAAATCGAGTTTAAATTCTAAATGGATATTGAATTGGTTTTGGAGGTGGATATGGATAAGCTTGGTTTTAAAAATGGTTAAAAATGGGTGATGGACTTATTTTGAGAAAATGGGTAAAAATATGGTTTTAAAGTTGATAAAAAATGAGAAACGAATTGAAATGGATAACAGATGGACTTGTATCTTGAATTTCAAGTAATCCCCATAACCAATCTTATCACATTCAAATCACATTGAACTTCAACTCCAAAGTAAGCTCGTACTCTATTAGCAACTATCAATGGCGGCCTTGATCACAACATGAATCCACAGTTGGATATCTTGCAATATAACCCAAGTTGTCTTCACCATGACACCCGATGCTCTTGAGAAAAATTGAGGGCGATACACTCGATGCTTGGCAGAAGAAAGCCTTGATACATAAGGAATTCTGGTAGAGAGATACTCATGATGTGGAGAGCTCAGACCTTCGTCTCACCTTGAGATAGGGAAAACCAGAAATCACAAGAAAAATGCTTTGATCCCATGTCGTTATGCAATATGCAATGCAATGCTTAATGTTTTATTTTTCTATGCTTGAATGCAATGCAATGAAATGAAAGCACATGCTAAATGATGTGAAAATGAGAGGGCAAATTTTGGGGTATGACAACCCTCTACACCTGTCTTGGCAGCATGAATGGATTATATGTTCAAATGACAGCATGGTAACAAATAAGACCATGGTATTTCAAAACATGGAAATATGAGCTAGCAAAGACAAAATGGAAACCAACTCATCATGATAGTAACAAAACCAATCTCATGCCTTTCAAGTTAACCTAATAAAATGAATACCTTTAGGCCAACAAACTACATTAAAACAAATCAAAACTGGCAGTTTCAAGAGACATCAATTGAGTATCAACATTATCAACATCAAAAATGAAAATTTCATGAATTTGGTTATGTTATTATTGACATCCTGCAACATGATGATATGTATTAGCAATATGAGAAAAAAAAGCCAGAATAAGAGCTTGTCACTGAAACTCCAAACACAACCTTTTATTTCAAACAAACTAAACTGATCATGTACAAACCTAAACACTTTCAAAATAGGCCGGCTACATCATGACAGTCACTAGTTTATAAACATCATGTTATCACATTTAAAGCTATCTCAAGGTTACTTGAATGTAAAGCAAGTATGATGATAATATGGCATGTCAGTATGAATATGGAAAGAAAGAAAAGTGAAGAGTACCTAGTGGAATATGTCCACTGCAACTTCAGAATACGAACACAATCTTTTCTTGCTGAACCACCCAAAATTCCCCAAAGCAAGCTTCCTTCTCCTTCCTCTTTAGAAATAATTTAAACTCAGATGTATTTAGGGTGTATTTGTGAAAGATGTTGGTGAAAAATGAAGGAACAAGGCCTGTTATTTATAGGGAAAGCATGAGAACTCAAGGTATGGCCACATTTACATAATATGCCAACACTACCCTTTCTCCATCGTGTGAATTTGAATCTGCAGAACCAAAATCCTCCCATATCTCTGAATACCTGAGCAAGAACTGGTGAGAAGTGATGTGTGAGTGGCTCAAGGAATAAACTAATGTTTCCTTGTTTTTGTAAAGTTTCTCTCTCCTTCCCACTTGCACCAACAAGACACAAATTCATATTTTAATGCAATCCACTTTGAATTTTCGTGGAAAGGCTTGAATCAAGGTTAAATCCATCATTAAAACTCAGGAACAAGTGGTTTTGGTGAATAAAGAGAGGTTTGAGTCATTACACAAAACTTGGTTTCTTGAACTTTAAGGAATGAAGCCTCCAACTTTGAATTTTCGAAACTCCTGGCTCACTCAATGGATTGAGGAGTTCTCGTACTTTTTGGAAAGCCCTCAATTCCCTTTACAGCTTTCATGTTGGACCCAAGTTCTGAATCACAAGGGAATTTAGTGAAAAATGAGGTTAAAGTTAGCTTGTTATTAGGGCAAAAGGATGCTGAATTTTCTCTAAGTCCTTGGGCAGTTTAGCTTCTAAGCCTCATAACTAAAAAAATCATGCATTTTCTAGAGAAAATTCATATGGAACACTTTGAAGATCTTGGAAAGAGCTTCCATTTTGATGTGTGGTTTGGAAGTTATGGCCATTTCAAGTTAGCACAAGAGGGGGAATTTTCACGTATGAAAAGTTTCTTGACCAAAAACTTACTTCCTTTGCAAGAACTCTTTTGAAACTTGATCTTAATACTTTAAATCATCCATAAGACATGTTATGATGAGTTGAGGCATTGGGGGCTTCACTTGGATCAAAATCCCAAAGATTAGGGTTTCAGTCAAAACCCTAATTTCAACTCTGAATGCACTATGAAAAACCTTTGTGATCTTGCTTATTTCTTCTCATAGAAGACCTTTAGGGATATTTACTAACTCATGAAGTCATGTCTTAGGGTTTGAGGGCATCTCTTGATGAAAATCAAGGCCAATGTTCCACATGTCTTACAGAAACCCTAATTTGGAGGCAGGGTGAGACTGGGGCTCAAATTCCTCATGGTGTGAACCAGATGATTTTGAATTCTTGTTGAATGAGACCTCTAGGATGTAAGTAACTCAAATGGTTGATGAACCAGGCAAATCTTGACTTGACAGGGCAAAATTCTTCAGTGATTCCTCAGGTTAAAGCCATAATTCCACACTTTAGTCTGGTGATCTTTTGTTGACTTGAATTGATTCAAAGTCTTGAGATCTTGGTTCCAAACGACTAGTGAGGCTTTGTGATGATTGTATGGGGCCAAAGAATACCTTAGGAGGCCTTGAATCTCTCTGTACAAACCCTAATTTGAAATATAAATGAAACATACTACAAGATGTGGGTTAGTTAAACAAATGCATATGTGATAGCTTCTAAATGTCTATGCAAGAAGTTATGACATTTAAAGAGGTAAAATTTGGGGTACAACACTCTTCGTCGCTGCTGGGTGTGATACCTTTGGCTTCTGCATGAATCTACTCACCATACCTACATTGTATGCTAGATCAGGCCTTGTGTGACAGAGGTATAGAAGTGATCAAATGAGTGTTGTGTACTGTGTTGGATTGACATTATCTTCATCTGAATCTTTTGAGAGTTGCATTCTGGGCTCCGCTGGAGTCGAAGTTGGGTTGCACTCTTGCATCTCAAATCTCTTGAGTATTTCACCTGCATATCTTCTTTGATGCATCATCAAGCCTCTAATACTCTTGTAGAATTTGATACCAAGGAAGTATGAGAGATTTCCCAAGTCTGACATTTCAAACTCCTCACTTATGTCAAGTTTGAAGTCTTCGATCTCATTCTTGCAACTTCCTGTTATTAACAAGTCATCGACATAGAGACATAGTATAAACAATTCACTATTGCTTCTTCATACATATACTTCATGCTCAATTGTTCACTTAACAAATTTATTCTCCCTTATAAAGTTATCTATATTCTTATTCCAAGTTCTTGGAGCTTGCTTAAATCCATACAGGGCTTTATGCAGCCTGTATACCATGTTTTCTTCTCCTTGCTTTACAAACCCATCTGGTTATGCAACATAAATGTCTTAATCTAAGGGGTCGTTCAGGAATGCACATTTCACATCCATTTGACATAAGATTACAATTTTCTCAAGCACACAAGCAAGAGACTTCCAATTCTCAAACAAAAAGTAAGAGACTTCTATGATCGAGCACACAAGTAAGAGACTTCTAATGCTCAAGTACACAAAAAAGATACTTTTAGGCTCAAGCACACAAGCAAGAGACTTCTAACGCTCAAGCACACAAACTAGAGACTTATATGCTCAAGCATACAAGCAAGAGACTTCAAATGCTCAAATACTAAGTAAGAGACTTCTAACAATCTACCTAACAGATAAAAGATTGTTGGGGGTAATACGCTTTATATATAATCAGAGGTGTAGACAAAATACAACTCAAGAAGAACTATCTAAGACAGGGATTTCTATAATATAAAAAGGTAAAAATCCTAAGTTAAACTTGTGCTTTTTTTATAGATTAATTGCTCCTTTTATGTCAATGCTTTCTTTAAGCTTCAGCTCCTTAACTAGAGAACAAAAGAGTTGATAAAGATCCAACACAAGAAAGTCCTTGAGAACCTTGAATAAAGACTTTGAGATGTTTCTCTAAATGGTCAATGTCGTTGAAAGCTTGTTTGAAATTCCTTTGCTGCAAGAAGAATTATCAGTTGCATCTCAGCTGAATCTATGAACAAAATAGAGCTTAGGTATTCACGTTACAAAATAGGATCAGAGGTTGATAGTGACATATTAGAGTTACTTTAGTCCTTGCACTTTGACTAGTCTTCAGGTTCTGATCAGTAGAGGCAAACTTCATCAGAGTCTAGTATTCAGATGTTGACTCCTTCAGACTCTGACCTTTAGACGTTGAGTTCTTTAGAAGTTGACTTCTTCAGAGTCTGGTCTTCAACTTCTTATCCATAAGATTCTGGTATTTAAGTTTCTCTTTAGATGTTCATAGTCAGAACCAAAACTTGAATTGTTCATGAAATTTTAGTTTATGGTCCCGCACACTTCAACAAATATTATCATACCAATTGTTATTTAAATACTTTGTTATCATCAAAACATAAGGGATATAGGACAAACCAATTTTGTTCCAACATAGGTTAGTGTTTGACCCAATGTGAACGCTTCCCTCCCACGATGACCCATCACCAAGGAGATGGAAAACAAAGGAAATCATTAGGGAATCGTCCCTAATATTTGTATGTCTTAACTTTCTTTTTTCAATTGTAAAAGGTATGAATCCCATAAGGATGAAAGACTGGTTCTATTAGATTAGGTTCCCATTAGACGATTTCACCCTTATCATTTGAACAATGTGATTGTTCTTGATGGTTTCTCTAATGAATATTTGTTTTATAATTATATAATTGTATTTGAGTTTAATGCTTTCTCCTATCTATGAAATTTGGAGAATTGATTTAGATGGAAATTGAGACCTAATACGGTGACTTACACATTAAAGTAATAGAATTATGGGATTGTACTTTTGATGTAAAAAATTATATTCTTTAATGTTTGAGAGACATTCCATTGGAAGGAAATGCTCCGATAGATCCATAGTAGCATTTGAAAAAATTCAAAGATATATGTTAGCTTTATTGTCCGACTAGAGTATTTGGGAGTAACAAGAGACTTTGAGTGTTGTTGAGAACATTAACATGAAGCACTAGAGATTGGATTGAATAACTACCAAGTAGAAAATCAATAGATTGGTAGAATAAGAGAAACAATTTTTTGGAAAGGTTTCATTCTATGAACAACTCTGTGGACCATATGGCCAACAAAATAGGATTAAGGAAATTAGAGGATGAATCTCTCTACAAAGCACGAGAAAGGTACAAATTAATGATAAAATGCAGTCCTTCACATAAAATCAATAACTTGGTTCAGGTACAATAATTTACAAAAGAGCTTCATGCGATATATGACACATGTTTTAGAAGAAGAGGATGCAGATCAATTGATACTCAAAATTAACGATTAGCCAATCACAAGTAGATGAAGGCACAATTAGACACACTAACCAAATAAATGGCGGAACCCCAAATGGGTATCATAAGGTAAAACGTGTGAAACAAACTCCTATATGCGACTACTGTGGTGAAGGTCACAAAAGTGGTCAATGTAACTTAGGAGGATACACGGAAGAAGAAGTAAAATTTATGGGAAATTAAAAAAATTTCCATTCGCTTGGGGAAATAATCCAAACTTAAAATAGAGTTGCAATCACAATAAAGGGTGTAATCAAGGATAAAGATATCAAAATAATAAGAATCTAAGATCATCACCACAACAATACTCAATCAACAATAACAGTTCCAAAGCCAATAATAGTAATACTCAAATCAATAAGAATAATATCCAAATCAACAACAAACATACTCTAATCAACAAATATATTAAAAAAAATAACAATAACTCTCACACCAATACTATAAACCACTTCACCAAAGACAAAAACTATGGTACTGGAATGATAACAAACAACATCAAATCCAAGAGCACAATTAGTAACCTAATAGTAACATCCATATATAACAACATACATCAAAGCATATATATTATACATGAATCCAAGTTTTGGTACTGAAATACCATAAGTTCCTAGTTAACACACTGTATACATTACATGCCCAAAATACAAGATACTAAAAGTCTAAGGCATAACATATACAAGATTTTCAAAAAATAAAAATTAAGAACTAGATAAAAAATGTTCTCAAAATAAACTCCACATCGAAAGCTAGCCATCAAACAAGCAAGGAAAAATCACACGACTTTATCCTTACCCTTAGCGGAACCTGAAGTACCTGAAATATAATCAACAACATGGGGTGAGATAACAAATCTCAGTGAGTTCCCTATCTTATGGATTCTCTCGACTTTACAAGGTTCTACCAATCCTAACTCAAGTCCAAGGGAAAGGGAAAAGGACTTTGAGTTCACACTTCAAATCTCACACTATATGGAAGCAAGTTATGAGTCACGTTAACTCACAAAAATATCACTATCGATAACCTTATCAAGGCATCCCCTTTTCCTGTCCTCTTTTACATCTAAAAGTCAGAGCGAGCCATGGATCCTCGTAATTACTTGGCATACGATATGGATTCGGAGCTAAGGGACCATTATCGCCTTAGAAAATTATTGATAACAGCCAGATTCGCCTGGCGAGTAAGCATTTTGCCTGGAGAATCCCCCTCCGCCAGCACTTCGCCTGGCGAAACGGTGGCGAATCCTCATTTTTAAAAATCCAAAAGTTCCAGTAGCTAAAACATGTTCCGTCTCTTCAAATTCTCCTGGAGAATAAGGATTTCGCCTGGCGAATCCCTCTTCGCCAGTCCTTCGCCTAGCGAATCAGTGGCGAGACCTTATTTGCCTGGCGAATCCTAATTCGCCTGGCGAATCGCATCAAAACCAGAATTTCTTCCTTGCGTTTCCATGGTTTCCAAGGGTCCCAAATCCCACCCTTACCATACCAAATCAGTTCAAACCTCAAAACAAGTATCAACAATTGGTCATATACATGGTTCGACTATACTACACAATTAATATCACATTTCAACCGTTAGATTCATTGATTTGCAAAATTATTCATTTTTCTCAAAATCTAACCTAACTCTAGAAATTCAAGAATTCTACAACTAAAGCTTCTATCTAGAACCCACCTTGATTAGAGGATGATAATGAAGAAGATGAGATGATTTGATGAAGAATTGATGATTATTTTGATCTTTCTCTCTTCTAGGTTTTTATTCTCTTTTTCCTTCCTTTCTTCTTCTTTCTCTCTAACTTCTTTCTATCTTTTTCTTTCTCTTGTTCTTAGTGTGGAAAAGAGTGGAAGGAAATGATATAGAAAAATATCATTAATTAGTAATACTACTAATTGTCCATAAAGTCTCTATAGCTCTAATTAAATAAAACCTCAGAGTCAGATAATATTAATTGGATTTGCTCTGAGCTCAACAGTTACTCAAATTATCTTTGTAGATAATTTCTCAGAGTACACTGAAACTCAGTTGATCACAACTAATATTATCCAGAGTAATTAAAATACGGGGTATTACACTAATTAGACGAGAAAGCCTTCTCAAATGGATGATACCTTGAATCAATTGATGCACTCATCACAATTTTTTAAGGAATATTCAATTGACCTAAGAATCTAACAACAAGAACACCAAAGAATATTCAATTGACCTAATATTCAATTGGAAACTATCAAAATAGTTGGAATCAAAATCTACCTACAACTATGAAGGGAATCCAATAGACAACCCTGAGAAGAATAGAATATGTTATTCTTTAAATTTTAGAAGGAATATATTTAGTAAAATTATACGGCTCAATCATTATAGAAGTTCATCATCCAAAAATAATGTAGTAGGGGTGACTTTTAGGAGGAAGAGACATAACTTATGGTTAGTAGAGTAGAAAGAGTGAGGATATCGAAAAGGAGAGTGAAGATAAAAATATGAGAGATGAAGAAAAAAATAAAGGAAAAGTCATTGTAGTTCCTAAGTGATTACCAGACCAACAACTAAAGAAGAAAGAGTCTAAATAAGGAGTACAGGACATTCCTCAAATTTTCCAACAACTTGAAGGTAACCATACCATTCTCAAAGGCCCTTAAACAAATCCCGACGTATGCAATATTTTAAAACGAAGTCCGTACCAAGAAGAGAAGATTCCTTAACAACAAAATAGTGAACTTGTTAGAAGGATGTAGTCTGATCATTTGATATAAACTTCTATAAAAAAAATAAGATCAAAGGAGTTTTAAAATAACCTGGATCATATACTAACTAAACATTCCTTAAGCATTATGCGATTTAGGGGCAAGAATTAGTTTGATGCTAATATGTATGACGAGAATTCTAGAAGGAAGGCAAGGGCCACAAATATGACCTTGAAATTAGCAAATAAATATTCTATAGTTCCTTGGGGAAAAATGAAAGATGTACTACTGAAAGTTGGAACATTTGTATACCATATTGATTTTGTAATTTTCGACATTGAAGAAGAAGTAGAGGTTTCTATCTACTTAAAGTGGGCCATTATTACGTACCATTAGGGAAAATGTTGACTTGAAAACTGTTGTTGAACACAAACGTAAGTTTTATAATTATCATATCCACATAGATTGGTGGTTTCAAATCCCATTCAATAGTTTTTTAGACTTCACATAGAGAAGGGTTTTATACTCTTTTTGATGCGTAAAAATAAATGACAATAAATAAATGATAGAAAGTAAAATTGAAATTTTAGTGTTAACAGTATGAAAGCTTGTTAGGGGTAGATTTTGTAATTACGTATTTATCATGCATAGTCATAAGTGACTAATATGTTCATCTACTCAGCTATTAATATTGCCATATGTTTCTCTCATTCGTATCTCATGTCAGTTTCAATATCGTGAGATCAGTACGTTACCTAATAGTCGATATTTTGATCTATTAGCCAACACAAAGCATTACGTTTTAATAGATATAAAATAGCCTTACTTCACACCAATCCCACTATAGTACTTGCGAATATTGAACCTACCATATGTCTCGGCATTAGAATTCAATAGATGAATATCTTGGATCTAGTAATGACAGGAACTTTTCGAATGTCTAGTCATACCATGAAAACAAATTTTAGATAGCAAATATAAAACGTACATTAATCAATATATAGTGACAAGTGTCATTAAATAAATTTGTTGGACAATATTGTTTCTATTAATCTTAACACGACAAGTTTTTAGTGACATCAAATAAAAATTATTTACAAGAATTTCCTTCATGTGTTGTACAAGTTCCGTTTAAGAAATTTATTCAGAATTCGAGATTATCTATGCCTATGTTTAAACGTGATACAAAATTTAAATTTACTTTTTTCTTCCAATTTTAAGATTTATGTAAATAATCTTATATACAAAAAAATTTAAATACTACATGAACATCTTAACAACTTGAAGCCAAGAAAAAAAGTCATGTCTCTAGTACTCAACATATTATTGTTACAATTAAAACACAATGTTGGTTAGTTTTTAAATAGAAAAATAAGCTTAATATTAAAATTGATAAATAAAAATACATATTATTGAATGGTTTCTTCCTTAATGTAGAATTATAAAAACTATTTTAATAAAATTTTTTGGATGAAAACAATAAAACTTAATCATGTATGCTTCTAATCGAAAGTAGGCTTTGGTTATAAACTATGATATGAGACTTACGGGCTTCAACGCCAATCTCATTAATCATTTGGGTATCCAAATCAAAGCATGCAAGTTCTCAATCCTCTTTTCTTAAAAATAAGTCTCCATTCTTTCCTCCTGCAAAAGGATATGCAACACAAGCCAATGGTCCAAGAATAAAAACTTTAGTCCAAGATTCTTTCACACCAATTTCATTTTAAATTGATAAATGAATTGTATTAGTCTCCCCGTGATACGATGACAATGCAATGAATCCTTTAATTAATATCATCACGTGTTTATAGTCCCATTTAAGATCCATATTATCATTCATGTATGAGGGCATGGGTGTTGTAACAACTACCTCATTACTTTTATACAACGAATGACACATTCCATTTGTGTAACAGCGATCAATTTTATCATCATGGTTAGGGATCATATAATAATAAGGGATTGTCATGGGAATGTTAATATTTAATTTCCTCCAAGAATCACTTCTTAGGCTATATATCTCCCACACAGGTTCATATGATACATCTTTCAAGGCACGTTTTCCTCATCCAAACCAAGATATTCCCAATCATTGCGACTTAATTGATAAAATGATACACGCCGAAGCACTTTATAGTCATCCTTAACATTATCCTTGGCCATGATCTGCAAATGGAAGAGAGTAATCCATCTTAACCTTATTCTCTAATCGCTCACCAGAAAGAAAATAAAAAGATGATCGAACATCCACAGGCCCAAACACATAATATAGTAAGAGATAAGATGTATCATCAGAATCAAAAAGAGTTTTAGACATAAATTTTTTGCGATAAGTGCTCATAAAATGAGAATCTTTCAATAAGAGAGTCCATGATTTTTGTACGCATTCAAATCGCTTCAAGGATTTCAACGGTAATTTTGACAAAATGGAGAATATGAGATCATTGGGTATGTAGTTGCTAACTTTCTCCATCTCTGACCAAATGTTCGTATAGAAATTACAATTGGTGATGGCAAAAATTGGATTGATTATAAAAATGAGATTGATTCACCTATGTCTCAAAGTAACATATTTTAGCTTTAACCACAAAAATGATTACAGCTTTACCCTATCAGATAACGACTGTAACTGCCCCGCTTTATTGTGGAAAATACGCCTATTTCACTTTTTCCAAATAACTCGAACCACATTAAATTAAATAATGTTAAAAGCCAGCCGAACATTTTCCGAAAACCCACCAAAACCACCAAATTGCAAAAGATGATCCAAAACCTTTCCTTGGGATGTTGTTGAGAACCGTAACCAATTAAACTTAAAAGTCCACAACCCTCCGAAAAAATCACATGTTACAAACAAATGATCTATGTCTTCATCCATGCCACTATTTGCCACACATCTTTGATCGTTCGTGGCAAGAATTTGTCACCTAGCCAGGTTGTCCTTCGTCGGACTAGATTCTATGACAACACCAGACAAAAATAGATACCTTAAGCGGCTGAGTCTTCAAACACAAAAATTGGGAGTTAGCTTGATTGTTGTTGACATCAATTTCAGACAAACATGTAAAAGCATTATCAATCGTGTAGCAAAAAGAGGGATGTAAGTCCAAGCCCAATGATCTTCCACTTCCACCTGAAAAACAACTGAGATTAACCACTCAATACACTTGTAGCGTGCGATTTTTGTCGGTGACGCGACCACCTTATCGTAGATTGGGTTTTCTCCTCACCTTAATGAGGAGGAGTGGGGTGCTACTTTCTGATTTCGTATTTATCTCGTGAAGCTGGAAGGGAAAGGGAAGCTATTTAAAACTAACCTTGCACGCGAATGTTTAACTGAACAAACACTGAAAGAGATTGGGGGTCCAGGGTCAGGTTATACAATGGGGAGTTGTCAATTACCCATCCTATATGTGGTTATCCACAGGTTGTTAGCATTAGGTTCTGCTTTTATACTTAATGGTGTTCATCTGTTGTGGGTTGGGAAAGTTTCTTGTTTGGGAGAGAGTTTTTGATGATTTTGGTGAGGTACTGGACCTCAGTTTTGATTAGTATGTGTGAAGGTACTGGACCTAGAGTTTTTGATTGGTATGCTCGCTAAGATTTCGCAATCTTATGCCTATGTATTCCCGTTTAAAAGAAACAGGGAAATCAAAGCAATCGCAGTTCCTCCCATTCTATGGGCGGAAAAGATTATGTTTTGGTGTCTTGTTCTAAGCCCAAGATTAAAGCTAAAAGGTTTATTTGTGTCTTGTTCAAATCCCAAGATTGAAGCTAAAAGGTTTGACTGAGAGAGAATTTGTTATCTCTAAAGGGGATATCTCATCTGTTTATCACAACTGTTGGGTGACTAATTATAAAGGAGAATTACTTTAACTGGGATATGTGAATCCAGCAATGCCATAATTTCCTTTATAGGGGATTTATCCTGAAGGGGAAAACTTTAACTCAGTGTAGAGTAATGCCATTTTTCCTTAGGAATCTTTCATGCTAAGGGAGGGACAGTGGCGTGGATGTAAATAATCCAGAGGCTTTCCGCTTACATCAATTAGATGGAAGAGGAAGTTTACCAAGATAAGAGATGGACGACAGCTTGGATATTTGAATCAACAAGTGTGCCACTTACAACAGTTATCTGGAATTAGGGTTTGTTTTGATTTTCTGTTTTGAAGAGTGATAAACAGAGAAATGTCTTCCTACAGAGAGATTTTGATTTCCTATGAGTTTTGTGTGCCTTGATCAAAGCCCAAGGTTGAAGCTAAGAGATTGATTGACTCTACTAGGGAAGTCCTTATACAGAGCCTAAGAGGAGGCTGGAAAAGGCTGACTCAACAAGAGGGTGTTTTATCTGTCTTGTACAAAGCCCAAGATTGAGGCTAAAAAGAGACTGACTCTTTTGGGGATATCATTATACAAAGCCTAAGAGGAGGCTAAAAGTTTGACTCTTCTGGGGAAAATATTTTGTTTGTCTTGTACAAAGCCCAAGATTGAGGCTGAAAAAGAAGACTAACTCTGTGGGAAAGAAATCTTTATCTGTCTTGTACAAAGCCCAAGGTTGAGGGTAAAGTGAGACTTTACTGACTCAACTGAGGATATTTCAAGTGTCTTGTATAAATCCCAAGATTGAGGATGAAATGAGTTTGACTCTGCTAGAGAGTATTATCTGTCTTATACAAAGCCCAAGATTGAGGCTGAAAGAGGATTGACTCTGCTTAGGGAAATTTATATGGTGTCTTGTACAAAGCTCAAGATTGAGGCTGAAATGGGTTGACTCTACTAGTGAGAGGTTTTATCTGTCTTGTACAAAACCCAAGATTGAGGCTGAAAGGGTTGACACAACAAGGGAGTGCTTTTGTTTCATACCATTAACTCAACAGGAGAGTGTGGAAAGGTGATTAACTCAACAAGAGAGTCTGAAATGGTTAGCTCAGCTGGGGAAAATCATTGTACAAAGCCCAAGAGGAGGCTGACTTTGCTAGGGGAAAGTAAGGATCATTATACAAAGCCTAAGAGGAGGCTAACTTCTGCTGTGGATTATTGAAATCCAGATGCAGGTCAAAATGGGGAATCAACTCTTGCTGAGGGTTTACATAAGGGTTGAGATGTCAGATGCCTTGAGGTTCTGATTTGGGATAGTGTTATACTGATGATAAACTGACCCTGGCTAAGGGATTTTAGGAGAAAGACTGGGTTTTAGAACCCATGGGTTTTAACTCTACTGGAGATTGATAAAAAATGACCAGGGGCTTCTCCTATGTTTGTAAGGAACTTGAGAATGTCTTTGAGATCCAAGAGGGGATTAAACTGTCCAAGTCTACCGGTATGGAAGAGTTTATCTTTGTATGATGCCCAAGAGGAGGCCGGTGTTTTAAGGGATGAGAATCAACCCTAAATTGTCTGAGGTTTTGACTTTTTAGAAAGACTGCTCTAGCAAAGGATGACTAAGTTCTGTCCTATACCTTTAAGAGGTCTTTAGGGTCCTTGTACTAAGCCCAAGAGAAGGCATGAGAACTTCTAAGAAGCCGGGGGGTCCTTGTACAAAGCCCAAGAGGAGGCGGGGATGCTTTTAGGAAGCCTGTGGGTCCCAAGCTTAAGAAGAGTTCAAGAAAAGTTTCACCGAGAATAATCTTTTCTTTAATGAACAGTTCTAAGGTTTGAAGAAATTCAAGAGAGGTTTCACCAAGAATTAATCCTCTATGGGGGGAAATGAATTTCTTTGACAATTTTTAATAGTGATAGTCTGAGAAAAGTTTCACCGGGAATAATGCGTTTCTCTTAGTTCCATATTGTTTAAGCCCAACAGAAGGCAAGACTGTATTTGGAAATCCTATGGGGATCTAGTTTTGACTGTATTAAAGAGTGATCAACTGGCTTTACCTAGTTCTAGACCTAGTTGTCGGGGAAAACTCTAAGCAGCTATACAAGTATATATACAGTTGATATATGACAAGTATTTAAAAGGGTATGAAAGGACTTACAGGTGAGCAAGCTTCCAGCAATACAGTTATATATATATATATGAAAGCGGGTAAATGAAAGCTGATAAAAACTTACAGGCGAGCAAGCTTCCATTGTAACAGCTGTATGGTTAGTCGTTCAAGAAATTAAAGAAAGTTTTGATAACAACTATGAATTTGAACCTAAATCAAATAGGAAGTTGTTTTGAAAAGATTTTTGGGGCTTATACTCAAGGAGAGGCCCAGATGAAAAGCAGTAATTGTACCGTTGTTTTGTAAACTGTAATGGGGCTTATACAATGACTGAGGCCCAAAGAGGTTTTCTGTACAAAGGGATGGGTCTTTCAACTCAACCAGAGGCCCAAAAGTTTGAAAAAGAAATGAAATAGGACTTACAACATAAGGGTAGGCCCAAATGGTTTTCGTTTAAAAGACGATGACCGCGCCGAGATTTTAAAATCGCAGTGGGAATTATACAATGACTGAGGCCCAAAAAGGTTTTTGTTAAAAAAGGATTGGGTCTTACACTCTAATAGAGGCCTAGAGATGTCTGAAAAGGTTCGTTAGGGTGATAGTGATCAAAACCCTAATTTTTGGTTTTAAAATGTATTTTAATTGAATAAAAACTTAATTAAAATAATCAAACATGTGAAAAAAGGTTGTGATCTTGGATTTATATTTGAAAAATCATGTTTCATTCATGAGATGATTTAAAAATCATTTGACTTTTACAAAACCAAGAGAAAGAAATATTTTTAATGCTTAAAAACAAATAAAAACATAATTCTTTACAAAAATACCAAATATATGAAATAAATAATATTTTTGTGAAATTTTCATGGAATAAAATATTTTAATATTTTTGTGAATTTTCAAAAAAAAGAATCAACCAGAAATGATTAAAATTGAGAGAGAAATTTTTTTTTCAATTAATTAATAAAAACATGAAAATATGGAAAATAGCAAAAACATAGAAAATGGCAAAATGGTCTGGGTGGGGTTTGAACCCACGACCATTTAGCCAAACACACATGCGCGCTACCACTGGGGTGGTGGTACATCCGTGTATCAAAACCACCCCATAAATACATAAGGGGTGCCAAGTTTTCAGGCCTGGCAAAGGCAAGGAAAGGCAAGTTTTGGTAATTTACGTGAAGCCTCTAACTTTCTCATTTCTCCATGGATTGGGACAAAATTTAGTTGCATCTGACCTAGAATTTCATGAGGAATCCAATGGTGCCCTTGGAACTTTCAGAAAATGTTTCCTCCTCAAAATCAGATAATGATTTCAAAATTGGCCTATTTTTGCATGTTCTATGCTATCTCATGGTACAGGAAAGAATTACATGGTAAATTGATTCAAACACAACATATACAACATGTATGAGATGTTTATGATCAATGGACATCAAAGGAATGCATAATTCAAAGAGTTCAAGTTGTCATGCACTTACCTCTTGGAGCTTTTTGTGCTATCTGCCAAGTTCCTTGTGCCATAAGTAATTTGATGCTTTGGACACTCTCAATTGATCCCTTAGAAGCTTTTAGAATGATTAGAACCAGCTGGAATCCTCAGGAACAAGTTGTAGCACTTTCTTACAAAAGGGGCAAAAGTGACCAATATGGCAACTCTCTCAAATGGTGTTCCAGATGATGGGAACCATTTGGGACAGTTTAAGGATGATATTTGGAGTGTGTTTGAGGCTTTTTTTGGTTTTGGAAGTGACTGAATCAAGACATGGCTTGAAAAATGCAGAAAAGTCCAATTTTAAGGTTTTGGAAATGGACTTTGTGATTTTGGTGTTTCAGGTCACAAGTGAGTGTTAGAACATCTTAGATACAACATATTAGAGGCGTTTGGATCATGAGATGTGTTGGAATTGCTCTCTAACTCAAAAACTCAGAGATACCTTGCAAAAGAAGGCATTTTGGCCTAAAGAAAGAGATTTTGAGGAAAGCAAGTGTTGTAGTGCTTTGGTGTACTCAAACTGATCATAATTGAGCTCTATTTATAGTGTGTCAAGTTTTTTTTGGCATCAATAGTGAATGGCAGCTGCAGGAGGCCTTTGGCCAATGTTGAGCAAAAGGAATCTCAAGTCTCCTCTGGCCATTGACTTGAGATTAGGGCATAGGCCTATGGTCCTTTGATTTAGAGCTTATTCTTGACTCATTCAGTTAAGAATGTGTCATTCCATGCCACCTTGTTGTATCCATTAAATGCATTGCAACAAAATTGGAGTCTTGGCACCTTTTTAGCCTTTTTAGGTTTGTTATGGCTAAGTGTAGATTCTTGGACTTTGGAGGCTTGGGGATCAGATCATTCTCCTTTTGTTTTATCCTCAGATGTGTCCAAATGGATGACAAGGCTTGGAGTTGCTCAATTTTTCCAAATCGAGCAAAATGCCAAAATCTGCCATAATCTGCCTTGTCCAAGACAGTTGGAAATGGTGATTTTGAGGGATTCATATCTCCCTGCTCAGGTTGAGTTATGGGAGGCTCTTGTGCTTTTTAGAAAGCCCTCATATGATACAAAACATGTGTGATCATAGTTTATTTTGAAAATATTTGGATCCAACTGAAAAAACCTCATGAACATTGATGTTCAAGGCTGGTAACTTAGGCAGATTTTCACTAAGTGTTGGAAAAAGTGTCATTTTCATGTTTTTGTCATTTTGATCACTCCATAAATTAAAATCCATAAAGAAATGGAGTTGGAGGTACTTGAAGCTTTTGTAGAGTGTAACAAAACCTACAAATCCAGCTTTGGATCACCTAAAATGGTTGCTTGGATCTCAAGTTATGGTCCTTGGAAGTTGGTACCAAAACCACTTTTATTCCATAACTTAGAAAAATTTTGGTTTCTCAAGGTTGCCCCTTTTGCAAGAAACCTCAGTTTTCTTGATTTTTCTTGATGGATGATTATCAATATCATACATTAACATTGTTTTTGACTTAGGGGAACCATATTTTGAAAAATTCCAAAAAGTCAAACAAGATTTTTTGCACAGTTGACTTTTTATCGGATGAAATCCAAACTGTGCGATCCTTTGTGAAATCAAGTACTTGACCCAAATTAAACCTAATGAATGGATTCCATAGGTGTTTTAGGGTGTCTTGAATCATGTCCCAAGGTTTGGGAGCATGTCTTGGTCAAAAGTCAAAGGTACAGTTGACTTTTCCTTCAAAACCCTAATTGTGGTCCAGATGAAATTGAAACTTGTGGACTAAACTTCTTGGCTCAATCCATTGTTATAAATGGATCAATGTAGTGTATTAGAGGCCCTAGAATCATGTCTTGAGTTCTTGGCTCATGTTTTGTCCCAAAAGTCAACTTAGTGGTGAATTAGGTGAAGAAACCCTAATTCCTGATTTTTTGTGTAGGCATCCCCTGAGGATAAATTGACTTGATGATTGGGTTCAAGAGGTCCCTTGGAGTATCTTGGGATGTGCTTTGAGGCATTGGCTCATGCCCAGATGAAATTTTCCATCTGGAGGCCTTGGTCTACCAAAACCCTAATTTGGTGACACTGGCGATCTTGAGGCTTGATCCACTTGGAATGTTGCAACCTTGTGCTTGATTCTTGATGTGGAAGTCCTCTTGATCCCTTATAGGTGTTTGAGAGGTTAGACAAGTTTAAGATCATGTCATTTCTTGATTGATCCTTTGTCTAAGTGCTCTAAGAGGGCCTGAAACCCTAATTCTTGATTGTGGTGAATGCTCAACCATCTTTGAGGAGATTGATGAGGCATGACAGTACATCCATATTGTGATATGATGATTTGCACAATGATGGGAAATCTTGGTGGTTAAAATTTGGGGTATGATAAATGCCCCTATTTAAACTTCTTGGACCCGAAGGTGTGAATGGCGAAGGTATTCGGGCATTCGGGGTGCAGGAGGATTAAATATCGGAATACACAAAATTTTGATGGGGGTTATGAATGGCAGTTTGCTCATCCATCTTCTTTTGCTAAGCAATGATGCTTAGAAAAGGGTAAAAACTTCCCCCCGATCCTCGTCTTTAGCCAAGGAACTGGTCTAGGTTTCTGTTGTTAATAAACTTCCCCTCGATTCTGGTCTTCAGCCAAGGAACTGGTCTAGGTTTCTGAAATAAGCTTCCCCTCAATCCTGGTCTTCAACCAAGATTCTGGTCTCAGTTTTTTTTGTTAATAAACTTCCCCTCGATCCTGGTCTTCAGCCAAGGAACATGTCTCAGTTTTTTTTTTAAGTTCCTTCCTTGATAAGGTAGCGGTTTTCATCAAACTTCTCGCCGAATTTTCCTGGGGAGATACCATTTGATGGGAAATAGTTTTGATGTCAGACTTGCTGGAGAACCCATTTGTTTGAGTTGTAGAGGTGTTCAAACTTCTCTGTTGGAGATGCCATTTTTTGACTCTACTGGGGAAAACGAGTCTCTCAAGAGGCTATTTCCTGCTTGGGGATATTACATCATACCTTTCTTCGAGATCTTCTCGGAGAAATCCCATGTGATGAAATCCAATTTTGAGGTGCTGATAACTTCATTAACATTGACTTTCTTGGGAGAAAAACTAATGTGTTGCCGAGAGTCTTTAGTTGAGAAGCTTTCTCTGGGGATTTTCTTTAATCCGGGAAAGCGAAGATATCATCTTCAATGGTGAAGAGTGATGTTTGACGAATGTCTTTTTGCCTTTCAGAGGTTCAAGTTGTCAAAGTGGTCGAGGACCGACTCCAATCCAGAAATAAACTAGGGAGAGATTGTTCAGACAAAACATTTCCTGACGAGGAATGAACTGATAACTCGATTGAGAGGACTTTTATCACTTGGGGATAAGACTGACCAGAGTGATAGTGATTGTTGTACCCACAAATTTTACCTCTTAGATGTCATAATATCTTGCACCTACACGTAGGGATCAATCATATATGCATTATTTAACTAACCCATATCTTGCAGTGTGTTTCTCTTGTGTTTAAAATTAGGGTTTACACAGAAGGATTCAAGGCCTCCTAAGGCATTCTATGGCTCCATACAATCATAAAAAAGGTTCACTAGTTGTGTGGAACCAGGATCTCAAGACTTTGAATCAAGTCAAGTCAACAGAAGATCACCAGACCAAAAGGTGGAATTAGGGTTGTAACTTGAGGAATCACTGAAGAAGTTTACCATGTTAAGTCAAGATTTGACTGGTTTATCAACCATTTGAGTTTACCTACATACAAGAGGTCTCATTCAACACGCATTCAAGATCATTTGGCTCTCATCATGAGTAGTTTGAGCCACAGTTTCACCCTGCCTCCAAATTAGGGTTTTGTTAAGACAAGTGGATCATGGCCTTTGATTTTGATCAAGATTTGTTCTCAAACCCTAGGACTTGACTCCATGAGATAATAGACCTCCCTAAGGACCATCTATGAGCTTTAGATGTGATGGAAGAAGCAAGATCCTAAGAGATTATCCCAGTGCATTCACAGTTAAAATTAGGGTTTTTACTAAAACCCTAATCCTTGAGATTTTGATTCAAAATGAAACATCCAAGACCTCAATCCATCATGACATGCCTAATTGATGATTTAAAGTATTTGGGATCAAGTTTCAAGAAGTTTCTTGCAAAGGAAGCAAGGTTTGGTTCGTGAAACTTTTCATATGTGGAAATTTCCCCTCTTGTGCAAAATTGAAATAGTCATAACTTCCAAACCACACATCCAAATTGAGTGACTCAAAGCCCAAATGGAAGCTCTTTCCATGAAATTCAAAGTGTTAAAAATGAATTTTATCCAGAAAATGCATGGTTTGTGAGTTATGAGACTTGGAAGTTAGACTGCCAAGGACTTAGAGAAATTTCAGCACTTTTTGCCTTAATAAACAGCTGACTTTAACCCAAATTTTCGTGAAGTTCCAAGCCTCAAATCAAAAATCTTTGAACATGAAAGTTGTAGAGGGCATTGAGGGCTTTCCAAAAAGTACTAGAACTCCTCAATCCATTGAGTGAGCTGGGAGTTTCGAGGTTTCAAAGTTGGAGGTTCCATTTCTTAAAACCCAATAAAGCAACTTTTGGGTAATGACTCAAACCCTTCCCTAATCATCAAATTTCCATGTTTCTGAGTTCTAATGATGGATTTACACCTAATCCAAGCCTGGTCACGAAAATTTAAATTGGTTTGCATTTAAATATTGATTTATGTCATAGTTATGCAAGTGGGAGGAAGAAAGAGAAACTTTACAAAGCAAGAAAGTATTGTTTATTCCTTGAGCCTCTCACCAATCACTTCTCACCAGCTTGGCTCAGAGGATCAGAAGATTTTGGAAGATATGTGTGCATCAAGTAAGATTTCTCACAAAGGAAAAAGGGTAGTATTAGCACAATGTGTAAATGTGACCATACCTTGAATCCTCTTGTTCTCCCTATAAATAGTAAGCCTTTCCACTCATTTTAGACACCAACATCCTTCACATTTACATACTAAATCTCTGAGTTCAAGCTTGAAGGAGAAAGATTCATCTTGGAAGCTGATACTAAGTGGAGAGAGCAAGAAAGTCAGTTCATACTTTCACTAGGTACACTTCATTTTTGGTTTCCCTTTTTTATATTGATATATCATTTTGTCAGCATACATGTCTTGAATTTGAGCTACTATGGTTAGTTTTAAAATATGAATGATATTGATGTTGCTCCCATTGCCAATTTTGATGGTAAAGTGTTGATGCCTCTTGATGTTAGTTTTTCAGTTTGAGGGACTTATTTTGTTGTTTTTAATAGCATAAGGTTTGTTGTGTTGCTGTCAAAACAGGTGTATTTTTAGTTTGTCACTAATGACTCATAACTTTTTTTTTACCATATCATGAGCATGCTGCAATCCTATGTTTGTTTTCCATTTGATTCATTAATCGTGTGAATGAGCATGTCAAGGACATGTTTTTAAGTACTGTTTATTCTCAAGAATGTATCATGTTCATGTTGTAGCTAAATTAGATTAGCATGGAGGATATGTTAGAATTCTGTTGGTAGGATGAGTATTTAGGCTCACTTTAATCACAACTTTATGCACAAGAATATCATGGTATTGCCATATTAAGTAGATCCCAGGAAAATTTTGAAAGAGAAGGTGGAGGATGGTGTGTGAGTTTTTCATTTTAACCTTATGACATTGATGTTCATGTATGACTTGAGAAGTGTGGGATTTGTGATGAACTTTGGAATATAGGATTCACACCTCTGGTTCATTTGATTTTGTCCTTGATCAATGAAGAAGTAAACTAACTTCATGCTCAGGCTGGTTTTGAGTAGGCTTAACCATAACCAAGAGGTATTCACATTTTCATGCCAAAACCTCTTTTGAGATGTTCATATCCTAATTAAATTGAATTGGTGAGCATGGATTGTTTTGACAAGTTTCCACACTTCAAAACACACAAGAAAACCACAAAAACACTTGAGTAAAATAGGAAAAGTTAGCAGCTTGCATTCATCCACCATTTGGAACCAGAAACCACATTTTTGCAAAAAAAACACTTCCATAATTGGTTCCAGCCACAAGACCTACAAATCAATCATCCACACAAACCATAAAGCATCTCCTAAGGGTGTCTAAACTACCACAATCACTTACAAACTCAAGAATAAAAAAGTCAACTCTCGATCCCTTGAATAGTTGACTTCCTGCATATTTTATCCCAAAACCTATTCTGACCATATTCACATCCCTTAACCATGGAAAACCAACCCTCAAACATGTCTTGAGGTGTCCACAACATTATTTCCCAACTGTATTAACATCTTCTCCAAAATCAAAACCACCTTTTTCTCATTTTTACAAGAGGAAGGTTACAACTGGTTTGAAGTGTTTCCAAGAAAGTCCAAGCCTTCAAACATCTCCTAAGAGGTCTAAGGTAGCCATCTAGGCTATTGTTCTAGTTCTGTAACACTTTCTGAGGATTTTTGGAAATTTGGTTCCAAAAGGTAGGTACCTTCACAACTAAGATACATTGAATCATGCCATGTCCTGAACTGAAGATTCATTTGTCATATTAATTGTTGAATCCCCTCATTTACCTGATGTTCATGATGTGTGCATGAGCTTGTCAGATCGAAATGCAGATCTTAGGGTTTGTTTTGTTTCAGTATTATTTTTTTAGACAACATCTCAGGTTGTTTTGCTTTGTACCAAGTTTCTTGTGTCCATATGCTCAGTTTTATTTAGCAAAATGTGTTACTATTTTGAAATGATATCATGAATTGCAGGGTGAATATATAGTGATATTTTTAGGTTTAATGAAGTGATTGTAAATGTGGAATATATGATGTCTTTTTGCATTCCATAAGCCATGTGCATCAGAATGGTATTATGATGAGTTTAAAACTACTTTGTCACAATTCAAATGTTCAAGTCGTCATTTACATGTCTGAACTATTTTATGTTTGTCCATTTCATATTGGACTGAGATAACAATATGTAGAGACTTTAGGATCTTGTTTAGCATGACTAATGTTTGCTCACACTCTCCCTAATACTCTACTGCCATGCTTCAGAATAACATGGACCTGCTGGTATCCTACTGTTGCTAGGCATTTAGTACATTTGGCATTGATTTAGGATTTGTAATATTCTTTTCTGCACTAACTATTGTTAATGTTTGGAGGCCCAAAGTTCTCCAACTTCATGCCATCTGTTAGAGTAATAGAAGTTAGCATTACCAAGTTTTAAGTCCTTATCTATAGTCAACGTGAAAGGTTTGGTTTTGAACTCATATTAATGAGATGAATATGCTATCTTTTACTCTAAGACATATACATGGCTGCTACCCTGTTAAAATTGCCTTGAGCCTGCACTACCATAAGTCAAGGATGTCCATGTTGTTTATATCAGGCTAGTTGATTGGAATAGCATGAAGGTTGTACTTGGAGTCTTGATTAGCAACAAACATCTGATCTATCCCTCATTTATCTCATACTAACATTTCACAATTGTGTTCTCATAAAACTATGAGTGTGTCTGTCATTTTACATTTTAATCTAATGATGTTGATATTAATCTGTAGAGAGCTGTATTGGCATATCTTTCATAAATTAAGGTTGATGTTTCACTTGAATACATGGATTCCCTATTGTTCTCCTCTTGTTGGGAGATGTACCATAAATCACCCTTCTGTTTTGTTCCACGGTTTTTTTTTTCAGTTGAGTTTCATATATGAATGGCTTATTACAGCACTGCCAATGAGGTTCTTGACTTTATGCACTAATTGGGATGATTGGAGATGCTCTTAAGCTGCCCACAAGTGTTTAACATTAGGATAGCAATGAGTATTGCCTAGACTTAGGATAGCAAGGCCAATGTTTGGGGTTATGTTCCTGAAAACACTTTTCACTTCTAATTTTGATAACACTTTTTGTCTTGAACCATGGACATTCCTTTAGCATTCATGGATCTTGTTAGTAGATAGGTTGTTTTTATTTTCACTCATTGGGAGGAGATGGAAACAAAGAATTGAACCAAATGAGGTAAGAACTATGCCCTGTTACCGCTGGTCATTGAGCATCATAAAATTGGATGGCATGCTGCGTGAATGAAGGCTAAAACTTGGCTTGTGATTGGCCAGCAGCGTTTTATCTTTTTGCAAGTTAGAATTTAAATGATGAAATTGATATTGGGTGATTCACGATGGTAAGCATTGGCTGGTAGTAGTTCATGGGGCATTTTGAACGCGTGAAGGTTTAAATATTTGTGGGGTGGGCACATACAATGGATGTATGGCCACCCCAGTGTTAAGAACATATGCATATGTACCACAAGGACTGGGGTTCGAATCCCTCTCGCCCCAGTCCTTTTATCTTTATTTTCTGAAATCATCCTTGTTTTACATATATCGCATTGTTGCTATAACTTGTTAAGGCCGTGTGCTGGTTAAGTTGGTAAGTGTTTTGGGGCTGCATCCCCAAAGCCACGGGTTCAATACCCATGGGGAGCATTTCCCTTATTTTTTGGTCACATATTTACCTTTCATTTTATGGTTTATGCCTGGTTCTTCAAAAATTCATAACTTGCTCATCCTTCATTATTTTTTGTCCATTCTTTTTGCAAAGTACTCCTTGACGTGTCTACTTTTTTAATATAAAAAGGAATTGGTGAAAATAAATATTTGTGAGGCATCTATTAATGATGGAAGTAGAAGACCTTTTAGGGTTTTTAATGCATGTGGTTCTAACCTTTTATGTTATTGTGAGCTTTGTTCCACTTTGATACTTTGTTGTTTAATGTTGTATTGTTATGTAAATATCCCTACAAACCTCTTGTTTCATAAAAAACTATTATTCTCCCTGATTCCAAAGGAAAGTTCTTTTATCTTGACTCATAAGTCATAAACAAATCACACACCATCTGGGCCTCCTAAGAGTCATCTTCCTCCTAGGCCTCCGAAGAGCCTTTCTCTTTTTCTTGGCCTCCTAAGAGCCTTGAATCTCATAACTTAGAACTAGGATGGAGTTTCTAAACTCTATGTGGGCTCATTACATTGAGTATCCACTTTTCCCACTACAACTTAGACTAAGAGAGTTTCCTTAAACTCTAAATGAGCTCACACTCACTTTCCCTTGGAACTTTGGCCATAGTCAATGGTTCCTCAAAGTCCCCCTTAGTTAGGTGAACTACGGTTGCTCTAATTCTTTAGTCAGATACGTAGGCACAAGATGCGATGTCTTGGCGAGCAAACTTAGTATACATATCCTTAGGTCTTTACCTTCACCCTTAACAGATTATTTTAGCAAGCAAACATAACATAACACAAACATAAACAAGAGGTTCTTGTAGAGTACTACAGATATTAAGGGTGTTAATACCTTCCCTTAGTATAACCAACCCCCAAACCTTAGATCTCCCCCCTTTAGGTTTTCTCTATCTTGAACCTTTCCTTTGGATAAATCAAAGTCGGTGGTTAATTTCAAAGAAATGTGATGCAAGTTAATCAATAGCTTGTTATCTGATTCTCACCGCAACAGAAATGGCGACTTCACTGGGGAACACGCTTAAGGGTTAAGCCCACCTTGTTTTGTTTATGCTATTTATGTTTGTTTGCTATACTTTTACATATCTATATATATTTGTGTATCTGTTTGTTTTGGATCTTCTATCTGGAAGGGTGCTACTATTGAGTGGTGAGATAAGTCCTAATCCGGACTTGAGAGTACATTTGATTAGGATCGTGGATATAGTCAAGAAGACTTCGAGGGAGTAATCCCAAAGGAGTTGACTTGAGGTTCCAAACTCAGTTGAGGCCCTATTGGAGGTGGTATATGTTGAACGAGCAATCATGATACGTTGCCACTTTCGACCTTGGTGCTAGGGATACTGATTACCATTAATTACCCTTTTACCCCACTTGGCCTATTTAGGATGTAGTGCGATGACTATGAGGGAGTAATCCTAAATGGTTGCTACGTGATACTACACTCAGACGAGATTCTCTTGAGAATTTTATTGATCACCAAGTAATTGGGAAGTCGATAAAATCCGAAAGATGGGTTGTCGATTCTGGGCGCTTTTTAGAACCCTGTTCTACAGTTGATAAAACCCTAGTACACACCTTTTGGGACGGGTAGATCATGGCTCCATGCTCGTGATCTTCAAACCTAAGCCATCTCTTGTTTGCTTGTGCATATCTATGAATACCTGTATACGTGTGTTTGTGCATACATTCATCATAGCTCTTTGGTTTCAAGGAATTCAGATGCTTTTTCCTTTGCAAAATCAAAATAGACAAAGGATCTTAAAAACAAAAACTTCTTCAGTTTTTCCAAAAAAAAAAAATTTCGCAACTTGCCTTTGAGTTCCTTGAAACCACTTGGCTTGCATTCGCATCTTGCATCTTATTCGCATCTCATTTGCATTTCTCAGTCTTGAGTCTCCTCTTCTCCCATGTCTGAAGGATACCTAGCACCTATTCAGGACAATGGCAACAATGAATGAATTTCTGAAGAACCAAGAAGATTTGAAGGAGGAGGTCAGAATCCTCAACTACCAAATGAATTGGGTTCTGGAAACTTTGCAAGATCTGATGAAAAAAGAGGATCACTCTCCCCCTGGTACTCCCAGAGAGATTGTCATTTCATCGCCTCTTATGGATCCTCCAACTCAAGGACCTCCTCAGTATCAAGGGTCAGATCGCCTTCAGCCACGTCAGCATGCAAGACCAAGGCCAAGAAATCTAGAAAGGCACTTCTCTCTGCTACCAATGACATACAGTCAGTTGTTGCCAGTTTTGATTGAAGGGGGATTGATAGTACCAAAAGAATTAAAGGCAATACCATTTCCGTATCCACAAGGCTTTGACACCAATGCCTGATGTGACTACCATGCTGGGGCACAGGGGCATTCAACTGAAGACTGTAAGGTTCTCCCGAGTAAGGTTCAGAATCTGTTGGACTCTGAGAGGATCTCATTCACGCCTCAAGGCATTCAAATCAACAAACCTTTGCCATCTTCTGTGGTTCTCCCATACCAAGGATCTGCCTTTGGGGAAACTTCACACCATTCCACCTTTGATCTTGGTCTTGCATCAGAATGTAATCGCCATCAGGTGTCTACCAAAAGAGTGTTTCAGCCTCCAATGTTGTTTCTCCTCGAGGTTCTCAAAACCAAGATAAAAAGAAGTGATCTGTCAAAAAGGGCAAGGTTCACTACACACCTATCCCGGTGCCACTATGAAAACTGTTCCCACTGTTGATTCAGAACATGTTGGTGACTCCTCAACCTTACAGCCATGTGCTAGGACCGTGGTACAATGCAAATCTGACTTGCGACTTTCATAAAGGGGCTGAAGGACATAGTTTGGATGGTTGCCTGGTTTTAGAAGCTACTGTGCAAAATCTGATCCACAACAAGGACTTGATATTTGAGGAAGACCGCCAGGAGATTGAATGCAGATTCCACACTGGGACAAGGGGGCATCCCATTGAAGAATGCAAAGAGTTCGAAGCAAGGCTGCAAAGTTTGCTAAAGACACTACAACCTCAGGAAGGTACGTCAGATGTCAATACCTCGACTCTTGAAGCAAAACGCAAAAGACCTGCGAGGCCTCTCAAGATTATGGATTACAAGGAACTAATGATCAGTGGCGAAAGTGTTCCCCCGTTCGGGCCTAGAAACTGAAATCTTCTGAAATCAATTCAACAGAGCTAGCTGTATTTTGTTCATTTTAGTGTTTTTAATTGTATTTCCTTTGCGTTGAATTTGTTTTTGCTTATAAGCTTTGTTGTACTTTCAAATTGACAAGATTAACGAAATGTTTGTGAACCTTTTGATTAAGTCCATTCGTTTCACTCATCTACTTTTATGTTCATGAAAAAAAAATAATAATAATAATATGTCTCTATCTTGTTTCTTTCCACTTATCAAACTGTTTGTTCAAGCAGGGATTGGGGAGAATGATGAAAACATTATATGCATAATTGTTGTGGTATGCTTTCGATTAAACCTTGCCGAGGATGTAAGGCATTGTTTCAATTCCCAAACACTGGAGAAATAAGGAAGATAATCCTTCGTTAACCCTTCAAGCCTAGAAGTAGGAGTTTTCTTTCCTTACACAAAAAAAACCCTTAAATCTCAACCTTGGGGCAGGGTAGTTCTCAGTTTAACTTGGTTATGCATGCGAATGCAAGCGCTTCATACAAGACCCCAGTCAGCTCTCTCAAATCAAATGAGTAAGTGTTGTTCCCGAAGCGATAAATAAGGAAGGATCGTTGAGAAATCCTTAATCAAAGAATGAGTCGAGTCCCTTTCAAGGAAAAAATGCCAAGAAAGATGGGAAGCCCAAACTTTGCCTTATACAAGAAGGCTTGTACAACAATCAAGAAGATGTCTCATAGCCTCAGTAAAGAAAAAGAAGAGGTCTCAAAACCTCAGAAGAAAAGAAGAGGTCTCAAAACCTCAGAAGAAAAGAAGAGATCTCATAACCTCAATCAAGACAAATAAAGACAAAGAAAAAGAGGTCTCATAACCTCAATGAAGACAAGAAGAGGTCTCAAAACCTCAGCAATAAAGGATAACCAAATGTTGTAAGGGAGTAGTGACCATCCTAGGTGTCTGAATCATCATCAACTATCATCAATTCATTTCCTAGCCTTTGGAAACTTGAATGTATAACTTGAGTTAACTGAGTGTAGGATCGGAGTTTATCACGAAGATTGGGTGGGGACAAATAAAACTTTGTACCTTTTATCCTTTGTTTCATAAACCGTGAACTCGGCCACGTTACAACCCTTAAAAGACCTAATTGAGGTAAGGTTGTTTTGAAAGCATACTACAGCAAGGTTTATTAACCTGACTCCTAACGATATTTGCCAATCGCGTGTGTTGATCACTTCATCTGTCATTCTGTAAATGACTAGATTTACCTTTGTTTTTTATTTAACCATTCCACCGTGTGTGTTTCAACAATAAACCTTGATTTCAAAAGCTTGCATGAATTTTGCAATGAAATTGCCAATTTTTAAATGAACAATACTTGTTTACAAAACGTTTCAATATCAAAGGAATTCCAACAAATGCAGCCAGCTACGAAATTTGACTTGATAAAGGAAGCTCAGTTAGGGGCAACCAAGTGGAAGGATTTGCCAATCCACCATTCAAAGAGCTATTGAATCAGGGGCGGAATTCTACAAAAAATTCAGAATATTGGGACAAGCCTTCTTGAGGTCATCTTATGATAAGTTTGGACTTCAGTGACCTATCAGCAGGGGCAAACTTGTTTCCCGGTTGTTTCTACCACAGTCTGAGTCCTTTATATTGGGAATACGACTAATTAGGGGCAGTTATGCCGAGGCTCATTTCTTTTCAAAGGTTGAAGATATTGAAGCATCTGGTATGCCAATTCTTCTGTAAAATCCTTTTGATGACTTATCCTCACTGACCAGTTAATCAGAAGCAATCAAGTCGAGATTCGGTAAATCTCTAAAAAAAGTCAAACGACTTGACTTCACAGACCAATCAAGCTGACAAGGGCAAGTTTGTTTCCCAATTGACAAGTTCAAGGACCTTGTTATAAATGCAGTTAATCTGGGGCAGTTATTGCCGAAATTCATGAATCTCTCCAAGAGTTTGAAGATACTGAAGCCTCTTGTATGCCAGTTCTTCTGTAAAATTATCTTGACATTTTCTCCTGACAGACCATATACTCTAGAGCAGATGAGTTATGCAGAACTACCCGGCTTTTGTGATATTTTTGCCAACTCCCCAGTAAGCTATTACTTCAGTTGATCTTGGCAATTCTCCATGGATTTCCCTCCAGTAAAAAAATCAAGCTCATGATGGCAATCCTAATGAAGTCATGATGTTATACCAAGTGAAGTAGTTTCTTACCAGAGAAAGCCTTAATCTAAAAGCAGAACTACTGATTCAGCAAGTTCATCCCCAGTAATGGTCAAATCTGATGAGTTTAGGCTGGGTATCCTTGTCGAGATTTTTATTTCATATCCAGTTTTGCTTCTTGTCTGTTTTGTCAGCATAAGCATAAGCATGGTGTAACGACCCGATTTTAATTATCTCTATTTTTGGGTGTTAATTATATATTTTGTGGAGTATTTTACTTTAATTTGACAATGATTATGTTATTTGTGAAATTGGTGTTTTAATATGTTATGTTTTCATATTAAGCATTTTTACCGTTTTTGAGAGTTTGCGGGGAAAATTGGAATAGAGGGTATTTTAGACTTTTCACATTAGATAGTATTTAATTAATGATATAATAGATATTTTGAGATATTTATGTTAAGTAAATATTTTTGTGTTTGTGAGAAAAGAAATAGAAGGGATAGAATTAGAAAAGAAAGAAAAAGAGAGAAAACTATATATAGAATGAGATAGTAAGAGAAATGGAAGGAAATAGAAGAGAAAGAAAAGGAAGAGAAGAAAAGAGAAGAGAAAGTGTGGGATTTTCACCCGAATCGACTTTCGATCGTTTCTACACTCGGGTAAGGGTGTGAAATATCATTATTCTAACTTTGTATACGATTATGTATGATTGTTTCTGATTGTTTTGGTTGTTTAGAGAAATATGAGTTTTAGGTTGAAAATGACATAATCGGTCGTAAAAGATGTTTTCACAGATGAAATTCGAAACAAATTGCGTAGATTAGTCGAGTGAGTTGAGGCCGAGATTATAGAAACTCGTTTCGTTGGAATCGGTTGATATTTGGAGAAATGACATTTTTAGGTTTCGAAGAGTATGAGTTTTAGTGAAAACTAAATGTCGAGTAATCGCGTATTTCTTGATTCTAATATGTCCGTATGTATTTATGTGATATTACCATGTGTTTGTTTCGAAGGAATTATGTGAATCGGTCGGGTTTTCGGACGAAAACGCCGAAAAATAGCAGCTGCACCAGTAGAACCCGCAGGGCTGCATTGCTGATTTTTCTGGTTTTGTGTAATTGTCGGAAAACTTCGGAAATTCATATCTCTTGAACCGTAAGTCGGTTTTGACCCCCGTTCGAAGCGTTGAAAAGCTAACGAGATGTTCTTTCTAGGAAAAATAGTTTTGAGGTCTGAAACTGGTCCAATCGGTACAGCTTTTTCGAACCGTTTCGTAGTGTCGGGCGTCCGGTTTATGTTTTTGCGTTATTTTGAAATATCCATAACTTGTTCGTTGTTTATCGGATTTGAGAGTTATTTATATCGAATTGAAGGTATTGATATGTACTATTTGATGGTGATAAGAAATTATATTTTTACCCGACTTTTGGCCGACTTTTCCGACTGTTTGTGAATAGTGATTTTGTAGAAAATGTTAAGTATGTTAATTATGAATGATATGAATGTGTTGTGGATATGTTTTTAGAGTGAACCCTTGATTTGAGAATGCTTTGTGAATTGTGGATCTTTAGTGAATGTATGCATTGTTTGAATTAAGTGATAATGCATGTTAAATGTGAATATGTGATGAGATGTTGTGGTGATGGTTTGTGGCCTTAGGGCAAATAATTGCATTGATGTAAATTGAATTACAATGCATGAAAATGACTATATGGATCACATGGTTGTATTTGAAGAATTGTATATGTTGTTATACAATTGATGCATGTGATATGTATGTGATGAATGCATGACTATATTGTGAATATGTATGCATTTCAAGAGTATCATGAGTCATGTTGTATGTGAAACATCATGATGTGCATTCTTGTGTTGTGCGATTCTAATGAGAATCCGTTGTAACGTCGTGTGCCTATGTGAGGTGTGAGCGATGATTACAAATGATTGTGTGCCCATGTGCGGTGTGAGCAATCGGATCGTGTGCCCGTGTGGGGTGTGAGCGATCGGGTCGTGTGCCCATGTGGGGTGTGAGCGATCCATAAACATTGTGTGCCCATGTGGGGTGTGAGCAATGGGTGAACATCGTAGGCCCGACGGGGAGTTACTTCGGTAACGAGCGATGGTTCCAGCAGAGTTCCTGAGTGAACTAGTGATGATTGAGTCGGTACCGCATTGCATCTGCATAGAGTCGAGAGTCGGTCTCTATGAGTTGCATTTGTCATCATTGTATTTGTGCATTGATGAATGAACATATATATGTATATGTTGATGTGGGATGAACAGAATTATGCAAGTGTGCATTGGAGGATAAACATAATATGTATGTTTATGTGAAATGATGATAATTGTATGTTTGTAATGATGCATTGGTGAATGAACACGAATATATGTGTTTATGTTGAATGAATTGATATGTATTAGTGATACATGTATTTGAGCATGAATGGATATGCCTATGGGATTTGATGTGTTAAATTACGGATTGTTATGCCGTGTAAATGACTTATGGTATATGTTGATGTTATGTGTATAGATACGTGCATCGTGATAAGTCGTGGTGAGAATGTGGTATATGTGTATTATATGTTAAGATATATATAATTATATGCAACGTTATTATGATAATATTTCTCACCCTTCTGCTGTTGTATAATGCTCTATGAGGCATTGCAGATTAGGTATGCTGGTGGTCTTTGGTGAAGCGTGTCTTCACTTCTTTTTGGTCGTCTGGCTCTGATATGTAGTGTCGGGTAGCTAGGATGATTTTGAATTCCTTTTTGTTGATGCATTTGCTTATGTGTCTGGCTGATGACTTGTGTATATATAACATGACTGACGTTGAGGAATCATGTTGTTTGGTATATGAATATATATATGATGTATATATATGGTTGATGTTTATCGGTGTTTAGATGTTCCGCTTTTATTCTAAACATTTGAGATGTGGGTGAAAGGACTTAGATCCTTAATTGATTAGTTACCCCACTGTTGCATATCTATTTGAGCAGGTGTTGTATGTTTTAAATTCATGTAAAATTGTGGCAGGTCTCTTTTATTCCATGTTATAATTATACTCTGACGAAATTTTTAATATGTGCCTAAATGATTTAATTGATTATTTGGGGGTATAAAAGGGAGTGTTACAATAGTGGTATCAGAGCCAGTGTTGAGTCAGTTGTGTCTGTCTTGTGGTTGTGTTGATTAAATTGTTGTTTAGCTTGTTGTTATTTTTGGGAACAATCATATATGGCTGGTAGAAATGATGTTGCTATGGCTGCTGCTATGGAAGCAATGGCTAGGGCTGTGCAGGGTGCACCGAATGCGAATGCGAACGATGAGTTCAGAAAGAATCAACCACCGGTCTTCAAAGGAAGATTCGATCCCGATGGTGCTCAACTCTGGTTGAAGGAAATTGAAAGAATTTCCAGGGTTATGGATTGTACTGAAGAGGATAAGGTGAGGCTTGAATCTCACATGCTGAAGGAAGAAGCCGACGATTGGTGGGTCGGTAGGCGTCAAATTCTTGAAGTGGATCATGAGGAGATAACTTGGGAATTGTTTCGTACTGAGTTTTTGGTGAAGTATTACCCGGAGAGTGTTAAAGGAAAGAAAGAGATTGAATTTATGGAATTGAAACAAGGTAGTATGTCCGTGGTGGAATATACTGCTAGATTTGTTGAGTTGGTTCAGTTTTATCCTCATTATGCTGCCGTTACTGCTGAGTTCTCAAAGTGCATTAAGTATGAGAACGGTTTGCGTCCTGAGATTAAGCAAGCTGTGGGATATCAGAGGATTAGAACGTTTTCCGATTTGACTGAATGTTGCAGAATCTTCGAGGAAGACAGCAAGGCTCGTTCTACATATTACAAGAGTGTGAAGGAGAGTAAGAGTAAGCAACAAGCGAGGAGTGGACCTTATGTGACACCCGCTGATAAGGGCAAGCATAAGGGAAACTTTGATAGGAAAACTGGCGGAGGAGGTTCCGGTTCCATTAAGTGTTACAAATGTGGGGAAGTGGGACATAGATCAATTGAGTGCAAGAATGCCGTGGTGAAATGTTCTAACTGTGGAGGTACGGGGCATTCTGCTGTGGACTGTAGAAGGACTACGGTGAAGTGTTATAATTGTGGAGAAACGGGACACCTTAGTCACAAGTGTGCTAAGCCGAAACAAGCTCAAGCGAGTGGAAAGGTGTTTGCATTGGCAGGGTCAGACACTACTAGTGCGGATCGTTGATTAAAGGTATAAGTTTTATTAATAGTACCCTTTTGTTGCTGATGTTGTTTTGAAAGAGACTCATTTTTTTATTTCCTATGAGTGTGCAAAGTGTTTGAATTTGTTTATGATTGCTTCTGGGTCGGTAACTACGTTTTTGGCGTGTAAGTTGTCTTTTGACCATGTATGATAAAGTCTTCATTATGGATTTTGGGTATTTATCGATGTTGTTGATTCCTTAGTACGTGATAGGTGTGAGGAACACTATCAGTGCTCTCTGGTTTTTCTAGTCTTTGTCTTCAGGATTGAGAATGAGATAAGTGGGGGAGAAACTGGTACTTCTCCCAGTGACTCCAGGTATGGAGCGTTGGCTCAGTGTGCTGTTGGTTGCCCGATTGTAAGTGTTGTTTGGACAGTGTTATTCCCGATTCCGAAGGGAATGCGGAAGTAAGGATATGTCAATTAAGGATTTGTACCTTAGGTGGTTTTGTGCACAAGAGGCAAGGAAGGTTGTTATGGCTTGGTAAAGATGGTTTATACCCCATCATGATTGTCGACTATCTATTGGCAAATTGAGGAACTGATCACCCTTAATCTCTTGTTGATAGCAGACGGAAATTGTGTTGGTGGGAGTAGACGTGTCTTTCCAGCTTAGATGGCATGTTGGTGGTGCTAGTGTTCTAGATATTAAAAGTAAAGCCAAGAGAATGGATGATTGATTAGTATAGCCAGCATGTGGTGTATACTTGTATGGATGCTATGGGAGGCAAACACAGAGTTATAATGAGTTACGGAGTTTTGAGCTTAAGGTATCAATGTAAGAATTTTAAGGAAACCATTATGTATGAGTAGCAAGTTTAGAAAAGAGATGAAGTTTTAAGATAAGTTATCCAAGTGCGGATGTTCAGTGCGAATAAGTTTCAAAGAGCTAAAAGTAGGAGTTGTCTACAGCTCCAGTTTTGATTTTTTCCTGATCTTAATGAACGGTTTGAGGAGTATTGAGTTATGTCTTGATGAGGTTAGTCGGTGGGTTAATGCAATATGGTTAAGTCGTAGTTTATGCTTTACGATAATTGAGGATTCATCCAAGGATTTATGCTATTCAGGATTGGAAATGGGTTGCAGTGATTTTGTGTTGAAAGTATGGAAGTGTTATTGTTATGATCTAAGTTTGAAATGATTGGTAATCGCAAGAGAATAGAGTATGAGACAACTGTAAGAGTTGGGATTCCAAAACGAGCTATGAATTTGAATTGGATTATTCTTTGGGAAGGATTAATGTCTTGCCTGACGAGTTAAGTTGGAAGCCTTTGCATGTGTATGTTCGGATGGTCAGAGAAGTAGAACTGTTTGAGTAGTTCAGATGCTTGTGTATGGTGTGTAAGCTAAAGCAGCATAGAGTGAAGTGGTGGATATAACAAGTGAACTAGGATTTTCTGGAGAATAATAGAAAAAGTCGAATGTTGATTAGGGAATTGGTGGTTTTGTTGGTTGCGAGTAATCAGAATGCGCAGCGGAAGTGCGGAATTGTTGTATTGGTTGTTGTGAGGCAAGGATGCAGGTATTCTAGTTTTGAGGATGTTGCTGAGGCAATGTTGTGTCGTGGAACGTTATGTTCTTGTCCATGTTGTTGTTTCGTTTCCATTGTGATGGTTCGAGTGCGAGTGGCTAATTCCTATATTTGGGGATTAGGAGGGTGTTACCTATGGTAGTGGTAACGATCTTGTTGTGTTCCGGTTCAAGAGTGAATCTTGGTTATCCTTTGAGTTGTGAGTTTGTCGTCAAGTGCATTGTATGGGCATTGCATCTTGTCGTGGTTGTCGTGGTCGTTGTCGCGTCGTTGTTGTTGCTGTTAGTGTGTTGGTTTGTTATTTGTGTTATTCGTGGTGTGCCTTTTGTTGGCAGGATAATTGGCTGGTCGGATGCGAGAGTAGTATTCGTGGTTGTGTGTACTTAGCATATTTTCGAGGACGAAAATGTCTAAGTGGAGGAGAGTTGTAACGACCCGATTTTAATTATCTCTATTTTTGGGTGTTAATTATATATTTTGTGGAGTATTTTACTTTAATTTGACAATGATTATGTTATTTGTGAAATTGGTGTTTTAATATGTTATGTTTTCATATTAAGCATTTTTACCGTTTTTGAGAGTTTGCGGGGAAAATTAGAATAGAGGGTATTTTAGACTTTTCACATTAGATAGTATTTAATTAATGATATAATAGATATTTTGAGATATTTATGTTAAGTAAATATTTTTGTGTTTGTGAGAAAAGAAATAGAAGGGATAGAATTAGAAAAGAAAGAAAAAGAGAGAAAACTATATATAGAATGAGATAGTAAGAGAAATGGAAGGAAATAGAAGAGAAAGAAAAGGAAGAGAAGAAAAGAGAAGAGAAAGTGTGGGATTTTCACCCGAATCGACTTCCGATCGTTTCTACACTCGGGTAAGGGTGTGAAATATCATTATTCTAACTTTGTATACGATTATGTATGATTGTTTCCGATTGTTTTGGTTGTTTAGAGAAATATGAGTTTTAGGTTGAAAATGACATAATCGGTCGTAAAAGATGTTTTCACGGATGAAATTCGAAACAAATTGCGTAGATTAGTCGAGTGAGGTGAGGCCGAGATTATAGAAACTCGTTTCGTTGGAATCGATTGATATTTGGAGAAATGACATTTTTAGGTTTCGAAGAGTATGAGTTTTAGTGAAAACTAAATGTCGAGTAATCGCGTATTTCTTGATTCTAATATGTCTGTATGTATTTATGTGATATTACCATGTGTTTGTTTCGAAGGAATTATGTGAATCGGTCGGGTTTTCGGACGAAAACGCCGAAAAATAGCAGCTGCACCAGTAGAACCCGCAGGGCTGCATTGCTGATTTTTCTGGTTTTGTGTAATTGTCGGAAAACTTCGGAAATTCATATCTCTTGAACCGTAAGTCGGTTTTGACCCCCGTTCGAAGCTTTGGGAAGCTAACGAGATGTTCTTTCTAGGAAAAATAGTTTTGAGGTCTGAAACTGGTCCAATCGGTACAGTTTTTTCGAACCGTTTCGTAGTGTCGGGCGTCCGGTTTATGTTTTTGCGTTATTTTGAAATATCCATAACTTGTTCGTTGTTTATCGGATTTGAGAGTTCTTTATATCAAATTGAAGGTATTGATATGTACTATTTGATGGTGATAAGAAATTATATTTTTAGCCGACTTTTGGCCGACTTTTCCGACTGTTTGTGAATAGTGATTTTGTAGAAAATGTTAAGTATGTTAATTATGAATGATATGAATGTGTTGTGGATATGTTTGTAGAGTGAACCCTTGATTTGAGAATGCTTTGTGAATTGTGGATCTTTAGTGAATGTATGCATTGTTTGAATTAAGTGATAATGCATGTTAAATGTGAATATGTGATGAGATGTTGTGGTGATGGTTTGTGGCCTTAGGGCAAATAATTGCATTGATGTAAATTGAATTACAATGCATGAAAATGACTATATGGATCACATGGTTGTATTTGAAGAATTGTATATGTTGTTATACAATTGATGCATGTGATATGTATGTGATGAATGCATGACTATATTGTGAATATGTATGCATTTCAAAAGTATCATGAGTCATGTTGTATGTGAAACATCATGATGTGCATTCTTGTGTTGTGCGATTCTAATGAGAATCCGTTGTAACGTCGTGTGCCTATGTGAGGTGTGAGCGATGATTACAAATGATTGTGTGCCCATGTGGGGTGTGAGCAATTGGATCGTGTGTCCGTGTGGGGTGTGAGTGATCGGGTCGTGTGTCCATGTGGGGTGTGAGCGATCCATAAACATTGTGTACCCATGTGGGGTGTGAGCAATGGGTGAACATCGTAGGCCCGACGGGGAGTTACTTCGGTAACTAGCGATGATTTCAGCAGAGTTCCTGAGTGAACTAGTGATGATTGAGTTGGTACCGCATTGCATCTGCATAGAGTCGAGAGTCGGTCTCTATGAGTTGCATTTGTCATCATTGTATTTGTGCATTGATGAATGAACATATATATGTATATGTTGATGTGGGATGAACAGAATTGTGCAGGTGTGCATTGGAGGATAAACATAATATGTATGTTTATGTGAAATGATGATAATTGTATGTTTGTAATGATGCATCGGTGAATGAACACGAATATATGTGTTTATGTTGAATGAATTGATATGTATTAGTGATACATGTATTTGAGCATGAATGGATATGCCTATGGGATTTGATGTGTTAAATTACGGATTGTTATGCCGTGTAAATGACTTATGGTATATGTTGATGTTATGTGTATAGATACGTGCATCGTGATAAGTCGTGGTGAGAATGTGGTATATGTGTATTATATGTTGAGATATATATAATTATATGCAACGTTATTATGATAATATTTCTCACTCTTCTGCTGTTGTATAATGCTCTATGAGGCATTGCAGATTAGGTATGCTGGTGGTCTTTGGTGAAGCGTGTCTTCACTTCTTTTTGGTCGTCTGGCTCTGATATGTAGCGTCGGGTAGCTAGGATGATTTTGAATTCCTTTTTGTTGATGCATTTGCTTATGTGTCTGGCTGATGACTTGTGTATATATAACATGACTAACATTGAGGAATCATGCTGTTTGGTATATGAATATATATATATATGATGTATATATATGGTTGATGTTTATCGGTGTTTAGATGTTCCGCTTTTATTCTTAACATTTGAGATGTGGGTGAAAGGACTTAGATCCTTAATTGATTAGTTACCCCACTGTTGCATATCTATTTGAGCAGGTATTGTATGTTTTAAATTCATGTAAAATTGTGGCAGGTCTCTTTTATTCCATGTTATAATTATACTCTGACGAAATTTTTAATATGTGCCTAAATGATTTAATTGATTATTTGGGGGTATAAAAGGTAGTGTTACACATCGCATATGCAATCATAGGCATAACATCTTAGCATTCTTTGTTTCCTTTGTGGTGTTTACCTGTTTTGTTCACTTTGGCATTTATCTCCCCAAGTGACTGGGTTTGTCTATTATCTCAAATAGAATTGTCATCCCTAGGCATAAAGTGCCCATCCTTTCTGAATTCCCCACAGAGTTTTATCCTCGTGGATGATGGTTGGTTCAGTATCTTTTCCATATTTGGATAAGATAAATCCCCAATTTGAGTTCATTCCTCAATTGGAGTCTTGTTTGATCGTTTCTTTCTAGCTTGTTCCTAGATTGAACTTTGGTCCCTGGCAGATTACTTTGAACGTGCATTTATTTTGCAATTTTTCTCGTAGGAAGAATATTTTACTAATCTTCATTGAAGACAAATTCCTTTTTCCAACAGTGTTGTGATATCAACATCTCTTTGGAATGTATACCCCAACAACAAGGAGCAATCTCTTGGTGAAGCTTGTTTTTCTATGGCGATAAGTGGCAGTTCTCATATGAGAAGCCTATCTATCACTGGTACTATCCCACCTTTTTGCAACCATAATTGGTATTCCCCACGAAGTCTAATCTTCGTTTAGTCAACCCCGGTATTGACCTATCTGATACTTAACCCCCTCATATGGATGCATAAGTCCAGTAATCGCTGGCATTGATTTTCAGGTCACCTATGAACCTTAAGTCTGGTAATCGCTGGCATTGTTTGTTTCAGGTCAACTGTGAACCTAAACATTATTTCAGGTCAACTATGAACCTTGGTCAACTATGAACCAGAACCTCAGGTCACCTATGAACCTTAAGTCCAGTAATCGCTGACATTGTTTGTTTCAGGTCAACTGTGAACCTAAACATTATTTCAGGTCAACTATGAACCTTGGTCAACTATGAACCAGAACCTCAGGTCACATATGAACCTTAAGTCCAGTATTTAATGGAATTGTTTGTTTCAGGTCATCTGTGAACCTAAACATTATTTCAGGTCAACTATGAACCTTGGTCACCTATAAACCAAAATTTCAGGTCACCTTTGAACCTTAAGTCCAGTATTTTCTGACATTGTTTGTTTCGGGTCAACTATGAACCTTGGTCACTTATGAACCAAAACCTCAGGTCAACTATGAACCTTGGTCACCTATGAACCAAAACATCAGGTCAACTATGAACCTTGGTCACCTATGAACCAAACTTTCAGGTCAACTATGAACCTCAGTCACCTATGAACCTAAAGATCTCAGGTCAACTATGAACCTTAAGCATGGTCACCTATGAACCAAAATCTCATGTCAACTATGAACCTTAACCTTGGTCACCTATGAACCAAAATTTCAGGTCAACTATGAACCTTGGTCACCTATGAACCAAAATCTCAGGTCAACTATTAACCTTAACCTTGGTCACCTATGAGCCAAAATTTCAGGTCAACTGTGAACCTTGGTCACCTATGAACCAAAATCTCGGGTCAACTATGAACCTTAAACTTGGTCACCTATGAACCAAACTTTCAGGTCAACTATGAACCTCGGTCACCTATGAACCTAAAGATCTTAGGTCAACTATGAACCCTGGTCACCTATAAACGAAAATCTCAGGTCAACTATGAACCTTAGCCTTGGTCACCTATGAACCAAAACCTCAGGTCAACTATGAACTTTGGTCACCTATGAACCAAAATCTCCGGTCAACTATGAACCTCGTTTCATATCCAATTCATATTGGTTCCTTAACCTTATCCCCCAGCCAAAAGTCTAGTCATATTTTATCATTTGGCGCGCTAGTTCTTTTCTACCTTTTTTGGCATTTCTTGAAGATCCCGCTTGAACTCTTCAGTATAAGAAATCCCCAGAAAATCTTTTGTTGAATGCTTATCCTTTTGTTTCAAACTGATCCCTAATGGAGATCATGTCTTCTTTCTGGTTTCATGCCCAGTAAGAATGTGTTTTTATTTCCCCAGTATCGTCCAGTCACCTATGAACCTATCGTCCATCTCCCTGGATCTTTCCCCAGTGGAGAACACCTCTCAGGCTCCTATCTCCAGTAAGGATCTATTGGGTTTCTCCTCAGCTTTACTTTTCTATCCCTAGTGTTTCCTTAGAGTCTCCCCGGTGAGTCTCTTTTATTGATCAGCATGTATTCTCAGTGAGTTTTCCTCATGGATACTAACCTTCATCCTTCCCTGTGTTTCTCACCGGTGGTTGTTTGACCTTTACCTCTGGTGTCTTGGTTGTCTGCACTTTTGCACTATCATGACATCATATCATCATACTAGAAGTTCATGGCATGTCAGCATTTGCATGTCTGTTCCTTGTCCTTAGCATCTGCATTCCATCTAAGGGCAAAATTTTTGGTTTGCTATATTTCAATACCTTTCCACCTTGATGTCCCGAGGACTTCCTTTCCTTGTGCCATCCGGTAAAGCTATTTAAGTAGGGGCAACTGTTGTACCCCAAATTTTACCTCTTAGATGTCATAATATCTCGCACCTACACGTAGGGATCAATCATATATGCATTGTTTAACTAAACCATATCTTGCAGTGTGTTTCTCTTGTGTTTAAAATTAGGGTTTACACAGAGGGTTTCAAAGCCTCCTAAGGCATTCTATGGCTCTATGTAATCATCACAAAGGTTCACTAGTTGTGTGGAATCAGGATCTCAAGACTTTGAATCAAGTCAAGTTAACAGAAGATCACGAGACCAAAAGGTGGAATTATGGTTGTAACCTGAGGAATCACTAAAGAATTTTACCATGTTAAGTAAAGATTTGACTGGTTCATCAACCATTTGAGTCTACCTACATTCAAGAGGTCTCATTCAATAAGCATTCAAGATCATTTGGCTCTCATCATGAGTAGTTTGAGCCACAATTTCACCCTGCGCCCAAATTACGGTTTTGTCAAGACAAGTGGATCATGGCCTTTGATTTTGATCAAGATTTATTCTCAAACCCTAGGAATTGACTCCATGAGATAATATACCTCCCTAAGGACCATCTATTAGCTTTATATGTGATGGAAGAAGCAAGATCCAAAGAGATTATCCCAGTGCATTCACAGTTAAAATTAGGGTTTTGACTAAAACCCTAATCCTTGAGATTTTGATTCAAAATGAAACATCCAAGACCTCAATCCATCATGACATGCCTCATTGATGATTTAAAGTATTTGGGATCAAGTTTCAAGAAGTTTCTTGCAAAGGAAGGAAGGTTTGGTTCATGAAACTTTTCATATGTGGAAATTTCCCCTCTTGTGCAAAATTGAAATAGTCATAACTCTCAAACCACACATCCAAATTGAGTGCCTCAAAGCCCAAATGGAAGCTCTTTCCATGAACTTCAAAGTGTTAAATATGACCTTTCTCCAGAAAATGCATGGTTTGTGAGTTATGAGTCTTTGAAGTTAGACTGCCCAAGGACTTAGAGAAATTTCAGCACTTTTTAATAAAAACCCTAATTTATTTCCAAAATTTATTTTAATTGAATAAAAAAAATTTAATTAAAATGATCAAAATTGTTTAACATGTGGAAAACAAATTGTGATCTTGGATTAATGTTTCAAAAATCATGTTCTGACCTACAAAATGATTAGAAATCATAAAAATTTGCAAAATCAAGAAGGAAAAAATATTTTAAAGGTAAAAAACAATTAAAATATTAATTCTTAGCAAAACTATCAATTATATGAAATAAATAATATTTTTGGGATTTTTTGGTAAAATAAAATATTTTAACATTTTTGTGAATTAATAAAAAAAGAATCAACTCAAAATCATTAAAACTCAGAGAGAAATTAATTTTTGAATCAATTAAATAAAATCACAAAATTCAAATATTTCAATTTTTGAAAAAGGTCGACAAGAACATGGCAAGAACACGCGCCCTTCCTCTGTTTCTGCAGATTTGCGTTTTCTATCCAATCTCACTGAATACTTGATTATATCATGCAATCTACATATCAATCTACTCGTTTCAACCTCACGATCATGTCTATGGTCTTTAGTTTTATTTATTTTAAGCATGGAATAAGAAATCAAAGAGAAACCTCAAGAACCCTAAATTCTGCATGAAGGTTCAGAAATTCCATACACGATTCATACAAAGCAAATGATTGAGGGAAAACACTCCATGCATGATTATGAACATATGGCCAAATTATTGTGCAACAAAAATTGCATGGATCATAGAGTTAGAAGAGCTCATGCTTACCTCTTGCAGCTGGTGATCGTGTTTTGTGTTAGAGGTGTTACAGCTTGGTTCCAAGGTTATGGACAGCTTCCCTAGGTGCTATGGAGTGTGTCTTGATGCTTAGAATGGATTGAAATGATCTGGAACCTGAGATGGTACCCCAACTACAAATCTGTCAAAGGCTTGAGCAATTGGCTGGTGATTTTGTGATTTTGGTGTTCCAGATGTTATGTGATTGTTTGGATCACTTCTATATGATGTTTATGAGGTGTGTGTGTGTGATTGGTTTGGTTGGAATAGCTCTCAAACTCAAAACCCGATAATGACTTGCTTTGGAAGGCAATTTTGGAGTGAAAGAAGAGATTTTGAGGAAAATCATTTTAGGGTTAAAAAACCATTTTTGTGAAAAATCTCAAAAAGTCAAAGTTTGACTTTTGTGCACAGTTGACTTTTTATCAGATGAATTCCAAACTGTGCAATCCTTTAGGAAATCATGTCCTTGACCTAAATCAAACTTGATGGACATGTTCCATGGGTGTTATAGGGTATATTGACTCATGTCCTAGGGTTTGGGAGCATGTCCTGGTCAAAAGTCAAAGCTACAGTTCACTTTTCTCGCGAAACCCTAACTGTGGTTCAGATGAAATTGAAACTTGTTGCTCAAGCTTCTTGGATTAATCCATTGTTGCAAATGGATCAATGTAGTCTGTTAGAGACCCTCAAATCTTCCTTTGAGGTCTTGGCTCATGATTTGTCCCAAAAGTCAACTTAGGGGTGAATTAGGTCATGAAACCCTAATTTATGATTTTTGATGTATGCATCCCCTGAGGCTAAATTGACTTGGTGATTGGGTTTATGATGTCCCTTGGAGCATCATATGTTATGCCTTGAAGCATTGGCTCATGCCCAGAGGAGAATTTCCATCTGGAGGCCCTGGTCGACCAAAACCCTAATTTGGTGACATTGGCGATCTTGGGGCTTGATCCACTTAGAAGGGAGCAGCCTTGTGCTTAATCCTTGAAGTGGGAGTCCTCTTGATCCATTGTAGATGTTGGAGAGGTTTAGATAAGTTGAGGATCATGTCATTCCTTGATTGATCCTTTGTCTAAGAGCTCTGAGAGGGCTTGAACCCTAATTTTTTATTGTAGTGGATGCTTACCCATCTTTGGGGAGACTAATGGTTCATCCATATTGTGATGATGATTTGCACAATGATAGGAATCTTAGTGGTCAAAATTTGGGGTATGACAGATGCCCCTATTTAATCTTCTTGGACCCGAAGGTGTGAATGACGAAGGTATTCGGGCATTCGGGGTGCAAGAGGATTAAATATCGGAATACCCGAAATTTTGATGGTGACTAAGAATGGTAGTTTACGCATCCTTCTTCTTTTGCTAAGCAATGATGCTCAGAAAAGGTAAAAACTTCCCCTCGATCCTAGTTTCCTACCAAGGATCTGGTCTTAGTTTCCAAAATAAACTTCCCCTCGATCCTGGTTTCCTACCAAGGATCTGGTCTTAGTTACCAAAATAAACTTCCCCTCGATCCTGGTTTCCTACCAAGGAACTGGTCTTAGTTTCCAAAATAAACTTCCCCTCGATCCTGGTTTCCTACCAAGGAACTGGTCTCAGTTTCTGATTCAAACTTCCCCTAGATCCTGGTTTCCTACCGAGGAGCTGGTCTCAGTTTCTGAAATAAACTTCCCCTCGATCCTGGTTTCCTACCAAGGAACTGGTCTAAGTTTCTTTTGTCAATAAACTTTCTTGACAAGGGACGCTGTTCGTAGCGGTTTTCCTCAAACTTCTCGCCGAATTTTCCTGGGGAGATGCCATTTGATGGAAAAAACTTTTGATGCCAGACTTGCTGGGGAACCCAATCGTCTGATTTGTAGAGGTACACAAACTTCTCTGTTGGAGATGCCATTTGTTGGCTCTACAGGGGAAAGCAGGTCTCTTGAGAGACTGCTGTCGCTTGGGGATATTACATCATACTTTTCCTTGAGATCTTCCCGAAGAAATGCCATATGATGTGATCCAATTTTGAGGTGCCGATGACTTTGTTAACATTGACTTTCTGGAGAGAAGAACTAATGTGCTGCTGAGAGTCTTCAGTTGAGAGGCTTTCTCTGGGAATTTTCCTTTATCCGGGAAAGCGAAGATAGGAATCTGTCCTTTACTTCATGTCTAACACGAAAAAACTCCAAATCGCTCTCAACAAAGTCTAATGGGAAAAGGATGCTTGGAAGAACAAATATTATATTCTCCGTTTGGAATGTACCAAGATTCAAGAACTGTTAAAGGAAAAGATTCCCTGATTGAGATACTAGAGCAACATGCTGTGGAGAATCAGGAGGAACAAAGAAGCTTCACTTGGAAAAGAACCAGTGAACCGACAACGGCCGAAGGGGCCCGATCAAAGAAAAGAAAAGTTCAAGAACCAGCATCTGAGCTCTCCTCAGAGAGATCTCATGATTTTCAGATCTAGTTTTCCTTCTAGCACTTTGTAAAATATTGTACTTTTCTTTGTAACGCATCGCAACTTTTCATCTTCAATAAAAAGGGGTCTCCCCTCTCTGTGTGATATTTGCAATTAGTTTGTTCAGTTTTCTTCTAAAAAACAAATAATAACAATAAATATAATTGCATTATCATTCATCATTCTAACATAACGCATTCTCCTTTCTCTCGAGTCTCGCGCTAACGTTTCGATTCTAGTTTCAAATTGTCTCATTCGTACAACACTCGGGCTAATCGACAATAGAAAATGGATGAACTCGAGGAAGAGAATAGAGAGTTGAGAGAAGAAATCGACGCTCTAAAGGAAAGTCTGGATAAGCTTCACAATGATCTGCAAACGGCTCAAGAGTTGCAACAACAGAGGACTGTAATCTCAGAGGTTACACCCACCCCAATAGCTGGAAATCACGACAATCACCCTCTGTACAACATGCCAAGAGGTCGCCCCTGGGGCATGCCTCCCGACTTTATGCCAGAAGGATACGTCTCGCCAGCCATTGAAGATCCAGAAGCTACGGCAGGAAATTCAAGGCCTGAATAATGGAAGACGCAAAGAGGACCATGGAAAACCCTGAAAGTTACAAACTTCAGGTAACTGAAGCGCCAAGAGTCATAGCAGTGATGACAATACTGCCGCCGATGGTACACACAGTCCCTGAGGAACAATATCCGCCAGTCACATACAATGAAGAAGGGTGTGAAAGGATGAACGAATTTTAGGAACAGTTCTCGGAGATGCGGAAGGAACTGCACTCTATCCGCGGACAGGATTTATTCGGAAAAGACGCCGCTGACCTCTGCTTGGTTCCAAATGTGAAGATACCACGCAAGTTCAAATTGCTTGACTTTGAAAAATACAAGGGTAGCACTTGCCCTCAAAGTCATTTAACAATGTACGCTCGAAAGATCTATACTCAGCTAGACAATCAACCACTACTGATCCACTATTTCCAAGACAGTTTAACCGGTACCGCACTCAAATGGTACATGAGTTTAAACCGCTCAAAGATCAGTACTTTCAGAGATTACGGGGCAGCCTTCGTTCAAAAATACAAATACAACCTGGACATGGCCCCAGACAAGGATTAACTCAGAGCAATGTCTCAAAAGGACAAGGAGACTTTCAAAGAGTACGCTCATAGATGGCGTGAAATAGCCGCTCAAATCTCTCGACCTCTTGAAGAAAAGGAAATGACGAAGATCTTCCTAAAAACATTGAGTTCTTTCTACTACGACAGAATGGTCGCCAGTGCGCCCAGTGATTTCACCGAGATGGTAAACATGGGAGTACGTCTGGAGGAAGCAGTTCGAGAGGGACGTCTGGTCAAAAATACAGAGTCATCCAGCAGCACGAAGAAATACGGTAGCAGTTTCCTAAAGAAAAATGAACAAGAGATCAGTAACATATCTCTGTGAAAGCAAAGGCGAAGGTATTAACCAATAGTAGCAATAACTCCTGCTATCAGCCCAGCATCGGTTCCGACTTATCAACCTCAGGTTGCTCAGCAACCAAATTAACAACAGTATCAGCAAAGGCAACAATAACCTTTACAACAAAAACAATCGTCGACCATCAGGGTTCGACCCAATACCAGTGTTGTACGCTGAATTATTTCCACTTTTACTAGCCAAGGGGCACGTCCAAACTAGGGCTCCTCTCACAATACTAGAGAATCCACCTTTCTGGTTCAAGGCAGATCAAACTTGTCCTTATCATCAAGGAGGATCGGGACACAACATTGAGAATTGCCTCAGTTTCAAATCAGACGTACAAAAGCTTGTAAGGAGTGGGCTTGTATCTTTCAAAGATACTAACCCAAATGTCCAGACAAATCCACTACCGCAACACGAGAAGACTGCAGTTAACCTAGTTGAGGGAGACCTAGGCGGTAGTTATCAAATCCTTGAAGTAAACATGTCAAATTCACACCCAAACATTGTTCAAAATCATGATATCCGAACGATGAATGTCAACCTGGTAGCCATGTACCCCAGACAAAGTCAATACCACGATCTGCCTCGTCATGATTACGATGCCTGCTTGATCTGCTCGTAAAACAATCAGGGTTGCTCTTTCATACAAGAAGCCCTCCAGTGTCAGATAGATCTTGGATGGATCCAGGATTATCATTAAAGTGATAGCCATCAAGTTAATATGGTTCAAATCTTCGATATTCGCCTGATGAACACTAGCCTTGTGGAGCTACATGCCAAACAAGTTCAGCTCAGTTTCCTGGCTTCACATGACTATCAAGAATGCGATGAGTGCTGCATTAACGATCAAGGTTGCGCCTTAGTACAAAGAACTCTTCAACACCTTCTGGATCACTGGTGGCTTCCAATCTATTTGGATGAAGAAACACAACAAATCAGTATGACCAATGGAAATCTGAGTAGGCATGAAACTGCTGAAGTCCGGTCAATAGAAACAGATCTAGTCATGATGCATTATATACAAAGTGGGTACGGATGAGTGCAAGCTCACAATTACAAATGCTGCATAATCTGCTTAGAGAATAACCAAGGATGTTATTTAGTGCGCGCTGCCCTCCAAAAGCAGTTCGATCGCAAAGAAATTCCACCCTGTTGGAATTCGCAGTTCATCAACATGATACAGAGTGATACCCCGATTCTCCAAAAAAACCAAGGGTCACAAGACGAAAGAATCATCAACAATTATGGGGTAGCCAAGACTATTCACGCCATAATTCCTTTGCTAGACGAATCAAAGGTCCCTCCTGACATTAAGAAAGTTCCTAACATGGAACTGATTGAGATTCCTATGACGGCCGAAAAAGACAAAAAGTTCCTGTGGTTATCTATTTACCAAGACCAGTACCATACAAGTCGGATAAGGCTATCCCATACAAGTACGATGTAACTACCATCGAAAATAGAAAGGAAACTCCATTACCTTCCGTCGTGAACATTACCGACATCAGTCGAGCCACCAGGAGCGGACGAATCTTCAACAGAGGAGTTAGAGATCCCACCAAAGAAAATGAACCACAAGCTGATGTTCTAAATCCACAGACGGGTCAACCCAGTAATACAGAACCTGTCAAAAACAATGATGAAATGCTAAAGTTGATACAGAAGAGTGAGTACAACATTGTGGATCAACTGTTATAGACTCCATCTCGGATTTCTGTATTATCTCTTTTACTCAGCTCCGAAGCTCACAGAGAAGCTCTGCAGAAGGTCTTAGAACAAGCATTTGTAGAACAAGATGTGACGATAGGGAAATTCGACAACATCATCTTCAACATCACTTCATGCAACAATCTAGGATTCAGTGATGAAGATCTTCCCGAAGAAGGGAAAAATCACAACATGGCTCTCAACATAACAGTAAATTTCCAGGACGATGCTTTAGCCAGCATATTGGTAGATACAGGTTCTTCTTTGAACGTTATGCCAAAGTCGACTCTAGCACGACTTTCATATCAAGGAACCCCGATGAGAGGCAGTGAGATCATCGTTAAAGCTTTCGATGGATCTCAGAAAATAGTTATCGGTGAAGTCGATCTTCCCATAACTATTGGTCTCCACACTTTCCGTGTCACTTTCCAGGTCATGGAAATTCGGGCAGCATATAGTCGTTTATTAGGAAGACCTTGGAAACATTAGGCAGGGGAAGTCACCTCGACACTTCGCCATAAGCTGAAGTTTATCAGGAACAATATGTTAATCACAGTTTGCAGGGAGCAAGCTCTGGTCGTGAGTAACTTGTCATCACTCTCTCAGTTGGAACCAGAAGAGATGATAGGAACGCAATTCCAGGCACTTTCGGTGAGCAATGAGAATCAACAAGACAAAGGATCATTGATTTCCTCATACAAAGATGCTCTCAAAGTGATAGAAAACAAGGACATAAAAGGATGTTGACAGCTGGTAATTCCCACTGATAACAAAACCAGGAAAGGTCTTGGTTTCTCCACAACATGTTCCTAGGATATCAAGAAGGATGAAAGTTTTCGTCCCATTCAGGATTTCTTCCATAGCGGAGGATTTCTACACCCGGTATCCCAAGAGGTTCACAATGTTGAAGAAAATAATCCAGACGATTCAGATGAAGAATGGAGAACATATTTCAACGAAGAAGGATATATATCTCAAGAGGAAATGCACAGACCGTTTTTCTTTCCCATCTACAGTCCGAGATATATACCAAGGTTAGAGGTCAGGGAAACCTATGGAGACTGTGATTCCGAAGGATACCGTGCTCCACCTAACTCCTTAGAAGGTGATACCCTCTGGAAAGATAACTCTCATTACACTTTTTATGATCTGATGGACGATCTGGCAATTTGGAAACCTAACACAGAGGATTTGGAACAACAGAGTTAGCTTGATCCAACATATAAGCTGAACTACTTTGATAGGAATCTGCCTGTTCCTCCAGAATCGTGGACTCCATATCCAGAGCATTCCGAGAGTGATCAGCGCCACGCCGATGAATTTGCAAGATTGGCAAGACAAGAATTCATTACCTATGCATTTCCTGAAATCAACGTCATTGAAGAAGATGACTCATCCTCTCCTGAAGAAGTTTGGGATACCTTGGGACAGCCAAGCGGAAAGTATGATTACCTGGTAAAATACACTGCTCCCGAGAGTTCTTGCATCAGAATTGAAGACATCCAGCCAACTGGATGGGGAGATTCTGTTGAAAGTACAAATATTGTTGAAACAACGGAAGAGTCCTCCTACAACAACTCTGCTTGGGAAGAAGACTCTAACAGCCCGACTCCGCTAGAAATTAGCATAATTTCTGAGGTTTATCCAGAAAGAAAGATACCAGACTTTGTGATTCACCGAGGAGTTCGTCACCATTGGGTCACCATCGATGTCCCGAATGTCGTTCGCAAGTCAATGTAATTGTCGTGTCTTTAACCTTTCACTTTCGCCCGAGTGAAAGAATGTTTTATAGGGCCTACTTTTCTGTAAATATCCCTCTTCGCTTCACCCAAAGCGTTAGAGTTTTGTTTTATAGGGTTGTGTTTGAAGAATCGACAAATCATAAATAAAACGTCATTCTGTAAATTTTTGCATTTATTACTGTTTACTCTTTTCGCTTTTTCAGAAAATGGTAATCCTAAAAAAAAATCCAGAAATTAAAAACAAAACACTGCACCCACTTTTGCATTCTCTCTCAATCTTTTCTGAACGAAATCATCACGTCATGCAAATCACCTGCTTTGAACCCCATCGAAACATACGATCCGATGCCTTCTCCCAACTTTGAGTTCCCGGTATTCGAAGCCGAAGAAGAAGAGGACACTGAAATTCCATAAGAGATCTCTCAACTACTCAAACAAGAGGAAAAATCTATTGAACCTCACAAAGAACTGCTGGAAATGGTTAACTTGGGATCAGAGGAAAAAAAGAAAGAAGTTAAGATTGGAGCACTGCTCAGTTCAACTGTCAAAGAAAATTTGATAAAACTTCTCAAAGAATTTTCAGATGTGTTTGCTTGGTCTTACCAGGACATGTCAGGGTTGGATACCCGCATCGTGCAACACCATTTGCCACTAAATCCAGAATGTTCTCCAGTTAAACAAAGGTTAAGAAGGACTCATCCGGATATGGCTATCAAAATCAAAGAGGAAGTGCAGAAACAGATCGACGCATGTTTCCTCGCCACTTCAGAATATCCTCAGTGGTTGGCAAACATAGTGCCAGTTCCGATAAAGGATGGAAAAGTCAGAATGTGTGTAGACTACAGAGATTTAAACAGAGCAAGTCCAAAGGACGACTTTCCTCTACCACACATTGACATACTGGTTGACAGCACAACAAAGTTCAAAGTATTTTCCTTCATGGATGGATTCTCGGGCTATAATCAAATCAAAATGGCGCCGGAAGATATGGAGAAAACTTCCTTCATCACCCCACGAGGCACTTTCTGTTACAAGGTAATTTCGTTCGGCCTGAAGAACACCGGGGCAACATACCAAAGGGCAATGACTACTCTTTTCCACGACTTGATGCACAAAGAAATTAAGGCATATGTCGATGATATGATCGCCAAATCAAAAAAGAAGAAGAGCACGTTGAACATCTGTCAAAATTGTTCGAACGTCTGAGAAAATACAAACTCCGCTTGAATCCCAACAAGTGCACCTTCGGTGTTCGTTAAGGAAGGCTCTTGGGTTTCATCGTCAGCTAGAAAGGAATTGAGGTTGATCCTGATAAGGTCAAGGCCATTCAAGAAATGTCTTCTCCAAAGACCGAAAAACAAGTAAGAGGATTCTTGGGACGTCTCAATTACATTTCCAGATTCATATCCCTCATGACCGCGGCATGCGCGCCAATTTTCAAACTCCTCAGAAAGGATCAAATTTGTGTATGGACAGAAGATTGCCAGAAAGCTTTTGACAGTATCAAAGAACATCTACTGAATCCACCGATTCTGTCTCCTCCAGTGGAAGGAAGACCACTCATCATTTACCTTACAGTCTTGGAAGATTCCATGGGATGTGTACTTGCCAGCAAGAAGGAACAAAAAGGAAAGAATTTACCATTTATTACTTAAGCAAGAAATTCACAGACTATGAAACTCGGTACACTATGCTCGAAAAAACTTGCTACGCTTTAGCTTGGGCAGCTAAACGTCTTCGCCAGTACATGATCCGCCACACTACTTGGTTAATCTCAGAAATGGATCCGATCAAGTACGTTTTTGAAAAGCCTGCTCTCACAGGAAGGATTGCTCGATGGCAAATGTTGTTATCAGAATACGACATAGAATATCATGCTCAGAAAGCCATTAAAGAAAGCATTTTATCCGATCACTTGGCTCATCAACTGATCGACGATAAGGAATCCGTCGAATTCGACTTCCCAGAAAAAGATGTCATGTATCTAAAAATGAAAGACTGTGATGAACCGCTTCTAAGCGAAGGGCCAGAGCCAGGATCCCAATGGGGACTAATTTTTGACGGAGCTGTCAACACTTACGGAAACCGAATTGGGGCAATCATTGTTACCCCTTAGGGTACCCATATTCCTTTCACTTCCAGACTGGCATTCAAATGCACAAATAACGAAGCCGAGTACGAAGCATGTATCATTGGTCTCGAAGAAGCAATTGACTTAAGAATCAAAAATCTAGATGTCTACGGAGACTCATCCCTGGTCATAAATCAGATCAAAGGAGAGTGGAACACATATCATACAGGGTTGATTCCTTACAAAGATTATGCAAGAAGGTTGCTACCTTTCTTCAACAGAGTTGCGTTTCATCACATTCCTCGCGATGAGATTCACATGGCAGACGCACTAGCTACTCTATCCTCCATGATCAGTGTGAGCCGATGGAACGACGTGCCCAAGATTGACATAATGCGCCGGGATAGGACTACTTACATATTTGCTGTAGAAGTCGTTCTCGACAACAAACCTTGGTATCACGACATCAAGTGTTTTAATCAAAGACAATAGTACCCACCTGGGGCATCAAAGAAAGATAGGAAGACCCTCCGAAGACTGGCTGACAATTTCTTCCTAAACAACGATGTACTTTACAAAAGAAACTTCGACATGGTTCTGCTCAGATGCGTGGACAGACACGAAGCAAACATGTTGATGCAAGAAATTCATGAAGGATCCTTTGGCACTTAAGCCAACGGACATACAATGGCAAGAAAAATTCTGAGAGCAGGGTATTATTGGCTGACAATGGAATCCAACTGCTACAAGTACATGCGAAAGTGTCATAAGTGTCAGATATACGTCGACAGAATCCATGTACCGCCAATGCATCTCAAAGTTCTCTCTTCCCCATGGCCTTTTTCCATATGGGGAATCGACATGATTGGCATGATTGAACCCAAAGCTTCAAACGAACATCAGTTCATCCTAGTCGCCATTGATTACTTCACCAAATGGGTCGAAGCAGCTTCATACACCAATGTAACCCGACAAGTGGTGGTCCGTTTTATCAAAAACAATCTCATCTGCCGTTATGGTGTTCCAAGCCAGATCATTACGGAGAATGGATCTAACTTGAACAACAAGATGATGAAGGAGTTATGTGCTGAATTCAAGATTGAACACCATAACTCATCTCCCTACCGACCTAAGATGAACGGAGCGGTAGAAGCGGCTAACAAGAATATCCAAAAGATCGTTCAAAAGATGGTTGTGACCTATAAGGATTGGCACGAGATGCTACCTTTTGCTCTTCACGGTTACCGCACATCAGTCCGCACTTCAACAGGGGCAACCCCTTTCTCTCTAGTATATGGCATGGAAGCAGTGCTCCCTATAAAAGTAGATATCCCATCAATGAGAGTCATGATGGAAGCCAAGCTAACAAAAGCTGAATGGTGCCAGAGCAGGCATGATGAGTTGAACCTCATCGAAGAAAAGAGAATGACGGCTTTATGCCACGGACAGCTATATCAACAAAAAATGAAAAGGGCGTTTGACAAAAAGGTTCGACCCCGAGTCTTCAGAGAAGGAGACCTTGTGCTCAAGAAGCTAACATTATTTCTCACTGATCCCAGGGGCAAGTGGACCCCGAATTACGATTGCTCTTACGTTGTCAAGAAAGCTTTCACAGGCGGTGCCCTGAAACTCACGATAATGGATGGAGAAGAATTCAATTATCCTTCAAATGTAGATGTAGTCAAGAAATACTTCGCCTAAATAAAATGAAAAAAAAACGTCTCGGTGGATTGAAAACCCGAAAGGGCAGTCCAGGCAAAAATTAGAGACATAAAAATAAGAATCATCCCGGTGGGTGGAATCCGAAAAGAAAATCCAGGCAAAAGTTAGGGATTCATGGCAAGTAACTACATTCTCACAAACGCCTCAGCGGTAACATCATCTGTCAGAAAAATATCCAGTCAGAGTCACCTTCGACAGAAGTTCAGAATGTCCTGAATTCAAAGTTTATGGGAGGATAACGGTCGTTATGTTTCGATGTAGCCTTTTTTCCATTTAAATTACCATTTTCTAACTTTGTAATGCTCTATGGTATCACGCTCTTGGCTGATTACCATCCTATAAATAAAATTCGAGCCTTTGTGCCTTTTGTTTATAATTCTCATTTGTTCTGCTTTGCAAACTGACATGTTTATTTGATTAACATTCTTGAAACAGAAAAAATGAATTTACTCTTGTTTTAAATTTATTTCCGCTTTTAAAATGGCAATTACTTTTTCATCGAACACAAGAGGAATATCTACATTTTCCCGAAAAACGGCCGAACTTCGAAGTGCAAGATCAAATGTCCTCGGTAGAATTCTTACTCTAGAAGCCATTAATGGGTCTTGTTCCCCCCAGAAGATTCTTTTTCTCGAAAAAAAAAACAAGAGTGATTTCCGATCACAAACAGGTTTATACCTTCAATACAGAGATCTTGGTTCTCCAACAAAAGTGCGACACTTCAGTGATACTCTTTTCCCCCACCGAGCAGTCAGATATCCCATTGTACACGTCACCTATCTACATGTCATGTCTGTTTTGTCAGCATACATTCATTCATACATACATTATGCATTATTAATTCATATTCATATTCATATTGCATCACTGTCACTCCGGTCAGTCTCACTCCCAAGTGATAAAGTCCTCTCGTCGGTCGAGTCATCAGTATTCCCCTCGTCAGGAAACGTTGGTCTGAATAATCTCTTTTCGGTCTACTTCTAGATTGAAACCGTTCTCAACCACTTTGATAACTTGAACCTCTAAAGGATAAGAAAACGTCTTACATACATCATTCGGAACATCACTCTTCGCCATTGAAGATGATACCCGTTGCTTTCCCGGATTAGGAAAAATTTCAGAGAAAGTCTTTCAACAACTGACTCTCGATAAGACATCGGTCTTTCTTCAAAGAAACCAATGTTAATGAAGTCATCAACACTTCAAAATTGGATCGGGTCACATGGCATTTCTTCGTTGAAAGAATTCCGAAGAAAAGTGTGATATCCCCAAGCAGAAAGCAGTCTCTGGAGACTTGTTTTCCCCAGTAGAGTCTATAAATGGCATCTCAAACAGAGAAGTTTGCACCTCTACGACTCAGGCCAATGGGTTTTTCACCAGTAAGTCCAACATCAACACTTTTTCCATCAAATGGCATCTCTCCAGTAAACCTCGACGAGAAGTTTGATGAAAACCGCTACAAATAGCATCCCTTGTCAAGAGAAAGACTTGACAAGAAGAATTTGAGACCAGTTCCTAGGTAGGAAACCAGGATCACGGGGAAGTTTATTTCTGAAACTGAGACCAGTTCCTTGGTAGGAAACTAAGATCGCGGGGAAGTTTATTGACAAAAGAAACTAAGACCAGTTCCATGGCTGAAGACCAGGATCGAGGAGAAGTTTTACCTTTTCTAATTAACCATGCTTAGTAAAAGAAGATGAATGTTTAAACTACCATTCATAGACACCACCAAAATTTCGGGTATTCTGATATTTAATCCTCTTGCACCCTGATTGTCCGAATATCTTCGCCATTCACACCTTCGGGTCCAAGAAGATTAAATAGGGGCATCTGTCATACCCCAAATTTTAACCCCAAGAATTCTCATCATTATGAGAATCATCATCACAAAAAGGATACATCTATCCTACATTATCCACCTTCTCATAAGTTGCTGAGCATTCACTACAATCGAGGATTAGGGTTTTTAGCCCTCTCAGAGCACTCAAACAAAGGATCAATCAAGGAATTGCATGATCTTCAACTTTTCTAGTATCTCAAAATTCCACAAGGGGTCAAGAAATATCCCACATCAAGAATTAAGCACATCGCTAGTGTCACCAAATTAGGGTTTTGGTCGACCAGGGCCTCCAGATGAAAATTTTCATCTGGGCATGAGCCCATACCTTAATTAATGGTCCAACAAGCTCAAAGTAACCCCAAGAGTTCATCCACAATGGCGCAAATCACTTTGAGTATTCATCTACCAAAAATCAGGAAATTAGGGGTTTTTTTGAAGAAAAAGTCAACCCTATCATTGACTGTTGACCTACACTTAATCTCAAACCTTGGGGAAGGGTCCAAGACATCCCTAAACAACCTTAGAGGCCATCCATGAAGTTTCATTAGGCCCAAGGATTAATTTCACAGAGGAATCACAAAGTCAAAATTTATCTGCTGAAAAAGTCAACTGTGCAAAAGTCAAAGTATGACTTTTTGAAATTTTGGTCAATCAAGGTTCCATTAACCCTAAAATCATGTTAATATGTGATTTGAATCATCATTCATCAAAAAAAATCAAGAAAAGTGGGATAACTTGTAAAAGTGGTAACCATAAAAACTTAGAAAATTTTCTAAGTTATGAAAAAAAATGACAATGGTACCAACTTCCAAGGATCATAACTTGAGATCCAAGCAACCATTTTGGATGATCCAAAGGTAGATTTGTAGATCTCATGGCATACTTCAAAAGCTTCAAATTCAAGAAACTCCAATTCCTCATGGATTTTAAGTCATGGAGTGATCAAAATGAGAAAAATGGAAAAAATGACATTTTTCAACAGTTAGTCAAAATCTGCCTTGAAATTTCAGCATGAAACACCAACTTCCAAGGCATTTTTCACTTTGATCCAAGATGAACCAGGTCCAAGGCCAAACTTCAATGTTAAAGTACATCATTCAAGCTTTTCAAAAAGTACAAGAAGTCTCTCTAATTCACCTTGAACTGAGAGATACATCCATGGGAAGTTAGCTCCAAAATCTGATTTTTTCACTAAGTCAGAATTGTGCATTTGGTCGAATTTGCATTTTGTGAATCATCAAAGACATGTTTATCCATCTGCACACCTCAGGGGGAAGCCAAGGAGGAACCAACACTGATTCATAAGCCTTCCAAGTCTTTGGAACTACATGTAGGTGTGTCATGCCTAAAATGCTAAAGATTCCAAATTATCCAAGTTGTTCATCAAGCAACCATTGAGCATACCAAGTGGCACACATCAAGAGAAAGTCAGATAAGATGAGTCAAGCCTGATCCCTGCAGCAGAAGACTCATAGCCTGTGCCCTAATCTCAAGTCAATGGTAGGAGGAGACTTGAGATTCCAAAATGCTCCAATTAGCCACATATCTGCAGCAGCCTCCATTCACTATTGCTTGCAAAACAAACTTGCTCTACTATAAATAGAGCTCATTTGTGCTTAGTTTGAGTACACCAAAGGCCCCAAACAGATGCCTTTCTCAAAATCACCTCTTTACTTCCAAATTTGCCTTCTAAAGCAAGTCACTATCGGGTTTTGAGTTTGAGAGCAATTCCAACCAACCAATGGTTCACACACCTCATAAACATCATATAAAAGTGATCCAAACACTCACATAACATCTGTAACACCAAAATCACAAAATCACCTACCAACTGCTCAAGTTCTTGACAGAGTTGCAGTTGAGGTACCATTTCAAGTTCCAGCTTGTTTCAAACCACTCCAAGTATTCATACACATCACTTGGCACCTAAGGAAGCTGTGCAAATCATTGGAACCCGCTTGCAACACCTCTAACACAAAACACGATCACCAGCTGCAAGAGGTAAGCCTGAACTCTTCTAACTCTATGATCCATGCATATTTTGCTGCACAATAATTTTGCCATATGTTCATAATCATGCATAGAGTGTCTACCCTGAATCAATTGCTTTGTTTGAATCGTGTATGAAATTTCTCAGCCTTCATGCGAATTTTAGGGTTCTTGAGGTTTCTCTTTGATTTCTTATTACACACTTAAAATAAATGAAATTAAAGACCATAGACATGATCATGAGTTAAAAACGAGCAGATTGATATGTGGATTGCATGGTTTCATAAAGTATTCAGTGAGATTGGATAGAAAATGCAAATCTTGGCAAAAATCCCTTCACGCGTGTTCTTGGTGCCTTTTTTGAATATTTGAATATTTAAATTTTTGTGATTTTATTTAATTGATTCAAAAATTAATTTCCCTCTGATTTTAAATGATTTTGAGTTGATTATTTTTTCGATAATTCACAAAAAATGTTAAAATATTTTATTTTACCAAAATTTCCCAAAAATATTATTTATTTTATATATTTGATATTTTTTCAAAGAATTAATATTTTAATTGTTTTAAGCATTTTAAAATATATTTCTTTCTTGATTTTTCCAACTTAAATGATTTTTAATCATTCCATGGATAAAAGCATGATTTTTCAAACATTGATCCAAGATCATAACTCATTTTTGACAAATTTTGATCATTTTATTAATTTTAAACAAAATTAATGATCTTTTTAAAACAAATTTAGGGTTTTGATTATTTTTACCCTAATCAATCTTTCAAATCATCCTTGGGCCTCTTGATAGCGTGTAAGTCCCATCCCTTTGTAAATAAAACCTTTTTGGGCCTCAATACGTTGTATAAGTCCCACTGTGTTTTCTAAAACCGCGGCGCGATCGTCGTTTTCAAAATAAAGCAACTGGGCCTACCCTTGAGTTGTAAATCCCATACATCTTTCAAAAATCAATCTCGGGCCTCTAAAAGAGTGTAAGACCCAATCCTTTTTTGACCAGATCCTTTTTTGGGCCTCAGTGTATTGTATAAGTCCCGACAAGTCAAAAATCTCGATGCGATCGTCGTTTTTAAAACAAATTTCATCGGGGCTTCTCCTTGAGTTGTAAGCCCCATCTTTTATTCTAAAATAAGACTTTGGGCCTCGAATAGAGTGTAAGACCCAACCCCCTTGTACAAAAATAATTTGGGCCTCAACCTTGTATAAGTCCCTCTGTACAGTTTTCAAAACCCTAACGCGGTTATCACCTTTTTATCAAATCCTTTGGGCCACTCCTTGAGCTGTAAGTCCCACATCTCTGTACACAAATAATCTTTGGGCTCTCTTTTTGTATAAGACCCAATTCTCCTCTGCAAATTCCTTTGTAAATAATACAGTCTGTATTTAAATCATCAGGGCATCTCTTGTTGAATAAGCCCCCAATCTTTTTACTGTTTTACAATAACTGTTGTTAAAACTTTCTTCAATTTCTTGTACAAATAGCCTTTACAACATGGAAGCTCTACAACGGGTAAGTTTTTACCTGCTTTCATTTACTGTTTTATATATATATACTGTATTGTGGGAAGCTGCGCACGGTTAGTCTTCTTTCATCTTTTAAATAGAAGTCATATATATATATATATATATATATTATATTGTGGGAAGCTGCGCACGGTTAGTCTTCTTTCATACACTTTTTTAAATACTTGTCATATATCAACTGTATATATACTTGTATATCTGTTAGAGTTTTCCCCGACAATTAGGTCTAGGACATAGGTAAAGCCAGTTGTTTACTCTCTTTTAACAGTCAAACTTAGATCCCACATAGGATTTCCAGATACAATCTTCCCTTCTCTTGGGGTTAAACAATATGGAACAAAGAGAAAGGCAGTATTCCCGGTGAACCTTTTCTCAGACTGTCACTATTAGAACTTGTCAAAAGAAATTCAATTCCCCAGAGATGAATTATTCCCGGTGAAACATCTCTTAAATTTCTTCAAACTCTAGAACTGTTCACACAAGAAAGGTATTATTCCTGGTGAAACCTTTCTTGAACATTCTAAAGTTTGGACCCACATGCTTCTTAAAAGCATTCCCCAGCCTCCTCTTGAGCATTGTACAAGGACCCTCCAGCTTCTTAAAAGTTCTCAGCCTCCTCTTGGGCTTAGTACAAGGACCCAGAGACGTCTACATATATAGGAATAGATCTTAGTCATCATTTGTTAGAGCTGTCTTTCTGAGTCAAGTGTTAGACCAGTTAATGGGTTGACCTTCATCCCTTAACATACCAGCCTTTTCTTGGGCATAATACAATGATTCCCCACTATCTGAGAATAAATTTCTCAATACCAGTAGACTTGGACAGTATAAATACCCTTTGGATTTCCCATTTCCTTAAAGAACATGAAATAACCCTGATCCTCTTATCAAAATCACCAAAGCAAGAAACAGTTTTTCATAACTTAAACCTTTTCAGTTAAATCCCCAGCATGGGTCATTTTACTATAACAATCCTCATCAGAACCTCAAGGTCTCTGACACCTCAACTTTTCTGTAATCCCTGACAAGAGTTGAATTACCAATACACTGGACCTGTCTCTAAACTGAAACACTTTTCAGCAGAGCTAGCCTCCTCTTAGGCTTTGTATAATGATACTCTCTTGTTGAGTTAACCATCACTTTTTTAGCCTCAATCTTGGGTTTGTACAAGACAGATAATCTCCAACTGAGTTAGTTAACCTTTCAACCTCCTCTTAGGCTTTGTATAATGATACTCTCTTGTTGAGTCTAAACCACAGTTAGCCTCCTCTTAGGCTTTATATAATGATACTCTCTTGTTGAGTCTAAACCACAGTTAGCCTCCTCTTAGGCTTTGTATAATGATACTCTCTTGTTGAGTCTAAACCACAGTCAGCCTCCTCTTAGGCTTCGTATAATGATACTCTCTTGTTGAGTTAACAATCCCTTTTTAGCCTCAATCTTGGGCTTTGTACAAGATGAAGGTGCGAGAAAGACACAAGAAAGGGGGGTTTGAATTGTGTATTTACTCTTTTTGTAACTTTTCGCATCTTGTTAATTTGACGCTCAAGAACCTTCAATGTTTGTTGAAAGATTCTGATCAATTAACTAAAGAGTATGAGAACCGTAAAGGTTCTGTTCATAAGATACGATACTCAGAACTTGTAGTGCGGAAGCTTATCAGAGATAGGCTGCAAGGTTCTGACTTTGCTTATTATGAGGTTCTGATATTCAATGCAGAAACGTAAATAGAGATACTAAGCAAGGAAGTAAAGGACACATGATATATCCTGGTTCACCACGCAGGCTAATCCAGTGCACCCTCCTCAGGTGATTTCGCCTTGAGCACAAGGACTTAATCCACTATAACCAAATCATTGATTACACTTGCACGGGCAACAGCTGGTAACTAACCACTTGCACAGCCACACTGTGACTAACAACCCAATGAACCGTTCAGGGATCCAACAGGATATAACGTTCATTGACCGAGCAGAACCACTGTTGGGATTTCATAGCTATCCGTTCAGAGATTCATCACAATGAATATAACGCTACTGACCATATTTCAGGATTTTCCACAATTACCCTCAGCCATTGTCATCTCAAGCATCTGATCACCACATGACCTACTCAAGGGCCTCAACTCACAGCTGAACCGTTCAGGGATCCCTTCAGGATAAAACATTTACTTGAGGAGTCTCAATTCATCTAGTTGAATTGGAAAACTGGAGATTACAAATTATGCTTCTTAATAAGCAAGTTTCTCCTAGGTTTAAGTACAGCGAACACACACATGTGTTCAAGCAAGTTTTGAGCAATCAGCTCCTTGCTTTCCTAAGAAACTACAAAGATGTATTTAGATATTATGATTGTTGACATCTTGTAGATCTTCTTCTTCTTCGTCTTCTAGTTGAGCAAGCTTTAAGCAGTAACTCCTTGCTTCAGATCTTCAATGTAGCTTTGACGAGAAGGCAGGTTGATGAATTGACTGATCTTCAATGTTGTCTTCTTCATCAACAGCTTCTGTTTGATTGTTGTTGTTGTGTTGATTTTTTCTTTGGAGATTCAACAACAATTGCCATGAGTGAAATAATGACAACTTTGAATATTCTAAGTGTTACAACGAGAACTCATCGTTGTTGCTATCTTCACACAATGACTTGGTTAATTTTTTAGATGAATATTTGGTTCGTAATTCTACAAGTGATCGACACATCAGAAGCAAAAACTCTTTCCATTAAATAGCCAGTAGAAATATAGCCGTTAGAGAGTACTATTGGCTGTTTGGAAAAGAGACATTGTGATATAATGAGTTGTATTGACACATCTTCTTTTTGCAGAGGAGGAAGTGACTAGACATCTTTTCTTGGGCAGTGTGTACATATAACTCACAACGGTAATATTTAGACTTCGAAACTTCATTGGCTTCTGATGTTAATTTGATGAAGCATGAGTGGAGTCTTTATAACAGAATATCTGATGCTTCAATTCTTCCGTTAATTGAAGAAGTCCATTAGGAATCAGTCTTCAGAACTTCAGCACTTGGTCATTAAGAGCATTATCCTTTTCTGCTTTAAGTCTTCCGAATCATCAGAGCCTGTCTTCAGAGTCTTCAAAACTTCTTGTTTGAAACCTTGATCTTCAGAACTCGTCAGTCTTCAGATTCTTTCTGCATTTGGTCTTCAGCGCCTTCAGCCATCTGAACTTCAAGTCATAGGAGTCTTCAGAACTTTGGTTCATTCTGAGTGTACTTCTTCTGAAGCTTCGCTATCTTCAGAATCTTAATCACTTTCAGAGAGCATCCACAAGAGCATTGCAATAGCAATCTTGGCATCCTTGGATCTGACTGATCATGACTAGATAAACAGGCGTTCTTGCTTCTCGTGACTTTAGTCACACATAGTAACTTTTCATATGTGTATATTCAATCATAATACATCTAGCTGGTGTATGTTGGTTCTGATGTCTTTAGTTTTTATGATCTGCACACAACACACGTTAGACCATAAAATGGTTCTTTCACAAATACTTATTGTTATCATCAAAACATAGATTGACTTGTAGAGACAATTCATGCTCTCACACAAGACAGATAAAACTTTTCCCCACAGAGTCAAATCTCTTTTAGCCTCCATCTTGGGCTTTGCACAAGATACAAACACTCTCTTGTTGAGTCTAAACAATATTTCAGCCTCCTCTTAGACTTTGTATAATGATACTCTCTTGTTGAGTATAAACAGTCTTTTAGCTTCCATCTTGGGCTTTGTACAAGATACAAATACTCTCTTGTTGAGTCAATCACCTTTCAGCCTCCTCTTAGATTAGGAGGAACTACGGTTGCTCTGATTTCCCTATACTCCATAACATGGAATACGTAGGCATAAGATTTGCAATAATCTTAGCGAGCACACTAAACTAAAAATCTTAGGTCCCTGACCTTACCAAAAACATCAGAATACCAGAAAACAACAAAAACAACTCTCTCTCTCTCTCTCTCTCTCAAACACCAAACAACATACATCTTCCCCATTTATAGATAAACATGAATCAATACCGAGTATTTAAGCAATTATCCTAAAACTATAACCTATGGATAACCACATACAGGATGGGTAATTGACAACTTCCCATTGGGTAACCTGACCCCGGACTCCCCAATCTCTTTACCACAATTTGTTCAAAGAACAACATTTGCAAAGCAAGGTTAGTTTGAGATAACTTCCATTTCCCTTTGAGCTTCATCGGGATAAATAAGAAATCATAAAGTAGCACCCAATGTTTCCTCCCACTGAGGCGAGGAAGTATCCTATGGCGATAAGGTGGTCGCGTCACCGACAAAAATCGCATGCTACACGGGTAACATGAGTATCTCCATTTATTCAAACTAGGGGGATATAGGTGTTGTTCCCCAAATTTTGACCCGTTAGATGTCATAACATCTTTTGCATGAGCATCGTAGATCTTACCTATGCATTGTTAACTAACCATTTTATCAGTTTTTGTTTGTTTTGTTTCACTTGTAAATCAGGGTTTGTTTCAAGAGACCTCCTCTCCTCAATAATCCAATGTGATTTGTTTTCATCACAAGTTCTTCCTCAAGGACCAGAAAATGGTCATCAGGACAAGGGTCTGTGTGGTGTGGTTTAAGATTCAGTGGAAGTTTGATTTAATCTTGGTCAAACAAGTGGCTTGTATCAGTATTGGGTTATCAAGCTATGGCAGAGAGTCTGAATTAGAGTCTTGGTCCTCATTAAGTCATTTGTTTCGTAAGTGTGCACTCAAGGCACGAGGATAAGGGTTTCTCACCCTTGGAGTTTATGATTGACAAATATCGTTCAGTCGACTCTCCTAAGGCTAGCTGGTTCATGGTGTGCAGTACTATTTCAGTTCAATTAAGGTTGTAGAACCATCAGAGAGGTCAGAGCAGTTGGTACAATTCAAGTTGTGTGCAAGTATTATTTGTGTAGTTCAGGATTTGTGGCAATCAAGTGCATATGCGGAATTTTTAAGTACTGTGGAGGCATGTTACCTTTACCTATTTTCCAAACTATCCACTTCTAAATCCATTTCCACATCTATTCCATAACCTTATTATCCATTTTAATCCAATCTTTCCATATCCACTTTTCATTCAATTATCCATATTTTTCTTAGACCATTTCCAAATCTTTTTCTTTTTATCCACTTCTCATCCATTTTTATCTATCATTCAATCCACAATATCCTTTGTTTTAATTTCATCCACTTATCCATTAATATATATTTTTACATATTCATTTTTTCCACAAATCCATTATCCATAATTCATTTCTAAACCACATTTTATTTCAATTATCCACATTTTATTTCAATTATCAATTTCACCCAATTCCATCCAAGATGCTACAATCCACTCTCAAATTTCTTTTTAATTCAAAATAAATTCATTTTGCTTCAATTCAATTGTCAATTTCAATCTTACCCAATTTATTTCAAAATTCTATTTTATTTCAAGAGTTTATAAGCCTTTTTGTACTTCACTATTTTTGCAAATCCCACCGTCCACATGTTCTGAAAATCAAACCCATGTGCAAGCTGCAAGATTAAAAGTCCATCCATTTCACAAGAAATACAAAAGTCTCATTACAAAAAGATATCAGCTAAAGTTTCTCCTACAAATCTTGTACACCACGTGAACAACACGCCCATGCCTCGTCCAAACAACTTTGACCAACACTGCGCACCAATTTCACCAGATGCTACTATCCTCCAAAATTTGCTATCCTGTGACATTCTGTGTATCCTGCTATTACACACCAGAATGGAGACCTGCTTCAACTGCAACATAAAGCTCCAATGATGCACATACTATAGCAGGGGAGATAATGACACAACGAACAGACCCTGCAACATCAAACCAGAGCTGATACAAATGAAATAGACGGATGATGATGAAGAGTCTTAGTTTCATTCTAAAATGAAAAAAATAGGAGAAGAGGAGAGGACATCAAGGAAGAAAAAAAAACCTGAATCTCGGGGGGAGACTCTCTCGATTTTCTCTATTCCCAAATAGAAAATGAGTTCCTCACCTTCAGCATTGCTCTCTATCTCCCACCTTCGAACCTCACCTTCTTCAACCTATTTTCAACCTCTCTTTCTCGTAAAATAAAACCTCTTCTTCTCCTTCGTTCATCCCTCCATGCACAACCTTCGACCACCATAACTTTCAATCAAGCCACAACTTCCATTTTCGAACAATCTTTCAACAAATTTTCACAGCCTCAGAACAAAATCCAACATCCCATTTCACAACAACAATCACCCCAACCTCTTAGCTTTCCCTCACCTGCGAATCACAACTCCAATCTTCCAACCTTCTTCAATCAACACATACCGCAAGTCAAACCCAAATTGTGACTCAAGAATCGAGAAGAAGAAGGATGAATCAAAACTGGAACAAGTTCAAAAACACAAACCTTCAAAACTAAATGGTGAACCCGGAAGCGATTGACTTGAGACGAAGTGAAGCACAGCGAAAGAAAGGATTGAGAAGGATCGACATCAAACGAAATGAGGTTGGATCGTTTGGGTCTTGTTGATGTAGATGTTGTTCGACCGTCTTCATCTTTGTTTTTTTTTTCTTCCTGTTCAAATTGCAAGCTATTTCTTCTCATTCTGATGGCGTTTGTTTAAGAGGATGTCTTCATCCATTTCTTCTTTTTGGATCTTTCTTGAGGAGTCTGATGCTTTGTTTTTATGTTTTTATTTTATTTGTTTTAAATGGCTTGTAGATGGAGTTTTGGGCTTGAAGCCCGTGTTGTTTTTCCTAATCTTCCACCCCTTACTTTTAAACCGTGTCCTTTGGTTTTGTTTTCATTTAAAGATCTTGTTTTCAATGATGGTGATTCTTAATCGGATATGTTTGTTCCTATTTACATTATTTGATGATGGGTCGTGTGGCCCGTATTCCTTTAACACCACCTTTTTATTTTTGACCAACCGTTCTTGTGAGTAGAATGGACTTGTTTAAGCCCCTCATGGTTGTTATTAGCACACTCCATCAATCTCTACACCTCACCTCTAATTTAGTTTTCTTTTTGAATTTTTTTTTGTTATTAATTTTTAATTTGTTTTTTGTTTCTAGGTTTTCTCAATTTCCACATCTGTGATTGATCTCATTTTACTTCATGTTGTTTCGATCTTATTTTCAATTCCATCTTGGGCCAATGACATAAAAAAAATCTTAACTTTGTTGATTATTTCAAATCAATAAGTTTTGATTAGTATGAGGCCATATTTTTCCTTTTGGTTGGTCAATGAAAATTTAATAAAAAGATTATCGATTTTATCGAGTTAAATCTTGATTTAGACGAGACCACCTTTATTTCCATTTCAATTCCATTTTCTTTATTTTGAGCCAATGATATTACAAAATCATGACTTAGTTGATTTATTCAAAATGACTAAAAGTCTTGATATGTATGAGGCTCATTTTATTTTTATTTTGTTGGTCAATGAAAGTTAAATATCGAGATTATCGATTTACCGATATAAATCTTGATTAAATACGAGACCGACCTTTATTTTCACTTCAATTCCATTTTATTTTTGGGCCAATGATATACCAAAAATCATGACTTGGTGGGTTTATTTCAAATCAATGAAGTCTTGATAAATATGAGGCCGTTTTTATTTTTGGTCAATGAAAGTCAAACATCAAGGTTATCAATTTATCGATTCAAACCTCGATTAAGATGAGACCAACTTTATTTTCATTTCGCATCTACTTTTATCTTCATTTTCATTTTCGATCGATGAAGTCTTTCTATTCACGAATGTTGTTTATCGAAGCGATCAACCTTCATTGTTTCAAATCTGTAGTGAGTGATCATCGAGATCTATTTCTATACTTTGGGATCGTGATAGGTTACCTTCGAATAATTAACGAAAGTTTGTGATTAAGACGAGATCTCCACCTCTTTTTTTCATGTGGCACGATTTCCTTGGAGAATGATCCTCAACATCACTTCTCCATCGTGTCTTAACACAAAGATCGAATTGTGCATCCTCTTATAGCATGGTCTTCCTCATAGACCGTGCTACGACGGTTTAGCACTACATTGGACCTGATTCATCGATCCAATAAATTAATCATTAACCACTGACTTTACTTTCAGTCAATATATCTTGATTTATTTTTGTTCATATTATCTTGATTATATTATTGTTCATATTGTTCATATATATCATATTCATACTTGTTCATCTGACCCTCCCTTCCAAAGGAAAGCTCTTTTAGTTTGACTTCTAAGTCAATAAACCAATCACATTTCATTTTTGGCCTCCTAAGAGCCATTTTCCTCATAGTTCAGTAATAGGATAGAGTTATCGTGAACTCTATGTGATTCTCACCATCATGAGAACTCACTTTCCCTTTACTTAGACTTATAGAGTTATCGTGAACTCTATGTGATTCTCACCATCATGAGAACTCACTTTCCCCCTTTAACTTAGACTTAGAGAGTTATCGTGAACTCTAAATGAGCTCGTACTCATTTCCCATTGGAACTTTGACCATAGTTAATGGTTCCTCTTTCACCCTTAGATAGGTGAACTACGGTTGCTTTGATTCTTTAGTCAGATACATAGGCACAAGATGCGACATCTTGGCGAGCAAAACTTATCATACCCCTAGGTCCTTACCTTAGTATAGATATCTCAGCAAGCAAACATAACATAACACAAACAAACAAGAGATTCCCGTAGAGTACTACAGATACTTAGGGTGCTAATACCTTCCCTTTATATAACCAACCCCCGAACCTTAGATCTCCCCCCTTTAGGTTTTTTTAACGATCTTGAACCTTTCCTTTGGATAAATCAAAGTCGATTGTGAATTTAAAGAAATACGATGCAAGTTAATTAATAGCTTGTTATCCGATTCTCACCGCAACAATAGGCAAGAGCACCCCATACTCTAACTCATCATAGCTAACAGTGTGGTAGCATACCAATACAAACTCATACGGAATCTAACTAAAACTGTGAACAAAACAGAAAAATAAGCCATGTACATCTTTTCAAGTAGATCTTAATAAAATACATAGTTTAAGCATCCAAAACAAAGGGCCTTGCTGCGTTATCACTAAAACTAGCCACACCAACAAGACTTCGTCTATCTAGACTTAGTAAAAAGTGTGATCATGGTCATTTGCCAACCAAGCTTATGAAGTAACAAGTTTTTATCAAAACCTCACAGCATAATGCTTATAGTAAATATCTAAGAATCTAGACCAACTTACTAATATAATATCAAGAAGAAAATAAAGTGGAAATGATACATTTAGGGCTGTAACTTGACAAGATATGGTCATGCCAAAGCAAAGTTCACAAAAATATTCCTATTATCATCTTACCAACATGCCTGTACCTGTTCCAAAAACAAGCTCACTTATGTTTTAGATAGAAATACCCTTCATTATTGACATGAACATACTAGCAGAAATAAACACAATATCCTAGCATATCATCCCTATTAGGTCAATAGAAATTTCTTAAGAACATATCAATTAAACATTCCATTGCTATATCAACTCAAAACACATGTTAAAATGTTGCAAGATCGAATTGCAATGTAACTGTCATTAGATCAGACCAGCAAACATTGTAGTAGCAAAATACACCTTCCATTTCGAAGAGAAAAACACAACTGCATTCACACCATGGAATCGACATGACAATCATTTAATAGGTACAAGTACAAGCTAACACAAGCAGCAAGTAACAGATATCATTATGAATCACCTTGAAATTTATCTCAATAATAGCTAATCACAATCTTCAATAAGTAGCTTATGTCAAGTAAACTATCATTGAACAAATAACAATTATTTTACCCGATCAAAAATCAATCCAAGTAACATACAAAGGATATTAGAGCAACAACATCACCATATGAACAACAATATCATGAATCCAAGGTTGACATTACAAATGGCAGCAACAATAGTATTATCTCGAAAACAAAATTACGACTCAAATAGAGAAATTAACACAGGATATGGAATCGGTCACAACAGTAGCATTGAGTAATTACCTTCATCACTCGGCATGAATAAGACATTCATTATGACAGCAGTATGATCATGATTTTGTAATCATAAGGGCCAAGAGTTATCAGTGGAAAAGCTTAACAATACATTCATGTCAACTAACCTATTCTAGCATGATATGAACATCTTAAGAACAGTTAGGCATACAAAACTTCATTATGAACACCTCTTAATCATGTGAATGTTGGTTCAAAACTAACTCAAACAAAACATCAACTTATGCATATGATTCCACACATGGAAAGGGAAGTGACCCTCTACACCTGTCTTGGCAGCATGAATGGATTATATGTTCAAATGACAGCATGGTAACAAATAAGACCATGGTATTTCAAAACATGGAAATATGAGCTAGCAAAGACAAAATGGAAACAAACTCATCATGATAGTAACAAAACCAATCTCATGCCTTTCAAGTTAACTCTACATTAAAACATATCAAAACTGGCAGTTTCAAGAGACATCAACTGAGTATAAACATTATCAACATCAAAAATGAAAATTTCATGAATTTGGTTATGTTATTATTGACATCCTGCACATGATGATATGTATTAGCAATATGAGAAAAAAAAAAGCCAGAACAAGAGCTTGTCACTGAAACTCCAAACACAACCTTTTATTTCAAACAAACTAAACTGATCATGTACAAACCTAAACACTTTCAAAACAGGCCAGCTACATCATGACAGTCACTAGTTTATAAACATCATGTTATCACATTTAAAGCTATCTCAAGGTTACTTGAATGTAAAGCAAGTATGATAATAATATGGCATGTCAGTATGAATATGGCAAGAAAGAAAAGTGAAAAGTACCTAGTGGAATATGTCCACTGCAACTTCAGAATACGAACACAATCTTTTCTTGCTGAACCAACCAAAATTCCACAAAGCAAGCGTCCTTCTCCTTCCTCTTTAGAAAGACTTTAAACTCATATGTATTTAGGGTGTATTTGTGAAAGATGTTGGTGAAAAATGAAGGAACAAGGCCTGTTATTTATAGGGAAAGCATGAGAACTCAAGGTATGGCCACATTTACATAATATGCCAACACTACCCTTTCTCCATCGTGTTAATTTGAATGTGCTGAACCAAAATCCTCCCATGTCTCTGAATACCTGAGCAAGAACTAGTGAGAAGTGATGTGTGAGAGGCTCAAGGAATAAACTAATGTTTCCTTGCTTTTGTAAAGTTTCTCTCTCCTTCCCACTTGCACCAACAAGACACAAATTCATATTTTAATGCATTCCACTTTGAATTTTCGTGGAAAGGCTTGAATCAAGGTTAAATCCATCATTAAAACTCAGGAACAAGTGGTTTTGGTGAATAAAGAGAGGTTTGAGTCATTACACAAAACTTGGTTTTTGAACTTTAAGGAATGAAGCCTCCAACTTTGAATTTTCGAAACTCCTGGCTCACTCAATGGATTGAGGAGTTCAGTACTTTTTGGAAAGCCCTCAATGCCCTCTACAACTTTCATGTTGGACCCAAGTTCTGAATCACAAGGGAATTTAGTGAAAAATGAGGTTAAAGTTAGCTTGTTATTAGGGCAAAAGGATGCTGAATTTTCTCTAAGTCCTTGGGCAGTTTAGCTTCTAAGCCTCATAACTAAAAAATCATGCATTTTCTAGAGAAAAGTCATATGGAACACTTTGAAGATCTTGGAAAGAGCTTCCATTTTGATGTGTGGTTTGGAAGTTATGACCATTTCAAGTTAGCACAAGAGGGGGAATTTTCACTTATGAAAAATTTGATGACCAAAAACTTACTTCCTTTGCAAGAAATCTTTTGAAACTTGATCTTAATACTTTAAATCATCCATAAGACATGTTATGATGAGTTTAGGCATTGGGGGCTTCACTTGGATCAAAATCCCAAAGATTAGGGTTTCAGTCAAAACCCTATTTTCAACTGTGAATGCACTAGGAAAAACCTTTGTGATCTTGCTTCTTTCTTCTCATAGAAGACCTTTAGGGATGTTTACTAACTCATGAAGTCATGTCTTAGGGTTTGAGGGCATCTCTTGATGAAAATCAAGGCCAATGATCCACATGTCTTACAGAAACCCTAATTTGGAGGCAGGGTGAGACTGGGGCTCAAATTCCTCATGGTGTGAACCAGATGATTTTGAATTCTTGTTGAATGAGACCTCTAGGATGTAGGTAACTCAAATGGTTGATGAACCAGGAAAATCTTGACTTGACAGGGCAAAATTCTTCAGTGATTCCTCAGGTTAAAGCCATAATTCCACACTTTAGTCTGGTGATCTTTTGTTGACTTGACTTGATTCAAAGTCTTGAGATCTTGGTTCCAAACGACTAGTGAGGCTTTGTGATGATTGTATGGGGCCAGAGAATACCTTAGCAGGCCTTGAATCTCTCTGTGCAAACCTTAATTTGAAATATAAAGGAAACATACTACAAGATGTGGGTTAGTTAAACAAATGCATATGTGATAGCTTCTAAATGTCTATGCAAGAAGTTATGACATTTAAAGAGGTAAAATTTGGGGTACAACACTCTTCGTCGCTGCTGGGTGTGATACCTTTGGCTTCTGCATGAATCTACTCACCATACCTAGACTGTATGCTAGATCAGGCCTTGTGTGACAAAGGTATCGAAGTGATCAAATGAATCTTGTGTACAGTGTTGGATTGACATTATCTTCATCTGAATCTTTTGAGAGTTGCATTCTGGGTTACACTCTTGCATCTCAAATCTCTTGAGTATTTCACCTGCATATCTTCTTTGATGAATCATCAAGCCTATGATACTCTTGTAGAATTTGATACCAAGGAAGTATGAGAGATTTCCCAAGTCTGACATTTTAAACTCCTCACTTATGTCATGTTTGAAGTCTTCGATCTCCTTCTTGCAACTTCCTGTTATTAACAAGTCATCGACATAGAGACATAGTATAAACAATTCACTATTGCTTCTTCTTACATATACTTCATGCTCAATTGTTCACTTAACAAATTTCTTCTCCCTTATAAAGTTATCTATCTTCTTATTCCAAGCTCTTGGAGCTTGCTTAAATTCATACAGGGCTTTATGCAGCCTGTATACCATGTTTTCTTCTCCTTGCTTTACAAACCTATCTGGTTATGCAACATAAATGTCTTAATCTAAGGGGTCATTCAGGAATGCACATTTCACATCCATTTGACATAAGATTACAATTTTTTCAAGCACACAAGCAAGAGACTTCCAATTCTCAAACACAAAGTAAGAGACTTCTATGATCGAGCACACAAGCAAGAGACTTCTAATGCTCAAGTACACAAGAAAGATACTTTTAGGCTCAAGCACACAAGCAAGAGACTTCTAACGCTCAAGCACACAAGCAAGAGACTTATATGCTCAAGCATACAAGCAAGAGACTTCAAATGCTCAAATACTAAGTAAGAGATTTCTAACAATCTACCTAACAGATAAAAGATTGTTGGGGGTAATACGCTTTATATACAATCAGAGGTGTAGACAAAATACAACTCAAGAAGAACTATTTAAGACAGGGATTTCTATAATATAAAAAGGTAAAAATCCTAAGTTAAACTTGTGCTTTTTTTATAGATTAATTGCTCCTTTTATGTCAATGCTTTCTTTAAGCTTCAGCTCCTTAACTAGAGAACAAAAGAGTTGATAAAGATCCAACACAAGAGAGTCCTTGAGAAACTTGAATAAAGACTTTAGATGTTTCTCTAAATGGTCAATGTCGTTGAAAGCTTGTTTGAAATTCCTTTGCTGCAAGAAGAATTATCAGTTGCATCTCAGCTGAATCTATGAACAAAATAGAGCTTAGGTATTCACGTGACAAAATAGGATCAGAGGTTGACAGTGACATATTAGAGTTACTTTGGTCCTTGCACTTTGACTAGTCTTCAGGTTCTGATCAGTAGAGGCAAACTTCATCAGAGTCTAGTATTCAGATGTTGACTCCTTCAGACTCTGACCTTTAGATGTTGAGTTCTTCAGAAGTTGACTTCTTCAGAGTCTGGTCTTCAACTTCTTATCCATAAGATTCTGGTCTTTAAGTTTCTCTTTAGATGTTCATAGTCAAAACCAAAACTTGAATTGTTCATGAAATTTTAGTTTATGGTCCTGCACACTTCAACAAATATTATCATACCAATTGTTATTTAAATACTTTGTTATTATCAAAACATAAGGGATATGGGACAAACCAATTTTGTTCCAACATAGGTTAGTGTTTGACCCAATGTGAACGCTTCCCTCCCACGATGACCCATCACCAAGGAGATGGAAAACAAAGGAAATCATTAGGGAATCGTCCCTAATATTTGTATGTCTTAACTTTCTTTTTTCAATTGTAAAAGGTATGAATCCCTTAAGGATGAAAGACTGGTTCTATTAGATTAGTTTCCCATTAGACAATTTCACCCTTATCATTTGAACAATGTGATTCTTCTTGATTGTTTCTGTAATGAATATTTGTTTTATAATTATATAATTGTATTTGAGTTTAATGCTTTCTCCTATCTATGAAATTTGGAGAATTGATTTAGATGGCAATTGAGACCTAATACGGAGACTTACTCATTAAAGTAATAGAATTATGGGATTGTACTTTTGATGTAAAAAATTATATTCTTTAATGTTTGAGAGACATTCCATTGGAAGGAAATGCTCCGATAGATCCATAGTAGCATTTGAAAAAATTCAAAGATATATGTTAGCTTTATTGTCCGACTGGAGTATTTGAGAGTAACAAGAGACTTTGAGTGTTGAGAACATTAACATGAAACACTAGAGATTGTATTGAATAACTACCAAGTAGAAAATCAATAGATTGGTAGAATAAGAGAAACAATTTTTTGGAAAGGTTTCATTTTATGAACAACTCTGTGGACCATATGGCCAATAAAATAGGATTAACGAAATTAGAGGATGAATCTCTCTACAAAGCACGAGAAGGTACAAATTAATGATAAAATGCAGTCGTTCACATAAAATCAATGACTTGGTTCAGGTACAATAATTTACAAAAGAGCTTCATGCGATATATGACACAAGTTTTAGAAGAAGAGGATGCAGATCAATTGATACTCAAAATTAACAATTAGCCAATCACAAGTAGATGAAGGCACAATTAGACACACTAACTAAATAGATGGCGGAACCCCAAATGGGTATCATAAGGTAAAACGTGTGAAACAAACTCCTATATGCGACTACTGTGGTGAAGGTCACAAAAGTGGTCAATGTAACTTAGGAGGATACACGGAAGAAGAAGTAAAATTTATGGGAAATTAAAAAATTTCCATTCGCTTGGGGAAATAATCCGAACTTAAAATAGAGTTGCAATCACAATAAAGGGTGTAGTCAAGGATAAAGATATCAAAATAATAAGAATCTAAGATCATCACCACAACAATACTCAATCAATAATAACAGTTCCAAAGCCAATAACAGTAATACTCAAATCAATAAGAACAATATCCAAATCAACAACAAACATACTCTAATCAACAAATATATTAAAAAAAATAACAATAACTCTCACACCAATACTATAAACCACTTCACCAAAGACAAAAACTATGGTACTGGAATGATAACAAACAACATAAAATCCAAGAGCACAATTAGTAACCTAATAGTAACATCCATATATAACAACATCCCTATCTTATGGATTCTCTCGGCTTTACAAGGTTCTACCAATCCTAACTCAAGTCCAAGGGAAAGGGAAAAGGACTTTGAGTTCACACTTCAAATCTCACATTATATGGAAACAAGTTAGGAGTCACATTAACTCACAAAAATATCACTATCGATAACCTTATCAAGGCATCCCCTTTTCCCGTCCTCTTTTACGTCTAAAAGTCAGAGCGAGTCATGGATCCTCGTAATTACTTGGCATACGAGATGGATTCGGAGCTAAGGGACAATTATCGCCTTTAAAAATTATTGATAACAGCCAAATTCTCCTGGCGAGTAAGGATTTTGCCTGGCGAATCCCCCTTCGCCAGCATTTCGCCTGGCGAAACGGTGGCGAATCCTCATTTTTAAAAATCTAAAAGTTCCAGTAGCTAAATCATGTTCTGTCTCTTCAAATTCGCCTGGAGAATAAGGATTTCGCCTGGCGAATCCCTCTTCGCCAGTCCTTCGCCTGGCGAACCAGTGGCGAGACCTTATTTGCCTGGCGAATCCTAATTCGCCTGGCAAATCGCATCAAAACCAGAATTTCTTCCTTGCATTTCCATGGTTTCCAAGGGTCCCAAATCCCACCCTTACCATACCAAAACAGTTTAAACCTCAAAACAAGTATCAACAATTGGTCATATACATGGTTCGACTATTCTACGCAATTAATATCACATTTCAACCGTTAGATTCATTGATTTGTAAAATTGTTCATTTTTCTCAAAATCTAACCTAACTCTAGAAACTCAAGAATTCTACAACTAAAGCTTCTATCTAGAACCCACCTTGATTAAAGGATGATGATGAAGAAGTTGAGATAATTTGATGAAGAATTGATGATTATCTTGATCTTTCTCTCTTCTAGATTTTTCTTCTCTTTTTCCTTCCTTTCTTCTTCTTTCTCTCTAACTTCTTTCTATCTTTTTCTTTCTCTTGTTCTTAGTGTGGAAAATAGTGGAAGGAAATGATATAGAAAAATATCATTAATTAGTAATACTACTAATTGTCCATAAAGTCTCTATAGCTCTAATTAAATAAAACCTCAGAGTCAGATAATATTAATTGGATTTGCTCTGAGCTCAATAGTTACTCAAATTATCTTTGTAGATAATTTCTCAGAGTACACTGGAACTCAGTTGATCACAACTAATATTATCCAGAGTAATTAAAATACGGGGTATTACACTAATCAGACGAGAAAGCCTTCTCAAATGGATTATACCTTGAATCAATTGATGCACTCATCACAATTTTTTAAAGAATATTCAATTGACCTAAGAATCTAACAACAAGAACACCAAAGAATATTCAATTGACCTAATATTCAATTGGAAACTATCAAAATAGTTGGAATCAAAATCTACCTACAACTATGAAGGGAATCCAATAGACAACCCTGAGAAGAATAGAATATGTTATTCTTTAAATTTTAGAAGGAATATATTTAGTAAAATTATACGGCTCAATCATTATAGAAGTTCATCATCCAAAAATAATGTAGTAGGGGTGATTTTTAGGAGGAAGAGACATAACTTATGGTTAGTAGAGTAGAAAGAGTGAGGATAAAGAAAAGGAGAGTGAAGATAAAAATATGAGAGATGAAGAAAAAAATAAAGGAAAAGTCATTGTAGTTCCTAAGTGATTACCAGACCAACAACTAAAGAAGAAAGAGTCTAAATAAGGAGTACAGGACATTCCTCAAATTTTCCAACAACTTGAAGGTAACCATACCATTCTCAAAGGCCCTTAAACAAATCTCGACGTATGCAATATTTTAAAATTAACTCCCTACCAAGAAGAGAAGATTCCTTAACAACAAAATAGTGAACTTGTTAGAAGAATGTAGTCTGATCATTTGATATAAACTTCTATAAAAGAAATAAGATCAAAGGAGTTTTAAAATAACCTGGATCATATACTAACTAAACATTCCTTAAGCATTATGCGATTTAAGGGCAAGAATTAGTTTGATGCAAATATGTGTGACGAGAATTCTAGAAGGAAAGGCAAGGGCCAAAAATATGACCTTGAAATTAGCAAATAAATATTCTATAGTTCCTTGTGGAAAAATGAAAGATGTACCACTGAAAGTTGGAACATTTGTATACCCTATTGATTTTGTAATTTTCGACATTGAAGAAGAAGTAGAGGTTTCTATCTACTTAAAGTGGGCCATTATTACGTACCATTTGGGAAAATGTTGACCTGAAAACTGTTGTTGAACACAAATGTAAGTTTTATAATTATCATATCCACATAGATTGGTGGTTTCAAATCCCATTCAATAGTTTTTTAGACTTCAAGTAGAGAAGGGTTTTATACTCTTTTTGATGCGTAAAAATAAATGACAATAAATAAATGATAGAAAGTAAAATTGAAATTTTAGTGTTAACAGTATGAAAGCTTGTTAGGGGTAGATTTTGTAATTACGTATTTATCATGCATAATCATAAGTGACTAATATGTTCATCTACTCAGCTATTAATATTGCCACATGTTTCTCTCGTTCGTATCTCATGTCAGTTTCAATGTCGTGAGATCAGTACATTACCTAATAGTCGATATTTTGATCTATTAGCCAACACAAAGCATTACGTTTTAATAGATATAAAGCAGCCTTACTTCACACCAATCCCACTATAGTACTTGCGAATATTGAACCTACCATATGTCTCGGCATTAGAATTCAATAGATGAATATCTTGGATCTAGTAATGACAGGAACTTTTCGAATGTCTAGTCATACCATGAAAACAAATTTTAGATAGCAAATATAAAACGTGCATTAATCAAGATATAGTGACAAGTGTCATTAAATAAATTTGTTAGAAAATATTGTTTCTATTAATCTTAACACGACAAGTTTTTAGTCACATCAAATAAAAATTATTTACAAGAATTTCTTTCATGTGTTGTACAAGTTCCGTTTAAGAAATTTATTCAGAATTTGAGATTATCTATGCCTATGTTTAAACGTGATACAAAATTTAAATTTACTTTTTACTTCTAATTTTAAGATTTATGTAAATAATCTTATATACAAAAAAATTTAAATACTACATGAACATCTTAACAACTTGAAGCCAAGAAAAAAAGTCATGTCTCCAGTACTCAACATATTATTGTTACAATTAAAACACAATGTTGGTTAGTTTTTAAATAGAAAAATAAGCTTAATATTAAAATTGATAAATAAAAATACATATTATTGAATGGTTTCTTCCTTAATGTAGAATTATAAAAACTATTTTAATAAAATTTTTTGGATGAAAACAATAAAACTTAATCATGTATGCTCCTAATCGAAAGTAGGCTTTGGTTATAAACTATGATATGAGACTTACGGGCTTCAACGCCAAGCTCATTAATCATTTGGGTATCCAAATCAAAGCATGCAAGTTCTCTATCCTCTTTTCTTAAAAATAAATCCCCATTCTTTCCTTCTGCAAAAGGATATGCAACACAAGCCAATGGCCCAAGAATAAAAACTTTAGTCCAAGATTCTTTCACACCAATTTCATTTAAAATTGATATATGAATTGTATTAGTCTCCCTGTGATACGATGACAATGCAATGAATCCTTTAATTAATATCATCAAGTGTTTATAGTCCCATTCAAGATCCATATTATCATTCATGTATAAGGGCATGGGTGTTGTAACAACTACCTCATTACTAACTTCAAATGACATCAAACATGTTTGGAAAATGTACTCGCTACTTTTATACAACGAATGACACATTCCATTTGTGTAACATCGATCAATTTTATCATCAATGTTAGGGATCATATAATAATAAGGGATTGTCATGGGAATGTTAATATTTAATTTCCTCCAAGAATCATTTCTTAGGCTATATATCTCCCACACAGGTTCATATGATACATCTTTCCATGACACGCTTTCCTCATCCAAACCAAGATATTCACAATCATTGCGACTTAATTGATAAAATATTACACGCCGAAGCACTTTATAGTCATTCTTAAAATGATCATGACCAAATCCATGAATAAGCCATGAACAATTTCGATAAGGCACGGACTCAGCGGGACTAGGAGGAATTACCTTGTATTCGTTAATATTTGGATTCCATAATGCAAAGCCTTCATTGAGACTAACGATGCCAAGAATTCCATTGATACTACAAGACCCCACGACAATAAAATCTTGGCCATGATCTACAAATGGAAGAGAGTAATCTATCTTAACTTTATTCTCTAATCTCTCACCTGAAAGAAAAGAAAAAGATGATCGAATTTTCCCATGCGCAACCTCAGATGTATATCGTAGGAGATAAGGTCTATCATCAGAATCAAAAGGATTTCTAGATATAAATTTTTTGCGATAAGTGTTCATAAAATGAGAATCATTCAATAAGAGGATCCATGATTTTTGTATACATTCAAATCGCTTCAACGATTTCAATGGTAATTTTGACAAAATGGAGATTATGAGATCATTGGGTATGTAGTTGCTAACTTTCTCCATATCCGACCAAATGTTTGTATAGAAATTACAATTGATGATGGCAAAAATGAGATTGATTATAAAAATGAGATTGATTCACCTATGTCTCAAATAATATAAATATTAGATTAGTTGTGTAAAAATAAAATAAAATAAGGAAATAATTTGAACATGGTCAATTAAAAATATTATACATATGGAAAAAATGGATTTGCATTAAATATTCTACATCAGTGAGATATTATTTCCTTATTTACATGAAAATGAGTAAATAAAAAATATTATATTACCCTAAAAATGTAATACTGATTATTAGAAAATAATTCTCATTTTTAGGAAATAAAGAAATAATTTGAAGCGAGTAAATGAGAAATGTTATATTCCTCTAAAAAGTAATATTTGAAAAGAAAAAAAACGTTTGAAAAAGTAATGATCATAAATTGAATTTATAAATTGCAGCAAATCTGATTTAAAATAGGATTTTGAAAAAGTAAAAAAAAAATCATAATATTCTAGAAGTTAAAAATTAAATTTTATTCAATATTTTTTAAAGAAAACAAAATAAAATATATATTTATGACAAAAACGAGTCAATAAAGTACATATTGTACTGAAAATGACAAGAAAGAATCCAAAATTACAACACAAAATTATGAAAAAACTGTAAAAAGCTGTCTACATAACATCAGATACACAAGATAAAGTATTTAACCTCCAGATCTGGTAATCATAATCCAAAGTAACATATTTCAGCTTTAACCACAAAAATGATTACAGCTTTACCCTATCAGATAACGACCGTAACTGCCCCGCTTTATTGTGGAAAATACGCCTATTTCACTTTTTCCAAATAACTCAAACCACATTAAATTATATAATGTTAAAAGCCAGCCGAACATTTTCCGAAAACCCACCAAAACCACCAAATTGCAAAAGATGATCCAAAACCTTTCCTTGGGATGTTGTTGAGAACCCTAACCAATTAAACATAAAAGTCCACAACCCTCCGAAAAAATCACATGTTACAAACAAATGATCTATGTCTTCATCCATACCACTATTTGCCACACATCTTTGATCGTTCATGGCAAGAATCTGTCACCTAGCCAGGTTGTCCTTCGTCGGACTAGATTCTATGACAACCACCAGACAAAAATAGATACCTTAAGCGACTGAGTCTTCAAACACAAAAATTGGGAGTTAGCTTGATTGTTGTTGACATCAATTTCAGACAAACATGTAAAAGCATTATCAATCGTGTAGCAAAAAGAGGGATGTAAGTCCAAGCCCAATGATCTTCCACTTCCACCTGAAAAACAACTGAGATTAACCACTCATTACACTTGTAGCGTGCGATTTTTGTCGGTGACGCGACCACCTTATCGTAGATTGGGTTTTCTCCTCACCTTAATGAGGAGGAGTGGGGTGCTACTTTCTGATTTCGTATTTATCTCGTGAAGCTGGAAGGGAAAGGGAAGCTATCTAAAACTAACCTTGCATGCGAATGTTTAACTGAACAAACACTGAAAGAGATTGGGGGGTCCGGGGTCAGGTTATACAATGGGGAGTTGTCAATTACCCATCCTATATGTGGTTATCCACAAGTTGTTAGCATTAGGTTCTGCTTTTATACTTGATGGTGTTCATCTGTTGTGGGTTGGGAAAGTTTCTTGTTTGGGAGAGAGTTTTTGATGATTTTGGTGAGGTACTAGACCTCAGTTTTGATTAGTATGTGTGAAGGTACTGGACCTAGAGTTTTTGATTGGTATGCTCGCTAAGATTTCGCAATCTTATGCCTATGTATTCCCATTTAAAAGAAACAGGGAAATCAGAGCAATCGCAGTTCCTCCTATTCTATGGGCGAAAAAGATTATGTTTTGGTGTCTTGTTCAAAGCCCAAGATTAAAGCTAAAAGGTTTATTTGTGTCTTGTTCAAGCCCAAGATTGAAGCTAAAAGGTTTGACTGAGAGAGAATTTTTTATCTCTAAAGGGGATATCTCATCTGTTTATCACAACTGTTGGGTGACTAATTATAAAGGAGAATTACTTTAACTGGGATATGTGAATCCAGCAATGCCATAATTTCCATTATAGGGGATTTATCCTGAAGGGGAAAACTTTAACTCAGTGTAGAGCAATGTCAGTTTTCCTTAGGAATCTTTCATGCTAAAAGAGGGACAGTGGCGTGGATGTAAATAATCCAGAGGCTTCCCGCTTACAGCAATTAGATGGAAGAGGAAGTTTACCAGGATAAGAGATGGACGACAGCTTGGATATTTGAATCAACAAGTGTGCCACTTACAACAGTTATCTGGAATTAGGGTTTGTTTTGATTTTCTGTTTTGAAGAGTGATAAACAGAGAAATGTCTTCCTACAGAGAGATTTTGATTTCCTATGAGGGGATGTTGATTTTTGTGTGCCTTGATCAAAATCCAAGGTTGAAGCTAAGAGATTGATTGACTCTACTAGGGAAGTCCTTATACAAAGCCTAAGAGGAGGCTGGAAAAGGCTGACTCAACAAGAGGGTGTTTTATCTGTCTTGTACAAAGCCCAAGATTGAGGATAAAAAGAGACTGACTCTTTTGGGGATATCATTATACAAAGCCTAAGAGGAGGCTAAAAGTTTGACTCTTCTGGGGAAAATATTCTGTTTTTCTTGTACAAAGCCCAAGATTGAGGCTGAAAAAGAAGACTAACTCTGTGGGAAAGAAATCTTTATCTGTCTTGTACAAAGCCCAAGGTTGAGGGTAAAGTGAGACTTTACTGACTCAGTTGAGGATATTTCAAGTGTCTTGTATAAATCCCAAGATTGAGGCTGAAATGAGTTTGACTCTGCTAGAGAGTATTATCTATCTTATACAAAGCCCAAGATTGAGGCTGAAAGAGGATTGACTCTGCTTAGGGAAATTTATATGGTGTCTTGTACAAAGCTCAAGATTGAGGCTGAAATGGGTTGACTCTACTAGTAAGAGGTTTTATCTGTCTTGTACAAAACCCAAGATTGAGGCTGAAAGGGTTGACACAACAAGGGAGTGCTTTTGTTTCATACTATTGACTCAACAGGAGAGTGTGGAAAGGTGATTAACTCAGCAAGAGAGTCTGAAATGGTTAGCTCAGCTGGGGAAAATCATTGTACAAAGCCCAAGAGGAGGCTGACTTTGCTAGGGGAAAGTAAGGATCATTATACAAAGCCTAAGAGGAGGCTAACTTCTGTTGTGGATTATTGAAATCCAGATGCAGGTCTAAATGGGGAATCAACTCTTGCTGAGGGTTTACATAAGGGTTGAGATGTCAGATGCCTTGAGGTTCTGATTTGGGATAATGTTATACTGATGATAAACTGACCCTGGCTAAGGGATTTTAGGAGAAAGACTGGGTTTTAGAACCCATGGGTTTTAACTCTACTGGAGATTGATCAAAAATGACCAGGGGTTCTCCTATGTTTGTAAGGAACTTGAGAATGTCTTTGAGATCCAAGAGGGGATTAAACTGTCCAAGTCTACTGGTATGGAAGAGTTTATCTTTGTATGATGCCCAAGAGGAGGCTGGTGTTTTAAGGGATGAGAATCAACCCTAAATTGTCTGAGGTTTTGACTTTTTAGAAAGACTGCTCTAGCAAAGGATGACTAAGTTCTGTCCTATAGCTTTAAGAGGTCTTTAGGGTCCTTGTACTAAGCCCAAGAGAAGGCATGAGAACTTATAATAAGTCGGGGGGTCCTTGCACAAAGCCCAAGAGGAGGCGGGGATGCTTTTAGGAAGCCTGTGGGTCCCAAGCTTAAGAAGTGTTCAAGAAAAGTTTCACCGAGAATAATCTTTTCTTTAATGAACAGTTCTAAGGTTTGAATAAATTCAAGAGAGGTTTCACCAAGAATTAATCCTCTATGGGGGGAAATGAATTTCTTTGACAATTTCTAATAGTGATAGTCTGAGAAAAGTTTCACCGGGAATAATGCGTTTCTCTTTGTTCCATATTGTTTAAGCCTAGCAGAAGGCAAGACAGTATTTGGAAATCCTATGGGGATCTAGTTTTGACTGTATTAAAGAGTGATCAACTGGCTTTACCTAGTTCTAGACCTAGTTGCCAGGGGAAACTCTAAGCAGCTATACAAGTATATATACAGTTGATATATGACAAGTATTTAAAAGGCTATGAAAGAAGGACTTACAGGTGAGCAAGCTTCCAGCAATAGAGTTATATATATATATATATATATATATATATATATATATATATATATATGAAAGCGAGTAAATGAAAGCTGATAAAAACTTACAAGCGAACAAGCTTCCATTGTAACAGCTGTATGGTTAGTCGTTCAAGAAATTAAAGAAAGTTTTGATAACAACTATGAATTTGAACCTAAATCAAATAGGAAGTTGTTTTGAAAAGATTGTTGGGGCTTATACTCAAGGAGAGGCCCAGATGAAAAGCAGTAATCGTACCGTTGTTTTGTAAACTGTAATGGGGCTTATACAATGACTGAGGCCCAAAGAGGTTTTCTGTACAAAGGGATGAGTCTTTCAACTCAAGCAGAGGCCCAAAAGTTTGAAAAAGAAATGAAATGGGACTTACAACATAAGGGTAGGCCCAAATGGTATTCGTTTAAAAGGCGATGACCGTGCCGAGATTTTAAAATCACAGTGGGACTTATACAATGACTGAGGGCCAAAAAGGTTTTGGTTAAAAAAATATTGGGTCTTACACTCTAATAGAGGCCTAGAGATGCCTGAAAAGGTTTGTTAGGGTGATAGTGATCAAAACCCTAATTTTTGGTTTTAAAATGTATTTTAATTGAATAAAAACTCAATTAAAATAATCAAACATGTGAAAAAAGGTTGTGATCTTGGATTTATATTTGAAAAATCATGTTTCATTCATGAGATGATTTAAAAATCATTTGACTTTTACAAAACCCAGAGAAAGAAATATTTTTAATGCTTAAAAACAAATAAAAACATAATTCTTTACAAAAATACCAAATATATGAAATAAATAATATTTTTGTGAAATTTTCATGGAATAAAATATTTTAATATTTTTGTGAATTTTCAAAAAAAATAATCAACCAGAAATGATTAAAATTGAGAGAGAAATTATTTTTTCAACTAATTAATACAAACATGAAAATATGGAAAATAGCAAAAACATAGAAAATGGCAAAATGGTCTGGGTGGGGTTTGAACCCACGACCATTAAGCCAAAGACACATGCGCGCTACCACAGGGGCGGTGGTACATCCGTGTATCAAAACCACCCCATAAATACATAAGGGGTGCCAAGTTTTCAGGCCTGGCCAAGGCAAGGTAAGGCAAGTTTTGGTAATTTACGTGAAGCCTCTAATTTCTCATTTCTCCATGGATTGGGACAAAATTTAGTTGCATCTGACCTAGAATTTCATGAGGAATCCAATGGTGCCCTTGGAATTTTCAGAAAATGTTTCCTCCTTAAAATCAGATAGTGATTTCAAAATTGGCCTATTTTTGCATGTTCTATGCTATCTCATGGTACAGGAAAGAATTACATGGTAAATTGATTCAAACACAACATATACAACATGTATGAGATGTTTATGATCAATGAACATCAAAGGAATGCATAATTCAAAGAGTTTAAGTTGTCATGCACTTACCTCTTGGAGCTTTTTGTGCTATCTGCCAAGTTCCTTGTGCTAGAAGTAATTTGATGCTTTGGCCACTCTCAATTGATCCCATATAAGCTTTTAGAATGATTAGAACCAGCTGGAATCCTCAGGAACAAGTTGTGGCACTTTCTTACAAAATGGGCAAAAGTGACCAATATGGCAACTCTCTCAAATGGTATTCCAGATGAGGGGAACCATTTGGGACAGTTTAAGGATGATATTTGGAGTGTGTTTGAGGCTTTTTTTGGTTTTGGAAGTGACTGAATCAAGACATGGCTTGAAAAATGCAGAAAAGTCCAATTTTGAGGTTTTGGAAATGGACTTTGTGATTTTGGTGTTTCAGGTCACAAGTGAGTGTTGGAACATCTTAGATACAACATATTAGAGGTGTTTGGATCATGAGATGCAGTGGAATTGCTCTCTAACTCAAAAACTCAGAGATACCTTGCAAAAGAAGGCATTTTGGCCTAAAGAAAGATATTTTGAGGAACGCAAGTGTTGTAGTGTTATGGTGTACTCAAACTGATCATAATTGAGCTCTATTTATAGTGTGTCAAGTTTGTTTTGGCATCAATAGTGAATGGCAGCTGCAGGAGGCCTTTGGCCAATGTTGAGCAAAAGGAATCTCAAGTCTCCTCTAGCCATTGACTTGAGATTAGGGCATAGGCATATGGTCCTTTGATTTAGAGCTTATTCTTGACTCATTCAGTTAGGAATGTGTCATTCCATGCCACCTTGGTGTATCCATTAAATGCATTGCAACAAAATTGGAGTCTTGGCACCTTTTTAGCCTTTTTTGGTTTGTTATGGCTAAGTGTAGATTCTTGGACTTTGGAGGCTTGGGGATCAGATCATTCTCCTTTTGTTTTATCCTCAGATGTGTCCAAATGGATGACAAGGCTTGGAGTTGCTCAATTTTTCCAGATCGAGCAAAATGCCAAAATCTGCCATAATCTGCCTTATCCAAGACAGCTGGAAATGGTGATTTTGAGGGATTCATATCTCCCTGCTCAGGTTGAGTTATGGGAGGCTCTTGTGCTTTTTAGAAAGCCCTCATATGATACAAAACATGTGTGATCATAGTTTGTTTTGAAAATATTTGGATCCAACTGAAAAAACCTCATGAACATTGATGTTCAAGGCTGGTAACTTAGGCAGATTTTCACTAAGTGTTGGAAAAAGTGTCATTTTCATGTTTTTGTCATTTTGATCACTCCATAACTGAAAATCCATAAAGAAATGGAGTTGGAGGTAGTTGAAGCTTTTGTAGAGTGTAGCAAAACCTACAAATCCATCTTTAGATCACCTAAAATGGTTGCTTGGATCTCAAGTTATGGTCCTTGGAAGTTGGTACCAAAACCACTTTTATTCCATAACTTAGAAAAATTTTGGTTTCTCAAGGTTGCCCCTTTTGCAAGAAACCTCAGTTTTCTTGATTTTTATTTATGGATGATTATCAATATCATACATTAACATTGTTTTTGACTTAGGGGAACCATATTTGTGAAAAATTCCAAAAAGTCAAACTAGATTTTGTGCACAGTTGACTTTTTATCGGATGAAATCCAAACTGTGCGATCCTTTGTGAAATCAAGTCCTTGACCCAAATTAAACCTAATGAATGGATTCCATAGGTGTTTTAGGGTGTCTTGAATCATGTCCCAAGGTTTGGGAGCATGTCTTGGTCAAAAGTCAAAGGTATAGTTGACTTTTCCTTCAAAACCCTAATTGTGGTCCAGATGAAATTGAAACTTGTGGACTAAGCTTCTTGGCTCAATCCATTGTTAAAAATGGATCAATGTAGTGTATTGGAGGCCCTAGAATCATGTCTTGAGTTCTTGGCTCATGTTTTGTCCCAAAAGTCAACTTAGTGGTGAATTAGGTGAAGAAACCCTAATTCCTGATTTTTTGTGTAGGCATCCCCTGAGGCTAAATTGACTTGATGATTGGGTTCAAGAGGTCCCTTGGAGTATCTTGGGTTGTGCTTTGAAGCATTGGCTCATGCCCAGATGAAAATTCCCATCTGGAGGCCTTGGTCGACCAAAACCCTAATTTGGTGACACTGGCGATCTTGAGGCTTGATCCACTTGGAATGTTGCAAACTTGTGCTTGATTCTTGATGTGGAAGTCCTCTTGATACCTTATAGGTGTTTGAGAGGTTAGAAAAGTTGAATACCATGTCATTTCTTGATTGATCCTTTGTCTAAGTGCTCTAAGAGGGCCTGAAACCCTAATTCTTGATTGTGGTGAATGCTCAACCATTTATTAGGAGATTGATGAGGCATGACAGTACATCCATATTGTGATGATGATTTTCACAATGATGGGAAATCTTGGTGGTCAAAATTTGGGGTATGATAAATGCCCCTATTTAAACTTCTTGGACCCGAAGGTGTGAATGGCGAAGGTATTCGGGCATTCGGGGTGCAAGAGGATTAAATATCGGAATACACGAAATTTTGATGGGGGTTATGAATGGCAGTTTGCTCATCCATCTTCTTTTGCTAAGCAATGATGCTTAGAAAAGGGTAAAAACTTCCCCCCATTCCTGGTCTTTAGCCAAGGAACTGGTCTAGGTTTCTGTTGTCAATAAACTTCCCCTCGATTCTGGTCTTCAGCCAAGGAACTGGTCTAGGTTTCTGAAATAAGCTTCCCCTCGATCCTGGTCTTCAACCAAGGAACTGGTCTCAGTTTTTTTTGTTAATAAACTTTCCCTCAATCCTGGTCTTCAGCCAAGGAACATGTCTCAGTTTTTTTTTAAGTTCCTTCCTTGATAAGGTGGCGGTTTTCATCAAACTTCTCGCCGAATTTTCCTGGGGAGATACCATTTGATGGGAAAAAGTTTTGATGTCAGACTTGCTAGGGAACCCATTCGTCTGAGTTGTAGAGGTGTTCAAACTTCTCTGTTGGAGATGCCATTTGTTGACTCTACTGGGGAAAACGAGTCTCTCAAGAGGCTATTTCCTACTTGGGGATATTACATCATACCTTTCTTCGAGATCTTCTCGGAGAAATCCCATGTGATGAAATCCAATTTTGAGGTGCTGATAACTTCATTAACATTGACTTTCTTGGGAGAAAAACTAATGTGTTGCCGAGAGTCTTTAGTTGAGAAGCTTTCTCTGGGGATTTTCTTTAATCCTGGAAAGCGAAGATATCATCTTCAATGGTGAAGAGTGATGTTTGTCGAATGTCTTTTTGCCTTTCAGAGGTTCAAGTTGTCAAAGTGGTCGAGGTCCGGCTCCAATCCAGAAATAAACTAGGGAGAGATTGTTCAGACAAAACATTTCCTGACGAGGAATGAACTGATAACTCGATTGAGAGGACTTTTATCACTTGGGGATAAGACTGACCAGAGTGATAGTGATTGTTGTACCCGCAAATTTTACCTCTTAGATGTCATAATATCTTGCACCTAGACGTAGGGATCAATCATATATGCATTATTTAACTAACCCATATCTTGCAGTGTGTTTCTCTTGTGTTTAAAATTAGGGTTTACACAGAGGGATTCAAGGCCTCCTAAGGAATTTTATGGCTCCATGCAATCATCACAAAGGTTCACTAGTTGTGTGGAACCAGGATCTCAAGACTTTGAATCAAGTCAAGTCAACAGAAGATCACCAGACCAAAAGGTGGAATTAGGGTTGTAACCTGAGGAATCACTGAAGAAGTTTACCATGTTAAGTCAAGATTTGACTGGTTTATCAACCATTTGAGTTTACCTACATTCAAGAGGTCTCATTCAACAAGCATTCAAGATCATTTGGCTCTCGTCACGAGTAGTTTAAGCTACAGTTTCACCCTGCCTCCAAATTAGGGTTTTGTCAAGACAAGTGGATCATGGCCTTTGATTTTGATCAAGATTTGTTCTCAAACCCTATGACTTGACTCCATGAGATAATAGACCTCCCTAAGGACCATCTATGAGCTTTAGATGTGATGGAAGAAGCAAGATCCTAAGAGATTATCCCAGTGCATTCACAGTTAAAATTAGGGTTTTGACTAAAACCCTAATCCTTGAGATTTTGATTCAAAATGAAATATCAAAGACCTCAATCCATCATGACATGCCTCATTGATGATTTAAAGTATTTGGGATCAAGTTTCAAGAAGTTTCTTGCAAAGGAAGCAAGGTTTGGTTCGTGAAACTTTTCATATGTGGAATTTCCCCTCTTGTGCAAAATAGAAATAGTCATAACTTCCAAACCACACATCCAAATTGAGTGACTCAAAGCCCAAATGGAAGCTCTTTCCATGAAATTCAAAGTGTTAAAAATGAATATTTATCCAGAAAATGCATGGTTTGTGAGTTATGAGACTTGGAAGTTAGACTGCCCAAGGACTTAGAGAAATTTCAGCACTTTTTGCCTTAATAACCATCTGACTTTAACCCAAATTTTCGTGAAGTTCCAAGCCTCAAATCAAAAAATTTTGAACATGACAGTTGTAGAGGGCATTGAGGGCTTTCCAAAAAGTACTAGAACTCCTCAATCCATTGAGTGAGCTGGGAGTTTCGAGGTTTCAAAGTTGGAGGTTCCATTTCTTAAAACCCAAGAAACCAACTTTTGGGTAATGACTCAAACCCTTCCCTAATCACCAAATTTCCATGTTTATGAGTTCTAATGATGGATTTAAACCTAATCCAAGCCCGGTCACGAAAATTTAAATTGGTTTGCATTTAAATATTGATTTATGTCATAGTTATGCAAGTGGGAGGAAGAAAGAGAAACTTTACAAAGCAAGAAAGTATTGTTTATTCCTTGAGCCTCTCACCAATCACTTCTCACTAGCTTGGCTCAGAGGATCAGAAGATTTTGGAAGATATGTGTGCAGTAAGTAAGATTTCTCACAAAGGAAAAAGGGTAGTATTGGCACAATGTGTAAATGTGACCATACCTTGAATCCTCTTGTTCTCCCTATAAATAGCAAGCCTTTCCACTCAGTTTAGACACCAACATCCTTCACATATACATACTAAATCTCATATTTCAAGCTTGAAGGAGAAAGATTCATCTTGGAAGCTGATACTAAGTGGAGAGAGCAAGAAAGTCAGTTCATACTTTCACTAGGTACACTTCATTTTTGGTTTCCCTTTTTTATATTGATATATCATTTTGTCAGCATACATGTCTTGAATTTGAGCTACTATGGTTAGTTTTAAAATATGAATGATATTGATGTTGCTCCCATTGCCAATTTTGATGGTATAGTGTTGATGCCTCTTGATGTTAGTTTTTCAGTTTGAGGGACTTATTTTGTTGTTTTTAATAGCATAAGGTTTGTTGTGTTGCTGTCAAAACAGGTGTATTTTTAGTTTGTCACTAATGACTCATAACTTTTTTTTACCATATCATGAGCATGCTGCAATCCTATGTTTGTTTTCCATTTGATTCATTAATCGTGTGAATGAGCCTGTCAAGGACATGTTTTTAAGTACTGTTTATTCTCAAGAATGTATCATGTTCATGTTGTAGCTTATATGTTATTCACTTGATGTTGAGCTAAATTAGATTAGCGTGGAGGATATGTTAGAATTCTGTTGGTAGGATGAGTATTTAGGCTCACTTTAATCACAACTTTATGCACAAGAATATCATGGTATTGCCATATTAAGTATATCCCAGAACAATTTTGAAAGAGAAGGTGGAGGATGGTGTGTGAGTTTTTCATTTTGACCTTATGACATTGATGTTCATGTATGACTTGAGAAGTGTGGGATTTGTGATGAACTTTGGAATATAGGATTCACACCTCTGGTTCATTAGATTTTGTCCTTGATCAATGAAGAAGTAAACTACCTTCATGCTCAGGCTGGTTTTGAGTAGGCTTAACCATAACCAAGAGGTATTCACATTTTCATGCCTAAACCTCTTTTGTGATGTTCATATCCTGATTAAATTGAATTGGTGAGCATGGATTGTTTTGACAAGTTTCCACACTTCAAAACACACAAGAAAACCACAGAAACACTTGAGTAAAATAGGAAAAGTCAGCAGCTTGCATTCATCCACCATTTGGAACGAGAAACCACATTTTTACAAAAAAACACTTCCATAATTGGTTCCAGCCACAAAACCTACAAATCAATCATTCACACAAACCATAAAGCATCTCCTAAGGGTGTCTAAACTACCACAATCACTTACAAACTCAAGAATCAAAAAGTCAACTCTCGATCCCTTGAATAGTTGACTTCCTGCATATTTTATCCCAAAAACTATTCTGACCATATTCACATCCCTTAACCATGGAAAACCAACCCTCAAACATGTCTTGAGGTGTCCACAACATTATTTCCCAACTGTATTAACATCTTCTCCAAAATCAAAACCACCTTTTTCTCATTTTTACAAGAGGAAGGTTACAACTGGTTTGAAGTGTTTCCAAGAAAGTCCAAGCCCTCAAACATCTCCTAAGAGGTATAAGGTAGCCATCTAGGCTATTGTTCCAGTTCTGTAACACTTTCTGAGGATTTTTGGAAATTTGGTTCCAAAAGGTAGGTACCTTCATAACTAAGATACATTGAATCATGTCATGTCCTGAACTGAAGATTCATTTGTCATATTAATTGTTGAATCCCCTCATTTACCTGATGTTCATGATGTGTGCATGAGCTTGTCAGATCGAAATGCAGATCTTAGGGTTTGTTTTGTTTCAGTATTGTTTTTTTAGACAACATCTCAGGTTGTTTTCCTTTGTACCAAGTTTCTTGTGTCCATATGCTCAGTTTTATTTAGCAAAATGTGTTACTATTTTGAAATGATATCATGAATTGCAGGGTGAATATATAGTGATATTTTTAGGTTTAATGAAGTGATTTTAAATGTGGAATATATGATGTCTTTTTGCATTCCATAAGCCATGTGCATCAAACTGGTATTATGATGAGTTTAAAACTACTTTGTCACAATTCAAATGTTCAAGTCGTCATTTACATGTATGAACTGTTTTATGTTTGTCCATTTCATATTGGACTGAGATAACAATATGTAGAGACTTTAGGATCTTGTTTAGCATGACTAATGTTTGCTCACACTCTCCCTAATACTCTACTGCCATGCTTCAGAATAACATGGACCTACTGGTATCCTACTGTTGCTAGGCATTTAGTTCATTTGGCATTGATTTAGGATTTGTGATATTCTTTTCTGCGCTAACTGTTGTTAATGTTTGGAGGCCCAAAGGTCTCCAACTTCATGCCATCTGTTAGAGTAATAGAAGTTACTCTCACATCAGCATTACCAAGTTTTAAGTCCTTATCTATAGTCAACATGAATGGTTTGGTTTTGAACTCATATTAAAGAGATGCATATGTTATCTTTTACTCTAAGACATATACATGGCTGCTACCCTGTTAAAATTGCCTTGAGCCTGCACTGCCATAAGTCAAGGATGTCCATGTTGTTTATATCAGGCTAGTTGATTGGAATAGCACGAAGGTTGTACTTGGAGTCTTGATTAGCAACAAACATCTGATATATCCCTCATTTATCTCATACTAACATTTCACAATTGTGTTCTCATAAAACTATGAGTGTGTCTGTCATTTTACATTTGAATCTAATGATGTTGATATTAATCTGTAGAGAGCTGTATTGGCATATCTTTCATAAAGTAAGGTTGATGTTTCACTTGAATACATGGATTCCCTATTGTTCTCCTCTTGTTGAGAGATGTACCATAAATCACCCTTCTGTTTTGTTCCACGGTTTTTTTTTCAGTTGAGTTTCATATATGAATGGCTTATTACAGCACTGCCAATGAGGTTCTTGACTTTATGCACTAATTGGGATGATTGGAGATGCTCTTAAGCTGCCCACAAGTGTTTAACATTAGGATAGCAATGAGTATTGCCTAGACTTAGGATAGCATGGCCAATGTTTGGGGTTATGTTCCTGAAAACACTTTTCACTTCTCATTTTGATAGCACTTTTTGTCTTGAGCCATGTACATTCCTTTAGCATTCTTGGATCTTGTTAGTGGATAGGTTGTTTTTATTTTCACTCATTGGGAGGAGATAGAAACAAAGAATTGAACCGAATGAGGTAAGAACTATGCCTTGTTACCGCTGGTCATTGAGCATCATAAAATTGGATGGCATGCTGCGTGAATGAAGGCTAAAACTTGGCTTGTGATTGGCCAGTAGCGTTTTATCTTTTTGCAAGTTAGAATTTAAATGATGAAATTGATATTGGGTGATTCACGATGGTAAGCATTGGCTGGTAGTAGTTCATGGGGCATTTTGAACGCGTGAAGGTTTAAATATTTGTGGGGTGGGCACATACATTGGATGTATGGCCACCCCAGTGGTAAGAACATATGCACATGTACCACAAGGACTGGGGTTCGAATCCCTCTCGCCCCAGTCCTTTTATCTTTATTTTCTGAAATCATCCTTGTTTTACATATATCGCATTGTTACTATAACTTGTTAAGGCCGTGTGCTGGTTAAGTTGGTAAGTGTTTTGGGGCTGCACCCCCAAAGGCACGGGTTCAATACCCATGGGGAGTATTTCCCTTATTTTTTGGTCACATATTTACCTTTCATTTTATGGTTTATGCCTGGTTCTTCAAAAATTCATAACTTGCTCATCCTTCATTATTTTTTGTCCATTCTTTTTGCAAAGTACTCCTTGATGTGTCTACTTTTTGAATATAAAAAGGAATTGGTGAAAATAAATATTTGTGAGGCATCTATTAATGATGGAAGTAGAAGACTTTTTAGGGTTTTTAATGCATGTGGTTCTAACCTTTTATGTTATTGTGAGCTTTGTTCCACTTTGATACTTTGTTGTTTAACGTTGTATTGTTATGTAAATATCCCTACAAACTTCTTGTTTCATAAAAAACTGTTATTCTCCCTGATTCCAAAGGAATGTTCTTTTATCTTGACTCATAAGTCATAAACAAATCACACACCATCTGGGCCTCCTAAGAGTCATCTTCCCCCTAGGCCTCCTAAGAGCCTTTCTCTTTTTCTTGGCCTCCTAAGAGCCTTGAATCTCATAACTTAGAACTAGGATGGAGTTTCTAAACTCTATGTGGGCTTATCACATTGAGTATCCACTTTTCCCACTACAACTTAGACTAAGAGAGTTTCCTTAAACTCTAAATGAGCTCACACTCATTTTCCCTTGGAAATTTGGCCATAGTCAATGGTTCCTCAAAGTCACCCATAGTTAGGTGAACTACGGTTGCTCTGATTCTTTAGTCAGATACGTAGGCAAAAGATGCGATGTCTTGGCGAGCAAACTTAGTATACATATCCTTAGGTCTTTACCTTCACCCTTAATAGATTATTTTAGCAAGCAAACATAACATAACACAAACATAAACAAGAGGTTCTTGTAGAGTACTATAGATATTAAGGGTGTTAATACCTTCCCTTAGTATAACCAACCCCCGAACCTTAGATCTCCCCCCTTTAGGTTTTCTCTATCTTGAACCTTTCCTTTGGATAAATCAAAGTCGGTGGTGAATTTCAAAGAAATGTGATGCAAGTTAATCAATAGCTTGTTATCTGATTCTCACCGCAACAGAAATGGCGACTTCACTGGGGAACACGCTTAAGGGTTAAGCCCACCTTGTTTTGTTTATGCTATTTATGTTTGTTTGCTATACTTTTACATATCTATATATATTTGTGTATCTGTTTGTTTGGGATCTTCTATCTGGAAGGGTGCTACTATTGAGTGGTGAGATAAGTCCTAATCCGGACTTGAGAGTACATTTGATTAGGATCGTGGATATAGTCAAGAAGACTTCGAGGGAGTAATCCCAAAGGAGTTGACTTGAGGTTCCACACTCAGTTGAGGCCCTATTGGAGGTGGTATATGTTGAACGAGCAATCATGATACGTTGCCACTTTCGACCTTGGTACCAGGGATACTGATTACCATTAGTTACCCTTTTACCCCCACTTGGCCTATTTAGGATGTAGTGCGATGACTATGAGGGAGTAATCCTAAATGGTTGCTACGCAATACTACACTCAGACGAGATTCTCTTAAGAATTTGATTGATCACTAAGTAATTGGGAAGTCGATAAAATCCGAAAGATGGGTTTTCGACTCTGAGAGCTTTTTAGAACCCTGTTCTACAGTTGATAAAACCCTAGTACACCCCTTCTGGGACGGGTAGATCATGGTTCCATGCTCGTGATCTTCAAACCTAAGCCATCTCTTGTTTGCTTGTGCATATCTGTGAATACCTGTATACGTGTGTTTGTGCATACATTCATCATAGCTCTTTGGTTTCAAGGAATTCAGATGCTTTTTCCTTTGCAAAATCAAAATAGACAAAGGATCTTAAAAACAAAAACTTCTTCAGTTTTACCAAAAAAAAATTTTTTGCAACTTGCCTTTGAGTTCCTTGAAAGCACTTGGTCTGCATTCGTATCTTGCATCTTATTCGCATCTCATTTGCATTTCTCAGTCTTGAGTCTCCTCTTCTCCCATGTCTGAAGGATACCTAGCACCTATTCAGGACAATGGCAACAATGAATGAATTTCTGAAGAACCAAGAAGAGTTGAAGGAGGAGGTCAGAATCCTCAACTACCAGATGAATTGGGTTCTGGAAACTTTGCAAGATCTGATGAAAAAAGAGGATCACTCCCCCCTGGTACTCCCAGAGAGATTGTCATTTCATCGCCTCTTATGGATCCTCCGACTCAAGGACCTCCTCAGTATCAAGGGTCAGATCGCCTTCAGCCGCGTCAGCATGCAAGACCAAGGCCAAGAAAGCCAGAAAGGCACTTCTCTCCGCTACCAATGACATACAGTCAGTTGTTGCCAGTTCTGATTGAAGAGGGATTGATAGTACCAAAAGAATTAAAGCCAATACCATTTCCGTATCCACAAGGCTTTGACGCCAATGCCCGATGTGACTACCATGCTGGGGCACAGGGGCATTCAACTGAAGACTGTAAGGTTCTCCCGAGTAAGGTTCAGAATCTGTTGGACTCTGAGAGGATCTCATTCACGCCTCAAGGCATTCAAATCAACAAACCTTTGCCATCTTCTATGGTTCTCCCATACCAAGGATCTGCCTTCGGGGAAACTTCACACCATTCCACCTTTGATCTTGGTCTTGCATCAGAATGTAATCGCCATCAGGTGTCTACCGAAAGAGTGTTTCAGCCTCCAATGTTGTTTCTCCTCGAGGTTCTCAAAACCAAGATAAAAATAAGTGCTCTGTCAAAAAGGGCAAGGTTCACTACACACCTATCCTGGTGCCACTATGAAAACTGTTCCCACTGTTGATTCAGAACAAGTTGTTTACTCCTCAACCTTACAGCCATGTGCTAGGACTGTGGTACAATGCAAATCTGACTTGTGACTTTCATAAAGGGGCTGAAGGACATAGTTTGGATGGTTGCCTAGTTTTAGAAGCTACTGTGCAAAATCTGATCCACAAAAAGGACTTGATCTTTGAGGAAGACCGCCAGGAGATTGAATGCAGATTCCACACTGGGACAAGGGGGCATCCCATTGAAGAATGCAAAGAGTTCGAAGCAAGGCTGCAAAGTTTGCTAAAGACACTACAACATCAGGAAGGTACATCAGATGTCAAAACCTCGACTCTTGAAGCAAAAGGCAAAAGACCTGCGAGGCCTCTCAAGATTATGTATTACAAGGAACTAATGATCAGTGGCGAAAGTGTTCCCCCGTTCGGGTCTAGAAACTGAAATCTTCTGAAATCAATTCACCAGAGCTGGCTGTATTTTGTTCATTTTAGTGTTTTTAATTGTATTTCCTTTGCGTTGAATTTGTTTTTGCTTATAAGCTTTGTTGTACTTTCAAATTGACAAGATTAACGAAATGTTTGTGCACCTTTTGATTAAGTCCATTCGTTTCACTCATCTACTTTTATGTTCATGAAAAAAAAATAATAATAATATGTCTCTATCTTGTTTCTTTCCACTTATCAAACTGTTTGTTCAAGCAGGGATTGGGGAGGATGATGAAAACATTATATGCATAATTGTTGTGGTATGCTTTCGATTAAACCTTGCCGAGGATGTAAGGCATTGTTTCAATTCTCAAACACTGGAGAAATAAGGAAGATAATCCTTCGTTAACCCTTCGAGCCTAGAAGTAGGAGTTTTCTTTCCTTACACAAAAAAAAACCCTTAAATCTCAACCTTGGGGCAGGGTAGTTCTCAGTTTAACTTGGTTATGCATGCGAATGTAAGCTCTTCATACAAGACCCCAGTCAGCTCTCTCAAATCAAATGAGTAAGTGTTGTTCCCGAAGAGATAAATAAGGAAGGATCATTGAGAAATCCTTAATCAAAGAATGAGCCGAGTTCCTTTCAAGGCAAAAATGCCAAGAAAGATGGAAAGCCCAAACTTTGCCTTATACAAGAAGGCTTGTACAACAATCAAGAAGAGGTCTCATAACCTCATCCAAAACAAAGAAGAGGTCTCATAGCCTCAGTAAAGAAAAAGAAGAGGTCTCAAAACCTCAGAAGAAAAGAAGAGATCTCATAACCTCAATCAAGACAAATAAAGACAAAGAAAAAGAGGTCTCATAACCTCAGTGGAGACAAGAAGAGGTCTCAAAACCTCAGCAATAAAGGATAACCAAATGTTGTAAGGGAGTAGTGACTATCCTAGATGTCTGAATCATCATCAACTATCATCTATTCATTTCCTAGCCTTTGGAAACTTGAATGTATAACTTGAGTTAACTAAGTGTAGGATCGGAGTTCATCACGAAGATTGGGTGGGGACAAATAAAACTTTGTGCCTTTTATCCTTTGTTTCATAAACCGTGAACCCGGCCACGTTACAACCCTTAAAAGACCTAATTGAGGTAAGGTTGTTTTGAAAGCATACTACAACAAGGTTTATTAACCTGACTCCTAACGATATTTGCCAATCGCGTGTGTTGATCACTTCATCTGTCATTCTGTAAATGACTAGATTTACCTTTGTTTTTTATTTAACCATTCCACCGTGTGTGTTTCAACAATAAACCTTGATTTCAAAAGCTTGCATGAATTTTGCAATGAAATTACCAATTTTTAAATGAACAATACTTGTTTACAAAACGTTTCAATATCAAAGGAATTCCAACAAATGCAGCCAGCTACGGAATTTGACTTGATAAAGGAAGCTCAGTTAGGGGCAACCAAGTGGAAGGATTTGCCAATCCACCGTTCAAAGAGCGATTGAATCAGGGGCGGAATTCTACAAAAAATTCAGAATATTGGGACAAGCCTTCTTGAGGTCATCTTATGATAAGTTTGGACTTCAGTGACCCATCAGCAGGGGAAAACTTGTTTCCTGGTTGTTTCTACCACAGTTTGAGTCCTTTATATTGGGAATACGACTAATTAGGGGCAGTTATGCCGAGGCTCATTTCTTTTCAAAGTTTGAAGATATTGAAGCATCTGGTATGCCAATTATTCTATAAAATCCTTTTGATGACTTATCCTCACTGACCAGTTAATCAGAAGTAATCAAGTCGAGATTCGGTAAATCTCTAAAAAAAGTCAAACGACCTGACTTCACAAACCAATCAAGCTGACAGGGGCAAGTTTGTTTCCCAATTGACAAGTTCAAGGACCTTGTTGTAAATGTAGTTAATCTGGGGCAGTTATTGCCGAAATTCATGAATCTCCCCAAGAGTTTGAAGATACTAAAGCCTCTTGTATGCCAGTTCTTCTGTAAAATTATCTTGACATTTTCTCCTGACAGACCATATACTCTAGGGCAGATGAGTTATGCAAAACTACCCGGCTTTTGTGATATTTTTGCCAACTCCCCAATAAGCAATTACTTCAGTTGATCTTGGCAATTCCCCATGGATTTCCCTCCAGTAAAAAAATCAAGCTCATGATGGCAATCCTAATGAAGTCATGATGCTATACCAAGTGAAGTAGTTTCTTACCAGAGAAAGCCTTAATCTTAAAGCAGAACTACTGATTCAGCAAGTTCATCCCCAGTAATGGTCAAATCTGATGAGTTTAGGCTGGGTATCCTTGTCGAGATTTTTATTTCATATCCAGTTTTGCTTCTTGTCTGTTTTGTCAGCATAAGCATAAGCATGGCATAGGCAATCATAGGTATAGCATCTTAGCATTCTTTGTTTCCTTTCTGGTGTTTACCAGTTTTGTTCACTTTGGCATTTATCTCCCCAAGTGACTGGGTTTGTCTCTTCTCTCAAATAGAATTGTCATCCCTAGGCATTAAGTGCCCATCCTTTCTGAATTCCCCACAGATTTTTATCCTCATGGATGATGATTGGTTCAGTATCTTTTCCATATTTGGATAAGATAAATCCCCAATTTGAGTTCATTCCTCAATTGGAGTCTTGTTTGACCGTTTCTTTCTAGCTTGTTCCTAGATTGAACTTTGGTCCCTGGCAGATTAGTTTGAATGTGCGTTTATTTTGCAATTTTTCTCGTAGGAAGAATCTTTTACTAATCTTCATTGAAGACAAATTCCTTTTTCCAACAGTGTTGTGATATCAACATCTCTTTGGAATGTATACCCCAACAACAAGGAGCAATCTCTTGGAGAAGCTTGTTTTTCTATGGCGATAAGTGGCAGTTCTCATATGAGAAGCCTATCAATCACTGGTACTATCCCACCTTTTTGCAACCATAATTGGTATTCCCCAGGAAGTCTAATCTTCGTTTAGGCAACCTCGGTATTGACCTATCTGATACTTAACCCCCTCATATGGATGCATAAGTCCAGTAATCCCTGGCATTGATTTTCAGGTCACCTATGAACCTTAAGTCTAGTAATCGCTGGCATTGTTTGTTTCAGGTCAACTGTGAACCTAAACATTATTTCAGGTCACTATGAACCTTGGTCAACTATGAACCAGAACCTCAGGTCACCTATAAACCTTAAGTCCAGTAATCGCTGGCATTGTTTGTTTCAGGTCAACTGTGAACCTAAACATTATTTCAGGTCAACTATGAACCTTGGTCAACTATGAACTAGAACCTCAGGTTACCTATGAACCTTAAGTCCAGTAATCGCTAGCATTGTTTGTTTCAGGTCAACTGTGAACCTTAACATTATTTCAGGTCAACTATGAACCAGATCCTCAGGTCACCTATGAACCTTAAGTCCAGTATTTTCTGGAATTGTTTGTTTCAGGTCATCTGTGAACCTAAACATTATTTCAGGTCAACTATGAACCTTGGTCACCTATGAACCAAAATTTCAGGTCACCTATGAACCTTAAGTCCAATATTTTCTGGCATTGTTTGTTTCAGGTCAACTATGAACCTTGGTCACCTATGAACCAAAACCTCAGGTCAACTATGAACTTTGGTCACCTATGAACCAAAACATCAGGTCAACTATCAACCTTGGTCACCTATGAACCAAACTTTCAGGTCAACTATGAACCTCGGTCACCTATGAACCTAAAGATCTCAGGTCAACTATGAACCTTAAGCTTGGTCACCTATGAACCAAAATCTCATGTCAACTATGAACCTTAACCTTGGTCACCTATGAACCAAAATTTCAGGTCAACTATGAACCTTGGTCACCTATGAACCAAAATCTTAGGTCAACTATGAACCTTAACCTTGGTCACCTAAGAACCAAAATTTCAGGTCAACTGTGAACCTTGGTCACCTATGAACCAAAATCTCAGGTCAACTATGAACCTTAAACATGGTCACCTATGAACCAAACTTTCAGGTCAACTATGAACCTCGATCACCTATGAACCTAAAGATCTTAGGTCAACTATGAACCTTGGTCACCTATGAACGAAAATCTCAGGTCAACTATGAACCTTAGCCTTGGTCACCTATGAACCAAAACCTCAGGTCAACTATAAACTTTGGTCACCTATGAACCAAAATCTCCGGTTAACTATGAACCTCATTTCATATCCAATTCATATTGGTTCCTTAACCTTATCCCCCAGCCAAAAGTCTAGTCATATTTTATCATTTGGCGCGCGAGTTCATTTCTACCTTTTTTGGCTTTTCTTGAAGATCCCGTTTGAACTCTTCAGTATAAGAAATCCCCAAAAAATCTTTTGTTGAATGCTTATCCTTTTGTTTCAAACTGATCCCTAATGGAGATCATGTCTTCTTTCTGGTTTCATACCTAGTAAGAATGTGCTTTTGTTTCCCCAGTATCGTCCGGTCACCTATGAACCTATCGTCCATCTCCCTGGATCTTTCCCCAGTGGAGAACACCTCTTTGGCTCCTATCTCCAGTAAGGATCTATTGGGTTTCTCCTCAGCTTTACTTTTCTATCCCTAGTGTTTCCTTAGAGTCTCCCCGGTGAGTCTCTTTTGTTGATCAGCATGTATTCTCAGTGAGTTTTCCTCATGGATACTAACCTTCATCCTTCCCTGTGTTTCTCACCGGTGGTTGTTCGACCTTTACCTCTGGTGTCTTGGTTGTCTGCATTTTTGCACTATCATGACATCATATCATCATAATAGAAGTTCATGGCATGTCAGCATTTGCATGTCTGTTGCTTGTCCTTAGCATCTGCATTCCATCTAAGGGTAAAATTTTTGGTTTGCTATATTTCAATACCTTTCCACCTTGATGTCTCGAGGACTTCCTTTACTTGTGCCATCCGATAAAGCTATTTAAATAGGGGCAACTGTTGTACCCCAAATTTTACCTCTTAGATGCCATAATATCTCGCACCTACACGTAGGGATCAATCATATATGCATTGTTTAACTAAACCATATATTGCAGTGTGTTTCTCTTGTGTTTAAAATTAGGGTTTACACAGAGGGTTTCAAAGCCTCCTAAGGCATTCTATGGCTCTATGCAATCATCACAAAGGTTCACTAGTTGTGTGGAACCAGGATCTCAAGACTTTGAATCAAGTCAAGTTAACAGAAGATCACCAGACCAAAAGATGGAATTATGGTTGTAACCTGAGGAATCACTAAAGAATTTTACCATGTTAAGTCAAGATTTGACTGGTGCATCAACCATTTGAGTTTACCTATATTCAAGAGGTCTCATTCAATAAGCATTCAAGATCATTTGGCTCTCATCACGAGTAGTTTAAGCCACAGTTTCACCCTGCCTCCAAATTAGGGTTTTGTCAAGACAAGTAGATCATGGCCTTTGATTTTGATCAAGATTTGTTCTCAAACCCTAGGACTTGACTCCATGAGATAATAGACCTCCCTAAGGACCATCTATGAGCTTTAGATGTGATGGAAGAAGCAAGATTCTAAGAGATTATCCCAGTGCATTCACAGTTAAAATTAGGGTTTTGACTAAAACCCTAATCCTTGAGATTTTGATTCAAAATGAAACATCCAAGACCTCAATCCATCATGACATGCCTCATTGACGATTTAAAGTATTTGGGATCAAGTTTCAAGAAGTTTCTTGCAAAGGAAGCAAGGTTTGGTTCATGAAACTTTTCATATGTGGAAATTTTCCCTCTTGTGCAAAATTGAAATAGTCATAACTCCCAAACCAAACATCCAAATTGAGTGACTCAAAGCCCAAATGGAAGCTCTTTCCATGAACTTCAAAGTGTTAAATATGACTTTTCTCCAGAAAATGCATGGTTTGTGAGTTATGAGACTTGGAAGTTAGACTGCCCAAGGACTTATAGAAATTTCAGCACTTTTTGCCTTAATAACCAGCTGACTTTAACCCAAATTATCGTGAATTTCCAAGCCTCAAATAAAAAATATTTGAACATAACAGTTGTAGAGGGCATTGAGGGCTTTCCAAAAAGTACTAGAACTCCTCAGTCCATTAAGTGAGCTGGGAGTTTCGAGGTTTCAAAGTTGGAGGTTCCATTTCTTAAAACCCAAGAAACCAACTTTTGTAATGACTCAAACCCTTCCCTAATCACCAAATTTCCATGTTTCTGAGTTCTAATGATGGATTTACACCTAATCTAAGCCTGGTCATGAAAATTTAAATTGGTTTGCATTTAAATATTGATTTATGTCATAGTTATGCAAGTGGGAGGAAGAAAGAGAAACTTTACAAAGCAAGAAAGTATTGTTTATTCCTTTAGCCTCTCTCCAATCACTTCTCACCATCTTGGCTTAGAGGATCAGAAGATTTTGGAAGATATGTGTGCAGCAAGATTTCTCACAAAGGAAAAACGGTAGTATTGGCACAATGTGTAAATGTGACCATACCTTGAATCCTCTTGTTCTCCCTATAAATAGCAAGCCTTTCCACTCAGTTTAGACACCAACATCCTTCACATATACACACTAAATCTCTGAGTTCAAGTTTGAAGGAGAAAGATTCTTCTTGGAAGCTGATACTTAGTGGAGAGAGCAAGAAAGTCAGTTCATACTTTCACTAGATACACTTCATTTTTGGTTTCCCTTTTTTACATTGATATATCATTTTATCAGCATACATGTCTTGCATTTGAGCTACTATGGTTAGTTTTAAAATATGAATGATATTGATGTTGCTTCCATTGCCAATTTTGATGGTATAGTGTTGATGCCTCTTGATGTTAGTTTGTTAGTTTGAGGGACTTATTTTGTTATTTTTAATAGCATAAGGTTTGCTGTGTTGCTGTCAAAACAGGTGTGTTATTAGTTTGTCACTGATGACTCATAACTTTGTTCTTACCATATCATGAGCATTCTGCAATCCTATGTTTGTTTTGCATTTGATTCATTAATCGTGTGAATGAGTCTGTCAAGGACATGTTTTTAAGTACGGTTTATTCTTAAGAATGTATCATGTTCATGTTATAGCTTATATGTTATTCACTTGATGTTGAGCTAAATTAGATTACCGTGGAGGATATGTTATAATTCTATTGGTACGATGAGTATTTAGGCTCACTTTAATCACAACTTTATGCACAAGAATTGTAGCGAGCGATTTTGGACGTGGTTCTTAAGCATTGTCGCTCTTTGGGGGAGACTGCAGGTCGATTCATTTTTTATCCTATTGAAGTTGATGAAGGAAGGGAAATAGATGTCTCCAACTAACCCTGCTTTGTAAACTGAGGTTAAACAGTTAAGACTGTTGGTTTGAAGATGCGATCAATGTGGAGGGGCCTCTCTTGTGTTATTTTGATCGAGTTTAGACCTTTGGTGGGGAATACAGACTTGGATGTTTTGATTGATATATGAGGGTTTGTGAACTGAGGTTTTCGACGTGGTGTGGTCGCTATGATTTCTCTTTCAATCTTATGCCTACGTATTCCCATTTACCGAAACAGGGAAATCAGAGCGATCGTAGTTCCTCCTATTCTATGGGAGGAAATGGTGTTTTGGTGTCTTGTTCAAAGCCCAAGACGTGAAGCTAAAAGTGGTTTGTATCTTGCTCAAAGCCCAAGATGTGAAGCTGAAGGGTCTATTTGTATCTTGTTTGAAGCCCAAGATGTGAAGCTAAAGGGTTTTGACTTTAGAGAGAATTTGTCACCTCTAAAGGGGTTCTGTTTGTCACAACTGTTGGGTGACTGATTATAAAGGAGAATTACTTTAACTGGGATATGTGAATCCAGCAATGCCATAATTTCCTTTATAGGGGATTTTCAACCTGAAGGAGAAGACTTTAACTCAGTTTAAAGCAATGTTATCTTTCCTTAGGAATTCCTCATGCTAAAAGAGGGACAGTGGCGTGGATGTGAATAATCCAGAGGCTTGCCGCTTACAGCAATTAGATGAAGGGAGATGAGTTGTTAATGTTTGTATACTATGAACGAGGCACAACTTTTGATGCTAAAAGGTTGATTGGCTCAACCGGGGTTTTCTTATACAAAGCCTAAGAGGAGGCTATTAGCCCAACAAGAGGGTGTTTTTATGTGTCTCGTACGAAGCCCGAGGTAGAGGCTAAAAGGATTGACTCAACAAGAGAGTATTTTTATATGTGTCTTGTACGAGACCCAAGATGGAGGCTAAAGGGATTGACTCAACAAGAGAGTCTTTTGTACTCAACAAGAGAGTGATTTTGTATCTCGTACGAAGCCCGAGATGGAGGCTAAAGGTGATCGACTCAACAAGAGAGTGCTTTTATACTCAACAAGAGAATGTTTTTGTATCTCGTATGAAGCCCGAGATGGAGGCTAAAGGTTAGCTCCGCTGGGGAAAATCATTGTACAAAGCCCAAGAGGAGGCTATGGTAACTGTTTCAGTTGAGTGACAGGTCCAGTATGTTGGTTAAAAGAGAAAATCAGTTCTTATGAAGATTAAAGGTAAGGTTGTGTTTTGGCACTGATCGGAGGATCAGGGTTATTTCCTGTTCTTTAAGGAAATAGGAAATCCAAAGGGGATTGAGACTGTCCGAGTCTGCGGGTGTTCTTCCCATTCTTGAAAGGGGCTTGAGAATGTCTTTGAGACTCAAGGGTCTTAGACTATTCAAGTCTAGAGTTTTATCTTTTGTACTATACTTACGAGAAATTAAGGGACAGTACAGTTGCGGTGGCAAGATCTAGACTCTTTGAAAGACTGTTCTATTAACATGACTAATTTCTATTCCTATACCTCTAGGAGGTCGCCGGGACAATTTGTACGAAGCCCAAGAGGAGGATGGAAACTTTTAAGAAGTCGAGGGACAATTTGTACGAAGCCCAAGAGGAGGCTATCTTCCCGGAGGAAGAATTATTATACGAAGCCTAAGAGGAGCCTTAGTAAACTTCTAAGAAGCCGACGGGTCATTGTACAATGCCTAAGAGGAGGCGGGGATGCTTTTAGGAAGCCTGTGGGTCCTTGCACTAATCCCAAGAGGAGGCTGATGAACAGTTCCAGAAGGGGTTTCACTTGGAACACTGGCCTTCTGTATATGAACTGTTCAAAAGGGGGGAAGATCTTAGATCTAGTTATCTAAAATTGTTGTAAGGAGACGAGGTTTTGTCTAGTTCTAGATGTAGTTGCCGGAGAAACTCTAAATATCTATACTATTATTACACAGTTGATATGAGTTTATGAAAGAAGATTTATAGTGAAACAGCCCCACAGTACAGTTATATACATATGAAAGCAGTAAATGAAAGCAGGTAAACACTTACTCGGTTGTAGAGCTTCCATGTTGTATGGTTAGTTTTTCAACAAAGAAAAGTTGAAAACAGTATATTGCAAAATCAAAGGAGAAAGTGCTTTTAAAAGGAAAATTGGGGCTTACAGCTCAAGGAGAGGCCCAGAGTTTTGTACAGGGACGTATACAAGTGACTGAGGCCCAAGAAAGGTTTTTTGTACAAAGGGATGGGTCTTACACTCTCTCAAGAGGCCCAAAGTTGTTTCAAGAAGAGGAATGGGGCTTATAACACGAGGGTAGGCCCAGATGATTTGATTTTTGAACTGGCGATCGCGCCGGTTTTTTTTTTAAAATACAGTGGGACTTATACAATATCTGAGGCCCAAAAAATGTTTGTATTTACAAAGGATTGGGTCTTACACTCCATTATAGGCCCAATAATTTATTTTTGTACGAGTGATGGGGCTTACAGCTCAAGGAGAGGCCCAGATGTTTTTTGTTTTGAAAACGGCGATCACGCCGGGATTTTTGAAAATACAGTGGGACTTATACAATGTCTGAGGCCCAAAATGGTTTTGGTTAAAAAGGGATTGGGTCTTACACTCCATTAAAGGTCCAAAGTGTTTTTAAAAGGTTTGATGAGGGTTGAATTAATCAAAACCCTAATTTATTTCCAAAATGTATTTTAATTGAATAAAAAAAATTCAATTAAAATGACCAAAATTGTTTAACATGTGGAAAACAAATTGTGATCTTGGATTAATGTTTCAAAAATCATGTTTTGACCTACAAAATGATTAGAAATCATAAAAATTTGCAAAATCAAGAAGGAAAAAATATTTTAAAGGTAAAAAACAATTAAAATATTAATTCTTAGCAAAAATATCAATTATATGAAATAAATAATATTTTTGGGATTTTTTGGTAAAATAAAATATTTTAACATTTTTGTGAATTAATAAAAAAAGAATCAACTCAAAATCATTAAAACTCAGAGAGAAATTAATTTTTGAATCAATTAAATAAAATCACAAAATTCAAATATTTGAATTTTTGAAAAAGGTCGCCAAGAACATGGCAAGAACACGCGCCCTTCCTCTGTTTCTGCATATTTGCGTTTTCTATCCAATCTCACTGAATACTTGATTATATCATGCAATCTACATATCAATCTACTCGTTTCAACCTCACGATCATGTCTATGGTCTTTAGTTTTATTTATTTTAAGCATGGAATAAGAAATCAAAGAGAAACCTCAAGAACCCTAAATTCTGCATGAAGGTTCATAAATTCCATACACGATTCATACAAAGCAAATGATTGAGGGAAAACACTCCATGCATGATTATGAACATATGGCCAAATTATTGTGCAGCAAAAATTGCATGGATCATAGAGTTAGAAGAGCTCATGCTTACATCTTGCAGCCGGTGATCGGGTTTTGTGTTAGAGGTGTTACAACTTGGTTCCAAGGTTATGGACAACTTCCCTAGGTGCTATGGAGTGTGTCTTGATGCTTGGAATAGATTGAAATGATCTGGAACTTGAGATGGTACCCCAACTGCAAATCTGTCAAAGGCTTGAGCAATTGGCTGGTGATTTTGTGATTTTGGTGTTCCAGATGTTATGTGATTGTTTGGATCACTTCTATATGATGTTTATGAGGTGTGTGTGTGTGTGATTGGTTTGGTTGGAATAGCTCTCAAACTCAAAACCCGATAGTGACTTGCTTTAGAAGGCAATTTTGGAGTGAAAGAAGAGATTTTGAGGAAAACCATTTTAGGGTTAAAAAACCATTTTTGTGAAAAATCTCAAAAAGTCAAAGTTTGACTTTTGTGCACAGTTGACTTTTTATCAGATGAATTCCAAACTGTGCAATCCTTTAGGAAATCATGTCCTTGACCTAAATCAAACTTGATGGACATGTTCCATGGGTGTTATAGGGTATATTGACTCATGTCCTAGGGTTTGGGAGCATGTCCTGGTCAAAAGTCAAAGCTACAGTTCACTTTTCTCGCGAAACCCTAACTGTGGTTCAGATGAAATTGAAACTTGTTGCTCAAGCTTCTTGGATTAATCCATTGTTGCAAATGGATCAATGTAGTCTGTTAGAGACCCCCAAATCCTCCCTTGAGGTATTGGCTCATGATTTGTCCCAAAAGTCAACTTAGGGGTGAATTAGGTCATGAAACCCTAATTTCTGATTTTTGATGTATGCATCCCCTGAGGCTAAATTGACTTGGTGATTGGGTTTATGATGTCCCTTGGAGCATCATAGGTTATTCCTTGAAGCATTAGCTCATGCCTAGAGGAGAATTTTACATCTGGATGCCCTGGTCGACCAAAACCCTAATTTGGTGACATTGGCGATCTTGGGGCTTGATCCACTTAGAAGGGAGCAGCCTTGTGCTTAATCCTTGAAGTGGGAGTCCTCTTGATCCATTGTAGATGTTGGAGAGGTTTAGACAAGTTGAGGATCATGTCATTCCTTGATTAATCCTTTGTCTAAAAGCTCTGAGAGGGCTTGAACCCTAATTTTTTATTGTAGTGGATGCTCACCCATCTGTGGGGAGACTAATGGTTCATCCATATTGTGATGATGATTTGCACAATGCTAGGAATCTTAGTGGTCAAAATTTGGGGTATGACAGATGCCCCTATTTAATCTTCTTGGACCCGAAGGTGTGAATGACGAAGGTATTCGGGCATTCGGGGTGCAAGAGGATTAAATATCGGAATACCCGAAATTTTGATGGTGACTAAGAATGTTAGTTTACGCATCCTTCTTATTTTTTTAAGCAATGATGCTCAGAAAAGGTAAAAACTTCCCCTCGATCCTGGTTTCCTACCAAGGATCTGGTCTTAGTTTCCAAAATAAACTTCCCCTCGATCTTGGTTTCCTACCAAGGATCTAGTCTTAGTTACCAAAATAAACTTCCCCTCGATCCTGGTTTCCTACCAAGGAACTGGTCTTAGTTTCCAAAATAAACTTCCCCTCGATCCTGGTTTCCTACCAAGGAACTGGTCTCAGTTTCTGATTCAAACTTCCCCTCGATCCTTGTTTCCTACCGAGGAACTGGTCTCAATTTCTGAAATAAATTTCCCCTCGATCCTGGTTTCCTACCAAGGAACTGGTCTAAGTTTCTTTTGTCAATAAACTTTCTTGACAAGGGACGCTGTTCGTAGCAGTTTTCCTCAAACTTCTCGCCGAATTTTCATGGGGAGATGCCATTTGATGGAAAAAAATTTTGATGTCAGACTTGCTGGGGAACCCAATCGTCTGAGTTGTAGAGGTGCACAAACTTCTCTGTTGGAGATGCCATTTGTCGGCTCTACAGGGGAAAGCAGGTCTCTTGAGAGACTGTTGTCGCTTGGGGATATTACATCATACTTTTCCTCGAGATCTTCCCGAAGAAATACCATATGATGTTATCCAATTTTGAGGTGCCGATGACTTTGTTAACATTGACTTTCTAGAGAGAAGAACCAATGTGCTGCTGAGAGTCTTTAGTTGAGAGGCTTTCTCTGGGAATTTTCCTTAATCCGAGAAAACGAAGATAGGAATCTATCCTTTACTTCATGTCTAACACGGAAAAACTCCAAATCGCTCTCAGCAAAGTCCAACGGGAAAATGACGCTTGGAAGAACAAATATTATATTCTCCGTTTGGAATGTACCAAGATTCAAGAACTGTTAAAGGAAAAGATTCCCTGATTGAGATACTAGGGCAACATGTTGTGGAGAATCAGGAGGAACAAAGAAGCTTCACTTGGAAAAGAACCAGTGAACCGACAACGGCCGAAGGGACCCGATCAAAGAAAAGAAAAGTTCAAGAACCAGCATTTGAGCTCTCCTCAGAGAGAACTCATAATTTTCAGATCTAGTTTTCCTTCAAGCACTTTGTAAAATATTGTACTTTTCTTTGTAACGCATCACAACTTTTCATCTTCAATAAAAAGGGGTCTCCCCTCTCTGTGTGATTTTTGCAATTAGTTTGTTCAGTTTTCTTCTAAAAAACAAATAATAACAATAAATATAACTGCATTATCATTCATCATTCTAACATAACGCATTCTCCTTTCTCTCGAGTCTCACGCTAACGTTTCGATTCTAGTTTCAAACTGTCTCATTCGTACAACACTCGGGTTAATCGACAAAAGAAAATGGATGAACTCAAGGAAGAGAATAGAGAGTTGAGAGAAGAAATCGACGCTCTAAAGGAAAGTCTGGATAAGCTTCACAATGATCTGCAAACGGCTCAAGAGTTGCAACAACAAAGGACTGTAATCTCAGAGGTTACATCCACCCTAATAGCTGGAAATCACGACAATCACCCTCTGTACAACATGCCAAGAGGTCGCCCCTGGGGCATGCCTCCCGACTTTATGCCAGAAGGATACGTCCCGCCAGCCATTGAAGATCCAGAAGCTACGGCAGGAAATTCAAGGCCTGAATAATGGAAGACGCAAAGAGGAACATGGAAAACCCTGAAGGTTACAAACTTCAGGTAACTAAAGCGCCAAGAGTCACAGCAGTGATGACAATACTGCCGCTGATGGTACACTCAGTCCCTGAGGAGCAATATCCGCCAGTCACATACAATGAAGAAGTATGTGAAAGGATGAATGAATTTCAGGAACAGTTCTCAGAGATGCGGAAGGAACTGCACTCTATCCGCAGACAGGATTTATTCGGAAAAGACGCCGCTGACCTCTGCTTGGTTCCAAATGTGAAGATACCACGCAAGTTCAAATTGCCCGACTTTGAAAAATACAAGGGTAGCACTTGCCCTCAAAGTCATTTAACAATGTACGCTTGAAAGATCTCTACTCAGCTAGACAATCAACCACTACTGATCCACTATTTCCAAGACAGTTTAACCGGTGCCGCACTCAAATGGTACATGAGTTTAAACCGCTCAAAGATCATTACTTTCAGAGATCTCGGGGCAGCCTTCGTTCTACAATACAAATACAACCTGGACATGGCCCCAGACAGGGATCAACTCAGAGCAATGTCTCAAAAGGACAAGGAGACTTTCAAAGAGTATGCTCATAGATGGCGTGAAATAGCCGCTCAAATCTCTCCACCTCTTGAAGAAAAGGAAATGACGAAGATCTTCCTAAAAACATTGAGTTCTTTCTACTACGACAGAATGGTCGCCAGTGCGCCCAGTGATTTCACCGAGATGGTAAACATGGGAGTACGTCTGGAGGAAGCAGTTCGAGAGGGACGTCTGGTCAAAAATACAGAGTCATCCAGCAGCACAAAGAAATACGGTAGCAGTTTCCAAAAGAAAAATGAACAAGATATAAGTAACATATCTTTGGGAAACCAAAGGCGAAGGTATTAACCAATAGCAGCAATAACTCCTGCTATCAACCCAGCATCGGTTCCGACTTATCAACCTTAGGTTGCTCAGTAACCAAATCAACAATAGTATCAGCAAAGGCACCAACAACCTTTACAACAACAACAATCGTCGACCATCAGGGTTCGACCCGATACCAGTGTTGTACGCTGAATTGTTTCCACTTTTACTAGCCAAGGGGCACGTCCAAACTAGGGCTCCTCTCACAATACTAGAGAATCCACCTTTCTGGTTCAAGGCTGATCAAACGTGTCCTTATCATCAAGGAGGATCGGGACACAACATTGAGAATTGCCTCAGTTTCAAATCGGACGTACAAAAGCTTGTAAGGAGAGGGCTTGATCTTTCAAAGATACTAACCCAAATGTCCAGACAAATCCACTACCGCAACACGAGAAGACTGCAGTTAACCTAGTTGAGGAAGAACTAGGCGGTAGTTATCAAATCCGTGAAGTAAACATGTCAAATTCACATCCAAACATTGTTCAAAATCATGATATCCGAACGATGAATGTCAACCTGGTAGCCATGTACTCTAGACAAAGTCAATACCACGATCTGCCTCGTCATGATTACAACGCCTGCTTGATCAGCTCGCAAAACAATCAGGGTTGCTCTTTCATACAAGAAGCCCTCCAGTGTCAGATAGATCTTGGATGGATCCAGGATTATCATTAAAGAGATAACCATCAAGTTAATATGGTTCAAATCTTCGATATTCGCCTGATGAACACTAGCCTTGTGGAGCTACATGCCAAACAAGTTCAGCTCGGTTTCCTGGCTTCACATGACTATCAAGAATGCGATGAGTGCTGCATCAAAGATCAAGGTTGCGCCTTAGTACAAAGAACTCTTCAACACCTTCTGGATCACTGGTGGCTTCCAATTTATTTGGATGAAGAAACACAACAAATCACTATGATCAATGGAAATCTGAGTAGGCATCAAACTGCTGACGTCCGGTCAATGGAAACAGATCCAGTCACGATGCGTTATATACAAAGTGGGTACGGATGAGTGGAAGCTCACAATTACAAACGCTGCACAATCTGCTTAGAGAATAACCAAGGATGTTATTTAGTGCGCGCTGCCCTCCAAAAGCAGTTCGATCGCAAAGAAATTCCACCCTGTTGGAATTCGCAGTTCATCAACATGATACAGAGTGATACCCCGATTCTCCAAAAAAACCAAGGGTCACAAGACGAAAGAATCATCAACAATTATGGGGTAGCCAAGACTGTTCACGCCATAATTCCTTTGCTAGACGAATCAAAGGTCCCTCCTGACATTAAGAAAGTTCCCAACATGGAACTGATTGAGATTCCCTATGATGGCCGAAAAAGCCAAAAAGTTCCTGTGGTTATCTATTTACCAGGACCAGTACCATACAAGTCGGATAAGGCTATCCCATACAAGTACGATGCAACTACCATCGAAAATGGAAAGGAAACTCCATTACCTTCCGTCGTGAACATTGCCGACATCAGTCGAGTCACCAGGAGCAAACGAATCTTCAATAGAGAAGTTAGGGATCCCACCAAAGAAAAGGAACCACAAGCTGATGTTCCAAATCCACAGACGGGTCAACCTAGTAATACGGAACCTGTCCAAAACAACGATGAAATGCTAAAGTTGATACAGAAGAGTGAGTACAACATTGTGGATCAACTGTTACAGACTCCACTTCGAATTTCTGTATTATCTCTTTTACTCAGATCCGAAGCTCACAGAGAAGCTCTGCAGAAGGTCTTAGAACAAGCATTTGTAGAACAAGATGTGACGATAGGGCAATTCAAAAAAATCATCTCCACCATCACTTCCTGCAACAATCTAGGATTCAGTGATGAAGATCTTCCCGAAGAAGGAAAAAATCACAACATTACTCTCAACATAACAGTAAATTTCCAAGACGATGCTTTAGCCAGCATATTGGTAGATACAGGTTCTTCTTTGAACGTTATGCCAAAGTCGACTCTAGCACGACTTTCATATCAAGGAACCCCGATGAGAGGCAGTGAGATCATCGTTAAAGCTTTCAATGGATCTCGGAAAACAGTTATCGGCGAAGTCGATCTTCCCAAAACTATTGGTCCCCACACTTTCCGTGTCACTTTCCAGGTCATGGACATCCGGGCAGCATACAGTCATTTATTAGGAAGACCTTGGATACATGAGGCAGGGGCAGTCACCTTGACACTTCACCAGAAGCTGAAGTTTTTCAGGAACAATAAGTTAATCATAGTTTGCAGGGAGCAAGCTCTGGTCGTAAGTAACTTGTCATCACTGTCTCAGTTGGAACCAGAAGAGGTGATATGAACGCAATTCCAGGCACTTTAGGTGAGCAATGAGAATCAACAAGACAAAGGATTGTTGATTTCCTCATACAAAGATGCTCTCAAAGTGATAGAAAACAAGGACATAAAAGGATGTGGACAGCTGGTAATTCCCACTGATAACAAAACCAGGAAAGGTCTTGGTTTCTCTACAATATGTTCCCTGGATATCAAGAAGGATGAAAGTTTTCGTCACATTCAGGATTTCTTCCATAGCGGAGGATTTCTACACCCGGTATCCCAAGAGGTTCACAATGTTGAAGAAAATAATCCAGACGATTCAGATGAAGAATGGAGAACATATTTCAACGGAGAAGGATATATATCTCAAGAGGAAATGCACAGACCGTTCTGCTTTCCCATCTACAGTCTGAGATATATACCAAGGTTAGAGGTCAGGGAAACCTATGGAGACTATGATCCCGAAGGATACCGTGCTCCACCTAACTCCTTAGAAGGTGATACCCTCTGGAAAGATAACTCTCATTACACTTTTTATGATCTGATGGACGATCTGGCAATTTGGAAACCTAACACAGAGGATTTGGAACAACAGAGTCAGCTTGATCCAACATATAAGCCGAACTACTTTGATAGGAATCTGCCTGTTCCTCCAGAATCGTGGACTCCATATCCAGAGCATTCCGAGAGTGATCAGCGCCACGCCGATGAATTTGCAAGATTGGCAGGACAAGAATTCATTACCTATGCATTTCCTGAAATCAACGTCATTGAAGAAGATGACTCATCCTCTCCTGAAGAAGTTTGGGATACCTTGGGACAGCCAAGCAGAAAGTATGATTACCTGGTAAAATACACTGCTCCCGAGAGTTCTTGCATCAGAATTGAAGACATCCAGCCAACTGGATGGGGAGATTCTATTGAAAGTACAAATACTGTTGAAACAATGGAAGAGTCCTCCTACGACAACTCTGCTTGGGAAGAAGACTCTAACAGCCCGACTCCGCCAATAATCAGCGTAATTTCTGAGGTTTATCCAGAAAGAAAGATACCAGACTTTGTGATTCACCGAGGAGTTTGTCGCCATTGGGTCGCCATCGATGTCCCGAATGTTGTTCGCAAGTCAATGTAATTGCCGTGTCTTTAACCTTTCACTTTCGCCCGAGTGAAAGAATGTTTTATAGGGCCTACTTTTCTGTAAATATCCCTCTTCGCTTCGCCGAAAGCGTTAGAGTTTTATTTTATAAGGTTGTGTTTCAAGAATCGACAAATCATATATAAAAAGTCATTCTATAAATTTTTGCATTTATTGTTGTTTACTCTTTTCGCTTTTTCAGAAAATGGTAATCCTAAAAAAAAAATCCAGAAATTAAAAACAAAACACTGCACCCACTTTTGCATTCTCTCTCTATCTTTTCTGAACGAAATCATCACGTCATGCAAATCACCTGCTTTGAACCCCATCGAAACATACGATCCGATGTCTTCTCCCAACTTTGAGTTCCCGGTATTCGAAGCCGAAGAAGAAGAGGACACGGAAATTCCAGAAGAGATCTCTCAACTACTCAGACAAGAGGAAAAATCTATTGAACCTCACAAAGAACTGCTGGAAATGGTTAACTTAGGATCAGAGGAAAAAAAGAAAGAAGTTAAGATTGGAGCACTGCTCAGTTCAACTGTCAAAGAAAATTTGATAAAACTTCTCAAAGAATTTTCAGATGTGTTTGCTTGGTCTTACCAGGACATGCCAGGGTTGGATACCCGCATCGTGCAACACCATTTGCCACTAAATCCAGAATGTTCTCCAGTTAAACAAAGGTTAAGAAGGACTCATCCGGATATGGCTATCAAAATCAAAGAGGAAGTGCAGAAACAGATCGACGCGTGTTTCCTCGCCACTTCAGAATATCCTCAGTGGTTGGCAAACATAGTGCCAGTTCCGAAAAAGGATGGAAAAGTCAGAATGTGTGTAGACTACAGAGATTTAAACAGAGCAAGTCCAAAGGACGACTTTCCTCTACCACACATTGACATACTGGTTGACAGCACAACAAAGTTCAAAGTATTTTCCTTCATGGATGGATTCTCGGGCTATAATCAAATCAAAATGGCGCCGGAAGATATGGAGAAAACTTCCTTCATCACCCCATGTGGGACTTTCTGTTACAAGGTAATTCCGTTCGGCCTGAAGAACACCGGGGCAACTTACCAAAGGGCAATGACTACTCTTTTCCATGACTTGATGCACAAAGAAATTAAGGTATACGTCGATGATATCATCGCCAAATCAAAAATAGAAGAAGAGCACGTTGAACATCTGTCAAAATTGTTCGAACATCTGATAAAATACAAACTCCGCTTGAATCCCAACAAGTGTACCTTCGGTGTTCGTTCAGGAAAGCTCTTAGGTTTCATCGTCAGCTAGAAAGGAATTGAGGTTGATCCCGATAAGGTCAAGGCCATTCAAGAAATGCCTTCTCCAAAGACCGAAAGACAAGTAAGAGGATTCTTGGGACGTCTCAATTACATTTCCAGATTCATATCCCTCATGACTGCGGCATGCGCGCCAATTTTCAAACTCCTTAGAAAGGATCAAATTTGTGTATGGACAGAATATTTCCAGAAAGCTTTTGACAGTATCAAAGAACATTTGCTGAATCAGCCGATTCTGTGTCCTCCAGTGGAAGAAAGACCACTCATCACTTACCTTACAGTCTTGGAAGATTCCATGGGATGTGTACTTGGCCAGCAAGAAGAAACAAAAAGGAAAAAATTTACCATTTATTACTTAAGCAAGAAATTCACAGACTATGAAACTCGGTACACTATGCTCGAAAAAACTTGCTACGCTTTAGCTTGGGTAGCTAAACGTCTTCGCCAGTACATGATTCGCCACACTACTTGGTTAATCTCAGAAATGGATCCGATCAAGTACATTTTTGAAAAGCCCTCTCTCATAGGAAGGATTGCTCGATGGCAAATGTTGTTATCAGAATACGACATCGAATATCATGCTCAGAAAGCCGTTAAAGGAAGCATTTTAGCCGATCACTTGGCTCATCAACCGATCGAAGATAAGGAATCCGTCGAATTCGACTTCCCAGACGAAGATGTCATGTATCTAAAAATGAAAGACTGTGATGAACCGCTTCCAAGCGAAGGGCCAGAGCCAGGATCCCAATGGGGACTAATTTTTGACGGAGCTGTCAACACTTACGGAAACCGAATTGGGGCAATCATTATTACACCTTAGGGTACCCATATTCCTTTCACTTCCAGACTGGCATTCAAATGCACGAATAACGAAGCCGAGTACGAAGTATGTATCATTGGTCTCGAAGAAGCAATTGACTTAAGAATCAAAAATCTAGATGTCTACGGAGACTCAGCCCTGGTCATAAATCAGATCAAAGGAGAGTGGAACACATATCAGACAGGGTTGATTCCTTACAAAGATTATGCAAGAAGGTTGCTACCTTTCTTCAACAGAGTTGCGTTTCATCACATTCCTCGCGATGAGAATCACATGGCAGACGCACTAACTACTTTATCCTCCATGATCAGTGTGAGCCGATGGAACGACGTGCCCAAGATTGACATAATGCGCCTGGATAAGACTACTTATATATTTGTTGTAGAAGTCGTTCTCGACAACAAACCTTGGTATCACGACATCAAGTGTTTTCTTCAAAGACAATAGTACCCACCTGGGGCATCAAAGAAAGATAGGAAGACCCTCCGAAGACTGGCTGGCAAATTCTTCCTGAACAACGATGTACTTTACAAAAGAAACTTCGACATGGTTCTGCTCAGATGCGTGGACAGACACGAAGTAAACATGTTGATGCAAGAAATTCATGAAGGTTCCTTTGGCACTCATGCCAACGGACATACAATGGCAAGAAAAATTCTGAGAGCAGGGTATTATTGGCTGACAATGGAATCCAACTGCTACAAGTACATGCGAAAGTGTCACAAGTGTCAGATATACGCCGATAGAATCCATGTACCGCCAATGCATCTCAAAGTTTTCTCCTCCCCATGGCCTTTTTCCATATGGGGAATCGACATGATTGGCATGATTGAACCCAAAGCTTCAAACGAACATCGGTTCATCCTAGTCGCCATTGATTACTTCACCAAATGGGTCAAAGCAGCTTCATACACCAATGTAACCCGACAAGTGGTGGTCTGTTTTATCAAAAACAATCTCATCTGCCGTTATGGTGTTCCAAGCCAGATCATTACGGATAATGGATCTAACTTGAACAACAAGATGATGAAGGAGTTGTGTGCTGAATTCAAGATTGAACACCATAACTCATCTCCCTACCGACCTAAGATGAACGGAGCGGTAGAAGCGGCTAACAAGAATATCCAAAAGATCGTTCAAAATATGGTTGTGACCTACAAGGATTGGCACGAGATGCTACCTTTTGCTCTTCACGGTTACCGCACATCAGTCCGCACTTCAACAGGGGCAACCCCTTTCTCTCTAGTATATGGCATGGAAGTAGTGCTCCCTATAAAAGTAGAGATCCCATCAATGAGAGTCGTGATGGAAGCCAAGCTAACAGAATCTGAATGGTGCAAGAGCAGGCATGATGAGTTGAACCTCATCGAAGAAAAGAGAATGACGGCTTTATGCCACAGACAACTATATCAACAAAAAATGAAAAGGGCGTTTGACAAAAAGGTTCGACCCCGAGTCTTCAGAGAAGGAGACCTTGTGCTCAAGAAGCTAACATTATTTCTCACTGATCCCAGGGGCAAGTGGACCCCGAATTACGACTGCCCTTACGTTGTCAAGAAAGCTTTCACAGGCGGTGCCCTGAAACTCGTGATAATGGATGGAGAAGAATTCAATTATCCTTCGAATGTAGATGTAGTCATGAAATACTTCGCCTAAATAAAATGAAAAAAAAACGTCTCGGTGGATTGAAAACCCGAAAGGGCAGTCCAGGTAAAAATTAGAGACATAAAAATAAGAATCATCCCGGTGGGTGGAATCCGAAAAGAAAATCCAGGCAAAAGTTAGGGATTCATGGTAAGTACCTACATTCTCATAAACGCCTCAGCGGTAACATCATCTGTCAGAAAAATATCCAGTCAGAGTCACCTTCGACAGAAGATCGGAATGTCCTGAATTCAAAGTTTATGGGAGGATAACGGTCGTTATGTTTCGATGTAGCCTTTTTTCCATTTAAATTACCATTTTCTAACTTTCTAATGCTCTATGGTATCACGCTCTTGGCTGATTACCATCCTATAAATAAAATTCGAGCCTTTGTGCCTTTTGTTTATAATTCTCATTTGTTCTACTTTGCAAAATGACATGTTTATTTGATTAACATTCTTGAAACAGAAAAAATGAATTTACTCTTGTTTTAAATTTATTTCCGCTTTTAAAACGGAAATTACTTTTTCATCGAACACAAGAGGAATATCTACATTTTCCCGAAAAACGGCCGAACTTAGAAGTGTAGGATCAAATGTCCTCGGTAGAATTCTTACTCTAGAAGCCATTAATAGGTCTTGTTCCCCCCAGAAGATTCTTTTTCTCGAAAAAAAAACAAGGGTGATTTCCGATCACAAACAGGTTTATACCTTCAATACAGAGATCTTGGTTCTCCAACAAAAGTGCGACACTTCAGTGATACTCTTTTCCCCCACCGAGCGGTCAGATATCCCATTGTACATGTCACCTGTCTACATGTCGTGTCTGTTTTGTCAGCATACATTCATTCATACATACATTATGCATTATTAATTCATATTCATATTCATATTGCATCAGTATTCCCCTCGTCAGGAAATGTTCGTCTGAATAATCTCTTTTTGGTCTACTTCTAGATTGAAACGGTTCTCAACCACTTTGATAACTTGAACCTCTAAAGGATAAGAAAACGTCTTACAGACATCATTCGGAACATCACTCTTCGCCATTGAAGATGATACCCTTTGCTTTCCCGGATTAGGAAAAATTTCAGAGAAAGTCTCTCAACAAATGACTCTCGACAAGACATCGGTCTTTCTTCAAAGAAACCAATGTTAATGAAGTCATCAACACTTCAAAATTGGATCGGGTCACATGGCATTTCTTCGTTGAAAGAATTCCGAAGAAAAGTGTGATATCCCCAAGCAAAAAGCAGTCTCAGGAGACTTGTTTTCCCCAGTAGAGTCTACAAATGGCATCTCAAACAGAGAAGTTTGCACCTCTACGACTCAGGCCAATGGGTTTTTCACCAGTAAGTCTAACATCAACACTTTTTCCATCAAATGGCATCTCTCCAGTAAACCTCGACGAGAAGTTTGATGAAAACCGCTACAAATAGCATCCCTTGTCAAGAGAAAGACTTGACAAGAAGAATTTGAGACCAGTTCCTTGGTAGGAAACCAGGATCGCGGGGAAGTTTATTTCTGAAATTGAGACCAGTTCCTTGGTAGGAAACCAAGATCGCGGGGAAGTTTATTGACAAAAGAAACTAAGACCAGTTCCATGGCTGAAGACCAGGATCGAGGAGAAGTTTTACCTTTTCTAAGTAACCATGCCTAGTAAAAGAAGATGAATGTTTAAACTACTATTCATAGACACCACCAAAATTTCGGGTATTCCGATATTTAATCCTCTTGCACCCTGATTGTCCGAATATCTTCGCCATTCACACCTTCGGGTCCAAGAAGATTAAATAGGGGCATCTGTCATACCCCAAATTTTGACCCCAAGAATTCTCATCATTATGAGAATCATCATCACAGAAAGGATACATCTATCTTACATTATCAACCTTCTCATAAGTTGCTGAGCATTCACTACAATCGAGGATTAGGGTTTTTAGCCCTCTCAGAGCACTCAAACAAAGGATCAATCAAGGAATGGCATGATCTTCAACTTTTCTAGTATCTCAAAATTCCACAAGGGGTCAAGAAATATCCCACATCAATAATTAAGCACAAGAGTACAACACCTCAGGCTAATCAAGCCTCAAGATCGCTAGTGTCACCAAATTAGGGTTTTGGTCGACCAGGGCCTCCAGATGAAAATTTTCATCTGGGCATGAGCCCATACCTTAATTAATGGTCCAAGAAGCACAAAGTAACCTCAAGAGTTCATCCACAATGGCCCAAATCACTTTGAGTATTCATCTACCAAAAATCAGGAAATTAGAGTTTTTTTTGAAGAAAAAGTCAACCCTATCATTGACTGTTGACCTACACTTGATCTCAAACCTTGGGGAAGGGTCCAAGACATCCCTAAAAACCCTTAGAGGCCATCCATGAAGTTTCATTAGGCCCAAGGATTGATTTCACAGAGGAATCACAAAGTCAAAATTTATCTGCTGAAAAAGTCAACTGTACAAAAGTCAAAGTATGACTTTTTGAAATTTTGGTCAATCAAGGTTCCATTAACCCTAAAATCATGTTAATATATGATTTGAATCATCATTCATCAAGAAAAATCAAGAAAAGTGGGATAACTTGTAAAAGTGGTAACCATAAAAACTTAGAAAATTTTCTAAGTTATGAAAAAAAGTGACAATGGTACCAACTTCCAAGGATCATAACTTGAGATCCAAGCATCCATTTTGGATGATCCAAAGGTAGATTTGTAGATCTCATGGCATACTTCAAAAGCTTCAAATACAAGAAACTCCAATTCCTCATGGATTTTAAGTCATGGAGTGATCAAAATGAGAAAAATGGAAAAAATGAAATTTTTCAACACTTAGTCAAAATCTGCCTTGAAATTTCAGCATGAAACACCAACTTCCAAGGCATTTTTCACTTTGATCCAAGATGAACCAGGTCCAAGGCCAAACTTCATTGTTAAATTACATCATTCAAGCTTTTCAAAAAGTACAAGAAGTCTCTCTAATTCACCTTGAACTGAGAGATACATCCATGGGAAGTTAGCTCCAAAATCTGATTTTTTCACTAAGTCAGAATTGTGCATTTGGTCGAATTTGCATTTTGTGAATCATCAAAGACATGTTTATCCATCTGCACACCTCAGGGGGAAACCAAGGAGGAACCAACACTGATTCATAAGCCTTCCAAGTCTTTGGAACTACATGTAGGTGTGTCATGCCTAAAATGCTAAAGATTCCAAATTATCCAAGTTGTTCATCAAGCAACCATTGAGCATACCAAGTGGCACACATCAAGAGAAAATCAGATAAGATGAGTCAAGCCTGATCCCTATAGCAGAAGACTCATAGTATGTGCCCTAATCTCAAGTCAATGGTAGGAGGAGACTTGAGATTCCAAAATGCTCCAATTGGCCACATATCTGCAGCAGCCTCCATTCACTATTGCTTGCAAAACAAACTTGCTCTACTATAAATAGAGCTCATTTGTGCTCAGTTTGAGTACACCAAAGGCCCCAAACAGATGCCTTTCTCAAAATCACCTCTTTACTTCCAAATTTCCCTTCTAAAGCAAGTCACTATCGGTTTTTGTGTTTGAGAGCAATTCCAACCTAACCAATGGTTCACACACCTCATAAACATCATATAGAAGTGATCCAAACACTCACATAACATCTGTAACACCAATATCACAAAATCACCAGCCAACTGCTCAAGTTCTTGACAGAGTTGCAGTTGAGGTACCATTTCAAGTTCCAGCTTGTTTCAAACCACTCCAAGTATTCATACACATCACTTGGCACCTAAGGAAGCTGTGCAAATCATTGGAACCAGCTTACAACACCTCTAACACAAAACACGATCACCAGCTGCAAGAGGTAAGCCTGAACTCTTCTAACTCTATGATCCATGCATATTTTGCTGCACAATAATTTTGCCATATGTTCATAATCATGCATAGAGTGTCTACCCTGAATCAATTGCTTTGTTTGAATCGTGTATGAAATTTCTCAGCCTTCATGCGAATTTTAGGGTTCTTAAGGTTTCTCTTTGATTTCTTATTACACACTTAAAATAAATGAAATTAAAGACCATAGACATGATCATGAGTTAAAAATGGGCAGATTGATATGTGGATTGCATGGTTTCATAAAGTATTCAGTGAGATTGGATAGAAAATGCAAATCTTGGCAAAAATCCCTTCGCGCGTCTTCTTGGTCATGTTCTTGGCGCCTTTTTTGAATATTTGAATATTTGAATTTTTGTGATTTTATTTAATTGATTCAAAAATTAATTTCCCTCTGATTTTAAATGATTTTGAGTTGATTCTTTTTTCGATAATTCACAAAAAATGTTAAAATATTTTATTTTACCAAAATTTCCCAAAAATATTATTTATTTTTTATATTTGATATTTTTTCAAAGAATTAATATTTTAATTGTTTTAAACATTTTAAAATATATTTCTTTCTTGATTTTTCCAACTTAAATGATTTTTAATCATTCCATGGATAAAAGCATGATTTTTCAAACATTGATCCAAGATCATAACTCATTTTTTGACAAATTTTGATCATTTTATTAATTTTTAAACAAAATTAATTATCTTTTTAAAACAAATTTAGGGTTTTGATTATTTTTACCCTAATCAATCTTTCAAATCTTTCTTGGGTCTCTTGATAGCGTGTAAGTCTCATCCCTTTGTAAATAAAACCTTTTTGGGCCTCAATGCATTGTATAAGTCCCATTGTGTTTTCTAAAACCGCGGCGCGATCGTCGTTTTCAAAATAAATCAACTGGACCTACCCTTGTGTTGTAAATCCCATACATCTTTCAAAAATCAATCTTGGGCTTCTAAAAGAGTGTAAGACCCAATCCCTTTTTGACCAAATCCATTTTTGGGCCTCAGTGTATTGTATAAGTCCCGACAAGTCAAAAATCTCGATGCGATCGTCGTTTTCAAAACAAATTTCATCGGGGCCTCTCCTTGAGTTTTAAGCCCAATCGTTTATTCTAAAACAACACTTTGGGCCTCGAATAGAGTGTAAGACCCAACCCCCTTGTACAAAAATAATTTGGGCCTCAACCTTGTATAAGTCCCTCTGTACAGTTTTCAAAACCCTAACGCGGTTATCGCCTTTTTATCAAATCCTTTGGGCCACTCCTTGAGCTGTAAGTCCCACATCTCTATACACAAATATTCTTTGGGCTCTCTTTTTGTATAAGACCCAATTCTCCTCTACAAATTCCTTTGTAAATAATACAGTCTGTATTTAAATCATTAGGGCATCTCTTGTTGAATAAGCCCCCAATCTTTTTACTATTTTACAATAACTGTTGTTAAAACTTTCTTCAATTTCTTGTACAACTAGCCTTTACAGCATGGAAGCTCTACAACGGGTAAGTTTTTACCTGCTTTCATTTACTGTTATATATATATATATATATATTGTATTGTGGGAAGCTGCGCACGGTTAGTCTTCTTTCATCTTTTAAATACAAGTCATATATATATATATATATATATATATATATATATATATATATATATATTGTGGGAAGCTGCACACGGTTAGTCTTCTTTCATACACTTTTTTAAATACTTGTCATATATCAACTGTATATATACTTGTACATCTGTTAGAGTTTTCCCCGGCAATTAGGTCTAGGACTTTGGTAAAGCCAGTTGTTTACTCTTTTTTAACAGTCAAACTTAGATCCCACATAGGATTTCCAGATACAATCTTCCCTTCTCTTGGGGTTAAACAATATGGAACAAAGAGAAAGGTAGTATTCCCAGTGAACCTTTTCTCAGACTGTCACTATTAGAACTTGTCAAAAGAAATTCAATTCCCCAGAGATGAATTATTCCCGGTGAAACATCTCTTGAATTTCTTCAAACTCTAGAACTGTTCACACAAGAAAGGAATTATTCCTGGTGAAACCTTTCTTGAACATTCTTAAGTTTGGACCCACATGCTTCTTAAAAGCATTCCCCAGCCTCCTCTTGAGCATTGTACAAGGACCCTCTGGCTTCTTAAAAGTTCTCAGCCTCCTCTTGGGCTTAGTACAAGGACCCAGAGACCTCTACATGTATAGGAATAGATCTTAGTCATCATTTGCTAGAGCTGTCTTTCTGAGTCAAGTGTCAGACCAGTTAATGGGTTGACCTTCATCCCTTAACATACCAGCCTTCTCTGGGGCATAATACAATGATTCCCCACTATCTGAGAATAAATTTCTCAATACCAGTAGACTTGGACAGTATAAATACCCTTTGGATTTCCCATTTCCTTAAAGAACTGGAAATAACCCTGATCCTCTGATCAAAATCTCCAAAGCAGGAAACAGTTTTTCACAACTTAAACCTTTTCAGTTAAATCCCCAGCATGGGTCATTTTACTATCACAATCCTCATTAGAAACTCAAGGTCTCTGACACCTCAACTTTTCTGTAATCCCTGACAAGAGTTGAATTACCAATACACTGGACCTGTCTCTAAACTGAAACACTTTTCAGCAGAGTTAGCCTCCTCTTAGGCTTTGTATAATGATACTCTCTTGTTGAGTTAACAATCACTTTTTTAGCCTCAATCTTGGGCTTTGTACAAGACAGATAATCTCCAGCTGAGTTAGTTAACCTTTCAACCTCCTCTTAGGCTTTGTATAATGATACTCTCTTGTTGAGTCTAAACCACAGTTAGCCTCCTCTTAGGCTTTGTATAATGATACTCTCTTGTTGAGTCTAAACCACAGTTAGCCTCCTCTTAGGCTTTGTATAATGATACTCTCTTGTTGAGTCTAAACCACAGTCAGCCTCCTCTTAGGCTTCGTATAATGATACTCTCTTGTTGAGTTAACAATCCCTTTTTAGCCTCAATCTTGGGCTTTGTACAAGATGAAGGTGCGAGAAAGACACAAGAAAGGGGGGTTTGAATTGTGTATTTACTCTTTTTGTAACTTTTTGCATCTTGTTAATTTGACGCTCAAGAACCTTCAATGTTTGTTGAAAGATTATGATCAATTAACTAAAGAGTATGAGAACCGTAAAGGTTCTGTTCATAAGATACGATACTCAGAACTTGCAGTGCGGAAGCTTATCAGAGATAGGCTGCAAGGTTCTGACTTTGCTTATTATGAGGTTCTGATATTCAATGCAGAAACATAAATAGAGATACTAAGCAAGGAAGTAAAGGACACACGATATATCCTGGTTCACCACGCGGGCTAATCCAGTCCACCCTCCTCAGGTGATTTCGCCTTGAGCACAAGGACTTAATCCACAATAACCAAATCATTGATTACACTTGCACGGGAAACAGCTGGTGACTAACCACTTGCACAGCCACACTGTGACTAACAACCCAATGAACAGTTCAGGGATCCAACAGGATATATCGTTCATTGACCGAGCAGACCCACTGCTGGGATTTCACAGCTAGCCATTCAGGGATTCATCACAATCAATATAACGCTACTGACCTTATTTCAGGATTTTCCACAATGACCCTCAGCCATTGTCATCTCAAGAATCTGATCACCACGTGATCTACTCAAGGGCCTCAACTCACAGCTGAACCATTCAGGGATCCCTTCAGGATATAACGTTCACTTGAGGAGTCTCAATTCATCTAGTTGAACTGGAAAAATGGAGATTACAAATTATGCTTCTTAATAAGTAAGTTTCCCCTAGGTTTAAGTACAATTAACACACACATGTGTTTAAGCAAGTTTTGAGCAATCAGCTTCTTGCTTTCCTAAGAAACTACAAAGATGTATTTAGATATTATGATTGTTGACATCTTGTAGATCTTCTTCTTCTTCGTCTTCTGGTTGAGCAAGCTTTGAGCAGCAATTCCTTGCTTCAGATCTTCAATTTAGCTTTGACGAGAAGGTAGGTTGATGACTTGAATGATCTTCAATGTTGTCTTCTTCATCAACAGCTTCTGTTTGATTGTTGTTGTTGTGTTGATTTGTTCTTTGGAGATTCAACAACAATTGCCATGAGTGAAATAATGACAGCTTTGAATATTCTAAGTGTTACAACGAGAACTAATCGTTGTTGCTGTCGTCACACAATGACTTGGTCAATTTGTAAATGAACATTCTGTTCGTAATTCTACAAGAGATCGACACATAAGAAGAAAAAACTCTTTCCAATAAATAGCCGTTAGAGAGTACTGTTGGCTGTTTGGAAAAGAGAATTTGTGATATAATGAGTTGTACTGACACATCTTCTTTTTGCAGAGGAGGAAGTGACCAGACATCTTTTCTTGGGCAGTGTGTACATTTAACTAAGAACGGTAATATTTAGACTTCGAGACTTCAGTGGATTCTGATGTTAATTTGATGAAGCATGAGTGAAGTCTTTATAGCAGAATATCTGATGCTTCAAGTCTTCCGTTAATTGAAGAAGTCCATTAGGAATCAGTCTTCAGAACTTCAGCACTTGGTCGTTAAGAGTGTTATCCTTTTCTGCTTTAATTCTTTCGAATCTTCAGAGCCTGTCTTCAGAGTCTTCAAAACTTCTTGTTTGAAACCCTGATATTCAGAACTCGTCAGTCTTCAGATTCTTTCTGCACTTGGTCTTCAGCGTCTTCAGCCATCAGAACTTCAAGTCATAAGAGTCTTCAGAACTTTGGTTCTTTCTGGGTGTACTTCTTCAGAAGCTTCGCTATTTTCATAATCTTAACCACTTTCAGAGAGCATCGGCAAGAGCTTTGCAACAGCAATCTTAGCATCCTTGGATCTGACTGATCATGACTAGATAAACAAGCGTTCTTGCTTCTCGCGACTTTAGTCACACATAGTAAATTCGCATATGTGTATATTCAATCATAGTACATCTAACTGGTGTACGTTGGTTTTGATGTCTTTAGTTCTTATGATCTGCACACAACATACGTTAGACCATAAAATGGTTCTTTCACAAATACTTTTTGTTATCATCAAAACATAGATTGACTTGTAGAGACAATTCTTGCTCTCACAATCTCCCCCTTTTTTATGATGACAAAAACCAAGTATTTTGATTGAACATTTTATACAAGGTAATCACCAAAAACAAACAAATTCAGAGTATGGAACAACAGCTCCCCCTGAATCAGTTATCCTCAAAGCTTTATCTGAGATCATCTAGGATTTTATATAATCCAAAGATATACAGTGTAACAACTTGAGTTGCTAAAACAAAAATAGAAAAGAGTTACTCTTCTATCTTGTCTTTAGGAAAACGCAGAGTCTTTAGCATCTGGACTAGTTTAACAGAACTTCCATCTTCAGATCTTCAGAACTCAGTTTCCTTTGTTGTCATATCAGAGCTTGTTATCTTCAGAGTCATCTGAAGCATTTCTACTTTTCAGTAGATTCAATTGAGCACAGAATTAGAGCAGTTCTTCGATTGATAAACATAGCTTCGCCGTATATCAGAAACTGTCTTTTGAGATACTCCCCTTGAGTTTCAGGCTATATGAAGATTTTAGATTTTGCATTTTAGTCTTCTGGGTAGTCTCCCCCTATTTCCATAAGTCATATATTGGGATCTTTCAGAATCGAAATTCAGCGTTTCTAAATTTAATCACCAGTGTTGATCATGAATTTTCAGAGTTTGACTTTGAACACAGGTTTATTTCAGGCCTTGTTATTGTCACAACTCAGTTAAATTATCAAAGCTTGATTTTTTGATCAGATACCAATTGAAGATTAAAACTCGTGATCAATCAACGCTTGATTCTGAATCTGGTACATCTTGTTTTAGTCGTATGTAAAAAGATGTGCTGACTCTTATACCAGAGTTTGTTGATTCTGATGCTGAAGGAGTTCTTTTGATATTACTTTGAAGAGTATTTCCTTTGTGTGCTGATAGGATACCAATGAAGGTATTTTGACAGTAATCCACAGCTTTGCTTTGATTGAGAGTCTGATACTAATCTTTGTGTACTGAATCTGATTTCCAATTGATGATTTAATCTGATACCAAATTGTCTTTATTTCAAATGGTTCCTGATAGAATGGCTTCTTGCTTGGATATTCAATCCAGATCTTCAGACTGTTCTTGACTTCTGATTTGCACAGATCTTCTGAGTGAGCATCTTGAAATGTAGATTTTGCCTTGACTGCTTTCAGAGTTTTCTTACAGATTCTGATTCTTCTTAGATAGCTTTTATTCTATGATCGCAGTTCTTCTTCTTATCCTGTATTTAGAATGCCTAGTGAACTTGTTTAGAGTTCCTCGGATAACATCAAACAACAAACGTTAGTAGTAACGCATTTTATAAGAGTACTTTGTTTGAGTTCTGCATTCTTTCAGATTTCCTTCTTTCAATAGAATTCCTTCTTTCAATCAAAATCAATAAATATATTTCTCCCCCTTTTTGACATCATCAAAAAGTGTCAGGGCATAGGAGCATTTAAGCATGTAGTCATTTATATTCTATTACAGAGTCATTTAAATATTTAGAAGCATTTAGACTCATTTTAAGGAAACGCATCTATACTCAGCATGTATTTAATTGAAGGTTAAAACTTCAATTGAAGGTTGATTGATGGAATCAACTAATTACTTAATTGAATGATTAAAGCATCTGTAGAGATTACATCATTTCATTTGTGAACAACAGATAGAAGTAACAATATTTTAGTATTTTGTTTTGGTTTTATAAATCAGAGCATAGGTTGAGCTTAATCTAGACAAGTTTACGATAATCAAGTCATAGATAATTTAAACGCAGATTCCTAATGAAAAACATTTTAAGTACTCGTAGTCCTAATAAAGCTGGGTTTTCATGGGTCCTATTGAGTTAGACTAGAGCGAGCCTAGAAATGATGAAGATGAGAACAAGCTTTCAGAATCGTCAGTTCTTGAGGCATGCAGTTTTTCTTCTGCTTGAGTAATTGCCAGCTTCTTGCTCTTCACAATTTCTTCTGAGATCCATTCATGGAACTCATTCCAGATAGTTCTTATTTCCATGGAGTCCACACAGGAACTGGGAGCTTCTACTATGCAATGAATTTTTGTGATTGCATTATCCTTAAAGGATTTTAATGCATCATTCACGGTTTTTGATCTTTTAGATGAGGGTTCCTCATCGTCAACCATTTTCTGCTTCTTATATCCTTCTTTCCAATTTGTGAGTTCTTGAAGTACATCAGTAATATTCTTCATGTTGATCCAAACACTGATATCTTCATCCTTAAATCTACTCAAATTGTTTCTGACTTCTGCCTGATTGTAAGTGGTAAATTTTGGAAAACCTTTAACTGGAACCCTGCGAGACAGAGTTAGTTCCCTAAAGAATGTATTGTCGAGAGTGGTGTCTTCCTTCATAAGATCCTCAAACTTGAGAATCATCCCAGCGCTTTTAAGCAGCTTTCATGATTCACCTTCATCGATTAAAATGTCATCCACTACCCCAGATTCAACTAAAATTTCAAAGATGAGTCTTCTGTAAGGAATAAGTTTGGTCTCCAGATTAGAAGTACTTCTGGAGTTTCTTATGGCTTCCTTCATAAGTTTGAAGAGAACAGAGGGGAGATTGAGCTTAATTCCTTTTAGGAGAAGGAACAAGACACACTTCTGAGTGTCGTTGAGTTTATTTGCAGGAAGATGATGAAAGATGCTTCCCTGCAAGATTCTGAACCAAACTTGTAGTGGTTCTTTCAGGTTTGAGAATACTTGGTTCTCAACTGGTATTCCTTCTTTGAAAATAACGGCTATGACTTTGGCTTCTCTCTCCTCACAAAGTAGATCCTTGGTAATTCTGAATCCATTATTCTTATGCTCCAAGAGATCTGTAATAGTCTTTTTAGATATGTAGACGCTTCTTCTAAAGACCGAAGAACTAATGAGAGTCGAGCCAGCATTGACATGAATCCAGAACTCTTTAACAAAACATCCATAGGTTGGTCCTTCCAACCTCTTGAAGTAGTTACTCCATCCTTGTGCTTCCATTGAGGGAGTAATATTACATCCGTTAGACTTTAGGTTGTTGAAGTTTATAATCGTTTCTGAGAAAACGACAAGATGATCAACTGGATTTCGTATGGTTGTGGGAGTTGAAGAATTTTGTGAGACGAAGGCCATTTTTAGAGATGATAAGGAGTTAGAAGGTAATTAGGCTGAAGATTTGGATGAGTAAGGGATGTGTAGCTGTCTTGTGCTTTTATAGATGGGAAACTAGGGTAAATTTTGTGGAGAGTTAGAAACCACACCGATTGATTTTCCTAGAAAGTTAATGATTAATCAAGAATGATAACCCTAAAATGGAGTGACGAAGCCGCTGCTTAATTATGACCAGTGAGCGGTTTTATAATTTCTAGTTAGTCCTAAGTTAAAAAAAATATGCCTTTCTATTGGTAGATAAGTAATGAAATTTAATTAAGGATATTGTGAATTTAAATTGAGAATACTTCAGTAATTTAGGCAAGAGAATATATATTAAGTTTAGATCATAAGGGCATATAAAGAGGGATCCTAGAAAAACTTGTGATCTTAAGAGAAACTTAATTTCTATCTAGGTAAAGAAGGTTATAGGTTGACAGAACTCGGGAAGAATCTTCTCAGTCATTTCATTTCTTCTGCAATGACTAACCACTCCTTGAAGATCAAGAATATGAGAGATGACCCTGCAATAGGGAACTTGGTAGATAGTGTCTTCTCTTGATAGGTTAATTTCTTCCTTTAGATGATTGTACATAGATTGAGGTAGGTTTGTTTTGATTTTAGAAATTAAAAAGAAAATAAACAATCTCTCCATGTCAGATAACCATCCTCCTCCTCTTTCTCTCGGTCTAAAATTTGTTACCATCAGATTGTACCAATCTTTAGCAACTGGAGTGAGAGTGCAAGGTTGAGTGGGATTCCCCTCTGTTTTGAAAATGACGTGCAGATGTCTGTCGAAGCTATGGTTGTTGGAATTTCTTTCCACAGTCACACCATCTTCAACGCACCTAATAGCTTTAGCTATGATGGTGGGGATGATCAAGACTGGATATCCAGCAACTACGGACAAAATAGTATTTTTGCCATAGTCATATTCAAGTACACATGCGTTTGCCCAGAACTCAGTTACAAGAGAAGGGAAGACAGGTCCAACAAGCATGTCGAAGTAGTTTTCCCAATTGTGAAATATAATACCAGAGAAAATACTAGTTTTGTTGAGTTGTGGTAAAAGGTTTAGATCCAATGTGAATTCCTTTAGAAGCTCTTGATCAGAAATTTCTCCTTTGATATTGTGTGAAGACATTTCGAGCAGGAAACGAAGGAGGGAGTTCTAACCTACTAGATAGTGATTATTTCTAGAAGAGGAGTAGTGTTGTGAGGTGAACTTATGAGTGATGATTATTTATCACGCTTGGTACATGCGAGGTTATCATTTCCTAGACAAGCTATGAATAGCCATGACTGTCAGTTGACAGGACATATGATGGACTTAAGTTATCGTATGCCTAAGGTTAGAGATAAGGTAGCTGACACATGCGTAATTATGATTGTCTTGGAATTCATAAATATTTGATAATCTTACCATAATAAAAGGAGTAATGAGTAGGACCATACCTTAGGGATGCTTAACCTTTTTGAAGAAAATCTTTTAGCTAAAACTTTTCGTGGAATCATTCCATTCTGACTCCTGAAGCTTTGAGCATCTTTTTGATTCTGCCTATTTTCTGAAGAGAATATTTTCTTGGAAGATGATCTTAGTTGGATTATAGCTTTCTCTCTCTTTTCCTATTCAGCCTTGTCCTTTAGTTCCCTAGGTTACAATAACCGAGATTAGGACTTAGCATGATCAGAGTTACCATTTTATTTGAACTTAGCCAATTCCATGCAATCCTTTTTGATAAGGTGACACTCATATGCGTGGGAGTAATACTGAGTGAACAGTAAATTTCATTTGATGACCCCATTCATAAATAACAGATTACATCTGTTTTGAATGTTTTCTCTCTTCTCATTTCCTTGATCCATAGAACCTGTTTAGTTCCGATACAGTTCCTAAGATATGGATCTGAATCTTAAACGACAAACTTTGAGAATTGGTTGAGTTCTCCTTTCATAGCCCGAATTCAGTTTGCGTTTGTGAGAGTTTATTTTCTTTGAAAGATGATTGATTTCACCAGTTCAGTGAGAACCTTTGAGAGGTTATACGAGGGGGAATTATCATATCAGCATCTGACTTGTTCCTCAAGGTTGTTTCAGAACTTGTTCAGAACCAAAACATCATCATGCCTCATGTGTACATCACTAGACACGATTTGCATGAACCTCTTGTTCTCACAACGATGATCAACTTTTTTGGGGTTGTTCACACATATCTATGGGTTAACTAATTTCTTCAAACGAACATCATTAACATCATCTTTTTATGACATCAGTTGGAGAAACTAGATACCTGAAATGATAGCATCCAATTTCATAGCACAAGTGGTTCTGAGAATACTTGATCTGTCAAAAATCAGATTATCAACATTTGATCTTTACTAGGGTGATATCAGGTTGTTGGAGCTTGATCACCGAACCAGCTAAGTGTTCGTTCGGAATCAACTGAATCTGTGGGGTTCAGTTCTCCATTGAATCTTTTGATCATTCCAGGTTCTGACATTGAATCATTTCTAATAATTTGAATTCTTCAGATTTTGAGTTTAACAGAATTCTTTCTGAAATTCAAAGTCTTAGAACGGCAATCTTTCTTCTTTACAAGAAGAGATCCAGAATGAGTTTTTTTAATGAGAAAGTCAAGGGTGGACCTAATCCGTTTCCTGAAAACATCTCAAAAACTCATAAAGGATTAATCTTCAGCAAACAGGATTTCTTGCTTTCTGATGATTCATCTTTTAATCATATACGTGGTTTTATCCACACGTATTTTCCAGAATGAGCATTCAAAAGATACTTCCTTTTATCTGATGGATTTATCTTATCAACGGATTCTTCAACTTTAGTGAGGCTTCATCTCGAATCAGTGAAATGCTCATGAAGTAATCAGATTGATTACAATTTTGTACACAGTTAACTGCTGAACTGTTACCAAATTTGTAAGTGGATTTCAATCTCACCAAGAGTACTTCTACGCACCACATCTGGATCTTTTTCTGACACTGTTAGGTGTTTGATGTAAATCAATAACAGAACCGGAGCTCTGATACCAATTCAAGGTGCGAGAAAGACACAAGAAAAGGGGGTTTGAATTGTATATTTACTCTTTTTGTAACTTTTCGCATCTTGTTAATTTGACGCTCAAGAACCTTCAATGTTCGTTGAAAGATTCTGATCTATTAACTAAAGAGTATGAGAACCGTAAAGGTTCTGTTCATAAGATACGATACTCAGAACTTGCAGTGCGAAAGCTTATCAGGGATAGGCTGCAAGGTTCTGACTTTGCTTAATATGAGGTTCTGATATTCAATGCAGAAACATAAATAGAGATACTAAGCAAGGAAGTAAAGGACACACGATATATCCTGGTTCACCACGCAGGCTAATCCAGTCCACCCTCCTTAAGTGATTTCGACTTGATCACAAGGACTTAATCCACTATAACCAAATCATTTATTACACTTGCACAGGCAACAGCCGGTGACTAACCACTTGCACAGCCGCACTGTGACTAACAACCCAATGAACCGTTCAGGGATCCAACAGGATATAACATTCATTGACCGAGCAGAACCACTGCTGGGATTTCACAGCTAGCTGTTCAGAGATTCATCACAATGAATATAACGCTACTGACCATATTTCAGGATTTTCCACAATGACCCTCAGCCATTGTGATCTCAAGCATCTGATCACCACGTGACCTACTCAAGGGCCTCAACTCACAGCTGAACCGTTCAGGGATCCCTTCAGGATATAACGTTCACTTGAGGAATCTCAATTCATCTAGTTGAATTGGCAAACTGGAGATTACAAATTATGCTTCTTAATAAGTAAGTTTCTCCTAGGTTTAAGTACAGCGAACACACACATGTGTTCACGCAAGTTTTGAGCAATCAGCTCCTTGCTTTCCTAAGAAACTACAAAGATGTATTTAGATATTATGATTGTTCACATCTTGTAGATCTTCTTCTTCTTCGTCTTCTGGTTGAGCAAGCTTTGAGCAGCAACTCCTTGCTTCAGATCTTCAATGTTGTCTTCTTCATCAATAGCTTCTGTTTGATTGTTGTTGTTGTGTTGATTTTTTCTTTGGAGATTCAACAACAATTGCCATGAGTGAAATAATGACAACTTTGAATATTCTAAGTGTTACAACGAGAACTCATCATTGTTGCTATCTTCACACAATGACTTGGTCAATTTTTTAGATGAACATTCAGTTCGTAATTCTACAAGTGATCGATACATCAGAAGCAAAAACTTTTTCCATTAAATAGCCAGTATAAATATAGCCGTTAGAGAGTACTGTTGGCTGTTTGGAAAAGAGACATTGTGATATAATGAGTTGTACTGACACATCTTCTTTTTGCAGAGAAGGAAGTGACTAGACATCTTTTCTTGGGCAGTGTGTACATATAACTCACAACGGTAATATTTAGACTTTGAAACTTCAGTGGCTTCTGATGTTAATTTGATGAAGCATGAGTGGAGTCTTTATAGCAGAATATTTGATGCTTCAAGTCTTCCGTTAATTGAAGAAGTCTATTAGGAATCAGTCTTCAGAACTTCAGCACTTGGTCATTAAGAGCATTATCCTTTTCTGCTTTAAGTCTTCCGAATCTTCAGAGCCTGTCTTCAGAGTCTTCAAAACTTCTTGTTTGAAACCTTGATCTTCAGAACTCGTCAGTCTTCAGATTCTTTCTGCATTTGGTCTTCAGCGCCTTCAGCCATCAGAACTTCAAGTCATAGGAGTCTTCAGAACTTTGGTTCTTTCTGAGTGTACTTCTTCTGAAGCTTCGCTATTTTCAGAATCTTAATCACTTTCAGAGAGCATCCACAAGAGCATTGCAACAGCAATCTTGGCATCCTTGGATCTGACTGATCATGACTAGATAAACAAGCGGTCTTGCTTCTCGCGACTTTAGTCACACATAGTAACTTTTCATATGTGTATATTCAATCATAGTACATCTAGCTGGTGTATGTTGGTTCTGATGTCTTTAGTTCTTATGATCTGCACACAACACACGTTAGACCATAAAATGGTTCTTTCACAAATTCTTATTGTTATCATCAAAACATAGATTGACTTGTAGAGACAATTCTTGCTCTCACACAAGACAGATAAAACTTTTCCCCATAGAGTCAAATCTCTTTTAGCCTCCATCTTGGGCTTTGCACAAGATACAAACACTCTCTTGTTGAGTCTAAACAATATTTCAGCCTCCTCTTAGACTTTGTATAATGATACTCTCTTGTTGAGTATAAACAGTCTTTTAGCTTCCATCTTGGGCTTTGTACAAGATACAAATACTCTCTTGTTGAATCAATCACCTTTCAGCCTCCTCTTAGATTAGGAGGAACTACGATTGCTCTGATTTCCCTATACTCCATAACAGGGAATACGTAGGCATAAGATTTGCAATAATCTTAGCGAGCACACTAAACTAAAAATCTTAGGTCCCTGACCTTACCAAAAACATCAAAAAACCAGAAAACAACAAAAACAACTCTCTCTCTCTCAAACACCAAACAACATACATCTTCCCCATTTATAGATAAACATGAATCAATACCGAGTATTTAAGCAATTATCCTAAAACTATAACCTATGGATAACCACATACATGATGGGTAATTGACAACTTCCCATTGTGTAACCTGACCCCGGACTCCCCAATCTCTTTACCACAATTTGTTCAAAGAACAACATTTGCAAAGCAAGGTTAGTTTGAGATAGCTTCCATTTCCCTTTGAGCTTCATCGGGATAAATAAAAAATCATAAAGTAGCACCCAATGTTTCCTCCCACTGAGGCGAGGAAGTATCCCATGGCGATAAGGTGGTCGCGTCATCGACAAAAATCGCACGCTACACGGGTAACATGAGTATCTCCATTTATTCAAACTAGGGGGATATAGGTGTTGTTCCCCAAATTTTGACCCCTTAGATGTCATAACATCTTTTGCATGAGCATCGTAGATCTTACCTATGCATTGTTAACTAACCATTTTATCAGATTTTGTTTGTTTTGTTTCACTTGTAAATCAGGGTTTGTTTCAAGAGACCTCCTCTCCTCAATAATCCAATGTGATTTGTTTTCATCACATGTTCTTCCTCAAGGACCAGACAAGGTCATCAGGACAAGGGTCTGTGTGGTGTGGTTTGAGATTCAGTGGAAATTTGATTTAATCTTGGTCAAACAAGTGGCTTGTATCAGTATCGGGTTATCAAGCTATGGCAAAGAGTCTGAATTAGAGTCTTGGTCCTCATTAAGTCATTTTTTTCGTAAGTGTGCACTCAAGGCACGATGATTAGGGTTTCTCACCCTTGGAGTTTATGATTGACAAATATCGTTCAGTCGAGTCTCCTAAGGCTAGCTGGTTCATGGCGTGCAGTACTATTTCAGTTCAATTAAGGTTGTAGAACCATCAGAGAGGTCAGAGCAGTTGGTATAATTCAAGTTGTGTGCAAGTATTGTTTGTGTAGTTCAGGATTTGTGGCAATCAAGTGCATATGCGGAATTTTTAAGTATTGTGGAGGCATGTTACCTTTACCCATTTTCCAAACTATCCACTTCTAAATCCATTTCCACATCTATTCCATAACCTTATTATCCATTTTAATCCAATCTTTCCATATCCACTTTTCATTCAATTATCCATATTTTTCTTAGACCATTTCCAAATCTTTTTCTTTTTATCCACTTCTCATCCATTTTTATCTATCATTCAATCCACAATATCCTTTGTTTTAATTTCATCCACTTATCCATAAATATCTATTTTTACATATTCATTTTTTCCACAAATCCATTATCCATAATTCATTTCTAAACCACATTTTATTTCAATTATCCACATTTTATTTCAATTATCAATTTCACCCAATTCCATCCAAGATCCTACAATCCACCCTCAAATTTATTTTTAATTCAAAATAAATTCATTTTGCTTCAATTCAATTGTCAATTTCAATCTTACCCAATTTATTTCAAAATTCTATTTTATTTCAAGAGTTTATAAGCCTTTTTGTACTTCACTATTTTTGCAAAGCCCACCGTCCACATGTTCTGAAAATCAAACCCATGTGCAAGCTGCAAGATTAAAAGTCCATCCATTTCACAAGAAATACAAAAGTCTCAATACAAAAATATATAAGCTAAAGTTTCTCCTACAAATCTTGTACACCACGTGAACAACACGCCCATGCCACGTCCAAACAACTTTGACCAACACTGCGCACCAATTTCACCAGATGCCATTATCCTCCAAAATTTGCTATCCTGTGACATTCTGTGTATCCTGCTATTACACACCAGAATGGAGACCTGCTCCAACTGCAATATAAAGCTCCAATGATGCACATACTACAGCAGGGGAGATAATGACACAACGAACAGACCCTGCAACATCAAACCAGAGCTGATGCAAATGAAATGGACGGATGATGATGAAGAGTCTTGGTCTCATTCTAAAATGAAAAAATAAGAGAAGAGGAGAGGACATCAAGGAAGAAAAAAAAACCTGAATCTCGGGGGGAGACTCTCTCGGTTTTCTCTATTCCCAAATAGAAAATGAGTTCCTCACCTTCAGCCTTGCTCTCTATCTCCCACCTTCGAACCTCACCTTCTTCAACCTGTTTTCAACCTCTCTTTCTCGTAAAATAAAACCTCTTCTTCTCCTTCGTTCATCCCTCCATGCACAACCTTCGACCACCATAACTTTCAATCAAGCCACAACTTCCATTTTCGAACAATCTTTCAACAAATTTTCACATCCTCAGAACAAAATCCAACATCCCATTTCACAACAACAATCACCCCAACCTCTTAGCTTTCCCTCACCTGCGAATCACAACTCCAATCTTCTAACCTTCCTCAATCAACACATACCGCAAGTCAAACCCAAATCGTGACTCAAGAATCGAGAAGAAGAAGGATGAATCAAAATTGGAACAAGTTCAAAAACACAAACCTTCAAAACTAAATGGTGAACCCGGAAGCGATTGACTTGAGACGAAGTGAAGCACAGCGAAAGAAAGGATTGAGAAGGATCGACATCGAACAAAAGGAGGTTAGATCGTTTGGGTCTTGTTGATGTAGATGTTGTTCGACCGTCTTCATCTTTGGTTTTTTTTTCTTCCTGTTCAAATTGCAAGCTATTTCTTCTTGTTCTGATGGCGTTTGTTTAAGAGGATGTCTTCATCCATTTCTTCTTTTTGGATCTTTCGTGAGGAGTCTGATGCTTTGTTTTTATGTTTTTATTTTATTTGTTTTAAATGGCTTGTAGATGGAGTTTTGGGCTTGAAGCCCGTGTTGTTTTTCCTAATCTTCCACCCCTTACTTTTAAACCGTGTCCTTTGGTTTTGTTTTCATTTAAAGATCTTGTTTTCAATGATGGTGATTCTCAACCGGAGATGTTTGTTCCTATTTACATTATTTGATGATGGGCTGTGTGGCCCGTATTCCTTTAACACCACCATTTTATTTTTGACCAACCGTTCTTGTGAGTAGAATGGACTTGTTTAAGCCCCTCATGGTTGTTATTAGCACACTCCATCAATCTCTACACCTCACCTCTAATTTAGTTTTCTTTTTGAATTTTTTTTTAGTTATTAATTTTTAATTTGTTTTTTGTTTCTAGGTTTTCTCAATTTCCACATCCGTGATTGATCTCATTTTACTTCATGTTGTTTCGATCTTATTTTCAATTCCATCTTGGGCCAATGACATAAAAAAAATCTTAACTTTGTTGATTATTTTAAATCAATAAGTTTTGATTAGTATGAGGCCATATTTTTCCTTTTGGTTGGTCAATGAAAGTTTAATAAAAAGATTATCGATTTTATCGAGTTAAATCTTGATTTAGACGAGACCACCTTTATTTCCATTTCAATTCCATTTTCTTTATTTTGAGCCAATGATATTACAAAATCATGACTTAGTTGATTTATTCAAAATGACTAAAAGTCTTGATATGTATGAGGCTCATTTTATTTTTATTTTGTTGGTCAATGAAAGTTAAATATCGAGATTATCGATTTACCGATATAAATCTTGATTAAATACGAGACCGACCTTTATTTTCACTTCAATTCCATTTTATTTTTGGGCCAATGATATACCAAAAATCATGACTTGGCGGGTTTATTTCAAATCAATGAAGTCTTGATAAATATGAGGCCGATTTAATTTTTGGTCAATGAAAGTCAAACATCAAGGTTATCAATTTATCAATTCAAACCTCGATTAAGATGAGACCAACTTTATTTTCATTTCGCATCTACTTTTATCTTCATTTTCATTTTCAATCGATGAAGTCTTTCTATTCACGAATGTTGTTTATCGAAGCGATCAACCTTCATTGTTTCAAATCTATAGTGAGTGATCATCGAGATCTCTTTCTATACTTTGGGATCGCGATAGGTTACCTTCGAATAATTAACGAAAGTTTGTGATTAAGACGAGATCTCCACCTCTTCTTTTCATGTGGCACGATTTCCTTGGAGAATGATCCTCAACATCACTTCTCCATCGTGTCTTAACACAAAGATCGAATTGTGCATCCTCCTATAGCATGGTCTTCCTCATAGACTGTGCTACGACGGTTTAGCACTACATTGGACCTGATTCATCGATCCAATAAATTAATCATTAACCACTGACTTTAGTTTCAGTCAATATATCTTGATTTATTTTTGTTCATATTATCTTGATTATATTATTGTTCATATTGTTCATATATATCATATTCATACTTGTTCATCTGACCCTCCCTTCCAAAGGAAAGTTCTTTTAGTTTGACTTCTAAGTCAATAAACCAATTACATTTCATCTTTGGCCTCCTAAGAGCCATTTTCCTCATAGTTTAGTAATAGGATAGAGTTATCGTGAACTCTATGTGATTCTCACCATCATGAGAACTCACTTTCCCTTTACTTAGACTTATAGAGTTATTGTGAACTCTATGTGATTCTCACCATCATGAGAACTCACTTTCCCCCTTTAACTTAGACTTAGAGAGTAATCGTGAACTCTAAATGAGCTCGTACTCATTTCCCTTTGGAACTTTGACCATAGTCAATGGTTCCTCTTTCACCCTTAGATAGGTGAACTACGGTTGCTCTGATTCTTTAGTCAGATACATAGGCACAAGATGCGACGTCTTGGCGAGCAAAACTTAGCATACCCCTAGGTCCTTACCTTAGTATAGATATCTCAGCAAGCAAACATAACATAACACAAACAAACAAGAGGTTCCCGTAGAGTGTTACAGATACTTAGGGTGCTAATACCTTCCCTTTGTATAACCAACCCCCGAACCTTAGATCTCCCCCCTTTAGGTTTTTTTAACGATCTTGAACCTTTCTTTTGGATAAATCAAAGTCGGTTGTGAATTTAAAGAAATGCGATGCAAGTTAATTAATAGCTTGTTATCCGATTCTCACCGCAACAATAGGCAAGAGCACCCCATACTCTAACTCATCACAGCTAAGAGTGTGGTAGAATACCAATACAAACTCATATGGAATCTAACTAAAACTGTGAACAAAACAGAAAAAAAAGCCATGGTACATATTTTCAGTTAGATCTTAATAAAATACATAGTTTAAGCATCCAAAACAAAGGGCCTTGCTGCGTTATCACTAAAACTAGCCACACCAACAAGAATTCGTCTATCTAGACTTAGTACAAAGTGTGATCATGGTCATTTGCCAACCAAGCTTATGAAGTAACAAGTTTTTATCAAAACCTCATAGCATAATGCTTATAGTAAATATCTAGGAATCTAGACCAACTTACTAAGATAATCTCAAGAAGAAAATAAAGTGGAAATGATACATTTAAGGCTGTAACTTGACAAGATATGGTCATGCCAAAGCAAAGTTCACAAAAATATTCCTATTATCATCTTACCAACATGCCTGTACCTGTTCCAAAAACAAGCTCACTTCTGTTTTAGATAGAAATACCCTTCATTATTGACATGAACATACTAGCAGAAATAAACACAATATCCTAGCATATCATCCCTATTAGTTCAATAGAAATTTCTTAAGAACATATCAATTAAACATTCCATTGCTATATCAACTCAAAACACATGTTAAAACGTTGCAAGATCGAATTGCAATGTAACTGTCATTAGATCAGACAAGCAAACATTGTAGTAGCAAAATACATCTTCCATTTCGAAGAGAAAAACACAACTGCATTCACACCATGGAATCGACATGACAATCATTTCATAGGTACAAGTACAAGCTAACACAAGCAGCAAGTAACAGATATCATTCTGAATCACCTTGAAATTTATCTCAATAATAGCTAATCACAATCTTTAATAAGTAGCTTATGTCAAGTAAACTATCATTGAACAAATAACAATTATTTTACCCGATCAAAAATCAATCCAAGTAACATACAAAGGATATTAGAGCAACAACATCACCATATGAACAACAATATCATGAATCCAAGGTTAACATTACAAATGGCAGCAACAATAGTATTATCTCGAAAACAAAATTACAACTCAAATAGAGAAATTAACACAGGATATGGAATCGGTCACAATAGTAGCATTGAGTAATTACCTTCATCACTCGGCATGAATAAGACATTCATTATGACAGCAGTATGATCATGATTTTGTAATCATAAGGGCCAAGAGTTATCAGTGTAAAAGCTTAACAATACATTCATGTCAACTAACCTATTCTAGCATGATATGAACATCTTAAGAATAGTTAGGCATACAAAACTTCATTATGAACACCTCTGAATCATGTGAATGTTGGTTCAAAACCAACTCAAACAAAACATCAACTTATGCATATGATTCCACACATGGAAAGGGAAGTGACCCTCTACACCTGTCTTGGCAGCATGAATGGATTATATGTTCAAATGACAGCATGGTAACAAATAAGACCATGGTATTTCAAAACATGGAAATATGAGCTAGCAAAGACAAAATGGAAACAAACTCATCATGATAGTAACAAAACCAATCTCATGCCTTTCAAGTTAACCTAATAAAATGAATACCTTTAGGCCAACAAACTACATTAAAACATATCAAAATTGGCAGTTTCAAGAGACATCAACTGAGTATAAACATTATCAACATCAAAAATGAAAATTTCATGAATTTGGTTATGTTATTATTGACATCCTGCACATGATGATATGTATTAGCAATATGAGAAAAAAAGCCAGAACAAGAGCTTGTCACTGAAATTCCAAACACAACCTTTTATTTCAAACAAACTAAACTGATCATGTACAAACCTAAACACTTTCAAAACAGGCCGGCTACATCATGACAGTCACTAGTTTATAAACATCATGTTATCACATTTAAAGCTATCTCAAGGTTACTTGAATGTAAAGCAAGTATGATAATAATATGGCATGTCAGTATGAATATGGCAAGAAAGAAAAGTGAAGAGTACCCAGTGGAATATGTCCACTGCAACTTCAGAATACGAACACAATCTTTTCTTGCTGAATGTCGCGGTGAGAATCGGATACCAAGCTATTGGATTAACTTGAATCACAATTTTTTTGAAATTCACCACCGGTCTTTATTTTATCCAAAGGAAAGGTTTAAAGAACGAAAAAACCTAAGAGATCTAAGGTTCGGGGGTTGGTTACGTCTAGGGAAGGTATTAGCATCCTAAACGTCCGTAGTACTCTACGGGAACCTCTTGTTAGTATTTATGTTATCTATTACTTGCTTGCTAAGGGTATGTGCTAAGGTAAGGACCTAGGGGTTAGTATCTAAGTATACTCGCCAAGACATCGCATCTTGTGCCTACGTATCCTGACGGGAGTGGAATCAGAGTATTCGTAGTTCCCCTCAAAGAGGGTGAGGAACTCCTGACGGTTGTCAAGGTTCCAGGGGGAGGTAGCGTCTATGGCAAGACACTACATAGAGTGCGGTGACTCTAAAGTTAAAGTTAAGTTGAAAAGGGTAGAAAGTGTCCATGGTAGAACACGTGTATAGAGTGCGGTGACTCCAATCCTAAGGCTAGGATAAAGGGTAAAGACTTAAAGTTTTCCTAAGTGACATGGCAGTCAAGAGGATCCTTTCCTTTGGAATATGGTTGAGGGTCAAGGAGAAACTTCAAGTAACATGTATAGCAAATGCTCAGAACTCGAAAGATAAGACTTTAAAATTAAAAATCAAACACAACCAACGCATCAAAGATTAAATCTAAAATTAAACTTCAGGAAATAAAAATAAAAATACAGATGGTCAAGATTAAATTAAGAAATATGATAAATAAAAATATAATTACCAAAATTTTAATTAAAACCAAATTAACTAATTTTATGAAGAACTAATTTAAAATCTAATAAAGTTAAACGATTTTTTATTTATTTTTTATTTATTTTTTTTTAAAGAAAGCTATATTATAGTTTAAACTAAATTTCAATAATAAAACTAAGTTCTAAAAAAAATTGATTTAAAGGCATGGGGCGCAGGTCCTAAACATGGGTGCTGTTAGAACAAAATAAAGGGCATAAGGCCCAGGATCATGCTCAGAAAGAGGGTTGGGGTGGTTGTGTGTGCAGAGAGCAAGGGACGGGCTCAAAAGCCCAAGGTTTATGGATACTAAGAACCGGGTCTACCCGATCCATCAACAGTGACATAATACAAGAGGAAATGAAAACAACATCCTTCTATTCACTGTCTCTCTCTCACGACACAAAATCATTTTCTTTCAATGTCCTCTCTCTCACCGTTCATCAATCGCCTTCGTTCGCCATCAATCCTCTCTCAATTCTTCTCTTTCAAATCATCATCATCTTCGCGTTAACTCTTCCTCGCACTGGAAAACCCGTCTCCATCACTCTATATCTCTCGATAACGGTGCTCTCAGCCTCCTCTCCTCTTTCGCGAATGCTAATGGTTCACAGGTCCTCCGCGCCATGGCCTTATGCCGGCGGCGGCTGAGAGATTCGCAACGTCAATCTTCTCAATTCATAGGTGGAACGACAGCGACTCGAATCGAAACGGCGAAGCGGAAACTAACGAGTTCACAATCAGATTTTTTTGCAAGATCGGCTAAAAGAGATGCATACCTTTGAGGATTTCGACGAAGGTTTCGACGCGGCGACTCGATGACGATAACTTCCGGGTGTGATTTCTGTCCTCTGATGATTGATTGTGAATCTCCCTCTTTCAATCCTGTGCTGTGAATGATACTGTGGACCTCTGAAGATTTCGGGCGTGTTTGGTACTCATTTCCGCTACCGCGTGCGAATTTCAGAACGAGTATTTTTGTGAATGCGTTGTTCTGTCAAATGCTTGTGTGTGAAGCGTGTTGTGTATGTGTGAATGAGGCTTGTCTGGGTTTTTCGACTGTCACTGCGTGGGTGTATGCGGATGATGATTCTGTGGACACCGATTTTCTCTGCAATGCCTTGGAGTGATTTGAAGCGGAGTTTCGACGATGCGCACGGTTGCGGTGGAGTAGCTCCGAAACTGATTCTCGGCGGTTGTGACAATATCAACGGTTTTGAAGGTAACTCGTACTTGCTTCTCTTTTCAATTCGAATTGCTGCTACTCTCTGAACCTCGTGGCTTTCACAAGCATATATGTGTGTGATTGTTTCTCAGAATTTTACTGGTGTGATCTGCTTCTATGTAATGTGCTCTCTGATGGTTTTTTTTCTTTCAATGTGTATTCTGCTCTTTTGTTCTGTATGTTATTGCTTCCCCCCTTACAAACTGTGAAATTCGTCTCAATTTATAGACTTGGGAATCAACAACCCAACTAAATGCTATTGATAACTCCAATTCAATTTTGTCTGGTTATGTTTTAGGAAGAAGATACGATTGATGATAGAAATTGAAGGTGGTCATAATTTCTGTTTTCCTGTTATCACAACTTTCCTTGTTCAGTTAATCTTGAACGTGAATAAACTGACCCTTTTCCTTTTCAATTTTGTGTGCATTCAATACCCTGGGATTCTGCTGTCTTGAACATGTTTTTTGCTATTATTCTTGCTATGATTCATTTGAAACCTGTTTCGATTCTTTCCTTTTTTTTTTTGTCCAACATGTCGCAGCATTGTTGGGAAACATTTGATGATGGTGATTCTCTTTGCTTCTGAAACGCAATATTGTGCGATGGATTTTTTTATTACATGATTCATACTTTCCATTTTCGGTTGATTATGTTTGGAGCATGTTTTGGAAATTGACAGATACTCTTTAGATCGAAAATCGTACGTGGTATGTTTCAGGTTTGTGAACACGTTAAAAAAATGGGCGTGGTAGACAAAAAGGAGCCCACACCAATGTTGAGAAAAGGTCATGATGACCAAGTACAAGTTACCACAAAAAAGGAGCCCACACCAATGCTGAGAAAAGGTCATGATGATCAAGTACAAGTTTTAGCAACACTTGACAATTTTGAGCTATACATCTAAAGGCTAAGTTTGGAGTAAAAGAAGCCTTTCCACAATGGGCAGCAAACTCCTTTGAGGCCAATGATTGCTTGAGAATGTTCCACATCAGCAAATAATACTTTTCTTGATTTCCAGGGAAATATCTTTTAGAAAGCACAGTGAGAAATTATCTTGGATCTTTTTATGTAAAGCCCTTGTGTAATTTATATTTTGAATTTTGAAGCAACACTTATGATGTAATCTCACTTGGACATTTGAACGTGGAAAGGACTTTGCATCAACTTGTAATCACACCAAAAATCTTTGAATTTTGTATTTGATAAAACAATTCCCTTTTAAAAGTCTCTTTGAATTAGTAACTTGAATATGGATCTTGAACAATGACTTGAGCTTGACCTTGATACTTTCAATTTGAAATTTATGACTCGTTTCATCAATCTTTGAGTTTGAACTTTGTATGCAACAATAAATCAATTGGAGTATAAGTCTCGAGTTCCACTTTGATAATTTCTAGTATAAACTTGATTCGAGACCTTTATCCAAACTCTACCACGTCAAAACATATTGATCGCAAATCACCGCAAGTCTAAATCCAACCTCGCGAATAAGACCAAACCATGCCACGAGAAGCCCATTGAAAGTGAGGATACCGCTTATAACGCAATTCGTGACGAGATTTCAACCAATTCTCACAGGATCACAACCAACAAGACCTAAACCCTAACCCTTCTTGAATCTTTGAGAGGTCTTGGGATATGATGCCGTTTGTATTGACCAGAGGACCATAAGAATGAGGGTATATTCTTTCACAGGAAATCAACATAAACTTGCAAGGACTGGAATCTCCACAAGCATGCATACACACAATTTCCATGACTTTTGAATCAGCAACCCTGCATTTCACTCACAGTAACACACAAGCAGAACATGGTAAAATGGTTAGCTATGCATGGATGATGCACACAAGATGGTGGAATCTTAATGGTCAAAAATTAGGGTGTGACAGATGCCCCTATTTAAGTTTCTTCTATCTGGAGATATGAAGATTGAAATCTTCGTCTCGACGAGATAGGAGAGACTTAAATATAAACATGCACAATTTTGGGCCCTAAGATGCCACAAATGCATATGATATGATATGATATGGTATGAAGTGGAATGGATGCAAGACAAGGATCCTATGGGGAATGGTACCACAGGAGAAAAGATGTTACAGTTGTGTCAGAAATGAATTGAAACAAAGCAAAGTATCTGGAAAACATCATCCAAGAATGACATTGGATGAGAAAGGCACCAAACTTCCAATAATAGCTTTGGATGAAAGGTAAACTCACAAAATCTAAGAAGGCAACAGATGAGAATGAGACAAAATAATGTAACCCGAGAAGGCATCGGACACAAAGAAACCAATCATCCAATAATGGCTTTGAACGAAAGGTACACTTACAAAATCTGATAATGGCTTCAGATGAAAGTGAAAAAGGCAAAGAAACCAGACATCCAATAATGGCTTTGAACGAAAGGTATAATCACAATATCTAATAATGGCTTTAGATGAATGTGAGATAAAGACTCGATCTGGAAGAACATCAGAAGGAGGGACCCATCCGGAAGAACATCAGATGGTAAAGAAACCAAGCATCCAATAATGGCTTTGAATGAAAGGTGTAATCACGATATCTAATAATGGCTTTAGACAAAGTGAACAAGATAAAGAAACCAGACACCCAATAATGGCTTTGAATGAAAGGTATAATCACAGTATCTAATAATGGCTTTAGACAAAGTGAACAAGATAAAGAAACCTATCATCCAATAATGGCTTTGAATGAAGGGTATAATCACAATATCTAATAATGGCTTTAGATGACTGTGAACAAAGACTCGATCTGGAAGAACATCAAAAAGAGAGACACATCCGGAAAAGCATCAGATGGTAAAGAAACCAGACATCCAATAATGGCTTTGAATGAAAGGTGTAATCATGATATCTAATAATGGCTTTAGACAAAGTGAACAAGATAAAGAAACTAGACACCCAATAATGGCTTTGAATGAAAGGTATAAACACAATATCTAATAATAGCTTTAGATGAATGTGCGATAAAGTAACCAGTCATCCAATAATGGCTTTGAATGAAAGGTATAAACACAATATCTAATAATAGCTTTAGATGAATGTGCGATAAAGTAACTAGTCATCCAATAATGGCTTTGAATGAAAGGTATAATCACAGTATCTAATAATGGCTTTAGATGACTATGAGGTAAAAGGTGAGATCCAAGAAGGCATTGGATGTAAAGGGGCCAGTCATCCAATAATGGCTTTGAATGAAAGGTATGACTCAAAATCTGAGAAGGCATCAGACGCAAATGAGACAAAAAGCACAATCCAAGAAGGCATTGGATGAAATGGATCACTGTATCCAAGAAAGCATTGGATAGACGGGACAATGTTTGTTTAGTAGGCGCCAAGTGAGTTGGACTTAGATCACAAGATAAGACGTGAATAACGACACGACCTATGCAGAATGCAAATGAGTGCAAATAAGGGTGACACTTTTGCTATGCATATGTATATGAATTATGCCATGATATATGATCAAATGTAAATGCAGATGCAATGCAGACGTCGAAGACACGACTTGACTCTTTTGTGGAGAAGGCAAAACTGGAATACTGATTCGTCAACACAGAGATCACTGTCATTCTTCTTTGGAACTAAAGATGCTACTGAGCACAAATCTGCCACACTGGTAAACTGTATCAAATTGCTGATCCTTGTAGGAAGGGTGGAAAGCTGCTTGGGGATTCTTCAAGTAAACTGCCCCAGATTAGCCGACTACTGTGCATGAGCTGATAATTGCTTCAGCTGGATTGATTCTGTAAATGACTAAATTACTGTGCTCCTGGAAAGCTTGCCCCAGTCTGAGTCTTGAAAAATCTTATGTATAAACCAATTCTGGGAAGGACTTGCCCCAGAACAACAAATCTTGAACTGATTCTTCAGCAGGATTTGGAAAGGACTTGCCCCTGATTGGATCACTGACCAAGTTTCTCAAATGTTTGAAAATTCCTTAAGTGAAATCCAGATTGCAAACAAAAGTGTTCATACAAACATAGTAAATGCAAAGTTCATGCAACTTTTGAAATCAAAATCATTTTTGGAAAGAGTTAAAACAATAGGGTCACTGGTCAGAACACGGTGGTTCAAGACGTTTAAAAGTGAAAGATAAAGCAAAAAGGCGTGATGCCAAAAAAATGATCTGCAAAGATCTTTAGGAGTCAGTTTACACAACCTCGTTGTAGTATGCTTTCAAGATAACCTTACTTCAATTAGGTCTTTTGAGGGTTATAGCGTGGCCTGGTTCACGGTTTAAGAAACAAAGGATAAAGGTCCAAAGTTTATTTGTACCCGCCCAATCTTCGTGATGATCTCCAGTCCTACACTCAGTTAACTCAGACTTTGCACTCAGGTTCCCATAGGTTAGGAATTGTACAGATGGTAGTGATGATGGTTCAGAAGTTAAGGGACTTTTGAGGTGACAGTCACTACTTCCTTCTAACTCTTGGTTGTTTTTTTTTATTGAGGATTTCATGGTAAGGATTTAAAGATTTCTCCTTTTTATTATCCCTAACTTTTGCCTGAACTGTTTTTTGTGAATCTTACAGTCAGCGGGATGCCCCAGTTTTTTTGTCTGCCTAAGTCTCCTTCACAGGTTTCGACTTAGCGGGCTTTTTCCTTTTTTGATTTTTTTATCTCTATTTTTTTTTTGAAAGAAAGTGACTGCTTGGCCTAATGATTACGGCGAACCATCATCGACTTTTGACTTGAAAGACATCTTTGACACTTGCTCGTTGCGTGCGAAGGAAAAATTGAGAATGCAACCTTTTGTTGAAAGATGTCTTGCATGAAACTCTTGTATTTGAATGCACAATCCAGTTAACTGAAAACTACCCTGCCCCAGGTTAAGATTGCGGGTTTTTATTTGTAAAGAAAAGAAACTCCTACTTCAAGGCTCAAAGGGATTGACGAGGGGTTATCTTCCTTATTTCTCCAGTGTTTGGGAATTGAAACAATGTCTTACATCCTCAGCAAAGTTTTGATTTGAAAACATACCGACAACAATTATGGGTATTTACGTTATCATCATCCTCTCTCCAATCTTTGCATAATCAAAAAAGAAAGTGGAAAAGAGGTAATTTTTTTGTTTTTATTTTTGTTTTTTGTTTTTGTTTTTATTTTTTTGAAAAGGAAAGCATAAAGATGTAAATAGAAAACACAAATGAATTGAATCCAAAAGTTGCAATGCTCATTTTATTAATTATGAAAGTACAAACATGATTTGAAAGCAAACAGCTAATACAAGATAAGGAAAATGCAAACAACAAGAAACAAAAGTCTAGTGACTAGTCAGAAACAAGAGTGAGCTGTCATGTCAGAAACATTGAAGTCTGTTGAAGTCAACTGAAGCTTCACTTAGCGTGCTCTGGCAAAGGATTGTTCTTGACATTAGGATTGGTGTCACGAAAGGAGAGAATACCAATTCTGATCAGCTCTTGTACTCTAGCCTTCAATGCAAAACAATGTTCCAAGTCGTGACCTGCACCACCTTGATGGTACTCACAATGAAGATCGGTCCTATAGCCGGCTGGAAGAGGATTTGGAGGAGGAGGCAAAGGCCTTGTAGTAATTAAACCTTTCTGAACCAGCCCAGGATAAAGTTCTGTGTATGTCATTGGGATAGGATCAAAATTATTCCAATTACGGTACTGATTCTGTCCAACAGCTGGACGTTGAAGAGGTTGAGCCAGTTGTGGAGCAGCAACAACAGGAGTAACAGCAGCGACAGCGGAGTGATCAACATACTGGGGTTGAGGACAAGACCTTCTGGGTTCAAACATAACAGCATTGGTCTGATCTTCTCTCTTCTTCTGGAAGTTCCCATAGGATTTCTTCACTCCATTAGAAGATTCAGCAGCTTTGGATACTTTACCATTCTTAAGTCCTTCCTCGAGTCTCTGACCAATAGTAACCAAATCAGTGAAACTGGAGGAAACACTACCAATCATCTTCTCCCAATAGAATGGAGACAAGGTGTCCATAAACAGTCCAGTTAATTCTTTCTCTGCCAAAGGAGGTTCAACTTGGGAAGCCAACTCTCTCCAGCGCTTAGCATATTCCTTGAAAGACTCTTTATCCTTCTGAGACATGTTTTGCAGCTGACGGCGGTCAGGAGCCATGTCGAGGTTATACTTGTATTGCTTCATGAAGGCATTAATAAGATCCTGGAAACAGTTAATGTTGTTCTGTTCAAGATTCATGTACCATTTGAGAGAAGCTCCACTCAGACTGTCTTGAAAACAATGGATAAGCAACTTCTGATTCTTGGCATGAGCAGCCATCTTACGGGTATACATGACCAAATGAGCTCTTGGACAAGAATCACCTTTGTACTTCACAAAATCGATAGCCTTGAACTTAGCAGGCATAACAAGGTCAGAAACCAAACCCATGTTTTCTGCATCAATGTTGAAGAAATCAGTACCCTCTACGGCTTTAAGTCTCTTGTCTATAGTCTAAAAATGTTCACGGATAATCGCGGGTTCAACAAAATCTTCATGTTTTTCAACCTGAGCATTGGCAGCATTGTACTCATAGAGAGGGTTTTCAAAAGGAGGTCGAGTAGTCTGGGCAACAACATGAACTACAGGTCTATGCTCGGAGAAAACTGGAGTCTGAAACACTGGTCTGGAAGTCTGACCTATCATAGCAGTAGATGCAAGAGGTGGTGAATAGTTGGGAGGCAAACCAAACTCTGGCCAAGTGGAAGGTGGCACCTGAATAGGTTGAGGATCAGCAGTTGAAACTTCTTGGATGACAGTTCTTTGGGGTTGCTCTCCTCTAGCAATCAAGACTTGGAGCATTTCAGTGAGCTTTGCCATGCTTGACTTAAGGTCGTCAATCTCCATTCGCATCTCAGCATTGTGTGCTTCTTGCTCTGCCATTATGCGTTTGTAGTTAGCTCTAGTCCGATATCTGTGTGGAGGAATCAGCTTGACAACTCACAGGTAACACTGGAAGATAGAGACAGCTGGGAATGAGTTTTTGGACAAAGGATGCAATGCGAAGATGCAAATGATATGCAATGTGATGCAATGGTTTCAAGGAACTCAAAAGTAGGTTGCAAACATTTCGGAAAAATGTTTCATTTTATAATCCATGATTTTTATTGACTTTGCAAGGGAAAGAACAATTGAGTTTCTTGAAACCGAATGGTGATTCATGAATGCATGAATGGATGCATAAACACGGGTGTACACATATACACATATACAGGTAAACAAGCCAAGGCTTAGGTTTGAAGATCACGAGCATGGAGCCATGGTCTACCCTTCCCAAGGTGTGTACTATGGTTTCAAATGTACCTGCCGAACGGGTTCTACAAAGTTCCCGGAGTCTACAATCCATCTTTCGGATATTATCGACTTCCCAAATTACTCGGTTAGTCAATAATATTCTCAAGAGAATCTCGTCCGAGTGTAGTATCGCGTGACAACTATTTGGAAATAGACTCCCGCATAGTCACCGCACTACATTCTAAAAGGCCAAGTGGGGTTAAAGGTACTACGGTCCTCAGTCTCACTGGTTCTTGGTCGAAATTAATGTCGTTTTCACAAATGGACTCGTTCAAACAACATTAATTTCAAAAGAACCTAAACTGAGCGATGATTTTCTCAATTCAACTTTTCAGGAATCGACTCCGTCAAAGTATCCTTGACCATATCATCTCCTATCATAATTGCACTCAAGTCCGGGTGTAGGACTCCTCACCACTCAAGAACCCCTGCACACAGCAAAACCAGGCACAACAGATATAAACAAGCAAAATAATAAATAGGCAAGAAAAATAAGAATACTAAACAAGTTAGGCCTAACCCTCTAAGTTAAGATCCCCAGCAGAGTCGCCATTTCTGTCGCGGTGAGAATCGGATACCAAGCTATTGGATTAACTTGAATCACAATGTTTTTGAAATTCACCACCGGTCTTTATTTTATCCAAAGGAAAGGTTTAAAGAACGAAAAAACCTAAGAGATCTAAGGTTCGGGGGTTGGTTACGTCTAGGGAAGGTATTAGCATCCTAAACGTCCGTAGTACTCTACGGGAACCTCTTGTTAGTATTTATGTTATCTATTACTTGCTTGCTAAGGGTATGTGCTAAGGTAAGGACCTAGGGGTTAGTATCTAAGTATACTCGCCAAGACATCGCATCTTGTGCCTACGTATCCTGACGGGAGTGGAATCAGAGTATTCGTAGTTCCCCTCAAAGAGGGTGAGGAACTCCTGACGGTTGTCAAGGTTCCAGAGGGAGGTAGCGTCTATGGCAAGACACTACATAGAGTGCGGTGACTCTAAAGTTAAAGTTAAGTTGAAAAGGGTAGAAAGTGTCCATGGTAGAACAGGTGTATAGAGTGCGGTGACTCCAATCCTAAGGCTAGGATAAAGGGTAAAGACTTAAAGTTTTCCTAAGTGACATGGCAGTCAATAGGATCCTTTCCTTTGGAATGTGGTTGAGGGTCAAGGAGAAACTTCAAGTAACATGTATAGCAAATGCTCAGAACTCGAAAGATAAGACTTTAAAATTAAAAATCAAACACAACCAACGCATCAAAGATTAAATCTAAAATTAAACTTCAGGAAATAAAAATAAAAATACAGATGGTCAAGATTAAATTAAGAAATATGATAAATAAAAATATAATTACCAAAATTTTAATTAAAACTAAATTAACTAATTTTATGAAGAACTAATTTAAAATCTAATAAAGTTAAACGATTTTTTATTTATTTTTTTTTTATTTTTTTTTAAAGAAAGCTATATTATAGTTTAAACTAAATTTCAATAATAAAACTAAGTTCTAAAAAAAATTGATTTAAAGGCATGGGGCGCAGGTCCTAAACATGGGTGCTGTTAGAACAAAATAAAGGGCATAAGGCCCAGGATCATGCTCAGAAAGAGGGTTGGGGTGGTTGTGTGTGCAGAGAGCAAGGGACGGGCTCAAAAGCCCAAGGTTTATGGATACTAAGAACCGGGTCTACTCGATCCATCAACAGTGACATAATACAAGAGGAAATGAAAACAACATCCTTCTATTCACTGTCTCTCTCTCACGACACAAAATCCTTTTCTTTCAATGTCCTCTCTCTCACCGTTCATCAATCGCCTTCGTTCGCCATCAATCCTCTCTCAATTCTTCTCTTTCAAATCATCATCATCTTCGCGTTAACTCTTCCTTGCACTGGAAAACCCGTCTCCATCACTCTATATCTCTCGATCACGGTGCTCTCAGCCTCCTCTCCTCTTTCGCGAATGCTAATGGTTCACAGGTCCGCCGCGCCATGGCCTTATGCCGGCGGCGGCGGAGAGATTCACAACGTCAATATTCTCAATTCATAGGTGGAACGACAGCGACTCGAATCGAAACGGCGAAGCGGAAACTAACGAGTTCACAATCAGATTTTTTTGCAAGATCGGCTAAAAGAGATGCGTACCTTTGAGGATTTCGACGAAGGTTTCGACGCGGCGACTCGACGACGATAACTTCCGGGTGTGATTTCTGTCCTATGATGATTGATTGTGAATCTCCCTCTTTCAATCGTGTGCTGTGAATGATACTGTGGACCTCTGAAGATTTCGGGCGTGTTTGGTACTCATTTCCGCTACCGTGTGTGAATTTCAGAACGAGTATTTTTGTCAATGCGTTGTTCTGTCAAATGCTTGTGCGTGAAGCGTGTTGTGTATGTGTGAATGAGGCTTGTCTGGTTTTTTCGACTGTTACTGCGTGGGTGTATGCGGATGATGATTCTGTGGACACCGATTTTCTCTGCAATGCCTTGGAGTGATTTGAAGCGGAGTTTCGACGATGCGCACGGTTGCGGTGGAGTAGCTCCGAAACTGATTCTCGGCGGTTGCGACAATATCAACGGTTTTGAAGGTAACTCGTACTTGCTTCTCTTTTCAATTCGAATTGCTGCTACTCTCTGAACCTCGTGGCTTTCACAAGCATATATGTGTGTGATTGTTTCTCATAATTTTACTGGTGTGATCTGCTTCTATGTAATGTGCTCTCTGATGGTTTTTTTTCTTTCAATGTGTATTCTGCTCTTTTGTTTTGTATGTTATTGCTTCCCCCCTTACAAACTGTGAAATTCGTCTCAATTTATAGACTTGGGAATCAACAACCCAACTAAATGCTATTGATAACTCCAATTCAATTTTGTCTGGTTATGTTTTAGGAAGAAGATATGATTGATGATAGAAATTGAAGGTGGTCATAATTTCTGTTTTCCTGTTATCACAACTTTCCTTGTTCAGTTAATCTTGAACGTGAATAAACTGACCCTTTTCCTTTTCAATTTTGTGTGCATTCAATACCCTGGGATTCTGCTGTCTTGAACATGTTTTTTTCTATTATTCTTGCTATGATTCATTTGAAACCTGTTTCGATTCTTTCCTTTTTTTTTGTCCAACATGTCGCAGCATTGTTGGGAAACATTTGATGATGATGATTCTCTTTGCTTCTGAAACGCAATATTGTGCGATGGATTTTTTTATTACATGATTCATACTTTCCATTTTCGGTTGATTATGTTTGGAGCATGTTTTGGAAATTGACAGATACTCTTTAGATCGAAAATCGTACGTGGTATGTTTCAGGTTTGTGAACACGTTAAAAAAATGGGCGTGGTAGACAAAAAGGAGCCCACACCAATGTTGAGAAAAGGTCATGATGACCAAGTACAAGTTACCACAAAAAAGGAGCCCACACCAATGCTGAGAAAAGGTCATGATGAGCAAGTACAAGTTTTAGCAACACTTGACAATTTTGAGCTATACATCTAAAGGCTAAGTTTGGAGTAAAAGAAGCCTTTCCACAACGGGCAGCAAACTCCTTTGAGGCCAATGATTGCTTGAGAATGTTCCACATCAGCAAATAATACTTTTCTTGATTTCCAGGGAAATATCTTTTAGAAAGCACAGTGAGAAATTATCTTGGATCTTTTTATGTAAAGCCCTTGTGTAATTTATATTTTGAATTTTGAAGCAACACTTATGATGTAATCTCACTTGGACATTTGAACGTGGAAAGGACTTTGCATCAACTTGTAATCACACCAAAAATCTTTGAATTTTGTATTTGATAAAACAATTCCCTTTTAAAAGTCTCTTTGAATTAGTAACTTGAATATGGATCTTGAACAATGACTTGAGCTTGACCTTGATACTTTCAATTTGAAATTTATGACTCGTTTCATCAATCTTTGAGTTTGAACTTTGTATGCAACAATAAATCAATTGGAGTATAAGTCTCGAGTTCCACTTTGATAATTTCTAGTATAAACTTGATTCGAGACCTTTATCCAAACTCTACCACGTCAAAACATATTGATCGCAAATCACCGCAAGTCTAAATCCAACCTCGCGAATAAGACCAAACCATGCCACGAGAAGCCCATTGAAAGTGAGGATACCGCTTATAACGCAATTCGTGACGAGATTTCAACCAATTCTCACAGGATCACAACCAACAAGACCTAAACCCTAACCCTTCTTGAATCTTTGAGAGGTCTTGGGATATGATGCCGTTTGTATTGACCAGAGGACCATAAGAATGAGGGTATATTCTTTCACAGGAAATCAACATAAACTTGCAAGGACTGGAATCTCCACAAGCATGCATACACACAATTTCCATGACTTTTGAATCAGCAACCCTGCATTTCACTCACAGTAACACACAAGCAGAACATGGTAAAACGGTTAGCTATGCATGGATGATGCACACAAGATGGTGGAATCTTAATGGTCAAAAATTAGGGTGTGACACTGAACCAACCAAAATTCCCCAAAGCAAGCTTCCTTCTCCTTCCTCTTTAGAAAGACTTTAAACTCAGATGTATTTAGGGTGTATTTGTGAAAGATGTTGGTGAAAAATGAAGGAACAAGGCCTGTTATTTATAGGGAAAGCATGAGAACTCAAGGTATGGCCACATTTACATAATATGCCAACACTACCCTTTCTCCATCGTGTTAATTTGAATCTGCTGAACCAAAATCCTCCCATATCTCTGAATACCTGAGCAAGAACTGGTGAGAAGTGACGTGTGAGAGGCTCAAGGAATAAACTAATGTTTCCTTGCTTTTGTAAAGTTTCTCTCTCCTTCCCACTTGCACCAACAAGACACAAATTCATATTTTAATGCAATCCACTTTGAATTTTCGTGGAAAGGCTTGAATCAAGGTTAAATCCATCATTAAAACTCAGGAACAAGTGGTTTTGGTGAATAAAGAGAGGTTTGAGTCATTACACAAAACTTGGTTTTTGAACTTTAAGGAATGAAGCCTCCAACTTTGAATTTTCGAAACTCCTGGCTCACTCAATGGATTGAGGAGTTGAGTACTTTTTGGAAAGCCCTTAATGCCCTCTACAACTTTCATGTTGGACCCAAGTTCTGAATCACAAGGGAATTTAGTGAAAAATGAGGTTAAAGTTAGCTTGTTATTAGGGAAAAAGGATGCTGAATTTTCTCTAATTCCTTGGGCAGTTTAGCTTCTAAGCCTCATAACTAAAAAATCATGCATTTTCTAGAGAAAAGTCATATGGAACACTTTGAAGATCTTGGAAAGAGCTTCCATTTTGATGTGTGGTTTGGAACTTATGACCATTTCAAGTTAGCACAAGAGGGGGAATTTTCACTTATGAAAAATTTCATGACCAAAAACTTACTTCCTTTGCAAGAAATCTTTTGAAACTTGATCTTAATACTTTAAATCATCCATAAGACATGTTATGATGAGTTGAGGCATTGGGGGCTTCACTTGGATCAAAATTCCAAAGATTAGGGTTTCAGTCAAAACCCTAATTTCAACTGTGAATGCACTAGGAAAAACCTTTGTGATCTTGCTTCTTTCTTCTCATAGAAGACCTTTAGGGATGTTTACTAACTCATGAAGTCATGTCTTAGGGTTTGAGGGCATCTCTTGATGAAAATCAAGGCCAATGATCCACATGTCTTACAGAAACCCTAATTTGGAGGCAGGGTGAGAGTGGGGCTCAAATTCCTCATGGTGTGAACCAGATGATTTTGAATTCTTGTTGAATGAGACCTCTAGGATGTAGGTAACTCAAATGGTTGATGAACTAGGAAAATCTTGACTTGACAGGGCAAAATTCTTCAATGATTCCTCAGGTTAAAGCCATAATTCCACACTTTAGTCTGGTGATCTTTTGTTGACTTGACTTGATTCAAAGTCTTGAGATCTTGGTTCCAAAAGACTAGTGAGGCTTTGTGATGATTGTATGGGGCCAGAGAATACCTTAGGAGGCCTTGAATCTCTCTGTGCAAACCCTAATTTGAAATATAAATGAAACATACTACAAGATGTGGGTTAGTTAAACAAATGCATATGTGATAGCTTCTAAATGTCTATGCAAGAAGTTATGACATTTAAAGAGGTAAAATTTGGGGTACAACACTCTTCGTCGCTGCTGGGTGTGATACCTTTGGCTTCTGCATGAATCTACTCACCATACCTACACTGTATGCTAGATCAGGCCTTGTGTGACAAAGGTATCGAAGTGATCAAATGAGTCTTGTGTACGGTGTTGGATTGACATTATCTTCATCTGAATCTTTTGAGAGTTGCATTCTGGGTTACACTCTTGCATCTCAAATCTCTTGAGTATTTCACCTGCATATCTTCTTTGATGCATCATCAAGCCTATGATACTCTTGTAGAATTTGATACCAAGGAAGTATGAGAGATTTCCAAAGTCTGACATTTCAAACTCCTCACTTATGTCATGTTTGAAGTCTTCGATCTCCTTCTTGCAACTTCCTGTTATTAACAAGTCATCGACATAGAGACATAGTATAAACAATTCACTATTGCTTCTTCTTACATATACTTCATGCTCAATTGTTCACTTAACAAATTTCTTCTCCCTTAGAAATTTATCTATCTTCTTATTCCAAGCTCTTGGAGCTTGCTTAAATTCATACAGGGCTTTATGCAACCTGTATACCATGTTTTCTTCTCCTTGGTTTACAAACCTATCTGGTTATGCAACATAAATGTCTTAATCTAAAGGGTCGTTCAGGAATGCACATTTCACATCCATTTGACATAAGATTACAATTTTTTCAAGCACACAAGCAAGATACTTCAAATTCTCAAACACAAAGCAAGAGACTTCTATGATCGAGCACACAAGCAAGAGACTTCTAATGCTCAAGTACACAAGAAAGATACTTTTAGGCTCAAGCACACAAGCAAGAGACTTCTAACGCTCAAGCACACAAGCAAGAGACTTATATGCTCAAGAATACAAGCAAGAGACTTCAAATGCTCAAATACTAAGTAAGAGACTTCTAACAATCTACCTAACAGATAAAAGATTGTTGGGGGTAATACGCTTTATATACAATCAGAGGTGTAGACAAAATACAACTCAAGAAGAACTATTTAAGATAGGGATTTCTATAATATAAAAAGGTAAAAATCCTAAGTTAAACTTGTGCTTTTTTTATAGATTAATTGCTCCTTTTATGTCAATGCTTTCTTTAAGCTTCAGCTCCTTAACTAGAGAACAAAAGAGTTGATAAAGATCCAACACAAGAGAGTCCTTGAGAAACTTGAATAAAGACTTTGAGATGTTTCTCTAAATGGTCAATGTCGTTGAAAGCTTGTTTGAAATTCCTTTGCTGCAAGAAGAATTATCAGTTGCATCTCAGCTGAATCTATGAACAAAATAGAGCTTAGGTATTCACGTGACAAAATAGGATCAGAGGTTGACAGTGACATATTAGAGTTACGTTGGTCCTTGCACTTTGACTAGTCTTCAGGTTCTGATCAGTAGAGGCAAACTTCATCAGAGTCTAGTATTCAGATGTTGACTCCTTCAGACTCTGACCTTTAGATGTTGAGTTCTTCAGAAGTTGACTTCTTCAGAGTCTGGTCTTCAACTTCTTATCCATAAGATTCTGGTCTTTAAGTTTCTCTTTAGATGTTCATAGTCAGAACCAAAACTTGAATTGTTCATGAAATTTTAGTTTATGGTCCTGCACACTTCAACAAATATTATCATACCAATTGTTATTTAAATACTTTGTTATCATCAAAACATAAGGGATATGGGACAAACCAATTTTGTTCCAACATAGGTTAGTGTTTGACCCAATGTGAACGCTTCCCTCCCACGATGACCCATCACCAAGGAGATGGAAAACAAAGGAAATGATTAGGGAATCGTCCCTAATATTTGTATGTCTTAACTTTCTTTTTTCAATTGTAAAAGGTATGAATCCCTTAAGGATGAAAGACTGGTTCTATTAGATTAGTTTCCCATTAGACGATTTCACCCTTATCATTTGAACAATGTGATTCTTCTTGATTGTTTCTGTAATGAATATTTGTTTTATAATTATATAATTGTATTTGAGTTTAATGCTTTCTCCTATCTATGAAATTTGGAGAATTGATTTAGATGGCAATTGAGACCTAATACGGAGACTTACACATTAAAGTAATAGAATTATGGGATTGTAGTTTTGATGTAAAAAATTATATTCTTTAATGTTTGAGAGACAATCCATTGGAAGGAAATGCTCCGATAGATCCATAGTAGCATTTGAAAAAATTCAAAGATATATGTTAGCTTTATTGTCCGACTGGAGTATTTGAGAGTAACAAGAGACTTTGAGTGTTGTGATGCGTGTTTTTTTCGCAAGTGTACGAACGCGTCAGAGTAATATAAAAGATTATCGTATCCACAGAGACCAAGTGTCAATCTATCGCTATCTATTGTTAAGGTGTGTATCTAAGGTGATTGAAAATAGTAGTTTTGAAGAGTGCACGGTAGTAAATAAAGTAATTAAAATTAATTGATAAAGACAGGTTCGAATGCAATTCACACAACCAATTGATAATCCAAGTACTTGCTAATAGAACTACTTACGGGCAATGTTTTCTACTTTGAAAAGAACTAATTTGACAGGAACTGTCGCTTTCGCGTATTCAGAACCGAGTTGTACCCCCTAATCAAACCCTCTTATTGTCACGGATAAAAAGGCGCGCATTGCGTTAGAGTAGTAAACCTATTTTTAAGAAATATAGTATCTTGACCATGTTGAAAAGTATTTTAACCTGGATTTTCTAAAAAAAGAGGTCCTTACGAACCAGACTTTAAACTTCTTAACGCGTCCGAAAATGGTTTTAAAATCTCTTTTCTTCTTAAATTAAAAACTCCTAATAAACTAAACAAAGCGCTTTCGCTGTTTTTGAAATAGTTTAAAAACAATTAAGTTTAGATAGGCGTTGGACGGCTTTCGATCTTACCCAACGGAATTTAAGAACAGGAAAACTTATATTGAAAGTTAAAATAGCCCTTAAGTGTTTCCACTAACAATTGTACAGATTATCGGTTCGGTTATGATCTTCACATTCTAACCTTTATAAAATTAGCCAGACATGGTAAAGTAAAAGTTCATTTTTAGATTTTTCATAAAAAAGGTATTTAAGTGCGAGTGCGGAAAGTAAATGAAATTAAAGCGAGTGCGGAAAGTAAATGAAATTAAAAGACAGTGCAAGAAATAAAGTTGACAAAAGGTAAAGTAATAAAAACCTGCTCCAATCGGAGTGGTTGAATACAATGCGAACTGAAAGTAAAATGGCGGCAGGATTAACTTCCTTCCAGAGTGCTCCAAGACTTAGTCTCACAGGCTCTTACAGACTCGATCTCTCGAATGTAGTAACACCTCGATGTGAAGCGATTACCACTATTACACTGATATATGCTTATGAACAACTAAACTTGGATGATGAAAAACGAAAATCTAAAGTCCTATTTATAGGCAAGGAAACATGTGGAAAAGACAAGGATGCCCCTAGCATTTGAATTTGGGAGGGAACTCGCTTTGTTCTTGTGGCGCCCGCCACAACACCATGGCGCCCGCCATGAGTGTAAACTTGCTTGGGCAGTTGGAGATCGTGGGGAAAAACAGTTGGGAGGAGTTTGAGACATGGCCACGTCATGGAAGACCCTGTGGCGGCCGCCATAGTGGATGCCATAAGTGTAAAATGCTGATTTTCTCTATTTTAGCTCATTTCGACTTCCTTTTCGCTCCTTTTCTCGCTCGGGGCTCTGATTAGACTAAAAACCTGAAAACAAAGAAAAACATAATAATAACATAATAAAATGACATTAAAAGACTAAGAATGCATTCGAAATCGGAGTCAAAAATACGGTGAATTTCAGTGTCATCAAATTCTCCCACACTTAGACCTTTGCTTGTCCTCAAGCAAAACATTTAAAGCTCAAAGTAAGAAAACTAGTGCTGACACGTGATTCGGGCAAAAAGGGCTTCTAAGTTCAAGTCAAGATGCAGTGACAGGTACTTAGTGAACCAAGGGTATCGTAATGACACTTATCCGCAGAGGCGGACATAAACTTCATTCTTATATTAATCAACCGTACCATCCCACAATAACTAGGCCTACCTCTTCATCTCTTTTTTGGGTCCTTTTCATTCAGGCGCAATCACATTAAGCCCGTTATCCGTACATGTTTCATAGTAGAGTGACCTGTTAGTGATTCTGATCCAAAACATAGGGTTTCTGGCACATAAGACTGTGTAAACCCTTTTATTTAACCCAAATGCAGTTGTGGGGGATCGGATCGTAATCCGCCCTACCGAGTTCAGCGCCAGATACCTCTGAACCAACTAACAATGGGTGAGCTAAAATTATATTTTTTTGTGTGGCAACAATTCAACTTTTTGGGTTAAACGACCTTGTGAGGGTCATCTATCCGGAGTTTGCCTTATTCTTTATTTATTTTACTGGATCATTCACTTATGTTCATCGGTCCCCTACGTAGAACATGCTTAGGCCGGAGCTGACTGCAGAAATAAACTACTTAGGACAAATTTGGAAATGATGATTAAGGCCATGGTACATGGGGTTTTAGAATGATTCCTATATTCGTGAAGTCTACGGTGCTAAAACGATACTAATGTTTCAAAAAGTTCACCTAAGTCACCACATCCTAATCCAAACCTGTCTTAAAGCCCAAAAAACGTGTAGAACAACAATGTTTTCTTTTTGCAAAAAAAATTTTTTTTTTTTTTTTTTTTTTTTAGGGCTAAAGAAATGGGGAAAAATGAGGGTGCACTAGGGATACACTGTACTGGTGACTCGTCAGACTCATGCATTTTCTAGAAAAAAGACATAGACAAAAACAAGAAATAAACAACTAACTAAAAAAAATGGAAATAGAAAGCAATAAAATCCCCTCCCACACTTAAATCGAACATTGTCCCCAATGTTTCGAAATAAGATAAGGAGAGTAACCTGTAAAACTACTGATGTGGACCACTGGTGCCCTCGTCGTCCTGTTGGGAATGCCTGGGACGACGGGATCTGCTACGATGCTGGTCTCTCCGGTCCAATCGGGCTGATAAGGCCGCCTGGGCATCTCTGACCTGTCGAAGGTTACCTAGAACGGAACCTTGAGTAGCCTCCATAAGCTCGTAATGCCGGCGGTTGAAGTCTTGCTGACGGGATTGCTCGTTTGCTATCGCAAGCAAGGTGCGAGAAACGGACTCGAAGGATCGATCTGTCCTCCGCCGTGATTCTTCCATGAAGCTCATATTATCCGTCATTTGTTGCTGAATGGTAGAGAGAAGGTCATCTCGCCTTTCTTCTCTAGCCATAAGGTCACGCCACATCTCCTCAGTGACATAGGATCCAGGGACTGAACCTGCAAAAGGGTTAGAGGAAGAGGGTGCGGTGTGTGGTGGTGAAGGATGATGGGGGGACACATGAGGTATGGGAGACTGATCTCTCCGCTCAAATTCTTCGTCAGTGTCGTGTCCCTCCGTATCAGGAATATTAGGAGGAAGTGGACCTAGAACAGGTGGAGCATTTAAATCATAGGTCCAGTTCCTTTCATTACGTACATCGGTACGTCTACTGCAGGGCAAGGCAACAGATGGGATAGCTACACCATGGATCATCAATACAAAACCACCCTCTCTTCTCGCTCGGCACAATTTCATATCTTTTAGAAATTTTAGGTTGATTGTGCGAGGAGTTAAGGGCTCTAGTGTGGCTATCTTATTGTTCAAGTTAAGGGCCCGAGCAATAGACGTAATCAGTCCTCCAAAAACAATCGGTCCTGCTTTATTAATAGTAACAGACATGTGAGAAAGCATAAACGGGACCGGATTGATTCTTCTATTAGTGAGACTTCCTTGTTAAAACTGAAGCTCTTTAGCATTAACCTTATTTGGATTATCCCGGCCAAAAATAGTACATGCCAACAGGTATCTAAAAACTCTGATGGCCGGGTTGTGGATGGTCGATGCAAGAATTCCTTCAAAAGAAGTTATTAAATTATTTGACAATCTCTGCCAAAAAGAAAATGCATCGACCGACCATCCGTCATCCAAAGGGGTTTCACAAATAGCACCTTCCCAAAGAGGAATCCCTAACAGACTTGTTAGTTCGTCGGTACTGTACTTATATTCTATTCCAAACATTCTAAATTGGACAGTACCGACTGTGCTAGCAGTGTTAGGGTGGACAGTGTAGATCAAAGAACTTAAAAACTCAACTGTCAGTTTCTCAAAGGTTGGTTCTTGGTTTTCAAAAATAGAGTGCAGTCCCAAAAAATCAAGTAAATGATAAACACTATGATAAATACCCAAGGTATAGAGACAGTTGTCGTCCACGTACCTCGTCGAGAGAATTTCTCGACCTTGAAGCCTTTGAATATTCCTCCTCTGCCTATCCCCGGGTTTTCCTTCTCGCAAAATATATCCTCCGAACTCCATAGCTTGCTCCTTGAATTGATTTGAAGATAGTGAAGATGGGTTTAAATATAAGTTGGTAAAGGTGAGATTTTTATGGAATTTAATTGGTGGAATTTCAAATGGAAGTTTGAAAGGGTTAATGGATAGTGGGTATTAAATAAATGTGGGAGCTTTTGTGAGTTTTAATGGAGTTTTGGAAAAGGAGAAAAAATGGGTTTTGGGAGTTTAGAGGTTCAAAAATGGTGGAAGATGTAGTTCTCCCCCGTATTTACCAGGACGCCGTGGCGGGCGCCATAAGGCTATGGCGGGCGCCATAAGGTCATTTTCGGACCTGGGCCAAAATTTTGAATTTTGGAATGGGCCTCTCTTACCTTTTGCGTCTCGGGGGTCTCGATAGCGTTCTCATTTGCTTTCTTCTTCAACACGGGACTTGCACAATTTTTGTGGAAATAAAAATCAAATATTAAGAAAAATAACATTATTATTGGATATATATATATAAAAGGAAAAATAAAAACACACATAATATATATATATATATATATAAAATCAAAGTACATAGGAAATATAGGAAATGCGAAAATACGAAATGTGTCCAGATATGCTAAAAAGTAAAGAAAACGCAGAAATACTGAATAGTAAATAATAGAGTAGTAAGTCAGGGCAATATGATCAATCAGCTGGCTCCTCTGCCTGGCTGGATCCACGAAGCTCAGCGATCTCGCGACGAAGCTCTCCGATCTCCTGGTATAAAGAGTCTGCCTCAGTAGCATGAGTGAGGTCAGATACCTCAATCTGCAAAGCAAGATCAGCTACCTCCTGCTTGAGCTTGGCAGTCTCTCTGCGGAGCTCAACAACCTGGGTGTATAAATCGGGTGGCTGCAAAGACAAATTATTAGATAATACAGTGATTTTGGGAGACAGAGGTGTAGGGGTGTACTCAGCAATAGGAGGCGATCTAGGCTCCTCAATAGTCTCTCCATAACCCTCCAAAGCATATCTCCAATTAGCTGGGTTATGAACACTGGTCATCATCGGATCAGGCAGCAAAAAGTAATGAACAGCCTCGTTGTCGATCAACAATCTGAACTGGTTGGGGTTTGCAGAGGCTCTCCTTATCAACCCTCTGTCTAGGCAGAAATCAACGTCCATGGTGGTGTATTCACAGAAAACCCTGAGATGTAACAACTTACGCGAAAGGCCTAAAGCAGCAACAATCTGGGTAACAATACCTCCCACATGAATAATACCTACTGATGACCTGGCAATACTGCTAAGACCTTTCAGCAGAAAGTTCCCACATGCCACAGGACGTGACTGGGTCGCACAAAACAGTAGAAAGATCTCCTCCTCACTAAGCAAGGTCTCAGCATCTGGCAATCCAAAGAAAGAGTGTGCTATGATCATCTGAAAATACCTCAATGCAGGGTTGTGGATAACATGTGAGAACTGGGTGGAAGGATCCTGACTCCCTCCACCAGAGATATCACTCCAGAACTTCTCCATTTCCCTACTCAGAAAGTATCCCATAGGTGTCTCAGGAATAGCATCAGGGGTCGTCTGAAAACCTAATAAATCACCAAACTCCTTATGAGTGAAGGAGTACTCAGTCCCAAATAACCTGAAAATAGCACATCCATCTGGTCCGGCCCAGGGGTCATAAGAAAACGAGCTGAGGAACTCCAAAGTGAGGTTCCTATAGGTGTTGTTCAGGTCGTCGAACTGGTCCCATTGAAGCTGGTGGCATAAGAATCTGACACTAGGCTCAATGCCTAAAGCCTCCATGCAAGCCTGATCTGGGTACCTCGTAGGTGCCATAGGACGTCTGAAGTGGACAAAGTAACGCTCTCTCTGGGCGTCATTCCTGAAAGTCACATGCATGTCGTCAAAGTTCTGCATTCTGCACAGAGTTAGGAAGAAAGTCCTGTAAAACACAAACATTTTAAACATTAGTCCTGACAAAAATATAACAAGAAATAAAATAAAACAAAATGTAGAAAGAGTAAATAAGGTAAGAAAATCATGGGTTGCCTCCCATGCAGCGCTTGTTTAACGTCGTTAGCTTGACGACTAGAACTTATACATCTCTTGTCGGGATTGGTGGATCACTTAGAGTGTGGCTGGAGTAGGTTGTTGGAATGTCTCCTCCTTCGTAGAGCTTCAGTCTTTGTCCATTGACGATGAATGGTTTACATGTCTCGTTTTTTATTTCAACAGCTCCAGACCTCAGAATTTTTGATACTTTGAAGGGGCCAGTCCATCTTGAACGGAGCTTTCCTGGGAAGAGTCGTAGCCTAGAATTGAACAGGAGAACAGGGTCGCCTAAGTTGAAGTCTTTTCTTACAATTCTTTTGTCGTGCCAAGCTTTTGTTCTTTCTTTGTATATTATGGCATTCTCGTAGGCTTGCTGTCTGAGTTCTTCCAATTTGTGGATGTCAAGGATACGTTTCTCACCAGCAGTTAGGTAATCCAAATTCAAAGTTTTAATGGCCCAATAGGCCTTATGCTCTAACTCAAAAGGTAAATGACAAGATTTTCCATAGACTAGTTGGTAGGGGGTTGTTCCTATAGGGGTTTTGAAAGCGGTTCTGTAGGCCCATAAAGCCTCTTGAAGCTTTTGCGACCAATCTTTTCTGGATACAGAGACAGTTTTTTCTAAAATTTGTTTAATCTCCCTATTAGATACTTCCACTTGGCCACTAGTCTGTGGGTGATATGGTGTTGCTACTCTATGCTTAACTCCATACTTGCTTAAAAGCTTATCAAATATTCTTGATATGAAGTGAGATCCTCCATCACTTATAACTAAACGGGGTGTTCCAAATCTGGGGAATATATAATTTTTAAATAATTTAATCACTACTCTAGTGTCGTTTGTGGGTGCAGCTATCGCTTCAATCCATTTAGACACGTAGTCTACTGCAACTAAGATATACTTGTTTCCTAAAGATGGTGGGAATGGTCCCATGAAATCTATACCCCATACGTCGAAGAGTTCTACTTCTTGGATGTTTCTTAAAGGCATTTCGTCGCATCTTGATATATTTCCTGTGCGTTGGCATCTATCACATTTGACAATGTAAGCATGGACATCACGCCACATGGTAGGCCAGAATAGGCCAGCTTGAAGAATCTTGGCGTAGGTCTTAGAGGTGCTTGCATGTCCACCATAAGGTGCAGAGTGACAATGCTGAATTATACTTTCTACCTCGTCTTCTGGAACGCAACGGCAGAAAATGCCATCTTTACCTCTCTTGAAAAGAAGTGGCTCATCCCAATAGAAATTTCTAACATCACTTAAGAACTTCTTCTTCTTGTGGTAATCGAGATCAGGGGGTATGATATCAGCGGCTAGGTAATTAACAAAATCAGCGTACCAGGGCACGTTACTTACAGCTAAGGATTTTTGGAAGTGCTCATGAGGGTCTGGTTCTTTATCTTCAATGGTTTCCAACTGGGCTATCAGTCTATCATAGGCAAAATCATCATTTATGGGTACTAATTCAGGATTCAGGTATTCTAGCCTAGATAGGTGATCGGCTACTACATTTTCTGTGCCTTTTTTATCTCGGATATCTAAGTCGAACTCTTGTAGCAACAAAATCCATCGAAGTAACCTGGGTTTAGCATCTTTTTTACTTAGTAGGTAACGGATGGCAGCATGATCGGTGTAAACTATAATTTTGGCTCCTACTAGATATGATCTAAATTTGTCTATAGCGAAAACTACAGCTAGGAGTTCTTTCTCGGTTGTTGCGTAATTGAGCTGGGCGGCGTCTAGGGTTCTACTGGCATAATATATTACATGTAATCTTTTATCTTTTCTCTGACCTAGAACGGCTCCTACAGCGTAATCACTGGCGTCACACATTATCTCAAACGGTTCAGACCAATCAGGGGGTTTTATAATGGGTGCTGAAATCAATGCTTGCTTCAAAAGGTTGAATGCTTCATTGCATTTTTCATCAAAGATGAATTCAGCATCTTTCATTAACAGGCCAGTTAAAGGTTTTGTTATTTTGGAGAAGTCCTTGATGAAACGGCGGTAGAATCCAGCGTGTCCAAGGAAACTTCTAACTTCCCTGATAGTCTTGGGGGGTTTTAGGTTCTCTATAACTTCTATTTTTGCTTTATCTACCTCTATACCTCTTTTGGAGATTATATGTCCTAAAACAATTCCTTCAGTCACCATGAAATGGCATTTTTCCCAATTCAGCACAAGGTTCACCTCCACACATCTTTCCAGGATTTTCTCAAGGTTGATAAGACAATTTTGGAAATCAAAACCGCAAACCGAGAAATCATCCATAAATACTTCCATGATTCCATCTAGATAATCTGCAAAGATTGACATCATGCAACGTTGGAAAGTAGCAGGGGCATTACAGAGTCCAAAAGGCATTCGTCTGTAGGCAAAAGTTCCAAAAGGGCATGTAAAGGTAGTTTTTTCTTGATCTTCTGGATGTATAGGTATTTGAAAGAATCCCGAATACCCGTCTAGATAGCAGAAGTAAGAATGTCTGGCAAGACGTTCTAACATCTGGTCTATGAACGGTAAAGGGAAATGATCCTTCCTAGTTGCTTTATTTAACTTTCTATAGTCTATGCACATACGCCAACCTCCTTCTATCCGCTTTGCTATTTGTTCACCTTTCTCATTTTGCACAACTGTGATGCCTCCCTTCTTGGGTACCACATGCACAGGGCTCACCCACTTACTGTTCGAGATCTGATATATTATACCTGCTTCAAGCAACTTCAGAACTTCCTTTTTGACAACATCACTCAGTATAGGGTTTATCCTTCTCTGGTGCTCTCTGGAAGGTTTTGAATCTACTTCGAGCGAAATCCGATGCATGCATACGGATGGACTTATACCTTTCAGATCAGAGATATTATATCCTAAGGCTGAGGGATATCTTCGTAAAATGTCCAAGAGTTGATCTGTTTCTTTTTGTCTCAAGGCAGCACTAACTATAACCGGACGATTCATTTCTTCATCAAGAAACTCATATCTCAGGTTCTTAGGTAGTTCCTTAAGTTCCAAGGCTGGTTTAATAGGGCAAGGCATAGGATCTGGGGTAAGGGATAAACATTCGTAAAGGTTATCATCGATGTAGGGTTTCTTATAATTGTCATCTTCCAAAATAAGAGTTGATGGCAGCTTAATTGTTTCAATGACTTCTTCTTGCTCTAACTCCCTAACACATTCATCAATGATATCTATCGCATAACACGCATCTCCTATCACAGGTGCCATAAGAAATTTTGAAAGTATAAATTCTATCTTCTCGTTCCCTACCTCAAAGGTTAGCTTCCCCTTTTTGACATCTATTATGGCTCCAGCAGTCGATAAGAATGGTCTACCTAGAAGAATTGGTATGTCATCATCTTCTTTAATGTCCATGACAACAAAATCAGTAGGGATAAACAGCTGACCTATCCTAACAGGGGCGTCTTCAAGTATGCCTATCGGATATTTAACAGATCTATCGGCTAATTGAAGTGACATCTTGGTAGGTTACAACTCTCCTAAATTTAACCTTTCGCAAACCGCTAAGGGCATTAAGCTCACACTAGCTCCTAAGTCTAGAAAAGCTTTTTCGATGACATGACTCCCCAAAGTACAAGGAATGGAAAAGTTTCCAGGATCTTTATCCTTTTTTGCTAATTTATTTTCGGCAATAGAATTACATTCCAAGGGTTTCGGATCATCAAGTCTACGTTTATTGGTAAGGATGTCTTTGAGAAACTTTGCGTAGGATGGTATTTGGGTAATGGCTTCTGTGAACGGGATTTCTACGTGAAGTTTTTCTATAACTTTAATGAATTTCTGATACTGATTATTGATCTGGGTTTGTTTAAGTCTTTGCGGATATGGTATTGGTGGTTTGTATGGCGGGGGTGGTATATAGGTTTTGTTTTTGGGTTCTTCTCCTTTTTCTTGACTTTCCTGGTTTACAGATTCCTCTGGTTTCTTCTTTTTATCTGGGATGTTGTCATCTTCCTTAGAAGTTTTGGGATCACTCAACCTCGGGTTACAAGGTTCATCATAAGCGGTCCCACTTCGTAGGGTAATGGCATTTGCTTGTCCTTTCGGGTTTTGTTGAGGTTGTCCAGGGAATTGTCCTCCAGGTGTGGTCTGAGGGGCTTGGTTTAAAGCTACCTGCGAGATTTGGGTTTCAAGCATCTTATTGTGAGTGATTATTTGGTCAACCTTGGTTCCTAACTGGGTAATTAGTTCGTTAACATGAACGTTTTGGTTCATGAACTCCTTGTTTTGTTGGATTTGAGCAGCGACAAAATTATCCACGATTTTCTCAAGGCTCGGTTTTGGTGGTACAGGTTGCATAGGTTGATTTGATCTTGGGGCTTGATAACTTGATTGTCTCGGAGGGGCAGTATTTTGGATAGGGTTATTATTCTTATAGGAAAAGTTTGGGTGATTCCTCCATCCAGGGTTATAGGTATTTGAAAATGGGTTTCCTTGGGTGTAGTTCACTTGTTCAGAGCTGGTCTCATTTAACAGACTGCATTCTGCGGATTGGTGTCCTTTCGTCCCACATATCTCACAATCTGACGAAACTGCGGCTGCAGTATTCGGGGTTGTACACATATGCTCAACTTTTAGGGCTAATGCGTCCATTTTAGCTTGCATCATGTCTATAGAGCTTAACTCATGTATTCCTCCTTGGGCTTCCTTCTTTTCCACTATCGCTCGTTCTACTCCCCACGATTGATGGTTTTGGGCCATATCTTCGATAAGGGCACTAGCTTCAGGGTAAGGTTTGTTCATCAGTGCGCCACCTGCGGCGGCGTCGATGGTCATCTTAGTGTTATAATGAAGTCCATTATAGAAGGTTTGAATGATTAACCAATTTTCTAAACCATGATGTGGGCATGCTCTTAACAGCTCTTTATATCTCTCCCAGGCTTCGAACAACGATTCTCCTTGGTTTTGGGTAAATCTAGTTATTTGGTTTCGAAGAACAGCAGTCTTACTCGGGGGAAAATATCTGGCAAGGAATACTTTTCTAAGGTCTTCCCAACTTGTTATGGAATTTGGTGGAAGGGAATCTAACCAAGATAGGGCCTTATCTCTGAGGGAAAAAGGAAATAATCTTAAGCGAATCGCCTCAGGAGGGGCTCCATTGGTTTTAAAGGTGTCTGCTAGTTGGAGAAAGTTTTTCAAATGTTGGTTTGGGTTCTCTGTAGCAAGACCTGCGAATTGTCTCTGCTGTACTAACTGCAGCAGGGATGGTTTAAGTTCAAAATTGTTAGCTGGTATGGCTGGATTTACTATACTAGAACTAGGTTCCTCGTTGGATGGTTGGGCGAAATCCTTAAGAGGTCTTTGATTTTGATCTTCGGCCATAGCTTTCCTAAGTTTACGGAAATATAAACGTGTGCGAGCGTAACGTTCTGGTTCAGCTAGAGGGTCTACTAAACTTCCGGTACTACGAGTTTTTCGCATTGACCGGCGGGTAACTTCCTTAGTCTAAACGGTATAACAACAGGGTACGAAATTTGACGAAATTGGTCCCCGGCAACGGCGCCAAAAACTTGATGCGTGTTTTTTTCGCAAGTGTACGAACGCGTCAGAGTAATATAAAAGATTATCGTATCCACAGAGACCAAGTGTCAATCTATCGCTATCTATTGTTAAGGTGTGTATCTAAGGTGATTGAAAATAGTAGTTTTGAAGAGTGCACGGTAGTAAATAAAGTAATTAAAATTAATTGATAAAGACAGGTTCGAATGCAATTCACACAACCAATTGATAATCCAAGTACTTGCTAATAGAACTACTTACGGGCAATGTTTTCTACTTTGAAAAGAACTAATTTGACAGGAACTGTCGCTTTCGCGTATTCAGAACCGAGTTGTACCCCCTAATCAAACCCTCTTATTGTCACGGATAAAAAGGCGCGCATTGCGTTAGAGTAGTAAACCTATTTTTAAGAAATATAGTATCTTGACCAAGTTGAAAAGTATTTTAACCTGGATTTTCTAAAAAAAGAGGTCCTTACGAACCAGACTTTAAACTTCTTAACGCGTCCGAAAATGGTTTTAAAATCTCTTTTCTTTTTAAATTAAAAACTCCTAATAAACTAAACAAAGCGCTTTCGCTGTTTTTGAAATAGTTTAAAAACAATTAAGTTTAGATAGGCGTTGGACGGCTTTCGATCTTACCCAACGGAATTTAAGAACAGGAAAACTTATATTGAAAGTTAAAATAGCCCTTAAGTGTTTCCACTAACAATTGTACAGATTATCGGTTCGTTTATGATCTTCACATTCTAACCTTTATAAAATTAGCCAGACATGGTAAAGTAAAAGTTCATTTTTAGATTTTTCATAAAAAAGGTATTTAAGTGCGAGTGCGGAAAGTAAATGAAATTAAAGCGAGTGCGGAAAGTAAATGAAATTAAAAGACAGTGCAAGAAATAAAGTTGACAAAAGGTAAAGTAATAAAAACCTGCTCCAATCGGAGTGGTTGAATACAATGCGAACTGAAAGTAAAATGGCGGCAGGATTAACTTCCTTCCAGAGTGCTCCAAGACTTAGTCTCACAGGCTCTTACAGACTCGATCTCTCGAATGTAGTAACACCTCGATGTGAAGCGATTACCACTATTACACTGATATATGCTTATGAACAACTAAACTTGGATGATGAAAAACGAAAATCTAAAGTCCTATTTATAGGCAAGGAAACATGTGGAAAAGACAAGGATGCCCCTAGCATTTGAATTTGGGAGGGAACTCGCTTTGTTCTTGTGGCGCCCGCCACAACACCATGGCGCCCGCCATGAGTGTAAACTTGCTTGGGCAGTTGGAGATCGTGGGGAAAAACAGTTGGGAGGAGTTTGAGACATGGCCACGTCATGGAAGACCCTGTGGCGGCCGCCATAGTGGATGCCATAAGTGTAAAATGCTGATTTTCTCTATTTTAGCTCATTTCGACTTCCTTTTCGCTCCTTTTCTCGCTCGGGGCTCTGATTAGACTAAAAACCTGAAAACAAAGAAAAACATAATAATAACATAATAAAATGACATTAAAAGACTAAGAATGCATGCGAAATCGGAGTCAAAAATACGGTGAAATTCAGTGTCATCATGTTGTTGAGAACATTAACATGAAGCACTAGAGATTGGATTGAATAACTACCAAGTAGAAAATCAATAGATTGGTAGAATAAGATAAGCAATTTTTTGGAAAGGTTTCATTCTATGAACAACTCTGTGGACCATATGGCCAACAAAATAGGATTAAGGAAATCAGAGGATGAATCTCTCTACAAAGCACGAGAAAGGTACAAATTAATGATAAAATGCAATCCTTCACATAAAATCAATTACTTGGTTCAGGTACAATAATTTACAAAAGAGCTCCATGCGATATATGACACAGGTTTTTGAAGAAGAGGATGCAGATCAATTGATACTCAAAATTAACAATTAGCCAATCACAAGTAGATGAAGGCACAATTAGACACACTAACTAAATAGATGGCGGAACCCCAAATGGGTATCATAAGGTAAAACGTGTGAAACAAACTCCTATATGCGACTACTGTGGTGAAGGTCACAAAAGTGGTCAATGTAACTTAGGAGGATACACGGAAGAAGAAGTAAAATTTATGGGAAATTAAAAAATTTCCATTCGCTTGGGGAAATAATCCAAACTTAAAATAGAGTTGCAATCACAATAAAGGGTGTAATCAAGGATAAAGATATCAAAATAATAAGAATCTAAGATCATCACCACAACAATACTCAATAAACAATAACAGTTCCAAAGCCAATAACAGTAATACTCAAATCAATAAGAACAATATCCAAATCAACAACAAACATACTCTAATCAACAAATATATTAAAAAAAAATAACAATAACTCTAACACGAATACTATAAACCACTTCACCAAAGACAAAAACTATGGTATTGGAATGATAACAAACAACATCAAATCCAAGAGAACAATTAGTAACATCCATATATAACAACATACATCAAAGCATATATATTATACATGAATCCAAGTTTTGGTACTGAAATACCATAAGTTCCTAGTTAACACACTGTATACATTATATGCCCAAAATACAAGATACTAAAAGTCTAAGGCATAACATATACAAGATGTTCAAAAAATAAAACTAAGAACTAGATCAAAAATGTTCTCAAAATAAACTCCACATCGGAAGCTAGCCATCAAACAAGCAAGGAAAAATCACACGATTTTATCCTTACCCTTAGCGGAACCTGAAGTACCTGAAATATAATCAACAACATGGGGTGAGATAACAAATCTCAGTGAGTTCCCTATCTTATGGATTCTCTCGGCTTTACAAGGTTCTATCAATCCTAACTCAAGTCCAAGGGAAAGGGAAAAGGACTTTGAGTTCACACTTCAAATCTCACATTATATGGAAACAAGTTAGGAGTCACGTTAACTCACAAAAATATCACTATCGATAACCTTATCAAGGCATCCCCTTTTCCCGTCCTCTTTTACGTCTAAAAGTCGGAGCGAGTCATGGATCCTCGTAATTACTTGGCATACGAGATGGATTCGGAGCTAAGGGACCATTATCGCCTTAGAAAATTATTGATAACAGCCAAATTCTCCTGGCGAGTAAGGATTTTTCCTGGCGAATCCCCCTTCGCCAGCACTTCGCCTGGCGAAATGGGGGCGAATCCTCATTTTTAAAAATCCAAAAGTTCCAGTAGCTAAAACATGTTCCGTCTCTTCAAATTCTCCTGGAGAATAAGGATTTTGTCTGGCGAATCCCTCTTCACCAGTCCTTCGCCTGGCGAACCAGTGGCGAGACCTTATTTGCCTGGCGAATCCTAATTCGCCTGGCGAATCGCATCAAAACCAGAATTTCTTCCTTGCCTTTCCATGGTTTCCAAGGGTCCCAAATCCCACCCTTACCATACCAAAACAGTTCAAACCTCAAAACAAGTATCAACAATTGGTCATATACATGGTTCGACTATTCTACGCAATTAATATCACATTTCAACCGTTAGATTCATTGATTTGTAAAATTGTTCATTTTTCTCAAAATCTAACCTAACTCTAGAAACTCAAGAATTCTACAACTAAAGCTTCTATCTAGAACCCACCTTGATTAGAGGATGATGATGAAGAAGTTGAGATGATTTAATGAAGAATTGATGATTATCTTGATCTTTCTCTCTTCTAGGTTTTTCTTCTCTTTTTCCTTCCTTTCTTCTTCTTTCTCTCTAACTTCTTTCTATCTTTTTCTTTCTCTTGTTCTTAGTGTGGAAAATAGTGGAAGGAAATGATATAGAAAAATATCATTAATTAGTAATACTACTAATTGTCCATAAAGTCTCTATAGCTCTAATTAAATAAAACCTCAGAGTCAGATAAGATTAATTGGATTTGCTCTGAGCTCAACAGTTACTCAAATTATCTTTGTAGATAATTTCTCAGAGTACACTGGAACTCAGTTGATCACAACTAATATTATCTAGAGTAATTAAAATACGGGGTATTACACTAATCAGACGAGAAAGCCTTCTCAAATGGATGATACCTTGAATCAATTGATGCACTCATCGCAATTTTTTAAAGAATATTCAATTGACCTAAGAATCTAACAACAAGAACACCAAAGAATATTCAGTTGACCTAATATTCAATTGGAAACTATCAAAATAGTTGGAATCAAAATCTACCTACAACTATGAAGGGAATCCAATAGACAACCCTGAGAAGAATAGAATATGTTATTCTTTAAATTTTAGAAGGAATATATTTAGTAATATTATACGGCTCAATCATTATAGAAGTTCATCATCCAAAAATAATGTAGTAGGGGTGATTTTTTAGGAGGAAGAGACATAACTTATGGTTAGTAGAGTAGAAAGAGTGAGGATAAAGAAAAGGAGAGTGAAGATAAAAATATGAGAGATGAAGAAAAAATAAAGGAAAAGTCATTGTAGCTCCTAAGTGATTACCAGACCAACAACTAAAGAAGAAAGAGTCTAAATAAGGAGAACAAGACATTCCTTAAATTTTCCAACAACTTGAAGGTAACCATACCATTCTCAAAGGCCCTTAAACAAATCCTGACGTATGCAATATTTTAAAATGAACTCCCTACCAAGAAGAGAAGATTCCTTAACAACAAAATAGTGAACTTGTTAGAAGGATGTAGTCTGATCATTTGATATAAACTTCTATAAAAGAAATAAGATCAAAGGAGTTTTAAAATAACCTGGATCATATACTAACTAAACATTCCTTAAGCATTATGCGATTTAGGGGCAAGAATTAGTTTGATGCTAATATGTATGACGAGAATTCTAGAAGGAAAGGCAAGGGCCAAAAATATGACCTTGAAATTAGCAAATAAATATTTTATAGTTCCTTGTGGAAAAATGAAAGATGTACTACTGAAAGTTGGAACATTTGTATACCCTATTGATTTTGTAATTTTCGACATTGAAGAAGAAGTAGAGGTTTCTATCTACTTAAAGTGGGCCATTATTACGTACTGTAGCGAGCGATTTTGGACGCGGTTCTTAAGCGCTGGTCGCTCTCTGCAGTTGAGCTTGAACTACAGGTCGATTCATTTTTTATCCTATTGTGAGCTGAATAAGGAAGGGAAATAGATGTCTCCAATTAACCCTGCTTTGCATACTGAGTTTAAACAGCGGTCTGTTAGGTTATGGATGCTATCAATGTGGGGGGCCTTTGTACTAGTTATTTGTATTTTCGCCAATACTGTTTTCTTTCTTTTTTTACCTGGGCAGAAGGTTTCTGGCCGGGAACAAGGATTAGGATGTTAGGACTGATGCTTTTGAAATACTTCTTTTGATAGATGGAGATATGGGATTTGGGTTTTTTGTTGATTGCGCTCGCTAAGATCTTTTCTTTCGATCTTATGCCTACGTATTCCCGTTTACCGAAATAGGGAAATCAGAGCGTTCGTAGTTCCTCCTATTCTATGGGAGGAAATTGGTGTTTTGGTGTCTTGTTCAAAGCCCAAGACGTGAAGCGAAAGGTAGTTTGTATCTTGTTCAAAGCCCAAGATGTGAAACTGAAAGGTCTATTTGTGTCTTGTTCAAAGCCCAAGACGTGAAGCTGAAAGACCTCGACTTTAGAGAGAATTTGTCATCTCTAAAGAGGGGAGAAGGAGAATTACTTTAACTGGGATACGCGGATCCGAGCAATGCCATAATTTCCGAAGAAAGGGTTTTAACCTGAAGGAGAAGACTTTAACTCAGTGTAGAGCAATGCCATCTTTCCTTAGGAATTTATCATGCTAAAAGAGGGACAGTGGCGTGGATATAGATGATCCAGAGGCTTGCCGCTTACAGCGATTAGATGAAGGGAAAGAAGTTGTTGATGTTTGTGTACTGTGAACGAGGCACAACTTCGATGCTGAAAGGTTAATTGGATCAACCAGTGGTTTTCTTATACAAAGCCTAAGATGAGGCTAATTTCCGCTAGGAAAATCATTATACAAAGCCTAAGAGGAGGCTATTTTGTGTCTCGTACAAAGCCCGAGAGAGAGGCTAAAAGTTTTTGACCCGACGATAGAGTCTTTGTGTCTCGTACGAAGCCCGAGATGGAGGCTATTGTTTGTTTGACTCAACAGGAGAATCTTTTATACTCAACAAGAGAATGTTTTTGTATCTCGTACGAAGCCCGAGATGGAGGCTAAAAGTTTTGACTCAACAAGAGAGTCTTTGTATCTCGTACGAAGCCCGAGATGGAGGCTAAAACGTTGTTCGACTCTGCTAGGGAGAGTCATTGTACAAAGCCCAAGAGGAGGCTATGTCAGTTAAGTGACAGGTCCAGTATACTGATTTTGAAAGAGAAAATCAGTTCTTATATGAGCATCACTGTACTCATGGGTTAGATCTGAGGATCGGGGTGGTCTCCTTTTCTTTGAGGAAACTGGAAATCCAAAGGGTGTTGAGACTGTCCGAGTCTGCGGGTTTCCTTCCTATTTAATGAAGGGGTCACTTGAGAATGTCTTTTGAGACTCAAGGAAGTTAGACTGTCTGTGTCTAGAGTTTTATCTTTTGTACTATGCTTTGAGAAACAGTAGTAGACTCTATGAAAGGACTGTTCTATGGAGATGACTAAGTTCTGTTCCTATACCTCTAGGAGGTCGTCGGGACAATTTGTACGAAGCCCAAGAGGAGGCTGGAAACTTTTAAGAAGCCGACGGGTCCTTGTACGAAGCCCAAGAGGAGGCTATCATTCCCGGAGGAAGAGATCATTATACGAAGCCTAAGAGGAGGCTGTGAATACTTCTAAGAAGCCGTAGGGTCCTTGAATAATGCCCAAGAGGAGGCCGATGCTTTTAAGAAGCCCGTGGGTCTATCATCTCCTTTCCATTAGGAGAGATAACTCTTTTAAAGATAAAAACCACTGGTAAACGTGCGAGGTTTACTATCCAGCGACTTTTAGCTTTTGAAGAGGGTTCCTTAGTTAAGGTCCAAGATTATGACCGTAGTGGGTACCCAAACCCCGAGACATTCAAGGCAAGCTATCCACAAGGAATAGATCAAGTCAGGAAAGTTCGAGAATTTGGAATAAACTCAAAGATGCCATTCACGGAGAATACATTCATCTTGGGGAGTAGAGCTTCTTGACGATTCCTAAGGAGGACAGCCGAAGAGAAGACTGTATCTAGTGCTCCTATTGGGGATCTAGGCGTCTATTTCTATGAATAAATGAAACGGCGTCACCTAGTTCTAGACGTAGTAGCCGGGGAAACTCAAAATATCTATACTATTATTACACAGTAGATATGAGTTTATGAAAGGAGACTTACAGTGAGCAGCCCCACAATACAGTTTATAATATGAAAGCGGTAAATGAAAGCGATAACCACTTACTCGGTTGGAGTGCTTCCATGCTTTTTGGTTAGTTGTTCAACAAAGAAATATTGAAAACAACAATATATTCAAAATCAAAGGAGAAAGTGCTTTGAAAAAGAAAGATTTGGGGCTTACAGCTCAAGGAGAGGCCCAGGGTTTTATCAGTGAGCGCACTGTTTGACTTTGTACAGCGGGACTTATACAAGTGACTGGGGCCCAAAAAGGTTTTCTGTACAAAGGGATGGGTCTTACACTCTCTCAAGAGGCCCAAAAAGGTTTCAAGAAAAAAGAGTGGGGCTTATAACACGAGGGTAGGCCCAAATGATTTTTCGTTTAAAAATGGCGATCGCGCTGAGGTTTTCTTTTAACGCAGAGGGACTTATACAATAAGTGAGGCCCAAAATGTTTTGGTTAAAAGGGGGATTGGGTCTTACACTCTAATAGAGGCCCAAAGTGTTTTGAATGGGTCTTATAGCTCAAGGAGAGGCCCAGATGATTTTTAATTTTAAGCGGGCGACGATCGCGCCGTTTACTTGTACAGAGGGACTTATACAATGAGTGAGGCCCAAAAAGTTTTTGTACAAGGGGGGATGGGTCTTACACTCTCTCAAGAGGCCCAAAGAGTTTTGAAAATGATTTATGAGGGTTGAATTAATCCAAAACCCTAATTTGTTTTCAAAATGTATTTAATTGAATAAACATTCAATTAAAATGATCAAAAATTGTTTAACACATGGAAAACAAATTGTGATCTTGGATTAATGCTTCAAAAATTAAGTATTGACCTACAAAATAATTAGAAAGCATTAAAAGTTGCAAAATCAATGTAGAAAAAATATTTAAAATGCCAAAAACAATCAAAATATTAATTCTTTACAAAAATATCAATTATATGAAATAAATAATATTTTTGGGATTTTTTGTGAAAATAAAATATTTTAACATTTTTGTGAATTATTAAAAAAAAATCAACTCAAAATCATTAAAACTCAGAGAGAAATTAATTTTTGAATCAATTAAACAAAATCACAAAATTCAAATATTTGAATTTATGAAAAATGGCGCCAAGAACAGCTGAAGAACACGCGCGTGTTCTTGGTTTCTCAGATTTGCATTTTCTATCCAATCTCCATGAATACGTAATCATATCATGCAATCCACATATCATTATGCTCGTCTCAACCTCACGATCATGTCTATGTACTTTAATTTCATTTAAATTAAACATACAACAAGAAATCACGAAGAGACCTCAAGAACCCTAATTTCTGCATGAAAGCTAGGATTTTTTATACACGATTCAAACAATGCAATTAATTGAGGGAAAACATTCCATGCATGATTATGAACATATGGCCAAATTATTGTGCGAGGAAATATGCATAGATTGAGAGATGACCAAGTATGTGCTTACCTCTAGACCGTGACAGCAAGTTCAAAGTGATTTTTGATTAGGAGGTGTTACAGATGAGTGGTGATGATCTGAACAGCTTCCCTACACCCTATGGATTGTGTTTGGATGGTTGGACTTGATTGAAATTGGCTGGAACAATTTGTGGTACCTCAGCTGCAACTTGATTGAAAATTTGAGCATCCAGCTAGTGATTTTGTGAAATCTGTGTTTCAGAAGTAATCTAAGTGTTTGATCAGCTCATATGTGATGTATGTGAGGTGTGTGAGTGATTGGTTTGATTGGAATTGCTCTCAAACTCAAAACCCGATAGTGACTTGCCTTAGAAGGCAAAATTGGAGTGAAAGAAGATATTTTGAGGAAAGCATCTGTTAGATGGCTTTGGTGTACTCAAACTGACCACAATTGAGCTCTATTTATAGTAGAGCAAGTTTGTTTTGCAAGGAATAGTGCATGGCAGCTGGTAGGTAGGTTTGGCCAATGTTGGCAAATGAAAATCCAAGTCTCCTCTAGCCATTGACTAGAGGTTAGGGCACAGAGCTTTGGTCCCCTTGGTCTTGGATAAGTCTTGACTGATTTCAGATGAGAATGGCTCAGTCCATGCCACCTTGATGGTTCCATTGAATGCCTCATTCCAAATTTGAAGTCTTGTCCCTATTTTGGCCATTCTAGGTTCAACATGCTATTTCTTGTTCCATGGACTTTGGAGGCTTGGCTCAGTGATTGTCCCCTTTAGATTCAATCCTCTGAGGTGTCCAAGTGGATAGGAGCAATTGAATTTGGCTAATTTTGGCAAATCGACCAAAGTTGCAAATTCTGCCTTGCCTTGACAAATTTCAGCAAGGCAACTTGGCAATGTTGTATCTCATGGTGTAGGTTGAATTTGGCAATGTTCTAGGCAATTTTGGAAAGCTCTTACATGATACAACAACTATTTGAACAAGTTTGGTTTTGATCTCTTTTGATTCCAAGTGAAAAATCCCCCTACATTTGGCAAAAAGTGAGGCAGAATCTGACTTAGTGAAAATTTCACTAAGTGTTGGAAAAAGTGACATTTTCACTTTTCAGCCACTTTGATCACTCCATAACTCAAAATCCTTAATGAATTGGAATGACTTGTAGTTAAAGTTTTTGTAGGTGATAATGAGGGCTACAAATCCATCTTTGGATGAGAAAAAATGGCCTTGTGGTTTAGGAGTTATGGTCCTTCAAAGTTGGTACCTTTGCCACTTTATTTTTAACTTAGAAAAATTTCTAAGTTTTATGGTTACCCCTTTTACAAGTTATCTCACTTTTCTTGATTTTTCTTGATGAATGATGATTCAAATCATACATTAACATCATTTTAGGGTTAAAAATCCATTTTGGTGAAAAATCTCAAAAAGTCAAAGTTGACTTTTGTGCACAGTTGACTTTTTATCAGATGAAATCCAAACTGTGCAATTCTTCAGGAAATCATGTCCTTGACATAAATCAAACTTGATGGACATGTTCCATGGGTGTCATAGGGTATATTCAATCATGTATTAGGGTTTGGGAGCATGTCCTGGTTAAAAGTCAAAGTTACAGTTGACTTTTCCCTTAAAACCCTAATTGTGGTGCAGATGAAATTGAGACTTGTTGCTCAAACTTCTTGGATCAATACATTGTTCCAAATGGATCAATATGGTATATTAGAGACCCTCAAATCATCTCTTGAGGTCTTGGCTCATGGTTTGTCCCAAAAGTCAACTTAGGGGTGAATTAGGTCAAGAAACCCTAATTCCTGATTTTTGATGAATGCATCCCCTGAGGCAAGATTCACTTGATGCATGGGTTCATGAGGTTCCATGAAGTATATTAGGTTATGTTTTGGATCATTGCCTTGTTCCCAGATGAAAATTTCCATCTGGAGGCCCGGGTCGACCAAAACCCTAATTTAGTGACACTGTCGATCTTGAGACTTGATCCACCTAGAAGGGAGCAGCCTTGTGCTTAATCCTTGAAGTGGGAGTCGTTTTTGATCCATTGTGGATGTTTAAGAGATTAGACAAGTTGAAGATCATGTCATTTCTTGATTGATCCTTTGTCTAAGCACTCAGAGAGGGCTTGAAACCCTAATTTTGATTGTAGTGGATGCTCACCCATCTTTGGGGAGACTAATGAAGCATAAAGGTACATCCATATTGTGATGATGATTTTCACAATGATGGGAAATCTAAGTGGTCAAAATTTGAGGTATTATAGATGCCCCTATTTAATCTTCTTGGACCCGAAGGTGTGAATGACGAAGGGATTCGGGCATTCGGGGTGCAAGAGGATTAAATATCGGAATACCCAAAATTTTGATGGTGGTTATGAATGGTAGCTTACGCATTCATCTTCTTTAGCTAAGCAATGATGCTTAGAAAAGGTAAACTTCCCCTCGATCCTGGTTTCCTACCAAGAACTGGTCTCAGTCTCTTTTGAAATAAACTTCCCCTCGATCCTGGTTTCCTACCAAGGAACTGGTCTTGGTTTCTTTTGAACTTCCCCTCGTTCTTGGTTTCCTACCAAGAACTGGCCTCAGTCTCTGAAATGAACTTCCCCTCGTTCCTGGTTTCCTACCAAGGAACTGGTCTTAGTTTCTTTTGTCAACTTCCCCTCGATCCTGGTTTCCTACCAAGGAACTGGTCTTAGTTTCTTTTGAAATAAACTTCCCCTCGATCCTGGTTTCTACAAAGGAACTGGTCTTAGTTTCTTTTGTCAATAAACTTTATTGACAAGGGACGCTATGTGTAGCGGTTTTCCTTCAAACTTCTAGCCGAATTTTCCTGGGGAGATACCATTTGAGTAGAAAATGTTTTGTTGTCAGACTTGCTGGGGACCCCAGTCGTCTGAGTTGTAGAGTTGTACAAACTTCTTCGTTGGAGACGCCATTTGTTTCTACTGGGGAAAACGAGTCTCTTGAGAGACTGTTTTCATTTTGGATCTTTCATCATACTTTTCTCGGGATCTTCCCGGAGAAACGCCATATGATGGGGTCCAATTTTGAGGTGCCAATGACCTTCTCATCAGTGGTTTTTCGGAGCAAAACTGGCGTGCTGCCGAATCTCTGATCACGAGGTTTTCTCTATGGATTTTCCTTAATCCGGGAAAGCAAGGATATCATCTTCAATGGCAAAGAGTGACATCTGTTGAAGGTTCTCTGATCTTTCAGAGGTTTAAATTATCAAAGTGGCCAAGTGCCGACTCTGATCTAAAGATACACTGGTGGCGAGATTGTGCAGATGCAACACTTCCTGACGAGGAAAGAACTGACAAACTCGATTGAGAAAACTGTTTATCATTAGGGGACAAGACCGGCTAGAGTGATAACAATGCAATATGAAATGTAAATGCAAATCAAAAATGCATGAAGTACGTATGTATATGCTGACAAAACAGACGCGACATACAGACTAATGGATGAACACAATTGGATACTCGGCCATCGCGGGGCGAAGAAGTACCGTTGGTTCAAAATAGCAATTCCACCTTGCTTAGGAGAGATAGTCCCGTTGGGAGCTATGTTGATCGGGCTTAGGAGATGAGAACTCGGCCGAGGCGTGTCAGACGAAACAAGGTCTCTGACACAGTTGATCCCTTCATTCAGGCATACTGGCTTAGAAGGAGTACTTTGATTCTGCACTTTGAAGTCCCCTTACTTCGGGAGAAGCGATCGATGTTCTTCTGATGTTCAACAGTCAAAAGAAATGCCATCTTTAATTTAAAAGCAGAAAAAGTTTAACAAGTAAATTTATTTTTGTTTTATTTCAAGAATCGCTGATTAAGTTTAAACAACGTCGTTCTGTAAAGCTAAAACAAGTAAAGAATTACAAACAAAAGCACAAGGGCTCAAATTTTATTGATAAGATGGAGATCAGCCAAACGCGTGATTCCAAAGAGTATATACAAAGTTAGAAAATGGTAATTTACAGGGAAAAGGGCTACGTTGAAACATAATGACCACTATCCTTCTACCAACTTTGAATTTGGGATATCCTGAGCTTCTGTCAAAGATGACCTTGACTGGAGTTTTCCTGACGGATGATGATGCAACTGCTGCTGAGGGACTTGCCTCTGTTGAACATAGTTACTTGCCATTACCCCTAACTTTTGCCTGGATTGTACTATGAGATTTCCAATCCATCGGGATGATTCTTTTCATGTCTCTAACTTTTGCCTGGACCGCCCTTTCGGGTTTTCAATCCACCGAGACGTTTTTTTTAGTTTTAGGCGAAGTATTTCTTGACTACATCAACATTCGTGGGGTAGGCAAATTCCTCTCCGTCCATGGTTACAAGTCTCAAGGCGCCGCCTGAGAAAGCTTTCGTGACCACATAGGGGCCATCATAATTTGGGGTCCATTTGCCCCGAGAATCAGTGAGAAATGATTGTATCTTATTGAGCACAAGGTCTCCTTTCCTGAAGACACGAGGTCGGACCTTTTTGTCGAACGCCCTCTTCATTCTCTGTTCATACAACTGACCATGGCATAGTGCCGTGATTCGCTTCTCTTCGATCAGGTTCAGGTCATCGTGTCGACTTTGACACCATTCAGCTTCGGTGAGCTTCGCTTCCATCAATACCCGGATTGCTGGGATCTCTGCTTCTATGGGGAGCACTGCCTCCATGCCATATACTAGAGAGAAAGGGGTTGCCCCTGTTGAAGTACGGACAGATGTGCGATAACCATGAAGAGCAAAGGGTAGCATTTCGTGCCAATCTTTATAGGTTACAACCATCTTTTGAACAATCTTCTTGATGTTCTTGTTAGCCGCTTCTACCGCTCAGTTCATCTTGGGTCGGTAGGGAGATGAGTTATGGTGTTCGATCTTGAACTCTGCACACAACTCTTTCATCATCTTATTGTTCAAGTTAGATCCATTATCAGCAATGATCTCGCTTGGAACACCATAACGGCAGATGATATTGTTTTTGATAAATCGGACCACCACTTGTCGGGTTACATTGGCGAATGACACTGCTTCGACCCACTTGGTGAAATAGTCAATGGCTACCAGGATGAACCGATGTCCGTTTGAAGCCTTGGGCTCAATCATACCAATCATATCGATTCCCCATATGGAAAATGGCCACGGGGAAGAAAGAACTTTGAGATGTGATGGCGGTACATGAATTTTGTCGGAGTATATCTGACACTTGTGACACCTCCTCATGTACTTGTAGCAGTCGGATTCCATGGTCAACCAATAATACCCGGCCCTGAGAATTTTTCTCGCCATTGTGTGTCCGTTGGCATGAGTGCTAAAGGATCCTTCATGAATTTCTTTCATGAGCATGTCTGCTTCTGGTCTGTCGACACATCGGAGCAAAACCATGTCAAAATTTATCTTATAAAGAGTGTCACCGCTCAGGAAGAAGTTTCCAGCCAATCTTCTGAGGGTTTTCCTGTCTTTTCTGAGTGCCCTAGATGGGTACTCTTGTTTCTGAAGGAAGCATTTGATATCGTGATACCAAGGTCTGTCGTCTATGACTGCTTCAATCGCGAAAATGTAAGCAGGCCGTTCAAGGCGCACGATGTCGATCTTAGGTATGTCATTCCATCGACCCACATTAATCATGGAAGAGAGAGTGGCTAATGCATCAGCCATGTGATTCTCATCACGAGGAATGTGATGAAAGTCGACTCTGTTGAAGAAGGGTAACAACCTTCTTGCATAGTCTTTGTAAGGAATCAATCCTGATTGGTATGTGTTCCAATCTCCTTTTATCTGGTTAATAACCAATGCTGAATCGCCGTATACGTCCAAGTTTTTTATCCTTAAATCAATCGCTTCTTCGAGACCCATGATACATGCTTCGTATTCGGCCTCGTTGTTCGTACATTTGAACGTAAGTCGAGCGGTGAAAGGAATGTGGGAACCCTGAGGGGTAACAATGATTGCCCCAATTCCGTTTCCATAATGATTGACTGCTCTGTCAAAGATAAGTCCCCACTGGGAACCTGGTTCTGGCCCTTCACTGGGTAGCGGTTCATCGCAATCTTTCATCTTTAGATACATGACATCTTCGTCTGGGAAGTCAAACCCGATTGATTCTTGATCTTCAATCGGTTGATGAGCCAAATGATCGGCTAAAATACTTCCTTTAACGGCTTTCTGAGCATGGTACTCTATGTCATATTCTGATAGTAACATCTGCCAACGGGCAATCCTTCCCGTGAGAGCAGGTTTTTCGAAAACGTACTTGATTGGATCCATTTCGGAGACTAACCAAGTAGTATGACGAATCATGTACTGGCGAATACGTTTGGCCGCCCAAGCCAAAGCGCAACAAGTTTTCTCAAGCATCGTGTACCGAGTCTCGCAGTCGGTGAATTTCTTGCTTAGATAGTAAATGGCAGACTCTTTCCTTTTAGTTTCGTCTTGTTGGCCAAGTACACATCCCATTGAGTCCTCTAGGACTGTGAGGTAAATGATCAGTGGTCTTCCTTCCACTGGAGGTGATAGAATCGGAGGATTCAACAGATATTCCTTGATACTGGAGAAGGCGGTTTGGCAATCTTCTGACCAAACGCAATCCTGGTTCTTTTTGAGTAATTTGAAAATCGGCGCACACGTCGCGGTTATAAGGAATATGAATCTGGAGATGTAGTTCAAACGTCCCAGGAATCCTCTTACTTGTTTTTCAGTTTTCGGAGAAGGCATTTCTTGAATGGCCTTGACCTTGTCAGGATCAACTTCAATTCCTTTCTGGCTGACGATGAACCCTAGTAATTTCCCCGAACGGACACCGAACGTGCACTTGTTGGGATTCAAGCGGAGCTTGAATTTTCTTAGACGTTCGAACAATTTTGACAGATGTTCAACGTGCTCATCCTCTGTTCTTGATTTTACAATCAAATCATCGACATATACCTCGATTTCTTTGTGTATCATGTCATGAAACAGAGTAGTCATGGCCCTTTGATAGGTTTCCCCGGCATTCTTCAAACCGAACGCCATTACCTTGTAACAAAAGGTACCCCATGGGGTAATGAACGAAGTTTTCTCCATGTCTTTCAGCGCCATTTTGATCTGGTTATAGCCCGAGAATCCATCCATGAAGGAGAATACTTTGAACTTTGCTGTGCTGTCAACCAACATGTCAATGTGTGGTAAAGGAAAGTCGTCCTTTGGACTTGCCTTGTTCAGATCTCTGTAATCAACACACATTCTGACCCTTCCGTCCTTTTTGGGAACGGGTACGATGTTGGCTAACCATTGAGGATATTCAGATGTAGCGAGGAAACCCGCGTCAATCTGTTTCTGTACCTCCTCTTTGATTTTGATGGCCATGTCCGGGTGAGTGCGTCTCAACCTTTGCTTTACTGGCGGACATTCCGATCTTAGCGGTAAGTGATGTTCCACGATGCTGGTATCCAACCCTGGCATATCCTGATAGGACCAAGCGAATACATCGGGGAATTCTTTGAGAAGCTTTATCAAACCCTCTCTGGCAGTTGGACTGAGCAGTGCCCCAATCCTGATTTCTTTTCTCTCTTGCTCTGAACCCAAGTTTACCATTTCCAACGGCTCTTTGTGAGGTTCAATGGACCTTTCCTCTTGTCTGAGTAGTCGGGAGATCTCTTCTGGAACTTGGTCGTCATTTTCTTCTTCAGCCTCGAATACCGGGAACTCAAAGTTGGAAGAAGGCATCGGATCGTATGTTTCAACGGGGTATAAAACAAGCAATCTGCATGACGTGATGATTCGTGTTTAGAAGAGATAGAGAAAATGCAAGTGTGTGCAGTGTTTTGATTTTACTGCTTGTTTTTATTATTGAATGTTTTTTAGGATTACCATTTTCGGAAAAAGCAAAAAGAGAAAACAGCAATTAATGCGGAAATTACAGAACGACGTTATTTTATTAATGAACAAGTCGACTCTTGAAACTACAGCCCTATAAAACAAAACTCTGTCGCTTTGGGCAAAGCGAAGAGGGAAATTTACAGAAAACGAGCCCTATCTGTAGCGAGCGATTTTGGACGCGGTTCTTAAGCGTTGGTCGCTCTCTGCGGTTTGAGCTTTAAACTACAGGTCGATTCATTTTTTATCCTATTGTGAGCTGAATAAGGAAGGGAAATAGATGTCTCCAATTAACCCTGCTTTGCATACTGAGTTTAAACAGCGGTCTGTTAGGTTACGGATGCTATCAATGTGGGGGGGCCTTTGTACTGGTTATTCGTATTTCGCCAATACAGGTTTCTTTCTTTCTTTTTTCTAGGCAAAGGGTTTCTGGCGGGGAATAAGGATTAGGATGTTAGGACTGATGTTTTTGAATTACTGCTTTTAATTGATGGGGATATGGGATTTGGGTTTGTTGATTGCGCTTGCTAAGATCTTTTCTTTCGATCTTATGCCTACGTATTCCCGTTTACCGAAACAGGGAAATCAGAGCGTTCGTAGTTCCTCCTATTCTATGGGAGGAAATTGGTTTTTTGTGTCTTGTTCAAAGCCCAAGATGTGAAGCGAAAGGTGATTTGTGTCTTGTTCAAAGCCCAAGGCGTGAAGCTGAAAGACCTCGACTTTAGAGAGAATTTGTCATCTCTAAAGAGGGGAGAAGGAGAATTACTTTAACTAGGATACGTGGATCCGAGCAATGCCATAATTTCCGAAGAAAGGGTTTTAACCTGAAGGAGAAGACTTTAACTCAGTGTAGAGCAATGCCATCTTTCCTTAGGAATTTCTCATGCTAAAAGAGGGACAGTGGCATGGATATATATGATCCAGAGGCTTGCCGCTTACAGCGATTAGATGAAGGGAAAGGAGTTGTTGATGTTTGTGTACTGTGAACGAGGCACGGCTTTGATGCTAAAAGGTTGATTGGATCAACCAGTGGTTTTCTTATACAAAGCCTAAGAGGAGGCTAATTTCCGCTAGGAAAATCATTATACAAAGCCTAAGAGGAGGCTATTTTGTGTCTCGTACAAAGCCCGAGAGAGAGGCTAAAAGTTTTTGACCCAGTGGGGCATATCGTTATACAAAGCCTAAGAGGAGGCTAGGAAAGAGTTCGACTCTTGCTTAAGGGATTTATATCTCGTACGAGGCCCGAGATGGAGGTAAAAAAAGGGGTGATTGATTCAACGAGGGAATCTTTTGTGTCTCATACAAAGCCTGAGAGAGAGGCTAAAAGGTTGTTTTGACTCCATTGGGAAGAATTTTGGTATCTCGTACGAAGCCCGAGATGGAGGCTATTGTAACTGTTTCAGTTGAGTGACAGATCCAATATACTGATTTAAAAGAGAAAATCAGTTCTTATATGAGCAACACTTTACTCAGGGATTTAATTTGAGGATCAGGGATAGTTCCTTTTCTTTGAGGAAACGGGAAATCCAAAGGGTATTGAGACTATCCGAGTCTGCGGGTTTCCTTCCTATTTAACGAAGGGTGCTTGAGAATGTCTTTGAGACTCAAGGAAGTTAGACTGTCCGTGTCTAGAGTTTTATCTTTTGTACTATGCTTCGAGAAACAGTAGTAGACTCTATGAAAGGATTGTTCTATGAGGATGACTAAGTTCTGTTCCTATACCTCTAGGAGGTCGTCGGGACAATTTGTACGAAGCCCAAGAGGAGGCTGGAATCTTTTAAGAAGCCGACGGGTCCTTGTACGAAGCCCAAGAGGAGGCTATCATTCCCGAAGGAAGAGATCATTATACGAAGCCTAAGAGGAGGCTGTGAATACTTCTAAGAAGCCGTAGGGTCCTTGAATAATGCCCAAGAGGAGGCCGGGTTGCTTTTAGGAAGCCGGTGGGTCCTTGTACGATGCCCAAGAGGAGGCCGATGCTTTTAAGAAGCCCGTGGGTCCCAAACCAAAGAAAAGTTCAGGAAAACTCTTTTAGAGTTAAAACCACTGGTAAACGTGCGAGGTTTACTATCCAGTGACTTTAACTTTTAGAGAGAGTCCGAACCGTTCGGCGGTTTGAAGAAATTCAAGAGAAGTTTCACCGAGAATAATTCATCTCTGGGGGATAGAATTTCTTGACGATTCCTAAGGAGGACAGCCGAAGAGAAGACTGTATCTGGTGCTCCTATTGGGGATCTAGGCGTCTATTTCTATGAATAAATGAAACGGCGTCACCTAGTTCTAGACGTAGTAGCAGGGGAAACTCGAAATATCTATACTATTATTACACAGTAGATATGAGTTTATGAAAGGAGACTTACAGTGAGCAGCCCCACAATACAGTTTATAATATGAAAGCAGTAAATGAAAGCGATAACCACTTACTCGGTTGTAGAGCTTCCATGCTGTTTGGTTAGTTGTTCAACAAAGAAAGATTGAAAACAACAGTATATTCAAAATCAAAGGAGAAAGTGCTTTGAAAAAGAAAGATTTGGGGCTTACAGCTCAAGGAGAGACCCAGGGTTTTATCAGTGAGCGCACTGTTTGAATTTGTATAGAGGGACTTATACAAGTGACTGGGGCCCAAAATGGTTTTCTGTACAAAGGGATGGGTCTTACACTCTCTCAAGAGGCCCAAAAAGGTTTAAAGAAAAAGTGTGGGGCTTATAACACGAGGGTAGGCCCAAATGATTTTTTCGTTTAAAATGGCGATCGTGCCGAGGTTTTCTTTTAACGCAGAGGGACTTATACAATAAGTGAGGCCCAAAATGTTTTGGTTAAAAGGGGGATTGGGTCTAACACTCTAATAGAGGCCCAAAGTGTTTTGAATGGGTCTTATAGCTCAAGGAGAGGCCCAGATGTTTTTTTTGAAAAGGCGACGATCGCGCCGTTTGTTTTTCTGACGGTATCGGGACTTATACAATAAGTGAGGCCCAAAGATGATTTGGTCAAAAAAAAGGATTGGGTCTTACACTCTAATAGAGGCCCAAAGTGTTTTGAAAATGATTTATGAGGGTTGAATTAATCCAAAACCCTAATTTGTTTTCAAAAATGTATTTAATTGAATAAAAATTCAATTAAAATGATCAAAAATTGTTTAACACATGGAAAACAAATTGTGATCTTGGATTAATGCTTCAAAAATTAAGTATTGACCTACAAAATAATTAGAAAGCATTAAAAGTTGCAAAATCAATGTAGAAAAAATATTTAAAATGCCAAAAACAATCAAAATATTAATTCTTTACAAAAATATCAATTATATGAAATAAATAATATTTTTGGGATTTTTTTATAAAATAAAATATTTTAACATTTTTGTGAATTATTAAAAAAAGAATCAACTCAAAATCATTAAAACTCAGAGAGAAATTAATTTTTGAATCAATTAAACAAAATCACAAAATTCAAATATTCAAATTATTCAAAAATGGTGCCAAGAACAGCTGAAGAACACGCGCGTGATCTTGGTTTCTCAGATTTGCGTTTTCTATCCAATCTCCATGAATACGTAATCATATCATGCAATCCACATATCATTATGCTCGTCTCAACCTCACGATCATGTCTATGTACTTTAATTTCATTTAAATTAAACATACAACAAGAAATCACGAAGAAACCTCAAGAACCCTAATTTCTGCATGAAGGCTAGGATTTTTTATACACGATTCAAATAATGCAATTAATTGAGGGAAAACATTCCATGCATGATTATGAACATATGGCCAAATTATTGTGCGAGGAAATATGCATAGATTGAGAGATGCCCAAGTTTAGGCTTACCTTCAAGTCGTGACAGCAAGAGCAGATGTGATTTTGAGTTGGAGGTGTTACAGACAAGTTGTGATGATCTGGACAGCTTCCCTACACCATATGGAGTGTGTTTGAACACTTGGATTGAATTGAAATGGACTGGATCAGTTTATGGCATCTCAGCTGCAACTTCACTTCAAACTTGTGTGGATGGCAAGTGATTTTGTGAAATTGATGTTTCAGATGTTATGTGAGTGTTTGATCAGCTCATATGTGATGTATGTGAGGTGTGTGAGTGATTGGTTTGTGCAGAATTGCTCTCAAACTCAAAACCCGATAGCTACCTTGCTAAGAAAGGCATTTTTGCCAAGAGAAAGAGATTTTGAGGAAAGCATCTGTTAGACGGCTTTGGTGTACTCAAACTGACCATAATTGAGCTCTATTTATAGTAGAGCAAGTTTGTTTTGCAAGGAATAGTACATGGCAGCTGGTAAGTAGGTTTCCTCAATGTTGGCCAATGGAAATGAAAGTCTCCTCTAGCCATTGACTAGAGGTTAGGGCACAGAGCTTTGGTCCCCTTGGTCTTGGATAAGTCTTGACTGATTTCAGATGAGAATGGCTCAGTCCATGCCACCTTGATGATTCCATTGAATGCCTCATTCCAAATTTGAAGTCTTGTCCCTATTTTGGCCATTCTAGGTTCAACATGTTATTCCTTGTTCCTTGGACCTTGGAGGCTTGGCTCAGTGATTGTCCCCTTTGGATTCAATCCTCTGAGGTGTCCAAGTGGATTGGAGCAATTGCAATTGGTTGATTTTGGCAAATCGAGCCAAAATGCAAATTCTGCCTTGCTTTGACAGATTTCAGCAAGGCAACTTTCCAATGTTGTATCTCATGATGTAGGTTGAATTTCGCAATGTTCTTGGCCATTTTGGAAAGCTCTTACATGATACAACAACTGTTTGAACAAGTTTGGTTTTGATCTCTTTTGATTCCAAGTGAAAAATCCCCCTACATTTGGCAAAAAGTGAAGCAGAATTCTGACTTAGTGAAAATTTCACTAAGTGTTGGAAAAAGTGACATTTTCATTTTTCAGCCACTTTGATCACTCCATAACTCAAAATCCTTAATGAATTGGAATGACTTGTAGTTGAAGTTTTTGTAGGTGATAATGAGGGCTACAAATACATCTTTGGATGAGAAAAAATGGCCTTGTGGTTTAGGAGTTATGGTCCTCCAAAGTTGGTACCTTTGCCACTTTATTTTTAACTTAGAAAAATTTCTAAGTTTTATGGTTACCCCTTTTACAAGTTATCTCACTTTTCTTGCTTTTTCTTGATGAATGATGATTCAAATCATACATTAACATCATTTTAGGGTTAAAAATCCATTTTGGTGAAAAATCTCAAAAAGTCAAAGTTGACTTTTGTGCACAGTTGACTTTTTATCAGATGAATTTCAAACTGTGCAATTCTTCAGGAAATCATGTCCTTGACCTAAATCAAACTTGATGGACATGTTCCATGGGTGTCATAGGGTATATTCAATCATGTATTAGGGTTTGGGAGCATGTCCTGGTCAAAAGTCAAAGTTACAGTTGACTTTTCCCTTAAAACCCTAATTGTGGTGCAGATGAAAATGAGACTTGTTGCTCAAGCTTCTTGGATCAATACATTGTTCCAAATGGATCAATATGGTATATTAGAGACCCTCAAATCATCTCTTGAGGTCTTGGCTCATGGTTTGTCCCAAAAGTCAACTTAGGGGTGAATTAGGTCAAGAAACCCTAATTCCTGATTTTTGATGAATGCATCCCCTGAGGCTAAATTGACTTGATGCATGGGTTCATGAGGTCCCATGAAGCATATTAGGTTATGTTTTGGATCAATGGCTTGTGCCCAGATGAAAATTTCCATCTGGAGGCCCTGGTCGACCAAAACCCTAATTTGGTGACACTGTCGATCTTGAGACTTGATCCACCTATAAGGGAGCAGCTTTGTGCTTAATCCTTGAAGTGGGAGTCCTTTTTTATCCATTGTGGATGTTTGAGAGATTAGACAAGTTGAATATCATGTCATTTCTTGATTGATCCTTTGTCTAAGCACTCAGAGAGGGCTTGAAACCCTAATTTTGATTGTATTGGATGCTCACCCATCTTTGGGGAGACTGATGAAGCATGATGGTTCATTCACATTGTGATGATGATTTTCACAATGATGGGAAATCTAAGTGGTCAAAATTTGGGGTATTACACTATCAAAATATCTGTTTCACCCGGACAGGGTCAAAATTTGGGGTATTACACGACCTTCGGAACCTCGACGGTAACCCATTGGCGGCGAACTCCTCGGTGAATCACAAAGTCTGGCACCTTCCTTGATTTGTCTTCAGAAATGACGCTGATTTCTGGTGGAGCAGGATCATTGGAATCTGTCTCCCAAGCAGAATTTTCGTAGGAGGATTCCTCTGTTGTATTTTGCATAGCATTTGTGCTCTCAGCTGTATCTCCCCGTCCAGTTGGCTGGATATCTTCGAGTCTGATACGAGAGCTTTTGGGAGCGGTGTACTTGACCATATAGTCGTATTTTCCATTTGGTTGTCCCAGGGTGTCCCACACTTCTTTGGAACTGGAGGAGTCATTTCTCTCGATGACGTTGACCTCGGGAAAAGCATAGTTGATGAATTCTAGTCCTGCAAACGTTGCGAATTCATCTTCATGTTGAGTAGTTTCTGAATGACCTGAGTGTTGATCCTATGACATGGTGGGGACACAGGTATTCTGTTCAATGATGCTCAGCTGAGTTTCATTACTCGGCTGACTTTCTTGCCCCAAGTTTCCTGGGTAAGGCTGCCACATTGGCAGGCCATCCATCGGGCCATAGTAATTGTGGTCAAAATTGTCTTTCATCAGAGTGTCCTCCTCTAATGAATTTGGCGGAGCACAGCATCCTTCCGGATCACAATCTCCGTAGATCATTTCGACATCTGATCTTGGTATAAATCTTGGACTTTCTGTAGGAAAGCAAAAAGTCATAGGCACCTCTTCCTGAGACATATAATCGTCCTCATTAAGATAGGACTTCCACTCTTCATCTGCGTCAGAGGGATCTTCCTCATTGATAGCATAAACTGTCTGAGACACTGGGTGAAGAAAACCTCCACTGTGGAAGAAGTTTTGAAGGGGATATAGACTTTCATCGTTGGCGGCTGTCTGGGTACAGGTCGCAGAAAAACCAAGATCCTTCTTTGTTTTATTATCAATAGGAATGACAAGCCGTCCCCATCCTGTCGTATCGGTACTCTCGACCGCTTTGATAGCATCTTTGTATGAAGAAATTGAAGTTCCTTCTTTGAACTGACTGTCCTTGCTCACCGATAGTGCTTGGAACTGAGTTCTAATAACCTCCTCGGGTTCCACACAAGTAGATGATGATAAGTTGCTTACAAGCAAGGCTTGTTCCCCACAAACCGTGACAAGTTGATCGTTCTTGACGAACTTTAGCTTTTGGTGGAGGGTTGAAGTAACCGCTCCAGCCTGATGTATCCAAGGTCTTTCTAATAAACAACTGTATGTTGCCCGGATGTCCATGACCTGGAAAGTGATTTGGAAAGTGTGAGGATCAATAGTTATGGGAAGATCAACTTCGCCGATAACTATTTTTCTGGATCCGTCGAATGCTTTGACGACGACCTCGCTGACTCTCATCGGAGGGCCCTTGAATGATAATTGCATCAAGGTAGACTTCGGAATAACATTCGGGGCTGACCCTGTGTCTACCAGTACGTTGGCTAAAGCATCGCCCTAGCAGTTAACTGTGATATTGAGCGCCATGTTATGACGGCGACCCTCTTCCGGTAATTCCTCATCACTAAATCCCAAATTATTGCAGGAAGTGATGTTAGAGACAATGCTATCGAATTGTCTGATTGTTACATCCTGTTCCACAAAGGCTTGCTCCAAGACTTTCTGTAGAGCCTCTCTGTGTGCTTCTGAACTGAGTAACAGTGATAATACTGGGATCTTTGAAGGAGTCTGTAACAGTTGATCAACAATGTTATATTCACTCCTTTGGATGAGCTTTAGCATCTCATCTTTGTCTTTTGAAAAGTATGGATTACTAGATTGACCGACTGGTGGATCAAGAATTTCTGCCTGAAGTTCCTTTTCTTTGTTGGATTCTCCAACCCCTCGGTTGAAGATTCGACCGCTCCGTGTTACACGACTGATGTCTGCAATATTCACGACGGGGGGTAATGGAATTTCCTTTCCATTCTCGATTATTGTTGCACCATATTTGTAAGGGATTGCCTTAGCTGATTCATACGGTAGTGGCCCCGGTAGATAGATGACTATGGGAACCTTCTGATTTTTTTAACCATCATAAGTAACCTTGATCCGTTCCCGGTTGGGAACTCTAGATTCGTCAAGTAGAGGGATGATGGCAAAAACATCCCTGGTCCTGTGATGACCAGAGATCGTGACAACATCCTCAACTTGCTCGGCAAGGTAGTTTGGCGACCAAATGATGGGTCCTGAACCTGGATATGGATGAATTTCTCCATGATCGATCTGACCCTGAAGAGCTGCTCTCACAAGGTAACACCCTTGGTTACTTTCCGAACAGACGCTACAACTGTCATAGTTGTGTGGTGGCACCTGGCCACGCCCACTTTGAATGCAATGTAACCTCACTAGGTTATCTTCCATTGATCGGACATCCTGACTTTGACGACGAGTAGGATTCCTGTGATTGATACTAATCTGCTGAGTATCTTCGTCCAAATAGATTGGCATCCACCAGTGATTTAACAAGTGCTGAAGTGCCTCCTGGACAAGGGTACAACCTCGATCGTTTTCGCAACCTGCTTTACAGTTTTGATAATCATGTGATGTTAAGAATCCGAGTCGGACCTGCTCAGCATGTAACTTTACCAGGCTGGTATTCATCACGCGAATATCGAAGATCTGAACCATGTTGATTTGATAGGAGTTCCTATCATGGTAGTCTTGGATCCATCCAAGATCCATCTGACGCTGGAGGACCTCTTGTATGAAAGAGCATCCCTGTTTGTTTACCGAGCAAATCAGACAGGAACTGTAATCGTGCCGCGGTAGATTATGATACTGGCCTTGCCTTGAGTGCATTGCCACCAAGTTGTCATTCATCGCACGGATGTCGTGGTTTTGAATGACGTTGGAATTCGTGTAAACCATGTTAACTCCACGAAATCGGTGCTCTTGGATCCATCCAAGATCCATTTGTTCCTGTAGAGCTGCTTGCACTACAGAACATCCCTGGTTGTCTTTAGAGCAGATATCACACTGGTGATAATTATGAGGTGGCACATGGCCACATCCACTCTGTCTACAATGCATCTTGACCAGATTGGTCTTTAACAAGAGTACATCATGAATTTGATAGACATTGTTAGTCTCTTTCTCAATCAGATTGACTGCAGCTTTCTCATGTTGAGGCAGCGGGTTCGTAAGAACATTAGGATTCGTATCTTTGAAAGATAAGAGCCCGCTCCTAACAAGCTTTTGCACGTCGGATTTGAAATTGAGACAAGTCTCAATGTTATGCCCTGAACCTCCTTGATGATAAGGTCATGTTTGATCCGCTTTAAACCAAAAAGGCGCATTTTCCGGAACTGAAAGGGGAGACTTAGTCTGGATGTGCCCCTTAGCCAGCAGTAACGGAAACAGCTCTGCGTACGTTACGGGTATAGGATCAAATCCTGGTGGCCGTGTTGTACGGTAGTTGTTATATGGAGGACGAGCCTGCTGAAGAGGCTGTTGTGTCCTTTGTTGGTCAGATTGGCTCTACGCAACCTGAGGTTGATACATAGGAACAGGCGCAGGGCCGATAGCAGGAGTAACAGCTGCTACTGGCTGATAACGTCGCCTTTAGTTTCCGAGAGAGATATTCCCAATATCTTGCTCTTTTTTCTTAGGGAGAGCACTACCGTATTTTTTAGTACTGCTCGTTGATCCAGTGTCTTTTACCAAACGTCCTTCTCGGACGGCTTCCTCAAGACGTACACCCATGCCGACCATTTCGGTGAAATCACTGGGTGCACTGGCAATCATTCGGTCATAGTAAAATGAGCTTAAGGTCTTTAAGAAGATTTTTGTCATCTCTTTTTCCTCAAGAGGTGGACAAATTTGAGCGGCAATTTCACGCCACCTTTGAGCATACTCCTTAAAGGTTTCCTTGTCCTTTTGTGACATTGATCTGAGTTGATCTCTGTCGGGTGCCATATCCAAATTGTACTTGTATTGTTGGACGAAGGCAGTACCAAGATCTCTGAATGTACTGATCGTAGTACGGTTTAAACCCATGTACCATTTGAGTGCGGCACCGGTTAAACTATCCTGGAAGTAGTGAATCAGCAGGTCCTGATTCTCCGTCTGAGCTGACATCCGCCGAGCGTACATCACCAGATGGCTCTGAGGGCAAGAGTTACCCTTGTATTTTTCAAAGTCGGGCACTTGGAACTTGTGAGGGACTTTCACATTTGGGACCAAGCAGAGGTCTGCGGCGTCCTTTCCAAATAGATCCTGACCGCGAATGGCTTGCAGCTCTTTCTGCATTTCCAAGAACTGCTCCTGGAATTCATCCATTCTGTCAAACATAGTTTCCTTCTTACCAGAAGGTGTTTGTGGAATCTATCCTTTCGGGACAGTGTGCACCACAGGGGGTGGTACCGTGACTACGGCAGTAAGTCTTGGCGCCTCCCGAAGTTTGTAACCTTCAGGAATCTTGAGTATGCCCCTGGGATCTTCGCTTTCCCGAAGTTTGTAACCTTCAGGCCCAGCGGCTTCTGTTGCGATTCCCTGATCTTCAGTGATCGGCGGAACATATCCTTCCGGGATATAGTTAACAGGCATGCCCCAAGGACGATCTTTCGGCATCTGATACCTAGGATCATACTTTTCTATGATGGGCGTTGAGGTGATCTCCGAGATCACAGTTCTTTGTAGCTGAGCTTCTGCCATGGCTTGCATGTCGTTACGAAGCTTTCTCATATCCTCTCTCAGAGCGTCGATCTCTTCTTTCAACTCTCTGTTTTCTTCCTCAAGATCATCCATATTTTTCTGACGATTGGCCCCCGAGTATTGTACGAATGAGACAGTTTGACTCTAGAATCGAGACACAAACGTGAGATTCGTAGGTAAGGAGAATACGCGATGTGAGAATGATGAATGCAATGATTATATTAATTGTTGTTTTTTTGTTTAATCAAAATAAACTTCGACAATTAGATTGCAAATATCAAACAGTGGGGAAACCCCTTTTTATTGAATTCCAAAGGATTAGAGAAATGGAAATACAGTAGATTACAAAGTGCAAAAACAGAAACCTAAACTAATGGGTCCCGAGTCCTCTTCTTTGCCCGGGGCGCTTGGGTCGTTGTTGGGTTGTCATTCCTTTGCCAGGTGAAAGGAGTGAGCAAATTCCTTTAGTCATCTTGATTCTCTACAGCATGCTGCTCCAAAATTTTAATCAGAGCATCTTTCTCTTTTAGTAGTTGCTGTATTTGGATACACTCTACGTCGAGGGTGTGGTACTTGTTATTCCAAGATCTTCTTTCCTTTTAAACTTTGTTGAGAGTAACCTGAAGCTTTTCAGTTTCCGTCATGAAGTACATGACAGATTCCCTCGGCGGAAGAATTCCGTAACGAGGATAAGGCATCTTTAGGTTGAGAGCTCTGGTTTGTACCCAGTGGAGATAAGGCTCCACCGAGACACAGTCTGGTTTTCCCAGAGACTCTCGTCCTTTCTTATGAACATGTTTCCAAGCTTGCACTATTTCCATCTTTAGTGCTCTGTCACTTTCTCCTTCTTTGAAGAAAAGACCTTCCAGATGAACACCCAGTGGGATGTGTCTCATCGGGTATCCAAATTGACGAAGAACCAATATCGGATGATAGTTGATTCCTCCTTTAGTTCCTATGAGGGGTACGCTGGGGAAGTTTCCACAACGGTCAATGAATCTAATTCCCTCATAAATCCTATTACACCAATCTATATCAGAGGTTGTAAGAGACATGATCTTCTGCGACCAACGTAAGACACTCTTGCAATCCCAAAAAGCAACAGACTTGGGCAAGTGAGAGATAAACCATTTGTAAAGCAAAGGTACACAGCATGTGATCTCTCCTCCGCTGTACAAATTTCCTAAGTGTACAGAATGATACGCATCTGCAAGCAAAGTCGGCACAGGGTTTCCAATGAGAAAAACCTTAATAGTGTTGATATCGATGAAGTTATTGATGTTGGGAAACAAAAATAACCCGTAGGTGAGCAAGACAAAGATGCTTTCAAAAGCAGTCCCGTTCCCTATACTAACGAAGTATAGAGCCTTTTTTGTCAAGAACTGGGCTGGCAAACCTTGGATGCCACCCTTAGTGGTCATGTGAGTCCTGACCTCAGACTCGTCCAAATGAATTGCTATTGCAATAGTCTAATTCTTTGGAATTTCTTCCAGTCCAGAAAATGGAGCTCGATCAGTGATATGTAAATCAGTCAGATGAGAATACTCCTCCAGCGTTGGTGATAGCTGGTAATCCGGGAGTGTAAAACAGTGATAAACCGGATCGTAGAATTGAATGAGCGCGTCCATGATCCCCTTAATCACATGGACTCTTAACAGTGGTAGCAAACCACCGTGCTTGGCTCTGAAAGCCTCTGGGTTAACGATCATCCTTGCTAACCTTCTCAAATCCCCTAGTTTTGGAACCTTGAAGGTATACTGGTGAGTTCTCCTTCTACCGAAATCCATTAGCGTAATCCTCTTCTTTGATATTTGCAATCATAGTCTTAGTTTAATTTGAAAAACAGAGAGATTAGAAGAGAAATTTTTTTGAATGTTTTAATGTTTTATTAAACGAATGCATGAATGCAGCACACAAAAACATAGAAAAAACATGGGGTCAGAGGGTCGTTGTCATGAAGTCAAGGCTCTACCCATCTCCAAAGGTTTATACTAGGGTGATTTTTGTACCTGTACTCATTATCATCAGCTCCTCCCAGGAAAGCAAAACAACAAGCGGATCGCCAGCGAGTTGTAGAGCAATCTTAGAGTAAGTGCCATTCACCGAGAATAGATCACCAGCCTCAAATGAGGGTAGTATCGCGTAACAACTATTTCCGATAGTTTCCGCACTACGAAAGGGTTTGGCTCCTCAGCTTCTCAGACTTAACAACCGGCCCATTGGCTAGAAGAGTGAATGGGTTGCGTTGGTCAGCCTCCACTGAGGTTGATGGTCGACCCCGTCGCCATCACTTATCTTAAGTGTATACTCATTCTCACCACATGCGGCATCACACGCATTCCCAGTAGAAGAAAAATAAACACGTATAGCAATTAGGAAAAGCAGTATATATATTTGTCCTAATCATCCTAGACTTATAAAGCTATGATTCCTAAGTTCCTGACAGAAATGGGTTCCCCGGCGGAAGCCCCAATCTGTGGTATTCACACAAGTGAAGAGAAAAAAGGTTTGTCCAAGGTTTCCTCCTTAAACGATTAAGAAAGAAGATTTGGCCCCACGGTGGGCGCCACTTTTCTGTAGCGAGCGATTTTGGACGCGGTTCTTAAGCGCTGGTCGCTCTCTGCGGTTAAGCTTGAACTACAGGTCGATTCATTTTTTATCCTATTGTGAGCTGAATAAGGAAGGGAAATAGAAGTCTCCAATTAACCCTGCTTTGCATACTGAGTTTAAACAGCGGTCTGTTAGGTTACGGATGCTATCAATGTGGGGGGCCTTTGTACTGGTTATTTGTATTTTCACCAATATTGTTTTCTTTCTTTTTTTACCTGGGCAGAAGGTTTTTGGCGGGGAACAAGGATTAGGATGTTAGGACTGATGCTTTTGAAATACTGCTTTTGATTGATGGAGATATGGGATTTGGGTTTTTTGTTGATTGCGCTCGCTAAGATCTTTTCTTTCGATCTTATGCCTACGTATTCCCGTTTACCGAAACAGGGAAATCAGAGCGTTCGTAGTTCCTCCTATTCTATGGGAGGAAATTGGTGTTTTGGTGTCTTGTTCAAAGCCCAAGACGTGAAGCGAAAGGTAGTTTGTATCTTGTTCAAAGCCCAAGATGTGAAGCTGAAAGGTCTATTTGTGTCTTGTTCAAAGCCCAAGACGTGAAGCTGAAAGACCTCGACTTTAGAGAGAATTTGTCATCTCTAAAGAGGGGAGAAGGAGAATTACTTTAACTGGGATACGCGGATCCGAGCAATGCCATAATTTCCGAAGAAAGGGTTTTAACCTGAAGGAGAAGACTTTAACTCAGTGTAGAGCAATGCCATCTTTCCTTAGGAATTTCTCATGCTAAAAGAGGGACAGTGGCGTGGATATAGATGATCCAGAGGCTTGCCACTTACAGCGATTAGATGAAGGGAAAGAAGTTGTTGATGTTTGTGTACTGTGAACGAGGCACAGCTTCGATGCTGAAAGGTTAATTGGATCAACCAGTGGTTTTCTTATACAAAGCCTAAGAGGAGGCTAATTTCCGCTAGGAAAATCATTATACAAAGCCTAAGAGGAGGCTAATTTCCGCTAGGAAAATCATTATACAAAGCCTAAGAGGAGGCTATTTTGTGTCTCGTACAAAGCCCGAGAGAGAGGCTAAAAGTTTTTGACCCGACGATAGAGTCTTTGTGTCTCGTACGAAGCCCGAGATGGAGGCTATTGTTTGTTTGACTCAACAGGAGAATCTTTTATACTCAACAAGAGAATGTTTTTGTATCTCGTACGAATCCCGAGATGGAGGCTAAAAGTTTTGACTCAACAAGAGAGTCTCTGTATCTCGTACGAAGCCCGAGATGGAGGCTAAAATGTTGTTCGACTCTGCTAGGGAGAGTCATTGTACAAAGCCCAAGAGGAGGCTATGTCAGTTAAGTGACAGGTCCAGTATACTGATTTTGAAAGAGCAAATCAGTTCTTATATGAGCATCATTGTACTCATGGGTTAGATCTGAGGATCGGGGTGGTCTCCTTTTCTTTGAGGAAACTGGAAATCCAAAGGGTGTTGAGACTGTCTGAGTCTGCGGGTTTCCTTCCTATTTAACGAAGGGGTCACTTGAGAATGTCTTTTGAGACTCAAGGAAGTTAGGTTGTCCGTGTCTAGAGTTTTATCTTTTGTATTATGCTTTGAGAAACAGTAGTAGACTCTATGAAAGGACTGTTCTATGGAGATGACTAAGTTTTGTTCCTATACCTCTAGGAGGTCGTCGGGACAATTTGTACGAAGCCCAAGAGGAGGCTGGAAACTTTTAAGAAGCCGACGGGTCCTTGTACGAAGCCCAAGAGGAGGCTATCATTCCTGGAGGAAGAGATCATTATACGAAGCCTAAGAGGAGGCTGTGAATACTTCTAAGAAGCCGTAGGGTCCTTGAATAATGCCCAAGAGGAGGCCGATGCTTTTAAGAAGCCCATGGGTCTATCATCTCCTTTCCATTAGGAGAGATAACTCTTTTAAAGATAAAAACCACTGGTAAACGTGTGAGGTTTACTATCCAGCGACTTTTAGCTTTTGAAGAGGGTTCCTTAGTTAAGGTCCAAGATTATGACCGTAGTGGGTACCCAAACCCCGAGACATTCAAGGCAAGCTATCCACAAGGAATAGATCAAGTCAGGAAAGTTCGAGAATTTGGAAGAAACTCAAAGATGCCATTCACAGAGAATACATTCATCTTGGGGAGTAGAACTTCTTGACGATTCCTAAGGAGGACAGCCGAAGAGAAGACTGTATCTGGTGCTCCTATTGGGGATCTAGGCATCTATTTCTACGAAAAAATGAAACGGCGTCACCTAGTTCTAGACGTAGTAGTTGGGGAAACTCGAAATATCTATACTATTATTACACAGTAGATATGAGTTTATGAAAGGAGACTTATAGTGAGCAGCCCCACAATACAGTTTATAATATGAAAGCAGTAAATGAAAGCGATAACCACTTACTCGGTTGGAGTGCTTCCATGCTGTTTGGTTAGTTGTTCAACAAAGAAAGATTGAAAACAACAATATATTCAAAATCAAAGGAGAAAGTGCTTTGAAAAAGAAATATTTTGGGCTTACAGCTCAAGGAGAGGCCCAGGGTTTTATCAGTGAGCGCACTGTTTGACTTTGTACAGCGGGACTTATGCAAGTGACTGCGGCCCAAAAAGGTTTTCTGTACAAAGGGATGGGTCTTACACTCTCTCAAGAGGCCCAAAAAGGTTTAAAGAAAAAAGAGTGGGGCTTATAACACGAGGGTAGGCCCAAATGATTTTTCGTTTAAAAATGGCGATCGCGCTGAGGTTTTCTTTTAACGCAGAGGGACTTATACAATAAGTGAGGCCCAAAATGTTTTGGTTAAAAGGGGGATTAGGTCTTACACTCTAATAGAGGCCCAAAGTGTTTTGAATGGGTCTTATAGCTCAAGGAGAGGTCCAGATGATTTTTATTTTTAAACGGGCGGCGATCGCGCCGTTTACTTGTACAGAGGGACTTATACAATGTGTGAGGCCCAAAAAGTTTTTGTACAAGGGGGGATGGGTCTTACACTCTCTCAAGAGGCCCAAAGAGTTTTGAAAATGATTTATGAGGGTTGAATTAATCCAAAACCCTAATTTGTTTTCAAAATGTATTTAATTGAATAAAAATTCAATTAAAATGATCAAAAATTGTTTAACACATGGAAAACAAATTGTGATCTTGGCTTAATGCTTCAAAAATTAAGTATTGACCTACAAAATAATTAGAAAGCATTAAAAGTTGCAAAATCAATGTAGAAAAAATATTTAAAATGCCAAAAACAATCAAAATATTAATTCTTTACAAAAATATCAATTATATGAAATAAATAATATTTTTGGGATTTTTTGATAAAATAAAATATTTTAACATTTTTGTGAATTATTAAAAAAAGAATCAACTCAAAATCATTAAAACTCAGAGAGAAATTAATTTTTGAATCAATTAAACAAAATCACAAAATTCAAATATTTGAATTTATGAAAAATGGCGCCAAGAACAGCTGAAGAACACGCGCGTGTTCTTGGTTTCTCAGATTTGCATTTTCTATCCAATCTCCATGAATACGTAATCATATCATGCAATCCACATATTATTATGCTCGTCTCAACCTCACGATCATGTCTATGTACTTTAATTTCATTTAAATTAAACATACAACAAGAAATCACGAAGAGACCTCAAGAACCCTAATTTCTGCATGAAGGCTAGGATTTTTTATACACGATTCAAACAATGCAATTAATTGAGGGAAAACATTCCATGCATGATTATGAACATATGGCCAAATTATTGTGCGAGGAAATATGCATAGATTGAGAGATGACCAAGTATGTGCTTACCTCTAGGCCGTGACAGCAAGTTCAAAGTGATTTTTGATTTGGAGGTGTTACAGATGAGTGGTGATGATCTGAACAGCTTCCCTACACCCTATGGATTGTGTTTGGATGGTTGGACTTGATTGAAATTGGCTGGAACAATTTGTGGTACCTCAGCTGCAACTTGATTGAAAATTTGAGCAACCAGCTAGTGATTTTGTGAAATCTGTGTTTCAGAAGTAATCTAAGTGTTTGATCAGCTCATATGTGGTGTATGTGAGGTGTGTGAGTGATTGGTTTGATTGGAATTGCTCTCAAACTCAAAACCCGATAGTGACTTGCCTTAGAAGGCAAAATTGGAGTGAAAGAAGAGACTTTGAGGAAAGCATCTGTTAGATGGCTTTGGTGTACTCAAACTGACCACAATTGAGCTCTATTTATAGTAGAGCAAGTTTGTTTTGCAAGGAATAGTGCATGGCAGCTGGTAGGTAGGTTTGGCCAATGTTGGCAAATGAAAATCCAAGTCTCCTCTAGCCATTGACTAGAGGTTAGGGCACAGAGCTTTGGTACCCTTGGTCTTGGATAAGTCTTGACTGATTTCAGATGAGAATGGCTCAGTCCATGCCACCTTGATGGTTCCATTGAATGCCTCATTCCAAATTTGAAGTCTTGTCCTTATTTTGGCCATTCTAGGTTCAACATACTATTTCTTGTTCCATGGACTTTGGAGGCTTGGCTCAGTGATTGTCCCCTTTAGATTCAATCCTCTGAGGTGTCCAAGTGGATAGGAGCAATTGAATTTGGCTGATTTTGGCAAATCGACCAAAGTTGCAAATTCTGCCTTGCCTTGACAGATTTCAGCAAGGCAACTTGGCAATGTTGTATCTCATGGTGTAGGTTGAATTTGGCAATGTTCTTGGCCATTTTGGAAAGCTCTTACATGATACAACAACTGTTTGAACAAGTTTGGTTTTGATCTCTTTTGATTCCAAGTGAAAAATCCCCCTACATTTGGCAAAAAGTGAGGCAGAATCTGACTTAGTGAAAATTTCACTAAGTGTTGGAAAAAGTGACATTTTCACTTTTCAGCCACTTTGATCACTCCATAACTCAAAATCCTTAATGAATTGGAATGACTTGTAGTTGAAGTTTTTGTAGGTGATAATGAGGGCTACACATCCGTCTTTGGATGCGAAAAAATGGCCTTGTGGTTTAGGAGTTATGGTCCTTCAAAGTTGGTACCTTTGCCACTTTATTTTTAACTTAGAAAAATTTCTAAGTTTTATGGTTACCCCTTTTACAAGTTATCTCACTTTTCTTGATTTTTCTTGATGAATGATGATTCAAATCATACATTAACATCATTTTAGGGTTAAAAATCCATTTTGGTGAAAAATCTCAAAAAGTCAAAGTTGACTTTTGTGCACAGTTGACTTTTTATCAGATGAATTCCAAACTGTGCAATTCTTCAGGAAATCATGTCCTTGACCTAAATCAAACTTGATGGACATGTTCCATGGGTGTCATAGGGTATATTCAATCATGTATTAGGGTTTGGGAGCATGTCCTGGTCAAAAGTCAAAGTTACAGTTGACTTTTCCCTTAAAACCCTAATTGTGGTGCAGATGAAATTGAGACTTGTTGCTCAAACTTCTTGGATCAATCCATTGTTCCGAATGGATCAATATGGTATATTAGAGACCCTCAAATCATCTCTTGAGGTCTTGGCTCATGGTTTGTCCCAAAAGTCAACTTAGGGGTGAATTAGGTCAAGAAACCCTAATTCCTGATTTTTTATGAATGCATCCCCTGAGGCAAGATTGACTTGATGCATGGGTTCATGAGGTTACATGAAGTATATTAGGTTATGTTTTGGATCATTGCCTTGTGCCCAGATGAAAATTTCCATCTGGAGGCCCTGGTCGACCAAAACCCTAATTTGGTGACACTGTCGATCTTGAGACTTGATCCACCTAGAAGGGAGCAGCCTTGTGCTTAATCCTTGAAGTGGGAGTCCTTTTTGATCCATTGTGGATGTTTAAGAGATTAGAGAAGTTGAAGATCATGTCATTTCTTGATTGATCCTTTGTCTAAGCACTCAGAGAGGGCTTGAAACCCTAATTTTGATTGTAGTGGATGCTCACCCATCTTTGGGGAGACTAATGAAGCATAAAGGTACATCCATATTGTGATGATGATTTTCACAATGATGGGAAATCTAAGTGGTCAAAATTTGGGGTATTACACGTACCATTAGGGAAAATGTTGACTTGAAAACTGTTGTTGAACACAAATGTAAGTTTTATAATTATCATATCCACATAGATTGGTGGTTTCAAATCCCATTCAATAGTTTTTTAGACTTCAAGTAGAGAAGGGTTTTATACTCTTTTTGATGCGTAAAAATAAATGACAATAAATAAATGATAGAAAGTAAAATTGAAATTTTAGTGTTAACAGTATGAAAGCTTGTTAGGGGTAGATTTTGTAATTACGTATTTATCATGCATAATCATAAGTGACTAATATGTTCATCTACTCAGCTATTAATATTGCCTCATGTTTCTCTCGTTCGTATCTCATGTCAGTTTCAATGTCGTGAGATCAGTACATTACCTAATAGTCGATATTTTGATCTATTAGCCAACACAAAGCATTACGTTTTAATAGATATAAAGCAGCCTTACTTCACACCAATCCCACTATAGTACTTGCGAATATTGAACCTACCATATGTCTCGGCATTAGAATTCAATAGATGAATATCTTGGATCTAGTAATGACAGGAACTTTTCGAATGTCTAGTCATACCATGAAAACAAATTTTAGATAGCAAATATAAAACGTACATTAATCAATATATAGTGACAAGTGTCATTAAATAAATTTGTTGGACAATATTGTTTCTATTAATCTTAACACGACAAGTTTTTAGTCACATCAAATAAAAATTATTTACAAGAATTTCTTTCATGTGTTGTACAAGTTCCGTTTAAGAAATTTATTCAGAATTTGAGATTATCTATGCCTATGTTTAAACGTGATACAAAATTTAAATTTACTTTTTACTTCCAATTTTAAGATTTATGTAAATAATCTTATATACAAAAAAATTTAAATACTACATGAACATCTTAACAACTTGAAGCCAAGAAAAAAAGTCATGTCTCCAGTACTCAACATATTATTGTTACAATTAAAACACAATGTTGGTTAGTTTTTAAATAGAAAAATAAGCTTAATATTAAAATTGATAAATAAAAATACATATTATTGAATGGTTTCTTCCTTAATGTAGAATTATAAAAACTATTTTAATAAAATTTTTTGGATGAAAACAATAAAACTTAATCATGTATGCTTCTAATCGAAAGTAGGCTTTGGTTATAAACTATGATATGAGACTTACGGGCTTCAACGCCAAGCTCATTAATCATTTGGGTATCCAAATCAAAGCATGCAAGTTCTCCATCCTCTTTTCTTAAAAATAAATCCCCATTCTTTCCTCCTGCAAAAGGATATGCAACACAAGCTAATGGCCCAAGAATAAAAACTTTAGTCCAAGATTCTTTCACACCAATTTCATTTAAAATTGATATATGAATTGTATTAGTCTCCCCGTGATACGATGACAATGCAATGAATCCTTTAATTAATATCATCAAGTGTTTATGCTTCCATTTACGATCCATATTATCATTCATGCATGAGGGCATGGGTGTTGTGAAAACTACCTCATTACTAATTTCAAACGACATCAAACATGTTTGGAAAATATACTGGCTACTTTTATACAACGAATGACACATTCCATTTGTGTAACAGCGATCAATTTTATCATCATGGTTAGGGATCATATAATAATAAGGGATTGTCATGGGAATGTTAATATCTAATTTCCTCCAAGAATCACTTCTTAGGCTATATATCTCCCACACAGGTTCATATGATACATCTTTCCATGGCACATTTTCCTCATCCAAACCAAGATATTCACAATCATTACGACTCAATTGATAAAATGATACACGCCGAAGCACTTTATAGTCATTCTTAACATGATCATGACCAAATCCATGAATAAGCCATGAACAATTTCGATAAGGCACGGACTCAGTGGGACTAGGAGGAATTACCTTGTATTCGTCAATAGTTGGATTCCATAATGCAAAACCTTCATTGAGACTAACGATGCCAAGAATTCCATTGATACTACAAGACCCCACGACAATAAAATCTTGGCCATGATCTACAAATGGAAGAGAGTAATCTATCTTAACTTTATTCTCTAATCTCTCACCCGAAAGAAAAGAAAAAGATGATCGAACTTTCCAATGCGCAACCTCAGATGTATATCGTAGGAGATAAGGTCTATCATCAGAATCAAAAGGATTTCTAGATATAAATTTTTTGCGATAAGTGTTCATAAAATGAGAATCATTCAATAAGAGGATCCATGATTTTTGTACACATTCAAATCGCTTCAACGATTTCAATGGTAATTTTGACAAAATGGAGATTATGAGATCATTGGGTATGTAGTTGCTAACTTTCTCCATCTCCGGCCAAATGTTTGTATAGAAATTACAATTGATGATGGCAAAAATGAGATTGATTATAAAAATGAGATTGATTCACCTATGTCTCAAATAATATAAATATTAGATTAGTTGTGTAAAAATAAAATAAAATAAGGAAATAATTTGAATTGGGTCAATTAAAAATATTATACATATGGAAAAAATGGATTTGCATTAAATATTCTACATCAGTGAGATATTATTTCCTTATTTACATGAAAATGAGTAAATAAAAAATATTATATTACCCTAAAAATGTAATGCTGATTATTAGAAAATAATTCTCACTTTTAGAAAATGAAGAAATAATTTGAAGCGAGTCAATGAAAAATGTTATATTACTCTAAAAGGTAATATTTGAAAATAAAAAAAAAAAGTTTGAAAAAGTAATGATCATAAATTGAATTTATAAATGGCAGCAAATCACATTTAAAATAGGATTTTAAAAAAATCCCTTATTCATTCTTTTTTAATTTATAAGCAGAAAAAATTATAATATTATATAAGTTAAAAATCAATTTTTATTCAATATTTTTTAAACAAACCAAAATAAAATATATATTTACAACAAAATCGAGTCAATCAAATACATATTATACTGAAAATGACAAGAAAGAATTCAAAATTAAAATCCAAAATTTTGAAAAAAATAGTAAAAAGCGGTCTACATAACATCAGATACACAAGTTAAAGTATTTAACCTCCAGATCTGGTAATCACAATCTAAAGTAACATATTTCAGCTTTAACCACAAAAATGATTAGAGCTTTACCCTTTCAGATAACTACTGTAACTGCCCCACTTTATTATGGAAAATACGCCTATTTCACTTTTTCCAAATAACTCAAACCACACACTAGTGCAGGAAAGACTTTTTACATCGGGTGAAAAGCACATTTTACATCGGATCTGGGTCCGATGTAAAGACAGGTGATGTAATAAATCAAAGACATTTTACATCGGGCAATAGTCCGATGTGAAAAATGCACTTACCACATCAGTTGACTGTTTCGTCTGATGTGAAATATGACTTTAACTTTATTTTTTTTTAAATAAATGCAACATTTAACATCGGTTGCTTTTCTGGCCCGATGTAAAATGATGGTTTTTACATCGGTTGCAAATCTGGCCCGATGTAATATGTATGTTCTCTTGCTTAAAAAATTAGACTATTTTTTAACGAAATCGAGGTGGAATCCCTGTAATTTTGTTTGGTACCTAATTTTTCATATTTTTCCAACATCACACAAACCACATTTAAGTCGGTATTTGGTATCTAATTTTTCATATTTTTCCAACCAACCGGTTAATTTCATTGCACCAAATAGGCATGATACACATATTCTTCAAAATGAACAATTGATTTACAAAAGTACTACTCTAGGAAATGTGTACAAAATTTGAAGTATGTTTACACGATGGACTACTACAACAACAAAACCAGTGAAAACGTACAAAAACATCCAACCATTTATAAGTCCTTTCCCATATTCTTCACCTATAGTCGACAGCGGCAGGTGACAGGAACATCAACCTTCAAACACACAAAATATTCCCACTCTCTTTATCCTTATGAATCTACACACCAAACACACAAAATCAAAAAACCATAATTTCCAAATTTTAAACAAAAAAATACAATAAACACAAAAACATAAACCTTGATAGATAGCACAGTTCTGCTTCTCTCTCACGTTCTGCTTCTCTCACTGTAACAAAAGCAACAACCTCTTCATGTTTCATATTACCATTATCACTTCTCACCCAAATTTCAAAAAAAAGAACCAACAATATTATAAATTACAAACACCATGAATCAAACGGTTAGTATTTTCCATCTCATACTTCTAATTTCTAACTCATAAACCATTAATTTAGTCTCAAACTATCACTTTCACTATTAATCAATAATTCATTTTCTAATTAGAAAATGGTTGGAATATTTTGACCAACAAAATCTTGTGAGCTTTGTAGAGTTGTAAAATTAAGGTTGGATGTGGATACTGTTTGTAGAGTTTTAAAATTAAGGTTGATGAAATGATGAAGATTTCAAAAAACAAAGAAGTAGTATATTGAGATACAAACTTAATTATGTAAATGAAAATTTAAATAGCTCTATGTGAACCTAATGATGTAAAACAAAAAGAGTGAGTATTAAAAATTAAAAAAGGCAGAATAATGAATCAAGCAGAGAATGATACCTTCCCTTGATCAATTTCAATATGTAATAATGAAAACATAAAGGCAGAATCTTATTTGAAAAGTTGAATACTTTATGAAAAGAAATATTGCCATACAAACCCTTATTTACAATTACAAGAAACGGAAAATGAAATTACGTATTTCTCGACATTAACTGTCACAAAAAGGGACAGAGCTGAACAGAGCTGTTATTTTTAATACCTGCAAGCATTGGTGCACCAAATAACCTTGTGAACAAAAGCATCGCCAAGCCACATGATAAACCAATAAAAAGCAAGTCTGATATGTGATGCTGCACTTCCTCCCTATCCTACACAAATATTTTTACTAATTAAAGACAGTGCAATAAATCCAAAAACTTTTGCATGCATAATGTCATAGATGTGATTTATAACAATAAATAATGCCAAAATGGACCTGATCATACATTACTTTAGTTATTATCCTCCGCTTGTCACTGTTGGGTGAATATAATTCACGTCTCTTATCTAATTGTCGTTTGGTCAATTCCTAGATGATAGAAGACTAATCACTCACTTGAAATCTAACAATCTTCCTATCAATACTGAATCTCTCACATCACTATACCTTCTCCGCTATTACCAACCAACACAACACTCGCATGACTCCATTGCCATAAAGACTTTTTATACAAGGATCTACTCCCACTCTCGCATCAAGTTAATTAAGCTCTGATACTACTTGCTAGATAATACGTGAAGCAAAAGGAGCAACAACAAGTTAATGATTAGGATAAAGAAATACCAAAAACACCATATCTCCACCCAAAACCTTAGAACATTAGCCATATGATATGAGTCACCTCTCTTCAATATCATTAATTTATCTAGGTCATAAGGAGTCAATGTGGACTAAACACTCCTCATAGTTGAATACCAACTTAGTTTACATATACATATTCATCAAATTTTCCATCCCATAAAAAAGAGTTAAAAAAAACTAACCTGTTTAGCAAGTGCAGTAGCAACCATATTTGAAGTAGCAATTGACAAAAACATGAACGAGTAGCTCAAGTAATCACAGAAAACAGTAGCAGGACCTGTTCGTGGAAAACCAAATTCATATGCGTCATACATTATCGTACAATTGTACAAATTAGAAAGTGAATACGATAAATAAAAAAATACCTAAAGCAGCTAGTTCAATTGAACTTCCTTGACCAACAACAGCAGTATCGATAAGACTCGTCAACGGTCCACATAACCAAAGTCCAATAGCAGGTCCAGTAAACAAAACAATTTCCTTCATCTGAATCCATATACTCTGGTCAACCAGTTCATTCACTTCTTCTTTATCTCTCTCCACATCAAAATCTTTTGTAATTTAGAAGTATGAGATGGAAAATAATTCATTGAATTATTAGAAGAAGAACCAACAGTTACCTCTAATCCATACCACGCGGATGAATCAATATCTAGAACCTATTTAAATTCAAATCAACATTGAAAAAAAAACTAACTACCTAGAGAGGAAAAAGATTATGAAACGGAAACGAACTTGAAAACGGGTTGGGGGAAAAAACCCTACCTGGGTTTGAGAGTGGTGTGGGAGGCTATGTCTCTTGAGGCGTACTTCTGGGAAGGACCGAAAATTCGGGTACCACCTTGTTCATTTCCACCTTTGGTAGGTGCCCAACTAATCAAACTAATCCTAACAAATCTCAAACAAATTCTAACAACAAAAACGATTAAACTATCATTAGATCTGAAAAATCCATTACCTGCCAATCGAGAATGAAAGCGAAGCCGCTAGAATCTTCGCCGAGAAAACACAAACAACAGAAGGTAAGAATCCGAAGATCAGCGAAGCACCGGTTTCGAGAAAAATCGCCGACGGTAAACAAAGAGCGATGGTCATTGAATCGAGGTGAGAACGAAGGTTTGACGGAAATGAGGAAAGAGATCGAGGTTAGGAATAAGGGAAGAGAGAGAAAATGAATTATGGATGAAAGTGAAAGTGATTATTTGTTGATAATAGGGTTTCGACTATCTTACTGAAGCAAATATACCAATGGGTTGATAATAGGATTTTAGTGAATGTGAAAACATTTTACATCGGTTGATAATAGGCCCGATGTAAAGGCCCGCCTTTTACATCGGGTGCAAATTAAGACTCGATGTGAAATACGTTATTACCAAACTTTATTTTATTTACGAAACTACCACCGTGTAATTTTTTTTATCAGTGGACTTTTCACATCGGTGCAAATCTAGGCCCGATGTGAAATCCTTTATAACAAAATTTCATTTTATTTACCAAATTGACACCGTGTTATTTTTCACATCAGTGAAAATAAATGTCTGATGTAAAATCCCTAAATCAAATATTTTTCACATCAGTGGAAATAAATGTCTGATATAAAATCCTTTGACAAATATTTTTCACATCATATATCTTGAAACCTGATGTAAAATCCTTTAACCAAATGTCTTATTTTTAGTAGTGACATTAAACAAAATAATATTAAAACCCAATCAGACATTTTCCGAAAACCCACCAAGACCACCAAAGTGCAAAAGATGATCCAAAACCTTTCCTTGGGATGCCCTTGAGAACCCTAACCAATTAAAAATAAAAGTCCACAACCCTCTGAAAAAATTACATGTTACAAACAAATGATCTATGTCTTCACGCCACAATTTTCCACACATCTTTGATCGTTCGTGACAAGAATCTGTCGCATATCCAGGTTGTCCTTCGTTGGACTAGATTCTATAGCAACCACCAGACAAAAATAGATACCTTAAGCGGCACAGTCTTCAAACACAAAAATTGGGAGTTAGCTTGATTGTTGTTGACATCAACTTCAGACAAACTTGTATAAGCACTGCTAACCGTGTAGTAAATAAAGGGATGTAAAGTCAAGCCCAATGATCTTTCACTTCCACCTAAAAACAACTGAGATTAACCGCTCAATACATTCTCCTACCAACTCCTCCTTCCAAGAAAGAAGCCTTCTACACTACTTCCATGCCTCACCATTCTCCCTTCATCCGTATTAGTTCATTTCTGCTATTGTCGCCCATTTATTCTCCTATAAATCAAACGACATTCTAAATCTCACCTTTAAAGACATACCATCAAGCCAAGGATCTATCCATAACAGAGTAGAATATTCATCTCATATTCTCCATTCAATGTTATCAAGCAACCACCCTTCATCAACCAAATCGACAACCTCCCTTATATTTTTGAAATTCCTCCACTAAACAGATCCACTACTACCCCCCAGAACATAATCGCACCCCTTCCTCACCATACCTAGCACAGAATACCCTACACCACATACTTTCTGTCTCATTTAGAATCCTCCAACACCATTTACCAAGTAAGGCTAAGTTAAACTCCTTCAACCTCCTAATCCCGAGACATCCATTTTCTTTTTTCAAACAAATGGTATCCCAATTGATCCATGAAGTTTTTCTCACCAAATTTGGGTTCGGGAGTCGATTATATGAGGGGAAGGTATTAACACACCTCACATCTATTGTACTCAATGGGAACCATTTAGTTAGATTTGCGGATAGAATGTTAGTGTGATGTTACTTGTTTTCTTCTAGTTATTAAAAGTTTGAAAGGAAAAATAAAGTTACTAAAAATATGTTTTTTATTAGGGTGCATGAGAAGATTGCGAGTCTTGCTCCTACATATCCTCAGGTGCGATGAGGAATTCAAAGCTACGTAGTTATGGGGAAGAAAAAATATATTTTTGGATTTTATATAGTGCTTAACGAGACGCTAAGTCTCGCTCATACGTATCCTCTAGTGCGACGAGGAATTCAAATATACGTAGTTCTTGGTAGAAAACCACCTATGTGTTGGTTGATTTTAGTGAATGATGTTTAGGCCGCATTTTAGCGGCCAAACATTGCTTGTATGCTCGCGTGTGGGAGGCTTAAGCGTTTGTTTGCATCATGGTAGAAAGGATAAAACATCATTTATTTAAGAAAAGTTTGTTGTCGCGCTAAGGAGGAAAAAGTGAGTTTGATGAGTTGAGTTTATTTCTTGTACGGATGACGAGTATTTGAAAGGAAAGCTATTGTAGCACTCCAAATTTTGCCCTTTGTTTCTAGCCCTAACTGGCTTATGTTTCATTCATTTTGCATCAGCATTAATCATATCATGGCATTGGTTCTTGAGACATGGGATCAAGTGGTTTCGTTGGCTCAGAACTTCCTTTTATCCCAAGTTTTTAAGCAGTGAGCATTAGAAACTTCGACATTTATTTTGTTCAGTGATTCGGTACCAGACCGTATTTTTCCAGCAGTTTATTTTGACTGCAAAGTGAAATTCACAACTATTTTCAGGCATAACTCGGGTGCAATATCCAAGGATAAGTTTCAGAGGCAAATTTATGCTCAGAGCAGGCGGCAACAGTCATTTCTCTAAGTTTCCCACCTTGTGGCGCTAAATTTGAATATTTGAAGGTGTTAATCGGTTAACCGATTAACCAGTGCGTACTTTCCCAGAAATTTGAATTTCAGCACTGCAGCATTTGTTACTCATTTGAATTCACTCTTGCAAGTTGGAAAGATCTATAATTAATTCCAAAATTTGATTTATTGTAATTTCCCTCAAAAAATTCAAACATTTTCATTCCTAGTTCCACTCCTAATTTCCATTCCTAATGCTAACCCCCACTCGAAACCACATTTTGATTCCTAACCCAGGGATTATTTAAACAAGTTTGCTCCAAACCTCACACATTCACCTTCATTTTTCTGAATATTTCTACACCTCTTTCAATTCTCTCTCACTTTTTCACTCTCCATTTTCATCTTCAACCTTCACCAAAGCTCTTCAATTAGAGTTCTCAAATTCTCATTGAAATTTATGAATTCTAGAGCTAGACCTTCATTACTTCCTCACAAATTCTGCAGTAGAAACTTGTTTGGATCTAGATCAAGTTTTGGAATCACTTTCTTAAAGAGCTTCTTGGTTATTTCTAGATTATTGCTTGGATCTTCAAATTTTCTTGTTGAAGCTTCATAGATATTTGGTTTTCTTGCTTTGATTCATCAATTCCAATTTGCAACACTCACCAAAGCAATTCTCTGCTTTGTAGGTTGGTAAATTTCAGGTCCAAGCTTATTCTAGCGTATTTACAACTTTTGCAATGTAGATCCTTGAGTTTTTTAGGTGAATTGGTTCATTGTTGGATTTGAATGATCACGCGTATTCAGATCCAAGCTTATTCTAGCGTATTCAGATCCAAGCTTATTCTACGGTATAAATGTGATTCTTCGACACGTGACACTTGATTTTCGTGATGTATATCCATGACTCTTGTTTTGCATTCTTGGCATGATGATCATGTTGCATAATCGATTGTACAATTATGATTGTTTATTCTTGATGTTTATCTTATTGGATATATGATTCATGTTCATGATTGATGTCGATCCCAAGAACGCGCGTTCGTTTGAAATGTTTAATCGTTAATGAATATTCATGTTGCTCATGTTGAATGCTTAACCGTGCAATCGTGTCAGAACTTGATCCTGCTTAATTGTTGATTGTGTAATCGTTGATGCATGTTCATGTTGTAATGTTTGATCCATAATTGAAGGCATTCCTTGTTGTTATACAGTGTTGTCGTGCTGCATGTGAGCTGTTAAATGTCAATAATCTATTTTGCTGCTTTTCACACCTATTCTTTGCTGAAAATACATGCTGTTAAATGTTGTTTGGTGAGGTAGCTAGATTTTCACTACTACGGAATACCCTTTTAACAACGGTTGGGAAAGATATATAATGACACGGACACATGCGTTGTTATGTAGAGTGTTGTTATATATATGATACTTACAATGACGGTCTTGTGACCATTGTAATAAATTGGAAAAGCGCGTGTCATATAACAACGGTTAAGAGTAATAACCGTTGTGATATTGTGTATGAATAAAAAATTATCATACCAGAATCAACAATACACAATTTGTAAACAGATATCAAAACCATTAATTACAAAGATATATCAAAAGGTGAAAAATGAAATTTCAAAAGACAGAGATATAATCATTAATTCAACAGCTCGAGGTTGGCAGAAACTTCTTCAACTTCCAAGAGAAGATGAAGAATCATAAGAAACAATATAAAAGCGTAAAGGCTAAAACATAAAAACAACTTAATCCAAAAGAATCAAAATAAGTTCTACTGCTCAAGCTATCAAAAATGTTGAGAATGAAGTTGTTACTGTAGAGGGGGATGTAGTTCAAAATTTTCCTCAGAATCAAAATGCTGTTGTATAAGGGGTTGTCGTTCAAAACCTTCCTCATAATCAACAAGTTGCTGCTGTATATGGGGCTGCTGCGGAAAGAATGAGAGCTCTGAGGGTGAGGAGAGGAAAGAGAAGAAGGAGAAGAATGTTGAGAAGGCAGATGGTTGTTGTCGATTTTGAAATTCTAGTACATGTGCAGAGTTCATATGTCCTATAACATGCTATTCGACATCTGGTCTGACATGAGCATAAATGGCAAGGTATATAGCAATAATCATGGAACTGAAAAGATAAAAGCAAGACACACAGAATTGTTAACCCAGTTCGGTTTAACACACCTACTCTGGGGGCTACCAAGCCAGGGATGAAGTCCACTATTAGTAGTATCAATTCAAAGCTAAACTCTCCGTTTACAGCTTATCACTCAATCACTACCCAATGACCCTTCTACCTAGATCCTCTCTAGCTATGAGAAACTCTTCTCACTCCCAATCATCGCAATGATGTCTAGCAGTCGACTATCCGCCACTGCATCAACGGCTCTTTACCTATACAACAGTTCCACAAGGAAGACACCCTTCCAAGACACAACTTAGAGTTACTTAAAAGCTTCCTCCAAGAGCAATACTCCTCTTACTTAACAGCTTCGAGGATCACACTTACAAACTGTCCAACTCACAGGTCGAGTGGTACAGGAACCGACCCTAATACTAGAACTTTTACATCTTTGGTTGCATTCCAAAACTAGGTTACAAAACATCTATATATAACCTATTCCCAACTGGATCTGGGCCTTCAAAAACACAGAAAATGAGCTGCTACAAGTCAGCAGAAACTTCTGCTACAAATTAGGACTTCAATCTATAACTTCCTAAAATATCTCCATATTTAGAAAGTTATATTTTCCAATAATCTTCTCAATTTCAGACTTGATTCTTCAGACCTTTTAATTCAGCGCCACATAGAATTTGCATATTATTTCCTGAATCTTCTGCATCTGTTCAGGCATAACAGAATTCTAAATTCTCTTCAGTTCTGGCGCGATGTCGAATGAACCTTCATGGGACATCTTGATACGACATGTTGTTCCAGATGTTGAAACTACTTCAGCTCAACATATTCCATTGCACACTAGGACTTCTTGCTCAACCTGTTCTTCTTTAGCAAGATAAACTATCCTATCTAACATATTGCTATGATTATTTGTTTTACAAAATTAATGCCAACCCTTAAAATTAAAGAACTAATATTCTCCCCCTTTGGAAAATTTTGGCTAAAACAAATACATAAACACAAATACATAAACATTACAACTCAGATTACAGCAGCAATCACAACTCTATCCTACTGTCAGTAGTCATCAGCAACTACTGAACCTAACAGTAGCCATCAGTAGCTACTGAGAACAGCAATCATGGAGAAACATCTTCTTGGGAATACTTGAAGGATGTTAGGACATCATGTTTGACAACTCTTTTCGGCATATTCTATGAGCTCCATAACATCACCTTCGAGCACCACAGCACAATAACTTCAGGCAGCACATTAGGACCTTAGAAGTAGAAAGTCCTGAAGTTATTTGGTGCAAATGAGGAAGAAGATATCTGGTGTACATGAGGAAGAAGATGTCTGACACTCCCCCTTACAGCACATTTCTTTTTCCTTTCAACTCAGACCTGGATTAATTGTAGAAGACTCCTCCAGAAAATAAACATTTGTCTTGACACAAAGGACCAATGGTGGCATAAGAGATTTCTGCACAGCTTAATTGATCAGACGCCCCCAGTCGACTTGTGGCATAAGATGAAACTTAAGAAGTATCAATCTATCAACCCAGGTAACTCAGAACACAAGTCACAACTGTGTTCATAACTCAGGACACAAGTCACAACGAACTAAACACCAACTCAAGGAAAGGACACCCTCTTCGACATCTCTGCACACAATTGGAACTCTAGACTCCAGACAAGGCATCTGCACAACCCATTTCACACACCCTTTCTCCCCCTTTTTAGCCAAAAATTGGCAAAGAAGGCCCTCACAGAACCAGACCCAAGTGATGCTTACCCAAATACGAACAAACGCCATAAGACTTGTGAAACAAGAACACTCACTTGGCTGAAGGAGAAGAGAACAACCCCTATAAATAGCTGATCAGTTACTTTGGAATTAACGAGCTTTGAATATGTCAAGGTTCTTGGTCAAAGAAACGTTATTTTAGGTACCAAAAACTCCATTCAATATTCAATGCCTACCTTCCAAAACAGCCTTGACTACCTTTAATGTTTCTCAACTGAATCTTACCATAAATTAGGCCAATAACGCTCCATGCACAGGCAGAGACACGTGTTTTACCTTATCCTTGCACTACCGACCAGAATAATTCCTTGTTTGGCTCAAAAGAAACATGTCATGTACCATGTTCTAACATCTTACCAAAATAGTTTGTCTGCTTGCTCATAAAATTATCAACCCAAGACTCCACAGAAACTTATGCATTCCAAGCACATTTTCTTGTCCGTTGGATACTGAGATGACTTCTATCGATCAGCCCAACTCATAATCTCTTCCAGATTCCTTCAGAATAGTAGAAAAATGAACTCTTCCACATACAACAATTCTGCTTTTCAGACCTCTCCTACATAATCACTAACTTCACACAGCTATGATATGTCCCATCATGATGTTTGACATCACACTGCACAAACTTGACCAGCACACATGCTACACAGAAATCAGCACACTTGCAGCAATAGGCTATAGACAACAGCCTTAACATTCAATGCTCTTTATGATATCACACCAATATTTCCACATTCTGGTATATGTTGAGCAAGGCCTCACCATGGTGATACATGATCTGCCAAGTCCAATAAACAAAAGCCCATTTGATTTGAAATTTCTCACATATTCCATAACAAATGTCTTTAGATAACATGCAACACAAGATAAGGACCGCCACCACCTTTTACTTGTATTAGAAGAAACCTCCTTATCTTCAGCCATTCTGATCTTACATTCGTAGCACCCTAATTGAGTCTTCAATATGAGAGTAGTCATGTATTGCCAGAACTACTTACCATCAAGATCAGAATCTGCCCATTCTAATCCACATTATGTCGGGACTGCCACTTCGGACGATAATGCTGCTTCTTCCAACTCCACAAGCATGGTACACAACAACGATGTTGCAACAGTATGTAGGACATCAGCATAAGACAAAAGAACACACCACTTGATCACAACCAGCACCAGCAGCTATACCGAAAGCAAACTAAAGGGAATCACATCAGACAACTAGACAAGACCTAGGCTCATCCTTTTAGTTACACTAGGACAACCTCTACCAAGGCACCAAACACGAAGTTCTGGTATCCAATGTGCCAAAAAAAACAGGTTCCCAAGGAAAAACAAATTCACACACCAAAGACTACTTTGACTGGTCGGGCGATACAAACAAGATCTCTTTATGCAGTATAAAAACCAAGCTTCCTAACATCGCAACACAGATAGAGCCATGAGTCAGTCTAGCGAGGATGCAGAGAAGAGACACATGCAGGAAGTGTTGAAACCAGATCCACAGAAGTTGAAGGACAAACCACTGTCCACAGCTGGGGCAGCTTCAGGAGCAACAAGAACAAGAAAGACATCAGAGACAAGGATGAAGACCATCAAGAAAAACCAAGTGTAACTTCAAGCTTCTGATGATGAATGGGATGAAGATTGGAAAACTTTTCTTGATTCGAGGGGTTGGGATAACCTTTAGACCCTTTGTTTGGTGTTTTTACTAATCTTGTATGCTTTCAAAGATGCAATAAATTTCTGTTTTAATTATGTTCCATTAAACTAGACAAATGCAATAAGGATCACAACTGCACAAGACACATCACAGCACACTTAATCCTCATGTATGCAAATTCCTAATTTGCTTCAAAATAAGTGCCAACACCAAAAGCAGCAGAATTATCAATCTCCCCCTTAACATCACACGTCCAGCTGCATAAAATTGTAACACTCTCCCCTATCAAGAATAACATGTGCTTCTTCGTACCTTGAAGAATGGAAAACATAATACGCATCTTCATGTCTTCAAGAGCTCACTCTTTGTTCAACTCACAAGTTGAACACAATCATCACTTGTACCAATACTCACATGATCCCAATCTGATCAAATTTTCTCTATCTAAGACCATCAGTACTCCTTTGCAAGAAGAATACCTTAAATGAATGGAGAACATGAGACTCATCTTCATGTCTTCAAGAGCGTACTCTCTGTTCAACACACCTGCTGAACACATTCACCTACTGCTTGACCCTTACAACCGTACATAAATCAGGTAGAGGCTTGTGATCTCAGGAGACAAACACCATAACATTCTGAACAGAATGTTCTGTCGACAGATGTTAAGACATCATGATGACATTCCAAAACAGAATCTCCAAACTTCCCCCTTTAAGCCTCGGGACCAGAATCAACCATCATAACCCATCACATCACAGAAGCATGAGAGTAGTATTCTCTCATCCAACTCTCTAATCTATAATCAATCACCTTTAACAGCAGCACAGGCTATGATTGAATCACACACAGTCAGTACTAGTCTAGCTTCACACGATAATTCAGATGATACTTCCAGAGAAAAATCATGCCTCTTTGATCTTTGACCTTCATGTCCAAGAAGTCTGCTAGCGAGAATACTTCTTGAAATCTCAAGTTCTCCACTCCTGCAGCAAGAACCAGAAATAAACTGACCTCAGGAGTAAATAACATGTTGATCACACCTTGACCAACTCACACATCTAAGATAAGTTCCAGGGCCAGAAACTTCTTAGACATACCACCCAGATGCCTCCTCTTCCAGATCAGGAGTAGGTTCCAAACTCATGTGATCAAACCACATTAGTTTAGCACCCAGAGCATCTGCTATACCATTCCTACAGACAACAGAATTTAGCACAATTCTAACTTAATGTTCTAACACAAGATAGGACATCATTCCAATGAACACATCAAGAGATCAAAGACTGGAGATTAGCCCTTTTAGGAATAGAGGCAAAAGTAAATTACTTCACTTCCTTACAACTTCACTTATCAATGTCTTTATGAGTGGACTTGAACAATAATCTTCAAGTATCGTTGACAAAGTAAGTTGAATCAGTCTTGCATATATCCCATCGCCATAGTATATACATTTAGAGAAGAACAACCTTCTCAATTGCAACCTCGGGAGTTTTCAGATAGATACGCAGCGGATCAAACACAAACTCCTCAAAACCTTCAGGTGTCACATATCAGCCCCATCATCATAATCCAGGTGACACCACAATACCACAGGTTTGAAAATAAATCAAACCTAACATAACCACAACACAGCAGCTTTTCAACCAGACCTCCAAGCCTTCAGCACATGCCACTGCCTGTCACGAACAGTCCATCCTCCACTTCTAGGGACCATTCTCACACCTATATGAACTTCTCCAAGTTTAAACAACTTTCAGTAGAAAGCTTCTACCTTGACCATGAACCAGAAAGTATCTTCCCTTGGATCTCATCCAGATACAGAACAGAATGACCTGCTCTGATACCAATTGAAATTCTGGTACATGTGCAGAGTTCAGATGTCCTATAACATGTTATTCGACATCTGGTCTGACATGAGCATAAATGGCAAGGTATATAGCAATAATCATGGAACTGAAAAGATAAAAGCAAGACACACAGAATTGTTAACTCAGTTCGGTTTAACACACCTACTCTGGGGGCTACCAAGCCAGGGATGAAGTCCACTATTAGTAGTATCAATTCAAAGCTAAACTCTCCGTTTACAGCTTATCACTCAATCACTACCCAATGACCCTTCTACCTAGATCCTCTCTAGCTATGAGAAACTCTTCTCACTCCCAATCATCGCAATGATGTCTAGCAGTCGACTATCCGCCACTACATCAACGGCTCTTTACATATACAACAGTTCCACAAGGAAGACACCCTTCCAAGACACAACTTAGAGTTACTTAAAAGCTTCCTCCAAGAGCAATACTCCTCTTACTTAACAGCTTCGAGGATCACACTTACAAACTGTCCAACTCACAGGTCGAGTGGTACAGGAACCAACCCTAATACTAGAACTTTTACATCTTTGGTTGCATTCCAAAACTAGGTTACAAAACATCTATATATAACCTATTCCCAAATGGATCTGTGCCTTCAAAAACACAGCAAATGAGCTGCTACAAGTCAGCAGAAACTTCTGCTACAAATTAGGACTTCAATCTATAACTTCCTAAAATATCTCCATATTTAGAAAGTGTATATTTTCCAATATTCTTCTCAATTTCAGACTTGATTCTTCAGACCTTTTAATTCAGCGCCACATAGAATTTGCATATTATTTCCTGAATCTTCTGCATCTGTTCAGGCATAACAGAATTCTAAATTCTCTTCAGTTCTGGCGCGATGTCGAATAAACCTTCATGGGACATCTTGATATGACATGTTGTTCCAGATGTTGAAACTACTTCAGCTCAACATGTTCCATTGCACACTAGGACTTCTTGCTCAACCTGTTCTTCTTTAGCAAGATAAACTATCCTATCTAACATATTGCTGCGATTATTTGTTTTACAAAATTAATGCCAACCCTTAAAATTAAAGAATTAACAGATTTTGATGATGATGATGAGGCTGACTATGGTTGGTCAAACTTCCTCTCATCTAGAGCATTTAGATTTGATGAAGTTTATGTAATGAAAAGTTTATGTAATGAAACTTAATTTATCTAATGAAATTTTAATCTTTTTACTTAACAGTTTAAACTAGAACTGCAATATCTATCAACTAATATACTAACAAACAGATAACTAATTGAAAATTAAAAGTTTGCGTTGAACTTACTCGTAAGAAACCGTCTTTTATTAGTTGCATTCCTGTCTTCATAATGTAATTCAAACATCAACAATGTAATTCACAATGCATCTGCTGTTTAAACATCAACAATGTATTTCAAACCCTAATTCAACTATTACATTTCATAACAAAGTAAACATTAAACATAAAGGAGACAAGAAAACATAACATCTTGATATTTCCAGAAAATCTCTCTGATTTCAGTTTGTTCTTCAGATTCTTGTTCTTCTTCTTTAAATCCCCATACATAACATTCAAATAGCCCACAACTTCCAACTCTGACTTCATAATGCTCTCATCTTCATTTCCATCTCTTTCTCCCACGTCTTCATCCCATATGAACAAATTACATGTTTCATCGCTCCTCCAAAATGGACATCTCTAAAAAATTCTTCCTTTATTTTGTCCCTTCTTGCATTGGTACGAAACCATACGCCCAGCACAACCACAGAAATTTCCAGATCAAGATTTTACAGCGGTAGAAGACATTGAAACACCTTTGGATGAGTTTGTCTTCAAATGCGACATTGCAACAACTTAAAGTGAACACTTTCTTGTTGTTGTTGTGTTCTTCCCGACGATAGTGACGGCTTTAGTGTTAGGGTTGTTTCGTCTTGTTTCTTTTTTAAGTTGATAAATGGATATATACTTGGTGTTTAAAATACATAAAAAGAAGCTTCAGTTTGTAACAACGGTTTTAAGAAATAACCGTAGTGATATCCTTATTTGTTTTTAGTTAAATATAAATAAAACTTAAAAAGGGATCACTAACGTCAAAGGAATAAACTATTTGAGGGCGATGAGGTTCGAACCCATGAAAGGTTGATTATATCACCACGGTGTTCACAACAACCTTTATTATACCCTTGAAATTTCTAATTAAAATAATGCGCGCGCATCCAGTACGAATTATTACCACGGTTGGAATTTTACCCGTCATCAAAGGCCTTTTAATAAGACGTAAAACAATGTGCGCGCATCCAGTAAGCACTATTAGAATGGTGTATAGGATGTCGTTGTAAACTTGGCATTGTTGTTTGGGTGTTTTGTAGTAGTGTTTATAGCTGTTCCGAGCTGAAGCGTTGTTGTAGCAGCTGTTTTTTTTCCTTTTTTTGGTTTGTTTTTGCATGCTCCCTTAGGGCTTCCTAGTCAAACTTAATTTTCGATAAAGCTTGGAATAGGATAGACATTAGGTGCTAATCCTTTGCATGATAACATTAGATTATGAAGGCTCTAAATATTTGAGTAAATTTTGGTAAAACAAGTTGTTGTACAAGATGTTCCAACAAAAAAGAAGAACTCTGCTTAAAGAAGACATATCAGATAAGATGTCCCAACACGATGTTAGGACATCATGTCTGTTACTAACAGCGGGAGGTTTGCAGATCAGTTCTAATTTTTAAGGAGCAATCAGAACATGGATCAAGGAATCAGCCAGCAGAAGATTGAAAGCCCAACGCAGCAGAAGGCTATAAAAAGAAGACCATGACCTAGGCAGTAGTGAGAGAGAATGACATAGGCCTAGGAATCCTATTTTTGTAAAGTAGGGTTTAGGTTTTAAGAGTTGTAGGTTTCTCTTGTAAGTCTCCCTCTGTATCAATTTGATACATTGTGGTAGACATAGGTACTTGTACAGATTCAGAAACCCGTAGGTAATGAATCGTGTATTGTTCTTGGATGAAACTTTGAAGCAAATCCAAGTTAACTTGTTAGTAAAGGATGTTTGACTGAACTTTGTATTGAAAGGGGTGTCTTTCAATAGGATGATGCAGTTAGAGGTGTTGTAACTGTTAGATAATCACAGGTTGTGATTTAGGGAGTGAGATGGGTTTCTCTTATCTAGGATTGAGTTCTTAGATAAAGTTTTCATTGGATTGTGATAGGTAAACGTGGGTGTTTACTGTAAACCTGAGGTTCTTTACATAAAACTATACTACTGATAGTGGATTCTTCTTCTTGGATTGGTATCCCCCAGATGTAGGTGATTTGCACCGAACTGGGTTATCATATTCTGTGTTGTTCATCATTCTGAAATTTACAGTTCAGTTTTGATTAACATGTTGGAACAGATGTCGAAACATCTGTGTTTCTGTAGTTACTTATATTCTGGATCTCAGCCTGCTATTCTGTTTCTTGTTTAATAATTATGCAGAACAATGTCTTGACATGTGTCAGGACATCTGCTATCTGCTATGCCAGAATTTCAATTGGTATTAGAGCATGCATCATGTATGTTTCTGGATGAGATCCTTGGGCGATACTTTTTGGCGCTTTAAACAAGGAGGAGTTTTGGAGATCAGATCATTCACTCAGACATACTCAAGGGTATTAATGGATGGGATGGATGTTCCTGATCGAAGGTAAAAACTTGGGGTTGTTCATGTTTTCTGAGGAAGTTCTACAACAACTGCAGGAGAAGTGGCTAGTTCTCTTGTTGGGTGTCTTATAAGATGTTATGACATCTTATTAGGGCATGTTGAATATGTTCCTTGGTGGTTCCGCCGCATATGTTTCTGATGGAAGAACTCTGGTATTTATGGGATTCTGGAGTTGTTACTGAAGACAGATGGTGGAAGATCTCAATCGTCGGCCTCTTATCCACATTTTTTTCAATTTAATTCTTTAAACCATTTTTCAAATAACCAATTCATTATCCATACATAAACCAAATATCCACATTCTATATCAGAAAATTACAACAAAATATTCCAACATTTTCCTCTAACCATCTTTTACACCACTTTTTCTAACAGATATCTCTATCAGTTAAAAACTCAAGAAACCCGGAAAATTTCCCCACTGCACTTCAATTTCCATCCTCTCTCTTCCCTATCAACTTTCCAATCTCAGTACCTGCATTTATTAGATGGACAAACTCTTCCCATATTTGGAATTTACTGTGATTCTGATGACGTTCCCATTGAAGGCTGCACCATGCTCAACATCTTCCAACCCAATTGCAAACGGCACGATTGTGGAATGTGTACCATACTCTCTCGATCACAATAATTCGCAACTAGTTGATCCACATGAGTTGTATTCTTTAGACCAGAATTTGATTTCAAGTTCATCACACTCTCTTTTACAGCGTATCTCAAGTTCAAAGACCGGTGACGATTTCACATCGCCATTGCCAATTCCAGAGCAGAATCTATTGATAAAATAGAAAGAATAGCAGGTCATGACAGAAAATTAGAAGAATCAAAATACATTCCAACAGAAAACTTCCAAAAAACTAACTGACAACAGTTACAACTCACAATTCCTGACAAAACTCTAACTCCTAACCTTTTTTCCTAACTGCTTCCAACCTCCAATTTCCAAAGAAATTCATAACAGAAACTTGCCACAACCTCTTTCCCAAAATGATGTTTGAAGAATCTGCCAACACTTTCTTTGGAATCTTCATCACGCACAGTAGAGGGGGCACTTCTTTTCCACAAATATGGTTTAAAAGGGACATGCATCTTTGACTGAGCAGAAAGTAGTGTGCTCTTCAACAGTGCAGCAAAGTGCAGCAGGATTTGCAGTCATTGTATTAGCTTCCTCGCCCCAAATTAGTCCATCTTGAGAAACAGTTCTTAGCCTCCCTCCAGCTTTCCCTTCAGCCGCCAATGCATACAACCAAAACCTGTGACAAACCAAATTCCACAACTGAAAATCAATAACAGAAAAACTAGAAGAAATTTCAGAACCAAAGGGAGCTCATAACAGAACTTATCCCAATTGTTCCCTAACATCTTTTCCCTAACAGTTCCAATAACAGAATTTTCCAACCTCTAACCAACTCCACCTGAATTTCAACAAAATTCTTCAACCATATCCTAACAGAACCTCTAGCAGTCACTACCAATTTTTCTAACAGAAACTAACTGCCACTAACCAATCCGTAACAGATAACAAAAACCTCTAACCTTTCCTAATCATTCTAACAGAACTACTAACAGCAAAGAAACCAACTGCAAAATTCCTCACAAATTGCTATCCTGAATCTTTCTCCTCTTCGATTCGTTTCTTCAATCAACCTTCATCACCTCCTCCAATCCTTCTTCGCGTCGTAACGGTTTCCACCCTCTTCAGTTCGCTGCAACCATTTCACCAGCCTTCAACATCATCTTCATTCTTCTAGAGTTCTGAATAACCTGCAAAAATCAAGATTTAACGGTTCAACAGTCTCACACGCATACATACAATAACAACCGATTCGAGGACGCACGAGCCAAGAAGTAGAGAAAGAGAACATTGAATGGGAACTCTGACCTGAAACGTTCGTTCGCATTATCGCCCTCCACTACGCAGAGTTGTGATTTGATTTCCGTAAGTTCTCGTTCCGTTAAGTCTGAATGAGGCGATGATTCGAGGAAAATAGCGAATCGGATTTGAGAATGAAAGGAACCGATTGAGAAGAAGATTCGAAGGATGTGTGTCGAATTGGAATAAGCATTTCGCCGGCGGTGCATTGTGAACAGAGGACATGGTGGCGTTTCGCGGCGGCACGTTTTCGAAAGAGACTAAGGAACGATTGTTTTGGCTGAAGGGATTGAATGCACCCCCTCTGGTAAAGTTTTTTAATTAATTGCTTTTAGATTTTAGGTTTTTGTAAAATTAATTACTTTTGAATAGTTAGACATAAATTTTGATAATGATTTTGACTAATTGATTTTTAGTTTAATTGCACAAATTGAACTTTTGGCTTAATTGTCCATTAATCAAATTTTTTGCTTTATTGCTTTGTTAATTGAGGTGTAGATTAATTGTTTTTTAAACTAGATTAATTCTAGTTGATTTTAGAATTAGATTAGTTTTTTTAATAGGAATTTAATTTTGTTTCGAAATAGAACTTAACCTTGACTTTAACTGACTTTCAACATGGTTTAGTGATTTAGGCTAATTAGGTTTAGACTCCATAATTGATTTTGCTTAATCATTCCTTAATTGTTTTTTGGATTAAGTGCGCTAATCGTTTCTAGCTTATTCACTAATTGTTTCCTTAATTGCAATAATTGTTTTGTTTATTAATTGTTTTTAGCGTTAATTGCTCGTTAATAATTTTTTGGCTTAAGTGCCCACTAATTGTTTTTAGAATTAATATTGAACTAATTGACATTGACATAGTTTGAATTGATCTTAGTTTTAACATTGACTAAACTTAGATTTAATGCTAACATAGATTAACCTTCTTGTACATTAGTTAATTGAATGAGTGTAGAAGTTACTGCTACATACACTGCTGCAGTGAACAAAGTGTGATGTAAAATGTTGTTATTCTGTCTGGTTGCATACATACCTGTCCTGTTCTGGAAATTGTAGTTGTTATAGGTTGTTTTTGCTTGTTGCTGGTTTTTATAGCTATGCAGGTGTTTGAGCGCTGTTGTTGTTGCTGTTCATGGTTCATTGCCTTGTTTTATTGTTTTTATTCATGAAGGGTGAACAGCATTTAGTTCCATGTCTTTCACGGATCCGTTCCGCTTTCTGACACTTTTGCTCATTTATGCTAGATTACTAGAAGTTTTCTGGTTTGCTTATACTTTGCTTGCGTTGCTACGGGTTGATATCTGTTCGGTATTTCTTCTCTTCTCTTTTACTAATTCCGCATTTTTTTCCTTTTGATACCATGAGAAGTAGGATTGGGAGTCCATGCCACTTGGCCGGCAATTCTGGAAGTCCTCAAAGGAGGCTATGTTTGTGATTGTTTACTTTTGTGCCAAAAACCTCAAAGAGGCGTCCCATTCCCCATTTTCCCTAAAAGTCCTCAAAGAATGCATTAGGCGGAATGAGAGTCCGCAATCGACTCCCGCCATTTCTAGTCCCAGGTCGTTCTTAGCTCGCATTTCATGTTGATGCTTTGAACATAGCTTATTCTTTTTATCGAGTCCGTCAAGTGGAATGAGGGTTTAACAATCAAACCCCCACACCTTGTCTATATCTCGCATTGACCGATGCTGATGCTTATCTGATTCACATCTTCCCCTCTTACTCTGCTCTCCATGGTTCTCGATACCATTGGGTGAGTACCCCTATTTCCCACAGCTAGCTTGTTTGCCTCGGTTGATATGACCCATTGGCTAAAGCTCCCCCTTTTCTTACTTTGATGGTGTGACATTATTGTTGACTGACACTGTTTACTCTTTCGTTGCTTTTAGTTTATTTTGTGATTGATTTATCCTGTGTTTACTTGTCTGATGACATGATCCCGTAGGATTCCTCGCTCCACTTAATTTTTTATTAAGTCGGAGGTACGAGAGACATTAGGATAGCAATCCATGCATGACAACATTAGGTAGACTTCCCTCTTGATCCTGACCTTAGGACCATCATTACATGCTAACTTGTAGATTTAGTTTCCCCTTAAACTATCTGTGTGACCTTCGTGAGTCTCACCTTTCTCTCGCACCCATGCGATCGAGACTGTTTCCTGTTCACCCGTAGTAGCGTGAACTACAGATGCTCTGATTCCTCTTTCTTTTCAGATTGAGGATACGTAGGCACGAGATGCGATATCTTGGCGAGCACACTAACAACTAACTTCGCTTTTCTTTCGCACTTGTGCGATCGAGATGAATCACCTATAGCACACTAACAACTAATCTTCCCTTTTCTCTCGCACCCATGCGATTGAGACGAATCACCTAGAACATTAACAACTAACTTCCATTTTCTCTTACACCTTTGAGTCTCTCTTCTCTCTCTCAAAGAAAAGCTAAAACACTTAATGAATAAAGATGTGCTTTGTGTGCCATGAGCCTTAAGTACGTAGTATGCTTTGTCGCGCAAGGCGTGTGACTCGTTACGCAAAGTGTTCACTATGTCATAGACTTTAATACTTTGCATATCGCAAACAAAACAACCAAAACACTTCTTCTAAAAAACGAAAATAAACAATTGTCTTCTCTCCTCATCTTCTTCACTCCATTCTTAAAGGATGTGTCACTTCTGTTCTACCGCAAACAGGTAAACGCGTAAGACTCCGTACAACGAGCGGCAACACCTAAACTACTGGAATGCGAACGTTGACTTCTTCCACTTAAAAAACACAAACAAAACCGACTTGTAGGTCGAACTACGACTGCTCTGACTTCCTCTTTCTCGTTCGATTGAGGATACGTAGGCACGAGACGTGATGTTTTGGCGAGCAAACTTCCCCCATAATCCCTTAGTCCTCCGAACTACGTTGACTCTGACTTTCCCGCTCCCGAGGGAATACGTAGGCCTAGGACGACGATGTCTTATTGAGTCATTTTTCTTTTCTTTTCCTCCCCTTTTCCTTTCCCGTTTCTCCCGTTCATTTTCTAGTTAGCAGTTGAGCTTCAGATACCCTACACCCTTTGATCGATAATAACAAGCGTGGATCCCATCGAGTACGAATGACGCGAGGGGGTGCTAAATACCTTCCTCTCGCGTAACCGACTCCCGAGCCTAGACTATGGTTGCGATGACCATTCCTTTCCCTTTGTTGAGGTTTTCTTCGATTGTTTCCTTTCCCTGCGTCGAGATAAATAACGTTCAGTGGCGACTCTTCTGTAATTTTTCTCCGGTTGATTTTCGCAGATGCGCCAGCTAGCGACTCTGCTGGGGATAGCTAGTACCTAGCTTGTTGGGACTCCCCAGCAAGCTGGCGACTCTGCTGGGGACTTTCCCATCCCTAAGCGAGTCAATCCTAGCGCCTGTTTGTTTTCGATTTTAGGGTGTTTTATCTGCTACTTTACTCACTTTATTTATGGCATTGTTGCATGTTTACTGTTTTATTACATTTACTTACTTTTAATTTCACTGTTGCCATATATTCTATACTGGACTGTGCTGGATTTTTCTGTTTGGTGGGCAGGGTGTTCCGAGTGATGAGCCCAGTACCCAGGCTTGAGTGTATACCTGGGCTTTAGTGTGGGCTTTTGTTGGTACGCGTGGCGTGTGACACGTGTTGCTGGCCTAAGCTCACAAACCAGATGAGATCTTTTCGAGGATGCTTGGTCATTACATGCGTATGTGGTGGCTAGGTGGTCCGAAGAGGATTGTCGATACCTGATGACCATTCCCGAAGACTCGGTTGAGGCACTCCTCCCGAGGGACGATAATGGCAGACTAGAAATGGCAAACCCATTACGCTTCTCGATCTGAGGACCCGAAGCTGAGAACTTGCCATAGGATGACCATTTTTTGAGGGGGAATCAGTGGAGGCACTACTCGATTGGCGATAATACTGTACCCAGAAGGATGAATGTATTATTGCTTCTCGACCTCAGTGCCAGAAACTGAGGATTCTTCGTTTTTAGAACCTACATGTGAGGATGGGCGGGTGTTTACAGGTTTACAGGTAACCTTGACCTTCAACCTACCAAGTATTCTGGTTTTCCTATCAGTGTGGACTTATCAGCCTGGTATTGTGGTATTATGATTATTCGGATATTCTAGTATTCTAACTATTTCGGCATTCTGATTATTCTGGTGTTCTGATTATCCTGGTATTCTAATTACGCCGATATTCTGGCCTTCTAGTATTATAATTGTGCCGATACCTGGCATTCTGGTAGTTTGGTTAGTCGGATATTCTCGTATTCCGGTATTTCTAAGTTTTTTATGGTTACCCCTTTTACAAGTTATCCCACTTTTCTTGGTTTTTCTTGATGAATGATGATTCCAATCACACATTAACATCATTTTAGGGTTAAGGAACCATAATTGTGAAAAATCTCAAAAAGTCAAAGTTGACTTTTGTGCACAGTTGACTTTTTGTCAGATGAATTCCAAACTGTGCAATCCTCTATGAAATCAAGTCCTTGACCTAAATCAAACTTGATGGATTGATTTCATAGGTATTATAGGGTGTATTGAATCATGTCCCAAGTTTAGGGGGCATGTCCTGGTCAAAAGTCAAAGGCACAGTTGACTTTTTCCTCGAAACCCTAATTGTGGTCCTGATGAAATTGAAGCTTGTGGATCAAACTTCTTGAATCAATCCATTGTTGGAAATGGATCAATGTAGTGTATTGGAGACCCTCAAATCATGTCTTGAGGTCTTGGCTCATGTTTTGTCCCAAAAGTTAACTTAGGGGTGAATTAGGTCAAGAAACATTAATTCCTGATTTTTTATGAATGCATCCCATGAGGCTAAATTGACTTGATGATTGGGGCCATGATGTACCTTGGAGCATCTTGGAATGTGCTTTGAAGCATTGGCTCATTCCCAGAGGAAGATTTCCATTTGGAACCCTTGGTCGACCAAAACCCTAGTTTGGTGATACTGGCGATCTTGAGGCTTGATCCACTTGGAATGCTGCAACCATGTGCTTGATTCTTGATGTGGGAGTCCTCTTTATCCATTGTAGGTGTTTGAGAGGTTAGACAAGTTGAAGATCATGTCATTCCTTGATGGATCCTTTGTCTAAGAGCTATGAGAGGGATTGAAACCCTAAGTTTGATTGTAGTGGATGCTCACCCATCTTTGGGGAGACTAATGAGGTATGATGGTCCATCCATATTGTGATGATGATTTGCACAATGATGGGGAATCTTAGTGGTCAAAATTTGGGGTATGACAGGATGCACTGAAGGTGAGGAAGGCCAAGAAGAAGAAGAAGACGCTGAAGAAGAAGAAGAGAAAGATGCCGAGAAAGATTGTTTACTATGACTCAGATGAGGGTAGTGAGGAGCAAGTCGTGGATTGGGAAGATTCTTGTAGTGCTAGAGGATATTGTTTCGGTCTAGAAAAAATTATGTAATGAAAAATTTATGTTTTATGTACTCTTTTCTTGTGTGCCTCTCTGTAAAACTTTTTTATTATTGTTTTATGTACTCTTTTCTTACGATCAATGAAAAAACTCTCTCACCATTATTCGCAGGTATGTTATTATTGTTGTTGTTCTTGTAGTTGCTTTCGTTCATTAACATTTTCCATTTTTCCTATTACAAAAAGCGTGTGTCACATAAGTTCATAAATAAATAAATAAATGAAAATTATTTAACCACGGTTTTCCTATTCAAACGTTGTAATAAGATCTACATTTCACTGCAGTTGCATCACGATTTTCATGTCAATCGTGATGAAAAGTGATATTTTTTAGTATATAAGCGAAAGTATTTGTCGTTCAGTACATAACAACTATTTCTCCTAAAGAAAACCCTGACATATTTCACTCTTCTCTCTCATAACATAACCCTAACATCCATGTCACTCTTTAAACATACTTCAACCTTCAGATTCATCTTCACCAATCGCTACCTTGAGGTTTGTTCATTAAACTTATGCTTTCGATTTCCTTTACATTTCTTGTTAAAAATGGGTTCTCAGTTTTTCATTTGGTGAATTGTTCTCGTTTTTTCAGATTCGTCTTCACCACCTTAACAAAGCGCATACTTTGGCTATGGTACATATGGTTTGTGTTGCTATGAAAAAAAAATTAAAGAAGTATGAAGCTATTGTGTAAACTTCATTCACCTTGTACTTCTTTTTCATAGCATCATGAACTAGATGAACTTCATAATTTGTTACAGTTCCACGATTAGTTTAAAAAAAGATGCGTTCTTGAAACAGTTTATTATATCTTGTGTTGTTCTATGTTGTTGTTGTTGATTAATGTTCTATGAACTTCATAATTTATTGTTGTTTATTATATCTTGCGTTCTTGAACCTTGTTTTTTTTTATTTTGTTGTGTTGTTGATAAATGATGTTGTATGTTGTTGTTGTTGATTAATGTTTTCAGAACAAGAACAAAACATTGCTAAGTCACAAGAAAGAGGCTTCTTGTGACTTATCAATGTTTTGTTCTTTAAATTCTTATGCAGGTTGCACAATAGATAAAGTTGAGTTTATTATATTCTATGTAGATTGTTTGTTTCATTAACCCTTCACTGAAAATACATTTCAAAGAAGGTCTAATATATGTCATCCTTAGGTCTAATATATTTGTCATGAGACACTTAAATATTGAGGAATTGGTAGAGTGAATCCTTTAAACCTTTATCAAAGATACTTGAATCTACGCTCTCAAACATAAGATATGTAAGGATGAAATAATTTAAGACAAATATCTCCAATTTTGTATCAAGATTTCTGTTACAGTTAATTCTATTATAGATAGAGAGTTAGTGGAATTGCAATCCATTCTTGCGGCGCTGTCTCCTTCAAAGGACAAGCATGATGTCGTCAGAGGAAACAATTTCCCACCTTTTCTTATTCTGTGAGTTTTCGAAAGCTGTTTGGAGGGGAGTCGCAAGTTGGACAAATATTTTTTCTTCAGAGCAAACAATTTTGCACTTTTTCATGTACGGATTCGTTCTTATCTTTTATTAGGGAAGTTAGGAAAAAGATAGGTAATACTTATGGAGTAGTCTTTTGGATAGTTGTTGTTTGGTGTATTTGATTAAATAGAAATAGTTTGATGTTTAAAGAGAAGTTGGAGTCGGTAGCAAATACGTTATATGCTATCAAGTTTCTTTTTTAAAAGTGGTTTAGTTCTAGTTTAGTTAAGGGTCAGATCGGTCTTAAACGAAAATAACTTTTCAGTTTGTTGTAATCGGGTTTTAACACCCTTTATACTATATATATATATATTAATTTCATTATTTATAAAAAAAAACTGAGTCCAAATTTATATCTAGATTTTAGATCAAATATATATAACTCTCTTTATAAATTACATCAGCACATATGCAATATATGAAAGTATTTATAGGATATAGACAACACCATGAAATGAAATATCTTATTAGGACTCATGTCTATCATTGATGAGTTGATTATAGTATACTCAGGTTTTGTAAGTATTTGTAATGTGCCAAAGTCAAAACACCTTTCTTGCTTTAGCAAATAAGTACCAATAATACTTCTAGCCGCCCATGAGAACATGCACATCCATTAAAGCTGCGTGTGCATAAAATTCCATATAACGACAAAATCTCGGTTGTTTATTTTCTTTTTTATTAAATGCTTATTTTCAACTCCATCATCATCTCATCTTATTCTGTCTAATTCTTTAATGATAAAACTGTTTATGTTAAATATTATTCTTTTAGAATTTTTTTTTTTAAGTATAAACGAGGGTTTAAAGGTCCATAGAAAAGAAGGAAAAAAAAAGCCTAATGACACACTATAACATCACTAGATTCAATTCATTTAACATTGAGATTCAGAAAAATAAAAAATTGGTTGTTATTTAAAATAAGATTATAATTGACTATCTAATATACATACCAATTTCTTTTACGTCAAGTATGATTGAATTTGATGTATCAATTCTTCTAAATTATGTTTTTGATTCTACAAATTAAAGATGGATGTTGTGATCTTCTCCAACTCTTAGTTAACTATATTTATTAGGCCTTTTGAATCACTTTCGACCACCATATTTGTACTTCTGTGTTGAAATATTAAATTAGATTTTGATTTGATATGATTACATTTGATTAGATTTAATATTTAGATATAATTCAAGTTGTGTTAGCCCAAACCCAATTAGGGTTGTATATAAATAGACCAAACTTGTATCATTATTTACATAATTAAATAATACAAATCCTTATTTCCTTATTCTCTCTTTCTCTCCTCACTAAAAGTGCCTTACGCACTAACAAATTGGTATCCAGAGCTTCCGGTTATTATTCTTGATCGAGTTTTCAAGAACTTCACGTCAGAGATCGTGTTTCCAAGGCAAGTGAATCAACCGCTGCAAAGATGACTGGTGATAAGAGCATCCCGAGTTCCCTTCCAATGCTTGACGGCAAGAATTGGATCCGTTGGAAAAAACATATGCAGTCCTTATTTGGCTACCATGATACCCTAGAAGTGGTTACCGGCGGTGTTCCTGTGTTGGCTGAAAATGCAACCGAAGAACGGAAAAAACCCACAACGAAGTCAAGAAGAAAGATTGCAAGGCTCCTTATTGCATCCAGACGGCGGTCGATGCTGCTAACTTCGACAGAATCTCTCATGCTGAAACGGCGAAGGAGGCATGGGATATTCTGGTGAAGTATTATGAAGGAGGTGAGAAAGTCAAGGTTGTCAAGTTACAAACCTTGCGTCGACAATATGAGTTGTTGTCGATGGGAGAAGACGAAAAAGTTGCAGAATATGTGTCGAAGGTTCAAAAACTCGTCCATCTCATGAAGGGTTGTGGTGAAACCATAACTGATAAGATGATAGTTGAGAAGGTAATGAGAACGTTGACCTCTCACTTTGATCACGTTATCGTAGCTATTCAAGAATCCAACAATCTTGAAACCCTAAAAATGGAAGATTTGGTTGGTTCGTTGGAGGCGCATGAGATGAGGATTGTCGAAAGAAAGGGAGTTCAGGATTCGATGCAAGCACTGCAGGCTCAGTCATGGAAAAAGAATGGTGGTTCCAACAAATTCAAAGGCAAGGTCGACAAGACTCAAGGAAAGAAGTCTTGGTCGAACCCTCACAAGAATCAGGTCGAAGATAGAGCTTCTGAATCCTCAAAAAGAGGGGGAGGAAACTATCGAAAGGACAAAGAAGATAAGAAAGGTGAAATTCTGGTACCAGATATGTGATGTTACGTGTGATGTCACAACAACACACTCTGCAATGGACAATGTTAAGCAACAATAAATCAACACAATGAATTGTTCACCCAGTTCGGTTTTAACTACTTACGTCTGGGGGCCACCAAGCCAGGGATGAAATTCACTACTTGTAGAATTAATTTACAGACTCAACATCCTCGTTGACAATCTCCTAAACTTAATCTCTACTAATGAACTTTCTACCTAAGAGCCCACTTAGGTATGAGACCACTACTCAATCCTTAAACCCTCCCAAAGATCAAACACTTTGAGAAACACCTTGATCCTGCTTCACAACTTTGATCAAGTTACAAAACTCTCTTGCTTCACAGCTCTAGAGAGGACAGATTACACTCACAAAGTCACTCACAATACTCGAACAAAGACAATGCTTAATCTCCATTCAAATCTCTCTATCTTCTGTCTACTTTCTGCGTCGTCTTTCTTTGGTTGATGCGCTTTATATAGCCACCTGAATTGGGCTTGGATCACCTGCAATATCTGATTGATTTTTTATTTAAAACTGAATCTCCATATTTTATCTCCAAAATCTTTTTAAATCTCAGTCTTTAAACCTCCCTACAAATCTGCATCAAATCTCTATGCAACAGAGAATATATATCCCAAGATATCAGCATCCAATGAGACTAACAGCTCTCCCAATATCCAGCTAAAACGCAAACCCTAACAACATCACTAATCCTGATGTTATTAATCTTCTGCAGACCTGATGTCATGACATCGCATGTGACATCAGACTTCAAAACTTCAACAAGTTAAATACTTAACAAAAACCAATGTTAAGACTCAATGTTAAGACATCACCCATGTGACTTTAACATTGCACAACTTTGTTTTACCAAAATTCTAGCCAATCCAAGAACCAGCAATCTCCCCCTTTGGCTAATTTTGGCTAAAACAATCTCTGCACCATCAGAGACTTCAGCAGCGGATAAACATGAAAATTTTACCAACCTTCGCAACAGCATTATTTCTTCATACCAGCTTCAAAATTCTTTCAGCATGCTGCACACACTCCAATACTCTGCTACGAACTTCAGCACTAACTAGTAGCAGCATAGGGCAAGCTCCCCCTCAAAGCAAGAATCAGCATATCAGCAACTGTTTGTCGCTCCCAGGATTTTCATCCAGGTACAAACGCGAGAGTGGCGCGGAAAAACAGAGTCGCCAGCCGTGTAAATTTATCCCAAGAGAGGGAAAGGGAACATCGCATAAATCTGAGGAAGAGGGAGAGAGATGGTCATCGCAACCATAGCCTGGGTTCAGGAGTCGGTTACGCGAGGGGAAGGTGCTAGCACCCCACGCGTCCATCGTACTCGATGGGATCCACGCTTGTTGTCTAATCTAAGGGTGAGTTATCCTATCATCTATGGTTGTACTAAAACGAGGAAGGGGAGACAAAGACAGACTCGGTAGGACGTCGACGTCCTAGGCCTACGTACCCCCTTTGTGCAATGGGGAATTCAGAGTCAACGTAGTTCGGACCAAGTTCTTTTTGTGTTTTTTATGAGCGACGTTAAGCTCGCGTCCGGCAGTTAGGGTCGATGCCTGTTTGCGACTCAGACAGAAAGTAACGTGCCCTTTTTGAAAATAGCCTTTAGTTTGACAATCCCGAAGGACAAAAAGTTTTGAAGTTTGTTTGTATTTTTTAGGACAGAAGTGACTTAAGTTAGTTCATAAGCTGCATTGCACCAAAGTCTAGGGCACAGGGGCGAATACTTAACGCATCGTCCCAAGACAGGACACTCGCTAAGCACTCTAAAAAGATGAGAGGAAGCCCCTCATTTCTCATTCACCACGCTTAAGGCTCGTGCGCAATACACTTTATCCTTATTAAGTGTTTTCAAGAAGTTTTGAGATGAGAAGAGAGAAGACACAAAGGAAACTCTTAAGGGAAACTAAGAGTCCTAATGTTATCATGCATGGGTGGCCTACGGTTAGTGAGGTTTGACGACAACCTAAGCCTAAAGAAAAGAAAAGATGAGAGAAGGAAAGAGTAAGGGTGAATATGGATAACTATCCACACCCTCAAAGAACTTACCTCAGCCCCTGCATAAGAGGTTAGCACAAAACAGACACAAGTAATATTAAGGCAAATGAAAACTAAACAATGACATATAATAGTGATTAAATGACCTATAACAATCCAAACATGAATTAAGAAGTCAAGGAAGCAATCCCAAACAATGGCACAAGTGCCTTTTCAAACAGGTAACCAGACATGATCAGAGATATGCATATAAGAAGATCTCACATAAAGAGCAGTCACATAATTAGTGAAACATCTTATAAAATTGCCAAATTAATTATCAATATTGCTCAAACAATTATGCAAAGTCAGATGAGAAACATGACTCAACATGCAAAAGGAAGGGACTAAAATGCAATGTGAAATGATTTAAAAAATGACAGAAAAATATTTTAATGCAATTCAATGTGTTAATGACTGAATACAAAAAGAATGGACTCTAAATGTTATGTATACTATGAGAACAAAATTCTACAACGCAACATGTGCAAAATAAAACAAATTCAAAAGGGAATTAAACAATTAATTAATTCAGATGATAAAAATAAAATAAAAATAAAAAATAAAATTTGAGAAAATTTTATAAAATGATAAATATGATGCATGAATTTTTTGGGATTTTTTGGATGTATTTATATATTTTTAAAATTAAAAATGAATTAATACAATTAATAAAAATAAAATTTAAGAAAAACAAATGGGGGTGCATTCAGCAAATAATCCACGTTGGAATAATATAATGGGCTGAAGGGTGGGGTGTAGAAAGAAAGCCCAAGGCAAAAAGGTCCAAAGCGCAAGTCAAAGGAGTTCACATGGAGTTAGTCAAACCTCAGAATTCATATCAGCCAATAGATCCATCCTACGCATCACACACAGTCAACACAATCATAAAATAAACACAATCAATGGCCAGGATTCACGTGCACACCATAAGCAACAACACACGCACACTCAGCATACCATACACAAGCCACACGCACGACACATGATTCTCTTAATGTGTTGTCACTCCCTCCATCACACGATTCATCAGACGCTCATAAATAAGTCAACTAAATAAAAAGTAAATAAAAAGAGAGAACATGATTGGGTGCACACGATAACAACTGTGGGGTAATAAACGTGCAATCATCAGCATAAAAACTCAAAAATAAAAAAATGTGGCACAATGATGGCCACACGATCAAGCAGATCAACGGCTGGGAGTCATCTTCTACCTCCAAACCCTAGCCTGGCCGGAGCACCACACCAGCCGCCGGAGCCCTAGCTCCGGCCGCCACCCACGACCACCTGCAACTAAAAACAAACCCATAAAACGCAAGCGAATATACCATTTTGTCCAGATTTCAATGAGGATTAATAATATGTCATCAAAAATTCCAAACAACCAACACATAATGAGAATCGAATGAAATAAAGTTTGGTCCCAAAACTTGAAACGCACGAGACAAGCAAACCACACGTCCAATCTCAAAAATAAACATATCAGAATGATCAGTGGGCATCACACATCAATATGTACGTTTAAAAAAGGAGTTCTATGATCATCAAAAGAATGACTAACCTGAGGCTATGCACTACGTATCCTTGCTTTTAGCTCCAAAGGATGGTTGGTTTGTGCTCTATGGATCCCCAGGAAGAAGATTGTGGAAGAACTTTTGAAGAACCCCTAATGGATTGAATGATACGAGGAAGAGATCTTTTTTAGGGTTCACTTGAAAAACTCCACCAAAATAACGTGTAATCCTCCTAACCAGTGCATGAATTGGCTTAAATAGATTAGGTTAACCCACTGATGATCATTTGGGCCTTGAGAATTCCCCACTTAAAGAGTTTTGGGTGGTTTTATAAATTTGAATAATGTGAAATACACCCTCCTCCATGCATGGATATCCAAACATTCTATGATGGATCACTTAATTTCCAATTGCTAATTACACCTGAATTTGATTTGGGCCTTGAGATGCCTTGGTTCATGAGTTTTAGATAATTTGGCAATTTTGCATAATGGAGAATAAGTGAAGAATAAACCATGGATCCACTTGATTCAAAGGCCAAAAATGCTCCTTAGGGATTGTTATTTGATGTTGGAATGTGTCTTGAAGCAATGGAATTAGTTATAGGTCCATATGTCCCAAAGTGCAAAAGTTGTAAAAATGGAACCCTAAAAACCACTTTGCCTTCTTTTGGCCATAACTTGAGTTTCACAAATGATATGGAGACCCACTAGTACTTGTTGGAAAGAGGAGAAAAATATCTTCAACTTTCATGTTTGAGGAAAATTCATTTGAAGTTTTCTTGATGATGAAAAGTCAAGTTGAATGTAGTGTAGGAACTTGCCCAAAAAGGAAACTTTCAAATTATAGGTCATTTCCATATTTAGTAACTTTTGCACCAACCCTTGATTCTTGATAAATGGTATGAAACTTGACCCTTGATGCCCATATGAGGATGTGAGACCTTGAAAACCTTGAAGAGAACCTCAAAATTTCACAGTTGACTTCCCTTCTCACTGTTGACTTTTCCCCAATTCTCCTAATTCCTAATCCATTGGCCAATTGAACTCCTCCTGAACCAAACTGATGGACAAACTTCCATTCCTAGATACTTAGGGACCCAAGGAATACCATGGAATCAAGTCTTGCCCAAAAAATCAGAAATAAACTGACTTTATAGCAAACCCTAATTTTGGTACCCTCAGTCTAGGAGGCAATAGCACAGTCTCCAAATCCAAATTCCTCTTAATATGATGTGTATCCTCTCCAACAAAGATAAGATATGCCATTTGGTGATGATAAAAACCCAAGAAGCTTGCTCATTGGAGCAATAAACCCAAGAATCTCAAAACCCTAATTTCTGCACTGGTTAGGAGAGAGTGATCCACCTGAGCTCTCTGGCTTGACCCTTTGAAGAACATCTTCTCTTCTTGAACTTGCCTCAGGAACCTTGACCCCATGCTAAGAACCAATGATATGCACACATGATAATGCAAAATGAAATGAAACATAAGCCAGTTAGTACTAAAGTAAGGAGGGCAAATTTTGGGGTGCAACAGCTGCCCCTATTCAATCAACTTGGTCCTGAGGGTATGATAGCGACGACTTTCAGACAATCAGGATGCACGGAGATTGAATACCAAAGAACCCAGAAATTTGCAATCCTCCACTGAAGAATTAGCCATAAATGTTGTACTGTCACAACACGGACGAGTGCTAGCTATGCTGGGTATAAAGTGAAACAAACTCTCCCAGGTTATGTCATCTCTGCTGATAAAGAAAACTGACAAAGGAATCTCGAAATATGCCATCCCTGCTGACAAAGGGAACTGACGAAAGAAAGTCTTCAAAAGATTACTATCTCTGCTGATAAAGAGGACTAGCAAAACAAATGCCATCCCTGATGATAAAGGGAGCTGACGAAAGAAAATATCCAAAAGATTGCTATCTCTGCTGATAATGAGAACTAGCAAAACAAATGTCATCCCTGCTGATAAAGGGAACTGACGAAAGAAAATGTCCAAAAGATTGCTATCTCTGCTGATAAAGAGAACTAGCAAAAGAAAATATCCAAAAGATTGCTATCTCTGCTGATAAAGAGAACTAGCAAAAGAAAATATCCAAAATATTGCTATCTATGCTGATAAAGAGAACTAGTAAAAGCCATCCCTGCTGATAAAGGGAGCTGACGAAAGAAAATCTTCGAAAGACTGCTATCTCTGCTGATAAAGAGAACTAGCAAAACAAATGCCATCCCTGCTGATAAAGGGAACTGACGAAAGAAAATATTTGAAAGATTGCTATCTCTGCTGATAAAGAGAACTAGCAAAATAAATGCCATCCCTGCTGATAAAGGGAGCTGATGAAAGAAATCTTCAAAAGATTTCTATCTCTGCTGATAAAGAGAACTAGCAAAACAAAAGCCATCCCTACTGATAAAGGGAACTGACGAAAAAAAATATCCAAAAGATTGCTATCTCTGCTGATAAAGAGAACTAGCAAAACAAATGCCATCCCTGCTGATAAAGGGAACTGACGAAAGAATCTTCAAAAGATTGCTATCTCTGCTGATAAAGAGAACTAGAAAAACAAAAGCCATCCCTGCTGATAAAGGGAACTGACGAAAGAATCTTCAAAGGATTGTTATCTCTGCTGACAAAGAGAACTAGAAAAATAAATGCCATCCCTGCTGATAAAGGGAACTGATGAAAGAAATCCTCGAAAGATTGCCATCTCTCTGACAAAGAGAACTAGCAAAATAAATGCCATCCCTGCTGATAAAAGGAACCGGCCAGCAAAATATGTCAAGCAAGAACTGAATATCAGGCGAGAACTGGATTTCACAAAAGAGAAGGCCAAACAAAGGCAAACTCCCAACCGGCTCAAAATCCACAGGCAAGATGACTCCGCTGGGGCAGGAGAAGTCTAAATAAAAGACTCTGTCGGGGAGCACAAGTATGAGGAATGCATCCCTCCAAAATCTCCTGGGTTATGCCATCTCTGCTGAGAAAGAGAACTGGCGAGGAAAGTATCAAACCTGGCTTATGCTTCAAATGCAAATGTTTGAATTTTGGCGTAATGCTCCATAAGAAATGGAAATGCTACGCATTTGAGGATGCAATGCAAATGCTTATGATATGCAAAAAGGGTCCCTCCAGCAAAATAAATGCTAGAGAGAAAAGTCCAATTCAGCCGGGGATGACAAAAATAAATTGTCCTCTGAATCCAGGAACTCTGCTGTGAAGGATCATACTGATTGACTCTTTGGATCAACAACTTCTGCTGGGGGTGAAATCCCGAAAGAACTACCGGGGGCCACACCTGTCTTTTACTGAAGGTAACATCCAAAACCTGAGATTTCTCCTTTGCTGGGGGAGTTGAGAATGAACGCCAATAACGGAACCGGAAGTCTGTTACTGAAGAATGCTAATATCCAATTGGGCTCAAGACCTGCTGGGGGATGCCAGCCCATAATACCATCCCTCTTGGGGAAAAACAGTCCATAACACCATCCTGCTTGGGGATACTGCTGAACTTAGCCTGCTGGTGGGGAGAATGACTTTACTCCCACCTTACTGGGGACTAGAATATGACATTGTCGGTGAAAGCACGCTTCCTGACTGGATGGGGAAGGTGAACACCCTGATTATGTGGGGAAATAACGTCTTGATCCAGAGAAAAATACTTCCCAAGTCTCCTGCTGGGTAAGGTCTGCTCTGCTGAGGAAAGTTTGTCTTGCTGGGGAAGGAGCAATCTCAATGCTGGGGAGAGCAAACTGCTGGGGAAATACAATCATGTTGCCCTGCAGCCTGACTTGTCTTTATGGTCATAAACGGCTCTTTGAACTTTTCACTTGCCCCAGACCACCAGGCCTAATGGAAGAAATCATCTCAAGAGGATTTTATAGAAGATCGGGCGCTCGCACTGCCCCAGGGTCTTCAAACTCTTGGAGAGATTTATCATATCTCGACATAACTGCCCCAATCTTCATAATCCATGAAGTATATTACCTCGAAAGGGATTGTAATGACTTGAAAATACTCTGCTTTAGTATTTTGAACCTTGAGGAGGTGTTTTCAATTAACCATTTTCAGGAGTGGACAATCTCCCACGCTCTAGAGGTGGCCTGCCCCAATATGAGCTTTGAAGTGACTTTGCCCCTGATCTTAGAATGAATGCCCCAGAATAACTGAATTTTGGAGAGATTTCTCGACGTGACTGGCCCAGATTGGCTACATCTTGACACGACTTACTGGGGAGAGCCCACTCTACACTGAGTCTCTTGGCAGCCTGCCCTTTGATATGATTGTCCTTTAGAATTTCCAAGCATCCCAACTTGGATGGATCAAGCTTCTTGACTGACGTGTAATATGCAAGAAGAAAATGTTTATTATGAGAATGACAATTTTAATGCAACACCCATGTTAACCTTGAAGCTTTATTGAAAATGCGTCGCCAAGTTTTGCGAACGAATCACTGGCTAGGATACGACCTTGATTTTGAATGGCAAAACAATGCGCACATGCAATACCAACAAATCTTATTAGCACAACTCATAGGAGTCAGGAACGTTATCCTGTTGAAGTATGCTTTCGGAATAAACCCTGTTTCAATTAGGACTTTTAAGGGTTGTAACGTGGTTTGGTTCACGATTTCAGAAAAAGGATTTATGGCTCAAAATTTATCGGTGCCCTCCCACTCTTCGTGATGTTCTCCAGTCCTATGTTCAGTTAATCTGACCCAAACGCTCATCTCTCAAAAGGTTCATGATCTTTAAAGGACCTACGCCACTAATGGTTTGGCACCTAAGGGAGTTTTGGAATGACAGCCACCCCTTTTTGTCTTTTGTGTTCGTAATCACACGAATTTGTTCTTATCGAGGATTTTCTGTTGTAACGCTTTTCGCTTTTTCTTTCTTTTTCCTTTTTCTGATCCCTAATTTTGCCTGGACTGACTCTTTTGAGTTTTTTCGATTTTTAAGTCCAGCGGGATGCCCCAACTTTTGCCTAAGTCGCTTGTTCTCAAGTTTCGACTTAGCGGACTTTCTCCTTTTTTTTATTCCTCTTTTTGAACAAAGCGTGTGACACTGGTTGTCTTACTTGCTTGAAAGGGTTATGACTGCCTCACTCCTTGATTGTTGAAGGATAACCATTATGGTTTCACATCTCTTGACCTCTTGATGGTGGGATAGAAGGTAATGGATCGTCAGATGCACACTCTCCTTGAAATTTGAACGCTCGGTCAAACTAACTGACGCCTACCCTGCCCCTGGGTTAAGTATGAGGGTTTTTTCGTACGAAAGAAGCTCCTACTCCAAGGCTCAAAGGGGTTAACGAAGGTTTATCTCGTTATCTCTCCAGTGTTTAAGGGTTTGAAACAATGCATGTACATCCTTAACAGGGTTCTATCCTTGAACATACCACCAGAGATTTTGCGTTTTCGTCTCATCATCCTCCCTCAAGAGTTCTAAACAAGAAAATTGGTATTGCAGTGCATATAAACATTTAAGAGTGAACACGAATGGATTACTTCAAGAAAAACACACTCATTGCATTAATATCATCATAAAAAAACAAATAAGTCTTACATGCATACGATGCTTTAACAAGAAATGAAAAACTACAAATGAAAATGCAGTAAAGAAGCTGAAGATTGCCATTGCTGAGGAAGCTTAATTCTGTCTGGACGTACTTGCAGACTGAGTGTTCATTTGAGAAAGGAGGCCTCCATTGATGTACATATCATCTTCAGTGAATACAATAATCTCTGAGTCTACCAGGTCTTGCACCTTGTGCTGGAATGCATTACACTTATCAATCGTATGCCCGAACGTTCCCGAGTGGAACTCGCACCTAGCAGTCATGTCATAATCCGGAGGAATATGGTACGGTACCGGCGTGGGACTCCTCGTTTGAATCAGAGAGTTCTTGAGCAGACGAGCAAACAACTGACTATAAGGGATAGGAATAGGATCAAATATCCTCTTGGGCCTTCTTGGTCTCGGTTGCCCCTGTTGCTGATAATTCTGCTGTCGATGCTGATTTGGGCGCCTCACCTGCGCTTGCACTTTCCTTTCCATATTTGGCTGAGGCACAAACAAAGGTTGCTGACGTAGAGCTTCTGCAGCAAAAGGTTGTGGAGAAAGTCCATGACATGAGGTGGATCCTTCAAAGAGGGGAGGAGTCTCCACTTCTTTTGCAACAATTGGGGTAAAATCACCTTGTATATTCACGCCGCCCGACGTGAACTCAATTGCCCCTGCATCAATCAAATCCTGGACTTGGTGCTGAAAGGCCCTACATTTCTCCATAATATGCCCCGGTGCCCCAGAATGGAAATCACAATGGTCTCTTGCATCATAACCTGGTGGAGGATTACCAGTGAGAGGAGCCAAAGTCCTTTTCTGTACCAGTTGCAACTGAAGGAGATGCTGCAATAGTTGAGAATATGGCATAGGGAGCGGATGAAAAACTCTTTCAGACTTCTTCTGTCTCTGTGTACACTTTTTTCCCTTGGGCTTCTCTTGGGAGCCAAGACCTAGCTGCTGTTGGGAAAGTTCTGGAACTTCCGCTTGTGGAAGAGATTCACGAGGTAATCCACGGTTTAAATCAGATTCCAAAGAGATGGGAGGAGTAAGGATCTCTGTTGTGGAAGCGGGCACAGGATTGTCTTCCTTCTTCAACACCCTATTCAAAATTTCCATGGCCAAACCCATCTGAGTCTTCATCTGATTGACCTCCTCCCTCAGCATCTTCTGGTCTTGCATGAGAGTTTGCATATTCCCCATAAGCTGCCCCATCTGGCCTCGCATTTCCCTCAACTCAGCTTGAACTTGCTCCATGATCAACTCTTGAATGGCCTGAGGAGTTAAGTCTGCAATTCTGAGAAAACCAGATCAAAATAAGAATAACCAGCCTTGAACACCTGTTATGCACAATGATTATGCAAAATGATTATGAATATGCAAATGCAAATGAACATGTTTGAATATCCGCAGGGCGATCCCCCCTTGATTCCAGTTTAACAACAAGATAGAACAGAACTTCTGCTCATATATTAAGAAAACCAGAGGAAAATCAAATGTCAACAATCATAAATCCAAGATAACAAGTCTGAACACAATAATCATAGATCCCAACCAACAAGTCTGGCGGTGGTCCGAATAATGAAAGAAAATAGAAAACTACGGCATGTCATCAAAGTCTACAAGTGTCAATCCCCCCATCCATTATGCTTCTTGCTCCAATCTTGAATTTCCTTGAACAGCTTTTTGGTGTCGGGGTGCTTCGGTCTCTGAATTAGCTCTTGAATGAGGATGTCTCTCCTATGCATGATCCCTTCCAAGTATCGGCAATGTAACTCCCAATCGTCTTCTCCAGAAACACCACCCATGCTAGGTCCCTCATGTCTAGATCTCTTCACTTCAGCTTGGATCTTCAGTTCCTCTATGGAGGCTATGGCTTCATTGAGTCGACCCTCGACTGCTTGTCTCTAGAATACCCCTGATAGGATCTCAACGTCTTTCTTCTTGAGCTGCGACTTTAATTGATCAATCTGGGCTAGATAACCGTCTTCTTTTTGCTTATTCTCAGCCATTGCAGTTTCTCGGTGAGCATTGAACCTGTGAATTCTTAACAAAGCCTTGTCCAATTCCTCCTTCTTAGACTCGAGAACCTTACTGATACCATCTATAGCTTGCTTCATCCTTTGTCTGGCTGTGACCATGTCAGCTAGCTCTTTTTCTGCCTTAGCGAGAAGCTCTGTCTTCAACTTGGCGATATGAACAGCTTCACCCCGCTCATGCTTCAACTGGTAAATCTCTCTTTTTAGCTCACCGTTTTCTTCTCGCGGCTTTTCTTTTTCAGCCCACAACTTGTTAAACTTCTCTATCACGACTGTGGTAGGAGGCTCAATCAGCAAGGGGTAAGATGGTGGTTCTACCGGGAAGGGAAGAAGCTCATCTTCTGCTCTCTTCTTAATCCACTCTTCATAGGAAGGAAAAGCCTGGTTGTTACATTTCCCGAATGAAGTTTTTCCCTTCTTGGTCACCTGCTTCCAAGCATTCACAATCTTCCTTATCATCTCTTGATCCTCAGTACCATTGAAAAATAAGGACTCTTTGACATCTCGCTCTTCAGGTGGACCTTTCAAAGGATAACCAAACTGCCTGATAACAAGGGAAGAATTATAGTTAATTCCACCTCTTCTCCCTATCAAGGGTACATTAGGGAATTCTTCGCACTTGCAAATAATCTATATTCCTAGCAAATCACAGTTGAACTAGACAATGTTGTCAGCAGTCAAGCCCATTAACCTCTTTGACCACTTCAGAGAATCTTTCGTATCAACAAAGGCGCCAGTTTCGGGGAGATGGCTCAGAAACCAAGTAGATAAGAGTGGTGGACAACAACTCACGGTTTTTCCCCGCCTATTTTCATTCTTGTAGTGGACTGAGTGATACACATCACCTAGCATGCATATCCACTAGATCAGGAACATTGGGAAACAGGACAATCCCATAGATGCACATAGCCAGAATAGCTTGGAAAGCAATCCAATTCTTCTCTTTAACATGTATGCAAGCTTGATCAAACAAGAACTTCAATAAGAAACCCTTAGCTCCTTGTTTTTCCTCAATATTACTGCTCAGTACGGATTCACTAATATGAAGAGCAATAGCCATTTCTTTTATCCCGGGGTGTTCTTCAGAAAAGAAAACTATGTCATGCCTGATGGGGATTCCCAAAATAAATGAGAACTCCTCCAACGTTGGGGCCAAGATGTAGTCTGGGAAAGTGAAGCAACACAAAGACGGATCGTAAAACTGAAGAAGTGTATGAATGACATCCTTCTCATACTTGGAGATATTGTAGACAAACTTCAGAAGTCTCCCATACCCTCCACTAAACTCTGTACGAACTCTGGGACCCGCCATACTAATCAGCTTGTGAATCAATGTCAAGGTCGGATCTGGGAACGAATAGGCAACAGTCTTCTTTCTCTGGACATCCATGCCAAGGTAACCTCAGAAAACCGGAATCAAGAGTAAGATGCAAGCCCTGAAAAATGTCAAACGTGTTAGAATGCAAGAAAAATGATATGCTGATGCAAACATGGGATCAAGGCAACATTGCTAGATGTGCTGTGCTGTTAACTGAACGAGAACCACAACCCAGAAAACCAGAATTCCAAAGTACCGAACCACTGAGATAACCAGGAACCCAGATAATCAAACACTGATGAGAAATCCAGAAAAACCGGGTAGGTTGAAGGTTTCGGTTACCTGCAAACCTGCAAACGCCCATCCCCTCTCACGTGTGGGTACTAGGATGTTCAGTATCCTGGGCTCTCAGGTCGAGAAATGATGATACGTTCACCATTTTTGGTTTGGCATCATCATCAATCGAGGAGGCCTCAACTGATTCTCCAAAACGGAAGGTCCTCAGCTTCTGGCACTGAGGTCGAGAAACAATAGTACATTTATCCCTCGGGGTACAGTACTATTGTCAATCGAGGAGTGCCTCCACTGATTCTCTTCAAAAGATAGGGGCCATCCTATGCGAGTTCCAAAGTGGGTCCTCGGGTGCGAATGGGTTTGCCACAGGATGTGGTCTGCGACTGTCACCACTAAAGAGGGATGTTTCCACTAAGGTCCTCGATGATCGGTCACCAGAGTCGACAGCTCTCTAGATCAACACCCTAACATGCGCAAGACACACACGTTAGAATGTGTCCCAAGATAGCCTCGTCTGGTTGTGCACTTCGTGAACACACAAACGTACCAAGCGGGTACGTAGGTCCCACTACTCTCCACTCTAGTCCTAGGGTGTACTCAAGCCTGTGTATTGGGCTTATCTCTCAGAACAACCCAACCTGCAAAACAGAAACAGCCAGCACAACACAGCAATATCCAGTATGACAGTAATAAAAATGAAATGCGATGCAGAAAATGCGGTAAAAATAAAATACAACAAATAAAGCAAAGCAAAAACAAAAACACCCAAAGAGAACAAAGACAAGCAAGCGCTAGGATTGACTCGCTTAGGGATGGACCAGCATAGGTCAACCAGGGTCCCCAGCAGAGTCGCCAGCTGTCGCTCCTAGGATTTTCATCCAGGTACAAACGCGAGAGTGGCGCGGAAAAATAGAGTCGCCAGCCGTGTAAATTTATCCCAAGAGAAGGAAAGGGAACACCGTATAAACCTGAGGAAGAGGGAGAGAGATGGTCATCGCAACCATAGCCTGGGTTCGGGAGTCGGTTACGCGAGGGGAAGGTGCTAGCACCCCTCGCGTCCATCGTACTCGATGGGATCCACGCTTGTTGTCTAATCTAAGGGTGAGTTATTCTATCATCTATGGTTGTACTAAAACGAGGAAGGGGAGACAAAGACAGACTCGGTAGGACGTCGACGTCCTAGGCCTACGTACCCCCTTTGTGCAATGGGGAATTCAGAGTCAACGTAGTTCGGACCAAGTTCTTTTTGTGTTTTTTATGAGCGACGTTAAGCTCGCGTCCGACAGTTAGGGTCGATGCCTGTTTGCGACTCAGACGGAAAGTAACGTGCCCTTTTTGAAAATAGCCTTTAGTTTGACAATCCCGAAGGACAAAAAGGTTTGAAGTTTGTTTGTATTTTTTAGGACAAAAGTGACTTAAGTTAGTTCATAAGCTGCATTGCACCAAAGTCTAGGGCACAAGGGCGAATACTTAACGCATCATCCCAAGACAGGACGCTCGCTAAGCACTCTAGAAAGATGAGAGGAAGCCCCTCATTTCTCATTCTGCACGCTTAAGGCTCGTGCGCAATACACTTTATCCTTGTTAAGTGTTTTCAAGAAGTTTTGAGATGAGAAGAGAGAAGACACAAAGGAAACTCTAAAGGGAAACTAAGAGTCCTAATGTTATCATGCATGGGTGGCCTACGGTTAGTGAGGTATGACGACAACCTAAGCCTAAAGAAAAGAAAAGATGAGAGAAGGAAAGAGTAAGGGTGAATATGGATAACTATCCATACCCTCAAAGAACTTACCTCAGCCCCTGCATAAGAGGTTAGCACAAAACAGACACAAGTAATATTAAGGCAAATGAAAACTAAACAATGACATATAATAGTGATTAAATGACCTATAACAATCCAAACATGAATTAAGAAGTCAAGGAAGCAATCCCAAACAATGGCACAAGTGCCTTTTCAAACAGGTAACCAGACATGAGCAGAGATATGCATATAAGAAGATCTCACATAAAGAGCAGTCACATAATTAGTGAAACATCTTATAAAATTGCCAAATTAATTATCAATATTGCTCAACAAGAAACAAACAATATATCAAAAACTCCTGCAAAAATTCAAAATATAAGTCACTCAAACAATTATGCAAAGTCAGATAAGAAACATGACTCAACATGCAAAAGGAAGGGACTAAAATGCAATATGAAATGATTTAAAAAATGACAGAAAAATATTTTAATGCAATTCAATGTGTTGATGACTGAATGTAAAAAGAATGGGCTCTAAATGTTATGTATACTGTGAGAACAAAATTCTACAACGGAACATGTGCAAAATAAAACAAATTCAAAAGGGAATTAAACAATTAATTAATTCATATGATAAAATTAAAATAAAAATAAAAAATAAAATTTGACAAATTTTATAAAATGATAAATATGATGCATGAATTTTTTGGGATTTTTTGGATGCAATTATATATTTTTAAAATTAAAAATGAATTAATGCAATTAATAAAAATAAAATTGAAGAAAAACAAATGGGGGTGCATTCAGCAGATAATCCACGTTGGAATAATATAATGGGCTGAAGGGTGGGGTGTAGAAAGAAAGCCCAAGGCAAAAAGGTCCAAAGCACAAGTCAAAGGAGTTCATATGGAGTTAGTCAAACCTCAGAATTCATATCAGCCAATAGATCCATCCTACGCATCACACACAGTCAACACAATCATAAAAGAAACACAATCAATGGCCAGGATTCACGTGCACACCATAAGCAACAACACACGCACACTCATGATCACTCAGCATACCATACACAAGCCACACGCACGACACATGATTCTCTTAATGTGTTGTCACTCCCTCCATCACACGATTCATCAGACGCTCATAAATAAGTCAACTAAATAAAAAGTAAATAAAAAGAGAGAACATGATTGGGTGCACACGATAACAACTGTGGGGTAATAAACATGCAATCATCAGCATAAAAACTAAAAAATAAAAAAACGTGGCACAATGATGGCCACACGATCAAGCAGATCAACGGCTGGGAGTCATCTTCAACCTCCAAACCCTAGCCTGGCCGGAGCACCACACCAGCCGCCGGAGCCCTAGCTCCGGCCGCCACCCACGACCACCTGCAACTAAAAAAACAACCCAGAAAACGCAATCGAATATACCATTTTGTCCAGATTTCAATGAGGATTAATAATATGTCATCAAAAATTCCAAACAACCAACACATAATGAGAATCGAATGAAATAAAGTTTGGTCCCAAAACTTAAAACGCACGATACAAGCAAACCACACGTCCAATCTCAAAAATAAACATATCAGAATGATCAGTGGGCATCAGACATCAATATGTACGTTTAAAAAAGGAGTTCTATGATCATCAAAAGAATGACTAACCTGAGGCTATGCACTACGCATCCTTGCTTTTAGCTCCAAAGGATGGTTGGTTTGTGCTCTATGGATCCCCAGGAAGAAGATTGTGGAAGAACTTTTGAAGAAACCCTAATGGATTGAATGATACGAAGAAGAGATCTTTTTTAGGGTTCACTTGAAAAACTCCACCAAAATAACGTGTAATCCTCCTAACCAGTGCATGAATTGGCTTAAATAGATTAGGTTAACCCACTGATGATCATTTGGGCCTTGAGAATTCCTCACTTAAAGAGTTTTGGGTGGTTTTAGAAATTTGAATAATGTGAAATACACCCTCCTCCATGCATGGATATCCAAACATTCTATGATGGATCACTTAATTTCCAATTGCTAATTACACCTGAATTTGATTTGGGCCTTGAGATGCCTTGGTTCATGAGTTTTAGATAATTTGGCAATTTTGCATAATGGAGAATAAGTGAAGAATAAACCATGGATCCACTTGATTCAAAGGCCAAAAATTCTCCTTAGGGATTGTTCTTTGATGTTGGAATGTGTCTTGAAGCAATGGAATTAATTATAGGTCCATATGTCCCAAAGTACAAAAGTTGTAAAAATGGAACCTTAAAAACCACTTTGCCTTCTTTTGACATAACTTGAGTTTCACAAATGATATGGAGACCCACTAGTACTTGATGGAAAGAGGAGAAAAAGATATTCAACTTTCATGTTTGAGGAAAATTCATTTGAAGCTTTGTTGATGATGAAAATTCAAGTTGAATGTAGTGTAGGAACTTGCCCAAAAAGGAAACTTTCAAATTATAGGTCATTTCCATATTTAGTAACTTTTGCACCAACCCTTGATTCTTGATAAATGGTATGAAACTTGACCCTTGATGCCCATATGAGGATGTGAGACCTTGAAAACCTTGAAGAGAACCTCAAAATTTCACAGTTGACTTCCCTTCTCACTGTTGACTTTTCCCCAATTCTCCTGATTCCTAATCCATTGGCCAATTGAACTCCTCCTGAACCAAACTGATGGACAAACTTCCATTCCTAGATACTTAGGGACCCAAGAAATACCATGGAATCAATTCTTGCCCAAAAAATAAGAAATAAACTGACTTTATAGCAAACCCTAATTTTGGTACCCTTAGTCTAGGAGGCAATAGCACAGTCTCCAAATCCAAATTCCTCTTAATATGGTGTGTATCCTCTCCAACAAAGATAAGATATGCCATTTGGTGATGATAAAAACCCAAGAAGCTTGCTCATTGGAGCAATAAACCCAAGAATCTCAAAACCCTAATTTCTGCACTGGTTAGGAGAGAGTGATCCACCTGAGCTCTCTGGCTTGACCCTTTGAAGAACATCTTCTCCTCTTGAACTTGCCTCAGGCACCTTGACCCCATGCTAAGAACCAATGATATGCACACATGATAATGCAAAATGAAATGAAACATAAGCCAGTTAGTACTAAAGTAAGGAGGGCAAATTTTGGGGTGTAACACTGTTCAACAGCTCTCCCCCTCAATATCTGCATTTCAGCATCACACTAGCTGCACTCCTTAGCATTGCACAATGACTAAATATCTTCTTCTTGGCATTGCAACACCTTGACTAAACCTTGGCTTTTTCTCCCCCTTTTTAGCCATAATTGGACAAACCTCAACATGTAAGTCCTACTCACTACAGTTAGTCCTAAACAGGCTCTCATTGTCAGTCTAAAGTCAGCATGCAAGACAAGACAAATCATAGAACATAAAAACATAACATACACAATATTCAAATTACATATTAGGCACATCAAGTGCAGAATTAAAAACAGTAAAAAAACTAAACTACTATCTAGAAAAGGCAGCTGGGAAACTAGTCTTCATCAGAGCTGGCACCATCTTCATCATCAGTGCTAGGACCACCTTCTTCAGAACCTGGTTCTTCAACATCATCATCACCTTGTTCCAAGGATTTGATCATCTGCTCAATTCTCAACTTTCTAGCAGTGCTAGTACTGATAACCACATCAAGATCCTTGCATGTTGCCTTCAATTCTTCAATCAACTCAGCTTTAGTCCTGGCCTTTTTGACACCAGAACTTGATGTTACAACAATGTCTGGAATACAATGTCTAGCAAACAACTTAGGATGCAAGGACAAGGCTGACTCCCTCTTGCAAGCTATATCTGAACTTGTTAAAGTTTCAGGATGTTGCTCCAAGATGATTCCACAAACAAGGGAAGGGAATGCTATAGGTAACTTGATAGCATTTGTTTCAGCATGTTTCACCATTTGCTCAAAGATGTAGCTTCCAAAGTCAAACTTGATCTTCTTCCCAACAGCATAGATAAACCTACCCAATCCAACATCTATTGTTGTCTTGTGGTTTGTTAGCACCCAGTTGGCTGCTCCAATTCTGTGAAGAATGGCATACTTGATGCTAAGTTTACTAGCCTTCAACTTCTCTTTCAAAGGCCAAACCTTTACCTGACCAGCTGTAATCTCTTTGCATATTTCATTGTCAGTCATCTCAAGTTCACTATACTCTTCATCATCTCTTCCCAGATACTTGTTGATAGTACTAGGAGAGAAAGTAATGCACTTTCCTCTCACATAGACTTTCATGTAATCAATGCTCTTTTTTTCATCAATTTTTCCAGAAATGTTGACAACAAATTCTTTGACAAGACCCTCATAGCACTTAGGAAATTTGGTCACAGTCTTCACCAACCCAGCCTCATTAATCAGCTCTATAATATCCTTCATCTCTAAAGCTTCTTTCCCAAGCTCCCTCTCTAGGGCCAGTCTTCTCTGACATACAAATTTCCACATTGATGCACTGCTGGCATAATGAAAGGAAATGTTATCAACTGGTACTTCAGGGACTTTGTCAGAGATTCTCTTCAAAATTGTTCTTCTGACAGGTGTGATGTCATGAGCATCATCCTCAACATCAAAGTCAGAATCTGAATCTTCCCTTAACTTCCTCTTTTTGGAGGATGTAGCAACCTTGCTCCAAGGTTTTGTGGGACCAACAACCGCAGTTTTCTTCTTGCCTTCAGAAGACTTCTTTGGAGAGGATACAATAGTCTTTCCTTTCCTTGTCTTCAGTCTCTTAGTAATACTTGGAACAACTTTTCCAATGACCTCATCATCAGATAAATCAACCACATTGATCACATCCTCATTCTTTTCTTCACCAAGAGTAGCTTCAACAGATGATGTTCTAACATCCCCCTTAACATTAGATTCCTCATGCACATCATCTTCTTCAACTCCCACTTCAGAATCTTCAATAACAGACATAGCAAGTCTATGAAGATTTGTAGCAGCACTTCGCATGTCACTCTTTTCCCTTTGAGAATGATCAGTAGGCATTTGCCTTAGGGGTTTAGATATACCCTTTATAGGAAGCCCTTTTTCAAAGATCTTATCGAAAATCTGACCTAAGTTTTTGTCAACATCTACCCTTTCTTCACCAGTTTGAGAAGTGGATGACCTAGGTGCTGTTTTATCACTAAATAGAACACTAGTAACAAGCTTCTTTGTTTCATTATCTCTAAAGATAGTCCCAGCCCTTTTTCAAACAAGTTTAGAAGGTCTAGATTTACCTGACTCTGGGAGCATTATAGAGATGGGTTCTACATTCAACGCTTCTTCTGCAGACCCCTCTTCTGAAGAAACCCTAGCCTTATCTCGCGAAGAGCTTTGAGAAACAGATGTCTTTGATGGAGAAGACATCTGGTTTGACATGGTTCCCTTTAGGCAGTATGAGTTCAGAGACAGATGATTCTTCTTGTTGAAGGAGACGAACAGTCGGGAGATATGATCCTTGATGAAACGTGATATTGCTACAAACGGGAATGATGGTCTAAGGTATGGCGCCTGATTTTGTGTATCCCTTAAAGACCAATCAATGAGTTTCTCCCTCCAAATTAACTTTCCTTTTAAAAATTTAAAAGGATTCACATTAAGAGCAATTAACCCTAATTGACCTTTCAGCAGACTTTCACACTTGTTGTCACAATCTGATGTTACAACATCAATCTTAACATCACCAGATAAACTGTCCACTTGAGGTACCCATTGATAGCAGTTATCTCTGGATCTTATTCCCTTCATCACTACCTCATTCTGCTCATTTGTCACCACACACTCATCTTTGGTGTAGCTTACCTTATAACCATCATCACAGAGCTGACTTATGCTAATTAGATTAGCAGTCAACCCTTTGACAAGAAGTACATTGTCAAGATCAGGTCCCTCATGACACTTCACTTTTCCAACACCTTGTACCACCCCTTTCTCTCCGTTTCCAAAAGTAACATCAATTGAGGAGCAAGAATTGACATCCACCAATTGGTTTTTGAAACCAGTCATGTGCTTTGAACAGCCACTATCAAAGTACCAACCATCCTTAGCAGAGTGTCTATCTAAAAAGTGAGCCAATAGACACTTAACCTCTTCTTTAGGAACCCACTGCTTAACAACCTTGGGCATGTTATCCTTCTGTCTGGGTTGAGGGTTAGACTTGGGATAACCATGTAGCTTGAAACAAGAAAACTGCATGTTGTCATACCCCAAATTTTTGACCACTAAGATTCCCATCATTGTGAAAATCATCATCACAATATGGAGGAACCATCATACTTCATCAGTCTCCCCAAAGATGGGTGAGCATTCACTACAATCAAAATTAGGGTTTCAAGCCCTCTCAGAGCCTTAGACAAAGGATCAATCAAGGAATGACATGATCTTCAACTTGTCTAACCTCTCAAGTAACTACAAAGGATCAAAAGGACCCCCACTTCAAGGATTAAGCACAAGGTTGCTCCCTTCTAGGTGGATCAAGCCTCAAGATCGACGGTGTCACCAAATTAGGGTTTTGATCGACCAGGGCCTCAAGATGGAAATTTTTCATCTGGGCATAAGCCAATGATCCAAAACCTAACCCAATGTACTCCATGGAACCTCATGGACCCAACCATCAAGTCAATATTACCTCAGGGGATGCATACATCAAAAATCAGGAATTAGGGTTTCTTGACCTAATTCACCCCTAAGTTGACTTTTGGGATAAATCATGAGCCAAGACCTCAAGAGAGGATTTGAGGGTCTCCAATATGCCATATTGATCCATTTGGAACAATGGATTAATCCAAGAAGTTTGAGCAACAAGTCTCAATTTCATCTGCACCACAATTAGGGTTTTAAGGAAAAAGTCAACTGTAACTTTGACTTTTGACCAGGACATGCTCCCAAGCCCTAAGACATGATTCAATATACCCTATAACACCCATGGAACATGTCCATCAAGTTTGATTTAGGTCAAGGACATGATTTCATGAAGAATTGCACAGTTTGGAATTCATCTGATAAAAAGTCAACTGTGCACTAAAGTCAACTTTGACTTTTTGAGATTTTTCACCAAAATGGATTTTTAACCCTAAAATGATGTTAATGTATGATTTGAATCATCATTCATAAAGAAAAATCAAGAAAAGTTGGATAACTTGTAAAAGGGGTAACCATAAAAACTTAGAAAATTTTCTAAGTTAAAAATAAAGTGGCTAGGGTACCAACTTTGGAGGGTCATAACTCCTAAACCACAAGACATTTTTTCCCATCCAAAGCTTGATTTGTAGATCTCATTGCCCTCTACAAAAACTTCAACTAGACCTAACTCCAATTCATTGTGGATTTTGAGCTATGAGTGAGCCAAAATGGCTGAAAATATGAAAGTACACCATTTTCCAACACTTAGAAAAATTCTGTCCAAGACAGATTTTTGTTGAAACACCAAAACTTGTGGGATCTTTTCACATAGATGCAAGCTGAATCAAGTCCAAAGTTAAACATCAATGTTGTTGCATATGTTGCCAAGAATTTAAAGAGCTTAACAGCATGAATTGATTCAACTTGAGCCAAGAGAAATCCATGCCCAAAGTCATGCTGCTGCAAGCTGTTTTGGAAAAATCAGTTTGCATGTTTGCTTGCCACACACGATTTTGAACCAAAAACTGAGGATCAGCATGCCACATGTATTCAAACCAATCACATTGCATCTGATCCAACTGATAAATCTGAGTCAAAAAGCCAAGGAATCTTCCAACTTGAAATTCATCCACTTTGGCACATTTTGCCTTGAATTCAAAGTGCATTAATGTGGAATAGTGCATTGTCAAGGTAGCTACCCTACTCAGTCAAGTTCTCTGATTAAACAACAATAAAAACATCCGAGGAATGTGATTTTGGTCAAGGCATAGCCTTGCTCTTGGAAATGGCTAGCTTGCCTTGCTTGAGAAGAAATCCTCCAAGCCAATCCATGCAAATGTGATCTGATCCAGCAGCCATTCACTATTCCTCCAAAACAAAAGTTGATCACCTATAAATAGAGGTCCCAATGGATCATTCAACTCACACCAAAGCCAGTTGCAGCACTGCTTTCTCTCATTCTTCCTTGAACCTCAAGTTTTTTGGTTTTTGAGTAACCACTATCGGGTTTTGAGTTGCAGCCTTAGGAAATCAATTCCAATTGCTCAAACACATCATATATGATGTATTTGAGGTGTCCAAACACTTAAACACTGACTGTAACACCTCAGGCTCAAAATCACCCTTCAACCAAGCCATTATGCCTCAATTATGCAGGTGGAGGTCTCCAGCTTGATCCAATGAGTTTCAAAGTGTTCCAAAGCTTGTAACACACTCCATAACATCCATTGAAGCTGTAGGGATCATCAGTTCACGACTGGAACAAAGTTTGTGCAGAGTTCCATTTCAGCTTGCATCAAGGTAAGCCTCAAAACTCAAACTCCATGATCCATGCATATTTCCTCGCATGATATTTTTGCCAATTGCTTGCCATCATATGCTGATTGTTTTCCCTCAAAAAATTTGATCATTGCACTCATAATCATGCCTACTCGATTGCTTTTGCAAAATTAGGGTTCATACGGCCACAATGATATAATTTGTTATACACTGAAAATGAATAAAATTGGGTATTGCCATCTTCTTCCTTGTGAAAAAACGCGTGAGTTTGGTGTTTGAATGATGTCCAATGGTTGAGAGATGAGTGAGATATGGTGTTTCACGCACGAGCTCGAGGAAGAAGATGGCCAAGGCGCCATTCTCAGAAATTCCAACAAGTTCTCTAAATATTTTTCCCTTGCCATGTTATATTTGAATTGGCATTGCGCCCCAGCGGTTCATCAGCTAGTTTTGTGTGTATTGGCAAGCGAGAGGTCTGGGGTTCGAATCCCCCTCGCCCCAGACTTCTTTTTATCACTTGTTTATTTTGTTATTTTTCATATTATTATTTTTAATGATTTGAAAAATTAATAACTCCTTCAATTTTTATCATTTTTGATTGGTTCTTTTTGCAACAATTCACAAAAATGTTGAAATATTTTATTCCACCAAAAAATTAGATTTATATTATTTATTTAATATAATTAGTATTTTTGTGAATAAATTCATTTTTAATTATTTTTAAACATTCTAAAAGTGAATATTCACTTTGAAAATCAAAACCTGATGAGTTTAAATATTCCTTGTGATTATCCCTCATTTTTTCCAAACCTTAAACAAAATCATAAATGGATTATTCAAATTTATTTTGAATTTTGTTTGATTTTCTTTAAATATTTACTTTTAAAGATTAAAATTAGGGTTTTTGATTAATTCAACTTTCAAAATTGATTTTCAAATACACATGGGCCTCTAATAGAGTGTAAGACCCAATCCTTTTTTGACCAAACCATTTTTGGGCCTCAGATATTGTATAAGCCCCGATACCGTCAAAAACAAACGGCGCGATCGTCGCCTTCTGAAAAATAACCTGGGTCTCTCCTTGAGCTATAAGACCCATTTAAAACTGTTTGGGCCTCTATTAGAGTGTAAGACCCAACCCACTTTGTACAGATAACATTTTTGGGCCTCACTTATTGTATAAGTCCCTCAGTACATTTTCAAATAAACGGCGCGATCGTCGCCTTCTGAAAAATAACCTGGGCCTCTCCTCGAGCTATAAGACCCATTTAAAACTCTTTGGGCCTCTAATAGAGTGTAAGACCCAACCCCCTTTTAACCAAAAACATTTTTGGGCCTCACTTATTGTATAAGCCCCTATGCGTTAAAAGAAAATCTCGGCGCGATCGCCATTTCAAAATAACATTGGGCCTACCCTCGTGTTATAAGCCCCACTCTTTTTCTTTAAAACTTTTGGGCCTCTTGAGAGAGTGTAAGACCCATCCCTTTGTATAGAAAACATTTTTGGGCCTCAGTCACTTGTATAAGTCCCTCTGTACAAACTTCAAACAGTGCGCTCACTGATAAAACCCTGGGCCTCTCCTTGAGCTGTAAGCCCCAAATCTTTCTTTTTCAAAGCACTTTCTCCTTTGATTTTGAATATACTGTTGTTTTCAATCTTTTTTTGAACAACTAACCAAACAGCATGGAAGCTCTACAACCGAGTAAGTGGTTATTGCTTTCATTTACCGCTTTCATATACATATACTGTATTGTGGGGTTGTTTCACTGTAAGTCTTCTTTCATAAACTCATATCAACTGTGTAATAATAGTATAGATATTTAGAGTTTCCCCGGCAACTACATCTAGCATTAAGCCCATTGATCACTCTTAGAAATAGTCTAAACTAGATCCCCATAGGATTACCAGACACAGTCTTCCCTCCTCTTGGGGTTAAACAATATGGAGACATGAAAGGCAGCATTCTCTGTGAACCCTTTCATAGACTGTCACTCATAGAAGTTGTCAAGAAACTCTATTCCCCAGAGATGATCTCTTCTCCGTGAATGGCATCTCTTGAGTTTCTTCCAAATTCTCAGACTTTCCTGGCTTGATCTATTCTCGGTGAATGGCATGTCTTGAATTTCTCGGGGTTTGGGGACCCGTAGGCTTCTTAAATGCATTTGTCAAGAAACTCTACTCCCCAGAGATGATATTTTCTCCGTGAATGGCATCTCTTGAGTTTCTTCCAAATTCTCGAACTTTCCTGACTTGATCTATTCCTTGTGGATAGCTTGCCTTGAATTTCTCGGGGTTTGGGGACCCATTGGCTTCTTAAAAGCAATCGGCCTCCTCTTGGGCATTATACAAGGACCCACAGGCTTCCTAAAAGCAACCCCGCCTCCTCTTGGGCTTAGTACAAGGACCCTACGGCTTCTTAGAAGTATTTACAACCTCCTCTTAGGCTTCGTATAATGATCTCTTCCTCCGGGAATGATAGCCTTCTCTTGGGCTTCGTACAAGGACCGATCGGCTTCTTAAAAGTTTCCAGCCTCCTCTTGGGCTTCGTACAAATTGTCCCGACGACCTCCTAAAGGTATAGGAACTGAACTTAATCATCTGCATAGAACAGTCCTTTCAAAGAGTCTACTACTGTTTCTCAAAGCATAGTACAAAAGACAAAATTCTAGACTTGGACAGTCTAATCTCCTTGAGTCTCAAAGACATTCTCAAGCACTCTTCAAGAATAGGAAGAAAACCCCGTAGACTCGGACAGTCTCAATACCCTTCGGATCTCCCGCTTCCTTAAAGAACAGGCATAACCCGGACCCTTGAATCAAATCCTTGAGTACAGTATTGCTCATATAAGAACTGATTTTCTCTGTAAAGATCAGTATACTGGACCTGTCACTTAACTGAAACAGTTACTATAGCCTCCTCTTAGGCTCTGTATAATTATCCTTCTCCATTGAAGTTAGCCTCCTCTTGGGCTTTGTACAAATGATTCTCCCCAGCGGAGTCAAACAACGTTTAGCCTCTCTCTCGGGCTTTGTACGAGACACATAAGAGACTCCCTCATTGAGTCAATCACCTCTTTCGCCTCTATCTCGGGCTTTATACGAGATACAAAAAGGTTCTTATTGAGCCAAACAAACCTTTCGCCTTCATCCCGGGCTTCGTACGAGATACAAAAAAACTCTCTTGTTGAGTCAATTAGCCTCCATCTCGGGCTTTATACGAGATACCAAAAGACTCCCTCGTTGAGTCAAAAACCTTTTAGCCTCTCTCTCGGGCTTTGTACGAGACACATAATGGCCTCCTCTTAGGCTTTATATAAGAAAACCACTGGTTGATCCAATTAACCTTTTAGCATCAAAGCTGTGCCTCGTTCACAGTACACAAACATCAACAACTCCTTCCCCTTCATCTAATTGCTGTAAGCGGCAAGCCTCTGGATCATCTACATCCATGCCAATGTCCCTCTTTTAGTATGAGAAATTCCTAAGGAAAAATGGCATTGCTCTACACTGAGTTAAAGTCTTCTCCGTCAGGTTAAAATCCCCTATAAAGGAAATTATGGCATTGCCGGATTCACATATCCCGGTTAAAGTAATTCTCCTTTATAAAACAGTTGTGACATACAACCCCCCTCTTTAGAGATAACAAATTCTCTCTAAAGTCAGGACTTTTAGCTTCACATCTTGGGCTTTGAACAAGATACAAACTACCTTTCGCTTCACGTCTTGGGCTTTGAACAAGACACCAAAACACCCATTTCCTCCCATAGAATAGGAGGAACTACGAACGCTCTGATTTCCCTGTTTCGGTAAACGGGAATACGTAGGCATAAGATTGAAAGAAAAATCTTAGCGAGCACACTAAACAAAAACCCAAAATCCCATACTCTCATGTATCTATCAAAAGCATCAGTCCTAACATCCTAAATCCTCGTTCCCCGCCAGAAAATCCAAGAAAGAGAGAAAACCGTATTGGCGAAAATACAAATAACCAGTACAAAGGCCCCCCACATCGATAGCATTCGTAACCTAACAGACCGCTGTTTAAACTCAGTATGCAAAGCAGGGTTAATTGGAGACATCTATTTCCCTTCCTTCATCAGCTTTAATAGGATAAAAAATGAATCGACCTGTAGTAAAAATCGCAGAGAGCGACCCGCGCTTAAGAACCGCGTCCAAAATCGCTCGCTACACATGTGTCCAAATCTGCCACAGTAAAAGCACCTAACTCTGTCTTCTCTGAAGTGGTTGAACCTTCTGCCTCCTTGAGAATGATATTGCTGTGGCTGCCACCCATAATGTTGTCTTCTCCCATAGTTTGACTGTCTTCTATGGTAAGGATGATGTCCTTTTGGCTGTCTTCTATGGTGATGAGGCTTCCTTCTTCCAAAATAATAAGGCACAACATTATTATATCCATAGCCATACATGTTTCCCTGATGTTGAGACATCTGATGGACCATGTTCTGTTTGAACCTAGAGGCCTGCATGCTCTTATGATATTGTGGAGGCATATACTGCCTAGCTCTAGAAACATGTGCCTTCCTTTAATGAGGACCATGAGCATGCCTCTTCCCAACATTTTGAGGTTGAGGATGAGCAACCTGCTTAGGTTTAGGATCCTGTCTCTTTGTTTGAAGTTAAGACATTGGTTGAGACATCTCCTTCTTGGTTCCTGAAGTGCTTGCTTCAGCAGATACCTTTTTCTCAACCACAAATCCTATGCCTGACTTATCTCCAGCAACCTTTTCTGTCTAAAGGATCTTATCAAGTGTGTCTGTACCACTGTTCAGCATCCTAACAGATTTGGTCATATGATCAAGATGAGCTTTGACTAATAAGACTTCATTTTACAAATCAGCTTTAGCCGTCTCAAGCTGAACAATCTGTTTCTTCTGTTTTTCACTTTCTTGACAGATTTCTGCACTCTTCAGACAAAGCTCTTGATAAGTGGAAGCTAACTCCTCAAAAGTCAGTTCCTCATCACCTGAATCACCATCAGAAACAACTGTTCCAGTTAAAGCTTTGACATGTTTGGCTGACCCTCCTTCACTTTCACTGTCAGAGTCTGACCAGGAAACTATCATTCCCTTCTTCTGTTTCTTCAAGAATGTGGGACATTCTTTCTTAATATGTCCATGACCTTCACACTCGAAGCATTGAACACCCTTGTCTTGAGCAGTCTTCTCTTCATCCTTCTCCTTAGACTTGCTGATGTCAGAAGCGATGTTCTTGACATTAGGCTTGGAGTCCTTGTTCATTCTTTTGAACACCTTGTTAAACTGCCTTCCCAACATAACAATGGCCTGAGATAGATCCTCCTGGGATTCTGCACTATTCCCTTTCTCTTCTTGAGCATTTGAAACCAAGGCTATACTCTTAGGCTTCTTTTCTAGTTCTTCCTCATTCAACCCAAGCTCAAAAGTTTGAAGGGATCCAATGAGCTCATCAACCCTCATCTTGCTTATGTCTTGAGCTTCTTCAATTGTAGTCACCTTCATCTTGTACCTCTTAGGAAGGGACCTAAGGATTTTCCTTACAAGCTTTTCTTCTGACATCTTTTCTCCAAGAGCACTGGATGCATTGGGCAGCTCAAGAATACTCATGTGGAAGTCATGGATAGTCTCATCTTCCTTCATCTGCAGACTTTCAAACTTCGATGTTAGAAGCTGAAGTTTTGACATCTTAACTCTAGATGTTCCTTCATGTGTGGCCTTCAAAATATCCCAAGCTTCCTTAGCAACTTTACAGGTATTGATCAACCTGAATATGTTCTTATCCACTCCATTGAAAATTGCATTTAAAGCTTTGAAATTTCCAAGGGCAAGCTCATCTTCTTCCTTGGTCCATTCTTCTTCAGGCTTCGGCTTTGAGGTGCCCTCTTTATCTTTCCCAGCATCATCTTTTTCAAACACAACAGGTGCTTTCCATTCTTTAATGATAGCCTTCCAAGCCCTGCTGTCCAAGGATTTCAGAAAGGTGATCATCCTTGGCTTCCAATAATCATAATTCGAGCCATCCAAAATAGGGGGTCTGTTGACAAATCCTCCAACTTCTTTGTCCATCTTTACACCAGAAAGTAACTTCCCTAGATCTCACCCAGAGATAGACAGGATGCCTGCTCTGATACCAATTCAAATTCTGGTACCAGATATGTGATGTTACGTGTGATGTCACAACAACACACTCTGCAATGGACAATTTTAAGCAACAATAAATCAACACAATGAATTGTTCACCCAGTTCGATTTTAACTACCTACGTCTGGGGGCTACCAAGCCAGGGATGAAATTCACTACTTGTAGAATTAATTTACAGACTCAACATCCTCGTTGACAATCTCCTAAACTTAATCTCTACTAATGAACTTTCTACCTAAGATCCCACTTAGGTATGAGACCACTACTCAATCCCTAAACCCTCCCAAAGATCAAACACTTTGAGAAACACCTTGATCCTGCTTCACAGCTTTGATCAAGTTACAAAACTCTCTTGCTTCACAGCTCTAGAGAGGACAGATTACACTCACAAAGTCACTCACAATACTCGAACAAAGACAATGCTTAATCTCCAGTCAAATCTCTCTATCTTCTGTCTACTTTCTGCGTCATCTTCCTTTGGTTGACGCGCTTTATATAGCCACCTGAATTGGGCTTGGATCACCTGCAATATCTGACTTGATTTTTTATTTAAAACTGAATCTCCATATTTTATCTCCAAAATCTTTTTAAATCTCAGTCTTTAAACCTCCCTACAAATCTGCATCAAATCTCTATGCAACAGAGAATATCTATCCCAAGATATCCACATCCAATGAGACTAACAGCTCTCCCAATATCCAGCTAAAATGCAAACCCTAACAACATCACTAATCCTGATGTTATTAATCTTCTGCAGACCTGATGTCATGACATCGCATGTGACATCAGACTTCAAAACTTCAACAAGTTAAATACTTAACAAAAACCAATGTTAAGACTCAATGTTAAGACATCACCCATGTGACTTTAACATTGTACAACTTTGTTTTACCAAAATTCTAGCCAATCCAAGAACCAACAAAAGGTATACGGTGTTATAACTGTGAAAAGAGGGGTTATTTGGCCAAACATTGTTGGTACAGGAAAGACAATGGATCGGAAAAAGGCAAGGACGAAGGAGCGAACCTTGCACGCCAAGATTCATATGATTCTGAAGGTGGTATGGTGGTTATGGCTGCAGTAGCAGATAACCATGTCGAATCCAATCGACTCAGGCTGCTCAAATCACATGAGTGGTCGAAAGGAGTGGTTGGCAGATTTTGATGAGTCGAAGAAGAGCAAGATAAAACTTGCTGATAACAGTTCGTTGCAAGCAGAAGGCACTGGCAACATAGTTTTTCAACTGAGTAATGGAGCGAAAGCTATGATCAGAGATGTGTTCTATGTGCCTGGAATGAAGTGCAACCTGTTAAGTGTTGGATAACTGGTCGAAAAAGGCTTCTCAGTTGTCATGAAAGATGGAGTATTGAAATTGTTCGACACCCAGAACAATTTGGTCTTGAAATCTCCGTTGTCGAAGAACAGGACGTTTAAGACCATGATCAGTTCGACTGAAGTACAATGTCTAAAAACTGTTGTCGACCACAAGGATAGTTGGTTGTGGCATTTGAGGTTTGGACATTTGAACTTTCGACCACTCAACCAGCTGATTACTCAAGATATGGTATCTGGTATTCCAAGTCTTGAGATGCCTAACAAACTCTGTGAAGGATGTTTAGTTGGAAAGCAATCCTTAAATTCTTTCATTTCGACTATGCCAATGAGATCATCCTGCATACTCGAAGTTGTACATTCAGATGTATGTGGTCCATTCGAAGAACATACCATTGGTGGAAACAGATATTTTGTTTCGTTTGTCGATGAGTTTAGTCGAAAGTTGTGGATCTATGTGATTAAGAGAAAGGACGAAGTATTTGAAATCTTTAAGAGATTCAAGATGCTTGTCGAAAACCAGAGTGAGAAGAGGATCAAAGTTTTGCGAACTGATGGAGGTGGCGAATACACTTCGAAGATGTTTGAAAAATTCTGTGCAGAACATGGTGTTGATCATGAGGTAACTGCTCCTTATACTTCTCAACATAATGGAATTGCTGAAAGAAGAAACAGAACCATAGTGGATATGGCGAGATGTATGCTCAAGCAGAAAAATTTGCCAAAATCTTTATGGGGTGAAGCTGTTTCGACTGCAATTTATATCCTGAACAGGTGCCCTACCAAGAAATTGAAGAACAAGGTTCCTGAAGAAGTGTGGAGTGGAAAACGACCATCAGTGAGTCATCTGAAGGTGTTTCTCTCTATGTGTTACAAGCATGTTCCTGATGCAAGAAGAAGGAAGCTTGATGACAAGAGTGTGTCATACCCCAAATTTGTCCTACCTGTGTATATTTTCATCTGTGCATACAACCGCTGACCATATTTAGAAAATCCAAAAATACGTTGTTTCCTTGTTGCCTATGCTCAAGTTTTCATTATTCATTATCCATTATTACCCATATTTTAATCCATTTTTCTAAACCATTAACCATTATCCATTTTTTTTTAGCAATATCCATTTTACAAACCCATTTCCAATTTTTAAAAAATCCAATCCATTTCATTTTCAAATTATCCACATTTTTATCCACATCTCTTTCAATTACCATGTCCATATTCCCTTTATTGTACAAATCCATAATCCATATTAAGTCCATTTTTAATCCATAATTATCCACTTTCAAAAACAATTACCCATTACCCAATTTTTTTTTTCTATTTTTAATCATCCATTAAATCCATTCTTTTTTTATATGCCACTCTCAAGTCTAATTCCAATCTCAATTCAAATTTCATATTAATCTCAAGTTCAATACATGTTTCAACCATTTTTTAAGATCAAAATCAATTGTCACAAAAGTCATTCCGACTATTACAAGAACCATACAATATGACCAAGCCCATTGTCAAAAGTCTAGCCCATATCCAAAGTATATTTCATATTACAAAAAATGGCAAAAAAAAAAAGAGAACCATTGTTTCTATCTCACAACAACATTCCGCTGTCACCAAAACACACCCATTAATCCACTTTCCAGTCACACCACTCCAAATTCAAAACCTGCCAGAAAACTTGCCTCAACAAAATACTCCAAGCACATCAAGCCAAAATTGCTGCAACCAAAACATCAATGCTACAAGCTGCAATCTGCTACCTCAGACCTGCATCATTTTGAAAGTGACAATTCTACAACAACAAGACAAACTTTCTTTAATTTCAAACTTAATAAACAAGTTTTATAAAACTTTTAAAAAAGAAGAGAGACCAATATAAAAGGGGGGCGTAAACTTCACCTGGAACGGAAAAAGTCTCTATTTCCTCTTCATCCAAACAGCCCCTCGACTTCCATCTTCAACCTCTTTCACCTTTCTTTAACCCGTCCTTTTTCAACCATTCTCCAAAACACACAACACACTCTCCATAAACCTCTCCACTCAACTACAAATCTTACCCACACCCACATTACTTAAATCAGATTCCAAACGCAGATTTAGAAGGAGAAGAAGAGTGAAAATTCAACCCTCAACTTCCAACCTCTAACCTTCAACAGAACCACCACTTCCAACTCTCAGCCGCCACAAAACCTAGCCACCAAACAACCCCATCTTCGAACCATAAACCAACCTTCCTTCCAAAAAAAAACCTTCATCCAACCTTCTTCAAATCATAATAACACCATAAATCAATTCAAAAAAAAAGAAATCAACAACAATAACAACGAACCTTGCCTCGACTCGTTCGATCCACCACGAACCTCCATTGAACCCAATTCAACAACCAAAACCAAGAACGAACCACACCTGAATCCCTTCGACCCTTCACTTTCCTTCGACCTTCTTTAACCTCAAACCCTTTCGACCACCGTTACCTAAACCTCTATTCTCTTCAAACCAAGCCACCCTCTTCATCAACCTCATACCCATTCAACCTTCACCACAATACACAAATCCACAACCCACTCACAAATCCCAAAGTCCGAACCAAAGAAAAAGTCGAAAGAGCGAGAGAGAGAGAGAGATTCGATATGAGACGAAGCAGAGACGAGGCATAGAGAGCGAGATCAGACGAAGAGGTTGGAATCTGATGATTTTGTTTGAATCTCGTTGATCTATGGAAAGTGTGTGTGTGTTGTTTGGTTCGTCCAATTTGACTGAGATATGCTAGTGAAAACGTGTTTGTGGTTTTTTTTTACTTTTGGATGTGGTTGACCGTGTTGTTTTAAGGAGAATGATGAAGTTTTATGGGTTTTCGTTTAAAAAATGAGGGTTGTTGACCGTTTTTTGTCCTTTTAATTGCATTGGTTCTTTTTTTTTAGTCATGTTGTTGCGCTTGGCTGATGGGCTTTTGGGAGGCCCAATAGACTTAAAACACTCCCTAGTATTCAAACGTATCACCCCTCTCCTTCTTTTAATGTTTTTTTTTGTGTTTTATTTTAACATTATCTCAATAAATGGTTTTCTAAGTTTCATGAAAAATATTTTAGTTTCTTTAAGTTTTCCAAATTATAATTGTTAGTTCTTATTTTGATTTTTAGTTTTTTCAACTAAATCTCGTTTCTATTTTCAATCTTTTGGGCCAATGATCTAGTAAAACTCTTGATTTAGTTGGTTTATTTAAACTAATGGAATTTTGATATGTATGAGGCCTACCTACTTATTTATTTTTTATTCCAATCTATTCACTATTTTTACATTTTATTTTGGGTCAATGAAAATGAAACATCGAAGATTTGTCGATTTCTCGACTTAATCTCGATAAAGGTGAGACCTTTACTATTTTTCATGTCATTTTCAATTTTATTTTATTTCTATCATTTTTGTTTCATTTATATTTATTTTGGGTCTATGAAAACCAAATATCGATTGATTTATCGATTTCTCGATTAAATCTCGATAAAGGTGAGACCTTTATGCTTTGTATCCATACTTTCGATTTAATTTCTTATTTATATTCTTTATAGTCTCTTATTTTCATCTTTTGGTCAATGAAGGTCAAAAATCCGATTATCAATTTACCGATTAAATCGCGATTGAGACGAGACCAATTTTATATCCATATTATATCCTGTCCATTTTATATTATATTATTGTTGTAAATATTATCATCATATTGTATCCATATTCATATCCATTTCATTTTACTCACCTTTAATCGAAAACAAATAATAAAATATCGAAACCATAAAAACAATCAATGAACGGACTGTTGGTTACGATTCTTATTTGCTTGACGACGCATATTCAAGGTTTAGTTTAGGACACTTTGCACACACACGGCTTTATTTTGGGCTACCTTACAATGAGACCATTTATTTCTGTCAACACTTGTATTTTACATGTACCCCTCCCCCATACCGATGTACGTATTTATTATTTCCTTTTGTTTGCGGTTTGTTTACTAGGAGCACCCCTAGGGACTAGCATAGACAACCCGTTTTCAAACTAATACTCGATTCGTCGTCGAACCATTTTCAAACAAACCTCTTTTCAACCAAACTCTCGATTCGTCGTCGAGCCATTTTCAAACAAACACCTTTTCAACCGAACTCTCGATTCGTCGTCGAGCCCACTTTCAAAATCAACATCCAAACCATAGTCTTTTCAATCAAATTCTTTTCATAAACCAATAAACCCTTGATCCAACGTCAAGTGGATTTTCATAATCAAACTCCAAAAACAATTAACAACTATCGCAACTCTTTTAAGGTGAAAAATGGGGGTTCAAGTCTTTGATCTCCCTTCGATTGTTTGGGTGCGAGTTTTCTTACTCGTGTGTGAGCAATTGACGCCTCTTCTTTTAACAAATCAAACCCTTTTCAAAATAACCAAGCGCATACAATAAACCCTTGATCGCACGTCAATCGGATTTTCATAATCAAACCTCAAAACGACTAATAACTATCGAAACTCTTTCAAGGTGAAAAATGGGGGTTCAAGTCTTTGATCTTCCTTCGATTGTTTGGGTGCGAGTTCTCTTACTCGTGTGTGAGCAATTGACGCCTCTAAAACACATCCAACTCGACAATCATCCATCCAACCATCCAAAACACTTTTCAAACCGTCAAACCTTTTCAAACTTAACCACCTTAGATGAAAAAAGAGAGAGAGCCAAATCTTTGACTCACTCTCCCGATTACTTGGGCCCGAGGAATCTTTCTTAAGTTCAAGTAATCGTCATCTAAACCAACCCAACCCTCCCTTGTTTCGTGGGCGTACCACAAACTACAACTGCTCTGATTCTTTATTCTCGTCCGAGTAAAGATACGTAGGCACAAGATTGCGGTGATCTTGGCGAGCTACCTTCCCTCCATCTTCCGTATTCCCTCCATCCCTTCCCGTAGTCGAACTATGATTGCTCTGATTCCTCATTCTCGTCCGAATGAGCATACGTAGGCCCGAGGTCGCGATGACCTTGCCGAGCACCCTATCCTAAAACCACCCCATTTTTCCTCTTAGTATCTTTTCCTTTTATCTTTACCTTTCCGCATTTATTTTAGAGAAGAAAATAGATAAACTTAGCTAACGAGTATCGTGATTCGAATACCGAGGTTCCCGTTGAGTACAACGGACGTGAGGGGGTGCGCGTACCTTCCCCTCACGTAACCGACTTCCGAACCCAGAATATGGTTACGAAGACCATGTTCTTACCCCTTCCTTAAAGGTTTTCTCGATATTTTCCTTTCCCTCTTTTGGGATAAATAAAGTTCGGTGGCGACTCTGTCGAACCTTTTTCCGCGCCTTTCGCGCGAGGGTCGTATTTTCGATGAATTTTCGAGGTGCGGCAGCTGGCGACTCTGCTGGGGAAATTTGCTCCATGCAAGAGAGAGTCGAGCCTATCTTGATTCGAATCGCTAGCTCTTTAGCTTTGTTTATCTTTTTCTTCTCATTCGCTTACTTACTTGTTTCCGTTTCCTTATTTGTGTTACATTTGTAACATTGTTGGGTTGTTCTGATATTGGGAACTTTGTGAGATGGCTCTATACCCGAGTCTGAGTATAACCCTAGGATTAGGATGGTGGTTGTGTAGTGTAGGCTTGCGTGGTCTCTTCCGCGTGAGTTGAAGCGAAAACCACCGCTTGGAGTAGATTCCCTTGGAGATATTATTGTTGTGGTGAATCTTTGTCATGGTGGTAATACTTTCGAGGTGGGTCGTCGATCCCAAGGACCATTAACCCATTTACCCATGGTGGTTGGTAGTGTTAATTCTATGTGAGTTAATGCGAACGCCCCAATCAGATGAGATCCCTCGAACGTATTACTTCCTGACAGTAATATTTTTTACCTCGATCTAGGATTCTGAGAACCCTATTTAGAACCCGTGTGTCGATGGTTGTGTAATGGGCGCCTCCGAGGAATCTTTCTCGTGGGGAAGAAATGAAGACCTCACCTAGACGAGATTATTTCGAGGATATTATAGTCGGATGTCTCTTCGTCTTGGTTATAATGTTTTCGAAATATATCCATAACTCTAGGCACCTACCGGTTTTAGAAACCTACCCGTGGGCTTTCTTGATCCTAGTTGTGGTTCTTGACCCGTCATCTTCGGCCAACCTCAGAACTGTTTGAAGCTGTTTGATCCTGCGATCCTGGATCTTGCATCTTGCATTGCATCTCATGTCATTGCATTGCATTGCATCTGTTACGCATCTTGCATTGCATTTTCGACCTCAGAATCTCACTTCAACTTCCTTCCTTCTCCAGTAAATCAAGCTGATTCCTCAACACCATTACGCAACTCGGGCCAACATAAGAAGAACGATGGAGCAGATTCAGCAAGAGCAAGCCACCTTCAGAGAAGAAATGGACTCTATGAAGGGAAATATTGATCAGATTCTTGAAGCCATCATGGCGGCCAGAAGAGAAGAAGAACTGCGTGAAGCCGCTGCTGCTAACAACAATGCACAGGTTCAAGGGTCACCCTCAAGGCTCTCAGCTCCTGTTCCCAACCCCATCACTTATGGGATACCAATGAACTTCACTCCCGCCGCTGAAGGAGCCACCACTCAACCACTTCCAACCCCTGGAGTTACTGTTGGAGCTATTCCGCAAGCCCAACCTGTTGTCACTCAGGTTCCTATTCCTCAGCCGAAGAAAATCTGGTGGATCAGTATGATGAGGTACAGAACTACCATGCTGTTATCCCAATTATCAATCCTACTGCCGCTCAAGACTCTGAAGCCATGAAAATGTGTCGTGATTTAGCTGAGAAACTCCGAGTCATGGAGGGGCGCAACTCAAAATCTCTGAATGCACTGGAAATGTGCTTGGTGCTAGATGTGGTCATTCCTCCCAAGTTCAAGGTACAAGAATTCCCGAAGTACAAAGGCCTCAGTTGTCCCCACATGCATCTAAGGATGTACTGCCGCAAGATGGCTGCCCATGCCAAAGATGAAAAGTTGATGATCCATTGCTTCTAAGACAACTTGACTAGGGCATCACTTGAATGGTATATGCAGCTGGAGCGTAGCAATGTGCGCACTTGGGATGATCTAGCTGATGCATTGTCAAGCAATACAAGTATAACACTGACCTTGCTCCGAATCGTACTCAACTTCAGAGTATGGCTCAAAAGGACAACGAATCCTTTAAGGAGTACGCACAACGCTGGAGAGAACTAGCTGCAAGGGTGCATCCACCTCTTGTTGATCATGAACTAATTGACATCTTCATGGGTACTTTGCAAGGCCAGTACTATGAGAAGTTGATTGGTAATGTTTCTGCCGGATTCTCTGATTTGGTAATTGTCGGTGAGAGAATTGAAGAAGGTCTGAAAAGTGGAAAGATCCAAGGAGGTTCTAGCAGCCAGTCTCAAGTCAAGAAGCCCTTCAATGGATTCAAAAAGAAAGAGGGTGAAACAAATGCTGTCTATGCTCAGAAGGGGCAAGCTCCACAAGCTCCAGCTCTAATGCCTTATCAAATGCCATACCTCCAGTATCTGTATGTTGCTGCTGCACAATACGCTCCAATACCTTATCAGCCAACAGTTCAACCTGTTCAAGCTCCAATGCCTCAGCAACAGGCTCCTCAGCAACAGTCATACAACCAGCAAGGGTATCAGTATCCTCCTCAACATCAACAACAAAGAGCTGCTCAACAACGTCAGCCTAACCCACAAAGGACAAGGAGGTCTGATAGAGACTTTGATCGTCTGCCAATGACATATGCTCAGATCTTTGCTCAATTGATGGAGAAGAGGGCCATTACTCCCAGAGACTTGGCTCTTCCAACTGTCATTCCTCCATATTATGATGCTAATGCTCATTGCGAGTTTCATAAGGGTGCTCCAGGGCATACGATCGAGGACTGCTGAGCTTTCAAACACAAGGTTCAAAACATGATCGACTCAAAGTATCTCGTGTTCAATGGGAGGGCTCCAAACGTCATCAACAACCCTATGTCGCTGCCACGCTAGTGCCAGCATCTAGTCAAGTCAAGTCAATTAAGTCAAGTTCAAGTTTCTCCCCGAAGAAGGCAGTCATGTTGCCATCCCATCATTTGCATTGTTGTTTTTTCATCTTTATTTGTTTAAGTACTGTATGCTTTGAACATTGTCGTTTGTATTTGGTTTTCTTAATGTAATGATCATGCATGTTTTGAATTAGTTATGTCATATTCACTCATTTCTTCCATTTATTGCAAATCACCGACACATTTATCCACTTCACTCTCTATATCAAACTGTTGTTAGTAATGATTGGAGGGAGGATGATGAAAACAAAATACCCATAATTGCAAAATGTATGCTTTCGGACAGAATCTCGTCGAGGATGTACATGCATTGTTTCAACCCCCAAACACCAGAGAGACAAGGAGTTAACCCCTAGTAAACCACTTCGAGCCTGGAAGTAGTAGTTTCCTTCCGATATTCAAACCTTTACACTCAACCTGGGGCAGGGTAGTGTTCAGTTAACTCAATTACGCACTCAAACCACAAAGCAAAATCCAAAAGACATGTCGGTTGTTCATCAATACCCATGACTTGGCAGTCACAATCCTCCAAAACCAAAAAAAAAAAAATCAAAAATCAGATAAGTCGAGCACCTCAAAGGAGACTTAGGCAAAAATCAAGGCAACCCTAATGGACTCGACAAGCGAAATCAGTCCATGCAAAAGATAGGGATCAAAAAACAAAAGAGGCCCTCGAATCCTCAACAAAAACAAAATAAGATTCAGTGACCACCATGCCAAGACCAAAGGGTCACTGACATTCATCAAAAACAAAATAAGGTGGCTGCCATGTCGAGCAAACCTTGAATCATCACTCTTACACCGTCAACCCTTTTGGAAGACAAATGTGTGCAAAATTAACTGAACGTAGGACTGGAGATCATCACGAAGAAAGGGTGGGTAAAAATCATACTTCAAGCCTAATATCCTTTGTTTCATAACCGTGAACCAGACCACGTTACAACCCTCGAAAGACCTAATTGAGGCGAGGTTTATTCTGAAAGCATACTATTGCAAGGTTGCGTAAACTGACTCCTCATATTTGCTATTCTTCAGCATTGGTGTCATTCTCCTTGCTATATCTTTCACACCATCAAAATCAGCACACGTTTGGACTAATGGTCCATTCGTCTCACTATCACGACACTCGAATAAACGACACTTTTTCAAAACTTGCATGAGCATTGTATTAAGATTACCATTTGTGAATGTGCAATTTTAGTTGCAAATCAGTGTTAGACATTCAAGGCAATTCCAACAAGGGGCAATCGAAGAGGAATTTGAACTTTCAGTGGTGCCGACCCGAAGTAAGAATACCTCAAACCCTCAGGCTGGGGCAAATCTTTCAATAGCTCGATCAGAGGCAAGCTACCTCAAAGCACATCAAAGCTCAACCTCTAAAGATCAGACTATTTCAGAACTGGTTAATCAGGGGCAGACCATTACCATGCTCAGACTGGGGCAAGACCCATTGCAGCAAGCAACCCTGACCATCAATCAAAGTTGTGGTTCTCTCAGAAATAAACTCATGACTCATTATGAAGTGATCAAACTTGAGGCTCAAGAGCATCTTCTTCTTCAATCATGACGTCTTCAACTGAGTGTCGAGGAAATCAAGTCCCTTCCACCGCCCAAAAGTCCAATCCGCATTGGCAACTAGCAAAAGTCCACCATGCTGGCACATCCAAACTTATCCAATCACCCGTCGACAATCATGTGCATCGCATTCGTCATCATGCGCATCATGTGCATCGCATTCGTCATCATACGCATCATATGTATCACTTCAGCATCATATGCATCATATGCATACCCAAACCAATCATACTTCCCCAGCACTTGCATCTCCGCGCGTCAGCATTTGCATTGCACAACATTACAAAATCAAGCATTCATACATGTGTAAGATCCAGGATCAATTTCAAGATTTTCAAGACGATCTCCAGCCCAGTCAGGGGCATTTTCTTCAAGTTCATGGGCGTCCCCATGAAGTCTTCAACCTTCTGCTGATGAAGTTGTGATCTCCAAGCAAGTCAGTGGGCATTCCTCATTGAGTTGTGTTCCTCAACCTTTTGTTGATGTGGTCGTCATCCTCATCCCAACCAATAAACATTCCTCCGAGTCAGTGGGTGTTCCTTATTGAAGTCGAACTACGACTGTCCTGATTCTTTATTCTCGTCCGAATAAAGATACGTAGGCACAAGATTGCGTAGATCTTGGCGGGTTACCTTCTCCATTTTTCACTATTTCCTTTTCCTTTTCGTGGGCTCTCCTCATTGATTTCTTTACTTCAACCTTTTGTTGATGTCACCAAATAAATCTCATCACATCCCCAGGAAACTTGACCTTTTGTCAATTGCATTTCCTATCACCCTTTTGGCGGTAGCCACTCATGTCATTTCAACCTAACCTACATCCTTTTGGTGTTGGTCCTCACAAGTGGGAAGTTCCTATCATCCTTTTGGTGGTAGCAACTTGTGTTGTTTGATCCGTCATCCTTTTGGTGTCGCCGATCCGTGAACCCTTGGTCTGTGTGTCATCCTTTGGTGAGTGACAGCCTTTGTGTGTCTGCCCTATTATCCTTTTGGTAATAGCAGGTTGTGTTGTGTGCCCTACTATCCCTTTGGTAGTAGCAGGCTGTGTTGTGTGCCTTATTATCTCGTCGATAATAGCAGGCTGTGTTGTGTGCCCTATTATCTCGTCGATAATAGCAGGCTATGTTGTGTGCCCTATCATCTCATCGGTAATAGCAGGCTGTGTTATGTGCCCTATTATCTCGTCGATAATAGCAGGCTGTGTTGTGTGCCCTATTATCTCGTCGGTAATAGCAGGCTATGTTGTGTGCCCTATTATCTCGTCGATAATAGCAGGCTGTGTTGTGTGCCCTATTATCTCGTCGATAATAGTAGGCTGTGTTGTGTGCCATACTATCCTTTTGGTAGTAGCAGGTTGTGCGTATGTGCCATATTATCTCATCGGTAATAGCAGGCTTTAACCTCATTTCCATCCTTTTGGTGGAAGGGTTTGTGTGTGTGTGTGTGCCCTATTATCTCGTCGGTAATAGCAAGCGTTGACCTCATTTCCATCCTTTTGGTGGAAGGGTCTGTGTGTGTGTGCCCTATTATCTCGTCGGTAATAGCAGGCTTTGACCTCATTTCCATCCTTTTGGTGGAAGGGTCTGTGTGTGTGTGTGTGCCCTATTATCTCGTTGGTAATAGCAGGCTTTGACTTCATTTCCATCCTTTTGGTGGAAGGGTCTGTGTGTGTGTGTGTGCCCTATTATCTCGTCGGTAATAACAGGTTTTGACCTCATTTCCATCCTTTTGGTGGAAGGGTCTGTGTGTGTGTGCCCTATTATCTCGTCGGTAATAGCAGGTTTTGACCTCATTTCCATCCTTTTGGTGGAAGGGTCTGTGTGTGTGTATGCCTTATTATCTCGTCGGTAATAGCAGGTTTTGACCTCATTTCCATCCTTTTGGTGGAAGGGTCTGTGTGTGTGCCCTATTATCTCGTCGGTAATAGCAGGTTTTGACCTCGTTTCCATCCTTTTGGTGGAAGGGTCTGTGTGTGTGTGCCCTATTATCTCGTCGGTAATAGCAGGCTTTGACCTTATTTCCATCCTTTTGGTGGAAGGGTCTGTGTGTGTCTGTGCCCTATTATCTCGTCGATAATAGTAGGCTTTGACCTCATTTCCATCCTTTTGGTGGAAGGGTCTGTGTGTGTGTGTGCCCTATTATCTCATCGGTAATAGCAGGCTTTGACTTCATTTCCATCCTTTTGGTGGAAGGGTCTGTGTGTGTGTGCCCTATTATCTCGTCAGTAATAGCAGGTTTTGACCTCATTTCCATCCTTTTGGTGGAAGGGTCTGTGTGTGTGTGCCCTATTATCTCGTCGGTAATAGCAGGTTTTGACCTCATTTTCATCCTTTTGGTGGAAGGGTCTGTGTGTGTGTATGCCCTATTATCTCGTCGGCAATAGCAGGTTTTGACCTCGTTTCCATTCTTTTGGTGGAAGGGTCTGTGTGTGTGTGCCCTATTATCTTGTCGGTTATAGCAGGTTTTGACCTCATTTCCATCCTTTTGGTGGAAGGGTCTGTGTGTGTGTGTGCCCTATTATCTCGTCGGTAATAGCAGGCTTTGACCTCATTTTCATCCTTTTGGTGGAAGGGTCTGTGTGCGTGGGTGCCCTATTATCTCGTCGGTAATAGCAGGCTTTGACCTCATTTTCATCCTTTTGATGGAAGGGTCTTTGTGTGTGCGTGTTTACTATCATCCTTTTGGTGATAGGTCTGTCATCCTTTTGGTGTCGGATTTCTTGTTTTCCAACTTCTCAATCCTTCTCTTTCTTTCGGACAAATTTGTGGTCTTCTTCATATCTAATTGTCTTATACCTCGAAAGACCGAACGCTGTAGCAGTTCATCTAACTCAGTTTAAGCCAATTAGATAAGGGCATCTGTCATACCCCAAATTTGTCCTACCTGTGTATATTTTCATCTGTGCATACAACCCCTGACCATATTTAGAAAATCCAAAAATACGTTGTTTCCTTGTTGCCTATGCTCAAGTTTTCATTATTCATTATCCATTATTACCCATATTTTAATCCATTTTTCTAAACCATTAACCATTATCCATTTTTTTTAGCAATATCCATTTTACAAACCCATTTCCAATTTTTAAAAAATCCAATCCATTTCATTTTCAAATTATCCACATTTTTATCCATATCTCTTTCAATTACCATGTCCATATTCCCTTTATTGTACAAATCCATAATCCATATTAAATCCATTTTTAATCCATAATTATCCACTTTCAAAAACAATTACCCATTACCCAATTTTTTTTTCTATTTTTAATCATCCATTAAATCCATTCTTTTTTTATATGCCACTCTCAAGTCTAATTCCAATCTCAATTCAAATTTCATATTAATCTCAAGTTCAATTCATGTTTCAACCACTTTTTAAGATCAAAATCAATTGTCACAAAAGTCATTCCAACTATTACAAGAACCATACAATATGACCAAGCCCATTGTCAAAAGTCTAGCCCATATCCAAAGTATATTTTCATATTACAAAAAATGGCAAAAAAAGAGAACCATTGTTTCTATCTCACAGCAACATTCCGCTGTCACCAAAACACACCCATAAATCCACTTTCCAGTCACACCACTCCAAATTCAAAACCTGCCAGAAAACTTGCCTCAACAAAATACTCCAAGCACATCAAGCCAAAATTGCTGCAACCAAAACATCAATGCTACAAGCTGCAATCTGCTACCTCAGACCTGCATCATTTTGAAAGTGACAATTCTACAACAACAAGACAAACTTTCTTTAATTTCAAACTTAATAAACAAGTTTTGTAAAACTTTTAAAAAAGAAGAGAGACCAATATAAAAGGGGGCGTAAACTTCACCTGGAACGGAAAAAATCTCTATTTCCTCTTCATCCAAATAGCCCCTCGACTTCCATCTTCAACCTCCTTCACCTTTCTTTAACCCGTCCTTTTTCAACCATTCTCCAAAACACACAACACACTCTCCATAAACCTCTCCACTCAACTACAAATCTTACCCACACCCACATAACTTAAATCGGATTCCAAACGCAGATTCAGAAGGAGAAGAAGAGTGAAAATTCAACCCTCAACTTCCAACCTCTAACCTTCAACAGAACCACCACTTCCAACTCTCAGCCGCCACAAAACCTAGCCACCAAACAACCCCATCTTCGAACCATAAACCAACCTTCCTTCCAAAAAAAACCTTCATCCAACCTTCTTCAAATCATAATAACACCATAAATCAACTCAGAAAAAAAGAAATCAACAACAATAACAACAAACCTTGCCTCGACTCGTTCGATCCACCACGAACATCCATTGAACCCAATTCAACAACCAAAACCAAGAACGAACCACACCTGAATCCCTTCGACCTTCTTTAACCTCAAATCCTTTCTACCGCCGTTACCTAAACCTCTCTTCTCTTTAAACCAAGCCACCCTCTTCATCAACCTCATACTCATTCAACCTTCACCACAATACACAAATCCACAACCCACTCACAAATCCCAAAGTCCGAACCAAAGAAAAAGTCGAAAGAGCGAGAGAGAGATTCGAGATGAGACGAAGCAGAGACGAGGCATAGAGAGCGAGATCAGACGAAGAGGTTGGAATCTGATGATTTTGTTTGAATCTCGTTGATCTATGGAAAGTGTGTGTGTGTTGTTTGGTTTGTCCAATTTGACCGAGATATGCTAGTGAAAACGTGTTTGTGGTTTTTTTTTAACTTTTGGATGTGGTTGACCATGTTGTTTTAAGGAGAATGATGAAGTTTTATGGGTTTTCGTTTAAAAAAAAGAGGGTTGTGGACCGTTTTTTTCCTTTTAATTGCATTGGTTCATTTTTTTTTAGTCATGTTGTTGCGCTTGGCTGATGGGCTTTTGGGAGGCCCAATAGACTTAACACACTCCCTAGTATTCAAACGTATCACCCCTCTCCTTCTTTTATTGTTTTTTTTGTGTTTTATTTTAACATTATCTCAATAAATGGTTTTCTAAGTTTCATGAAAAATATTTTAGTTTCTTTAAGTTTTCCAAATTATAATTGTTAGTTCTTATTTTGATTTTTAGTTTTTTCAACTAAATCTCGTTTCTATTTTCAATATTTTGGGCCAATGATCTAGTAAAACTCTTGATTTAGTTGGTTTATTTAAACCAATGGAATTTTGATATGTATGAGGCCTACCTACTTATTTATTTTTTATTCCAATCTATTCACTATTTTTACATTTTATTTTGGGTCAATGAAAATGAAACATCGAAGATTTGTCGATTTCTCGACTTAATCTCGATAAAGGTGAGACCTTTACTATTTTTCATGTCATTTTCAATTTTATTTTATTTCTATCATTTTTGTTTCATTTATATTTATTTTGGGTCTATGAAAACCAAATATCGATTGATTTATCGATTTCTCGATTAAATCTCGATAAAGGTGAGACCTTTATGCTTTGTATCCATACTTTCGATTTAATTTCTTATTTATATTCTTTATAGCCTCTTATTTTCATCTTTTGGTCAATGAAGGTCAAAAATCCGATTATCAATTTACCGATTAAATCGCGATTGAGACGAGACCAATTTTATATCCATATTATATCCTGTCCATTTTATATTATATTATTGTTGTAAATATTATCATCATATTGTATCCATATTCATATCCATTTCATTTTACTCACCTTTAATCGAAAACAAATAATAAAATATCGAAACCATAAAAACAATCAATGAACGGACTGTTGGTTACGATTCTTATTTGCTTGACGACGCATATTCAAGGTTTAGTTTAGGACACTTTGCACACACACGACTTTATTTTGGGCTACCTTACAATGAGACCATTTATTTCTGTCAACACTTGTATTTTACATGTACCCCTCCCCCATTCCGATGTACGTATTTATTATTTCCTTTTGTTTGCGGTTTGTTTACTAGGAGCACCCCTAGGGACTAGCATAGACAACCCGTTTTCAAACTAATACTCGATTCGTCGTCGAGCCATTTTCAAACAAACCTCTTTTCAACCAAACTCTCGATTCGTCGTCGAGCCATTTTCAAACAAACACCTTTTCAACCGAACTCTCGATTCGTCGTCGAGCCCACTTTCAAAATCAACATCCAAACCATAGTCTTTTCAATCAAATTCTTTTCATAAACCAATAAACCCTTGATCCAACGTCAAGTGGATTTTCATAATCAAACTCCAAAAACAATTAACAACTATCGCAACTCTTTTAAGGTGAAAAATGGGGGTTCAAGTCTTTGATCTCCCTTCGATTGTTTGGGTGCGAGTTTTCTTACTCGTGTGTGAGCAATTGACGACTCTTCTTTTAACAAATCAAACCCTTTTCAAAATAACCAAGCGCATACAATAAACCCTTGATCCCACGTCAAGCGGATTTTCATAATCAAACCTCAAAACGACTAACAACTATCGAAACTCTTTCAAGGTGAAAAATGGCGGTTCAAGTCTTTGATCTTCCTTCGATTGTTTGGGTGCGAGTTCTCTAACTCGTGTGTGAGCAATTGACGCCTCTAAAACACATCCAACTCGACAATCATCCGTCCAACCATCCAAAACACTTTTCAAACTGTCAAACCTTTTCAAACTTAACCACCTTAGATGAAAAAAGAGAGAGAGACAAATCTTTGACTCACTCTCCCGATTACTTGGGCCCGAGGAATCTTTCTTAAGTTCAAGTAATCGTCATCTAAACCAACCCAACCCTCCCTTGTTTCGTGGGCGTACCACGAACTACAACTGCTCTGATTCTTTATTCTCGTCAGAGTAAAGATACGTAGGCACAAAATTGCGGTGATCTTGGCAAGGTACCTTCCCTCCATCTTCCATATTCCCTCCATCCCTTCCCGTAGTTGAACTACGATTGCTCTGATTCCTCATTCTCGTCCGAATGAGCATACGTAGGCCCGAGGTCGCGATGACCTTGCCGAGCACCCTATCCTAAAACCACCCCATTTTTCCTCTTAGTATCTTTTCCTTTTATCTTTACCTTTCCGCATTTATTTTAGAGAAGAAAATAGATAAACTTAGCTAATAAGTATCGCGATTCGAATCAAGAGGTTCCCGTTGAGTACAACGGACGTGAGGGGGTGCGCGTACCTTCCCCTCACGTAACCGACTCCCGAACCCAGAATGTGGTTACGAAGACCATGTTCTTACCCCTTCCTTAAAGGTTTTCTCGAACTTTTCCTTTCCCTCTTTTGGGATAAATAAAGTTCGGTGGCGACTCTGTCGAACCGTTTTCCGCGCCTTTCGCTCGAGGGTCGTATTTTCGATGAATTTTCGAGGTGCGGCAGAGTGAACCTATGATTCTGGTAGGATATCATAAGACAGGTGCATACAGGTAATTCAATCCAATTAATGAGAAAATTGTGTTGAGTCGAGATATTGTGATTGATGAAAATTATGCCTGGGATTGGAATTCTAGTAATTCAATTAACAAGCCATTTTTTCGCAGTGCATTTGTCCGTTGTCATCGGTTTACCAATCGCCCTTGCTATCTTTGATAGGCTTTTCTCACCCCATATTGAGGTTGACATAACGCAAAAGGCAAGAGACCAAATCAATATAAGAGATCATAATGGAAAATTATTGGACCAGAAGGTTGAATATGAATGGAGGCCAACATTTTGCCACAGATGTTTAAAGATAGGTCATGACTGTGACAAATCAAAACCACAAACAAAAGTCATGAAGGTGTGGAAAAAGGTCGACACAAAAGAACAATAAGTCAAGCCATCACAGAGTGGGAAACAAACTGATGATAATGAATGCAAGAGCCAGAGTACACGACTGCAACAGACCTCGAGTCAACAGGAACACCCCCCAAACTTGGAAAACTCAGAATCAGGGTGGTCTCTTGTCACCAAACCAGCCACAGGGGACAGAACAAGAAGAGAGGGAACTCCTGGCAGAAATAAGGTTAGTGTGGACTTCCAAAACTCATTTACCCCATTAAGAATTGGAGACTGTTCTGATGGGAGGGAGAGTGTGGAACCATGTTAGCATCATGAAACGTTAGAGGCATGAATAAAGAAGCAAGACATAGAGAGATAGGCTCCTATATCTCATCTTTCAATGTACCAATCTGTGCCTTGCTGGAAACTAGGATAAAAAAAGATAAGGCAGATAGAATTAGACAGAAGTTTGGTAATCACTGGAACTTTATAGACAATTATGATAGTCACCACAATGGAAGAATTTGGATCATGTGGAAACCAGACAAAATTAGGATTAAGATACTAAAAACTCATGCTCAATATATCCACCTTGAAGTTCTTAACTTGGACAACACGATTTGTCAATCAATTACTGTTGTGTATGCTTTCAATCAGCTGGAGAAGAGAAAACTTTTGTGGAAAGAAATAGAGGAGATAGGGTCTCACACCTCTGGTCCATGGATTGTTGTTGGAGACTATAATAATGTACTATCCCATAATGATAGAATAGGTGGCAAGGAAGTTGTTGTGGCTGAATATAGAGATCTTAGAGATATGATGCAAAGAGCAGGTTTATATGAAGCTACTTCTACTGGATCGTATTACACTTGGTCAAATAGACATACATCTGGGATTATCCACTCAAAAATTGATAGGGTGATAGGTAATGCTTTGTGGTTTCAGAACTATCATGATGCAGTGGTGGAAACTCTGGCACCCAACATTTCAGACCACAATCCAATCAAGATTAACATACCAGTGCAGTGTAACAGAAGAAAGAGTATGTTTAAATTCCTAAACTGCCTCACCAAGGATGATTTATTCATGCAGACTATGGCCAGAAGTTGGGAACAACCAGTTAGAGGAGGTCATCTGAAGAGCCTTTGGATCAAACTAGTCAGACTGCAACAGCAACTTAAGCCTTTAACCAAGAAAATCACGACTAATCAGGAAAAATTGAAGCAAGCTAGACATGATCTTCACCAGTTCCAAGCCAGACTACAACAAGACCCTCTCAATCAGCATATAATGCAACAAGTGAAAGATGGCACTGAGCATGTAATACAACTTAACAATCTTGAAGAGGAAATTCTAAAGCAAAAGTCAAAGATAAACTGGCTTAAGTTAGGGGATTGCAACAATGCATATTTTCATGCTTCTCTCAAGGAGAAGAACAAACAAAAAGGTATGTATAAACTGACTAGCCTAACTGGTGAACCTCTTACTACCCCTGATATGATTGAACAGGAAGTGTTGAATTTCTACAACCAACTGGTTGGTACTGAATCTCAAATGCTCAAAGGTATAGACATTAATGTTATAAGGGCCGGCACAACCTTACATCCTGAGCAGGCTTATCAGCTCATTACCCCCATCCAAGACAATGAAATTTGGGAAGCCCTAAATAGTATTGGAGAGAACAAAGCACCTGGGGTGGATGGATTTACATCTCACTTTTTCAAGGCAACATGGAGCATAACCAAACAAGATGTCAATAATGCAGTCAAAGAATTCTTTACCACCAATGACATGTACAAAGCCTTCAACTGTTCCCTTATTTCTCTGATTCCTAAAAGCACTGAAGCTAAAACTGTAAAGGATCTTAGACCTATAGCTTACTGCACAACAGTCTATAAGATCATTTCAAAATTTCTTACCAAAAGACTTGCCTCAGTTATTGACCAGCTGGTGTCACAATCCCAGTCAGATTTTATCCCTGGCAGGGTGATACACGACAACATTATGTTAGCTCAAGAGTTAGTGAGAGGCTATGGTAGGAAACATGTATCTCCAAGATATATGGTCCAATTAGATATCCAAAAAGCTTATGACACGGTAGATTGGACAGCCCTCAACAACATTCTGATTAAACTTGGTTTTCCAAATGTGTTCACTACCTGGATCATGTCGTGTGTAAAATCTGTGTCCTACAAATTCTCAATCAATGGCAGCCCTTCTGAAATTCTAAAAGCTAGAAGGGGGCTGAGACAGGGAGACCCCGTCTCACCCCTACTCTTTGTAATCATCATGGAATACCTCCATAGACTGCTACAATCATTGAAGAATACTCTTGACTTCAACTTTCATCCAAGATGTGAGAAGCTTCATATTATAAATCTCTTTTTTGCAGATGATATACTCTTGTTCACTAGATGGGACAATGTTTCCATTCAACTGCTACTGGAAAAAGTTAATCAGTTCTCAAAAGCAACTGGTCTTTGCATGAGTGCCATGAAAAGCAAAATCTACATTGGTGGTGTTAATGATGTTGAGAGGAGCCACATCCAACAAGCAACAGGCCTGGAAATGGGACAAATGCCATTAAAATACCTAGGGATTCCATTAAACAGCAGGAAACTGATAGTGAATGCGTGCCAACTGCTGATTGATAGGATTCTGTAGAAGATTAATCATTGGAGCACACGGTTCCTCTCTTATGCAGGTAGGCTTCAGCTTATCAAAAGTGTCCTCTTCGCTGTGTCAAACTATTGGTTACAAATTTTTTCGTTACCGAAGAAGATCACTCGTCACATTGAGATGCTTTGCAGAACATTCCTTTGGACTGGCAAAGATGAGAAAAGCAGGAAAGCACCTATTTCCTGGGACCAGATGTGCAATCCCATACGAGCAGAGGGGCAAAATATCACAGACTTACATTGTTGGAATCAAGCCACAATAGGGAAGCTTCTTTGGAATGTATGGATGAAGAAAGATATCCTATGGATTAAATGGTTGAATGCTTACTATATTAAAAACCAAGATCTAATACAGTTTACTCCAGCTCTAAATAGTTCATGGATTGTCAAGGCGATGTTCAAGAATCGGGATCAAATGATACAATCTGAGCCATGGAAACTTGCAGTGTCAGTAGGATCCTATAAAACCAGAGCTATGTACGATGACTTGAGAGGGGAGAAACCGACGGTTGAGTGGAAGAACTTGTTGTTTGGAAACTTTGCAAGACCAAGGGCTTGCTTCATTCTTTGGATGGCTTGCCAAAACCGCCTGATGACAAAGGACCGACTGAGTCGATTTGGACTGTCCACCAATGGCCAATGTGTATTCTGTACTCATCAAGAATCTAATGAGCACATGCTATTCCAATGCGAAGCGACAAGACAGCTATGGAGTCAAGTATTCCATTATATTAAAGTTCAAATGCCGAGAGACATCAACACGTCATGGTTTGTTACCAATTCTAGAGGTAAAAGTTTGAAAGCTCGCCTACTAAAAGGAGTGATGACAGAGACAATTTACCATATATGGACTACTAGAAACGAGATCAATTTCCAAGACAATACAAGAGGTGAATTGACAGTTGAAACAATTAAAGATATAGTGCTTCATAGAGCAAAAGCTTATAAGAAGATCCATGAGTATCTTAGGATCTTATAGTTAAATTTTGTCTAGGAGTATAGTCATCTTGATGCCTGGAATTTTTTCGGCGTGTAATATCTGTTTTTTGGTAATAATATATATTCATTATCAAAAAAAAATTAACAAGCCATTGATGAGCTCTGATTTCGACGATGAATCTGATGAAGTCGAAGTTGAAGGAATTACTGAGAATCAAGTCGAAGTCGAAGTAGAAGCAGTTGCTGACATTCCCGATACAGAGGTTGTGGCTGAAACAAGCCAAAGACCTCGGCGAAATAGAGTTCGTCTAGCAAGACTTCATGATTATGAAATGACTGGTGATGATGAAGTCACACCAGATGGCGAATTAGTTCATTTTGCTTTACTTGCAGGTGCTGAACCAATCAACCATAACGAAGCTTTAAAAATTCAACAGTGGAAGTTAGCTATGGTCGAAGAGTTACAGGCAATTGAAAGAAACAACACATGGGAGTTAGTCGAATTTCCAGCACATACAAAAGCTATCGAAGTAAAATGGGTGTTCAAGTTAAAACACAATGCTGATGGGTCGATAACAAGACATAAAGCAAGATTAGTAGCTCGAGGATTTTTTCAAAGAGAAGGACTTGACTACTCTGAAGTATTTGCTCCAGTAGCAAGACTGGAGACTGTTCGACTAGTGGTAGCATTGACATGTAACCAAGGTTGGTCGACATTTCACCTAGATGTGAAGTTAGCTTTTCTGAATGGTCCGTTAGACGAAGAGGTCTATGTCACACAACCTCCTGGGTTTGTGATTCAGAAGGAAGCGAGTAAAGTATATAAGTTGCACAAAGCACTCTATGGCCTCAAGCAGGCACCTAGGGCATGGAACAAGAAGATCGACTCATACTTAGTTGAATTGGGATTTGTAAAATGCAAGTCTGAGTATGGTGTCTATGTTCAGGTTGTAGCACAAGATATAACAATCATCTGCTTATATGTCGATGACTTGTTAGTAACTGGAAATAGCCTGAAGAACTTGTTGAAGTTCAAAGAGCTGATGAAGAAGGAATTTGAAATGTCAGATTTGGGAAAATTGTCTTATTTCCTAGGCATGGAATTTCATATGTCGAAGAAAGGTATGGTGCTACATCAAAGGAAGTATGTCAAAGAGATACTCAAGAGATTCAGAATGGATGATTCGAATCCTGCATCCTCACCTGTCGAACCAAACTTGAAGTTGGAGAAGCATGGAGAAGAGGACAAAGTTGATGTAACTTTGTTCAAACAAATAGTTGGATCTCTGAGATATGTGTGCAATAGTCGACCTGATATAGGTTTCGCAGTCGGATTAGTGAGCAGATTCATGAGCGAACCAAGAGTGTCACACATGAAAGCTGCAAGAAGAATTCTAAGATACTTAAAAGGAACAACATATTTTGGAATTATATTTCGACGAGATTCTGAAGGCAAAGGAGCAATAGTTAATTGCTTTTCAGATGCAGATTGGTGTGGAGATAAGGAAGATCGAAGAAGTACAACTGGCTATTTCTTTCAAGTATTTGGTGCCCCAATCTCATGGTGTTCGAAGAAGCAATCGGTGGTGGCATTGTCATCGTGTGAAGCTGAATATATAGCAGGATCTTATGATGCATGTCAAGCAATTTGGATCAGATCAATACTTGAAGAAATGGAGGTCGAAGTGAAGAAACCACTTGTGTTGCAAATCGACAATAAGTCAACAATAAATCTGGCAAAGAATCCAGTTCTATATGGAAGGAGTAAGCATATCGAAGCCAGATTTCACTTCTTAAGGGAAAAGGTAAATCGAGGTGAACTTGAAGTTAGGCACTGCTTAAGTGAAGCACACTTGGCTGATATTTTCACCAAAGGATTGAAGATCGACAGATTCCTGAATTTGAGAAAGAAATTAGGAATAGTTCAGATCGACTAGCGTAGGTTCGACAACTTGGATTATGGGGGTGTGTTGAAATATTAAATTAGATTTGATTTGATATGATTAGATTTGATTAGATTTAATATTTAGATATAATCCAAGTTGTGTTAGCCCAAGCCCAATTAGGGTTGTATATAAATAGATCTAACTTGTATCATTATTTACACAATTAAATAATACAAATCCTTATTTCCTTATTCTCTCTTTCTCTCCTGACTAAAAGTGCCTTATGCACTAACATTCTGTAACGCTAAGCTAGCTCACTCCCATGCAACATCGTCCACATCTCTATCATGAAAGCATCACAAAACAAACTTTCTGCCCCTAGCCTATCATCCAATTTTTAGAGGAATCTCTGAGCAAACCTCCACGTTCTGTAGTGAAATTAAATTTTTTATACACCATAACAATTGAGCTTATTTTCTTCGGGGTGATATTATTGGACATGCATGATCATTTTAGTTGAGTTGACAGGTACCTAAAATTCTTCTTCAAATAGAGTTTTGCTTCTCAACTTTCATAAATACCAACACGAGATCATAAATATTTACATCTAGTGGTCTTTGTGCAACTCCATAACATTTCCTTTTAGATTGTAATTAAGATATTTAATCCCTGCAAGTCAAAGAGTAAAAATGAATCATTTTGTTATAAGGAACCAGTATAATCCATATATGTGTTGCATAAAAGAAATTCTGAAACACATGAATTAAGCTTTCATTATTCGCACACCATTTACAGTTCATAAAAAAAGTCGGGTTCCACTTGTGCGCTCAACGTTACTCAAAAGTCTCATAAAACATAAACAAACTGAAAGTTTGAATCAGTTTAAAATCTTTCCACTTCTAAATGCTATTTTAGTCCCTATCAATATACTAGTTTTCATTACAATCCTCCCATCCTATAGCTTATCAATACCATCTTTTGAGAGAGGGAAAGAGATATTCATAATACAATTAACTAGTTCGCCAATAAATCAATACTAAAACAACTCTAAATTTCACTTCCCTTTTCAATTAACCATGAGAGATCCACATGTATCTCCTTGAGCCAAATTGAAGAAAAGAAGTATTTGGAGAAGTCTTCCATTATTAATAATGATAGTACTGTTTATATTTTACTTTACCTCTTTATATAATAATAACAAAATGATTACAAACAAACAAAATTGAATAAAACATTGTCCAAGTTGATAAAGCGCGTGGCATTCACTCTCCCCTATTGAAAACTCAGTTAACCAACCTATACACAAGACACACACACACCTAACACATCACCAGCAGCCAGAAAAAAATGATACTAAAATCTAAACATTATATTTTGACCAAAACCTCGTTTATTGTTCATTGATTTGATTCCATTTTCATTTCTCAACTCCATTATTTTCCTCTTTCTCTTCTAGATTCTCCATTTTTTCTTCACTCACCCCTTTTCCTCTTTTGACTCATAAATCATCACCATCCACAAAAAAAGAAACTTTTCAACAACAAAAAAAACATATAACCTTGTTCCAAACAAGGGTGAAAAACACAACACAATCAAAAGATGAAGATTGTTGTTGTGTTTCCTCTCTTTCTATGTCTCAACATCATGATGAGTTTCATGAGTATTTCAGCAGCTCCTACTCCTTCTCCATCTTCATCATCATGTCCTATGGATCTTAACTATGTCCTAAGAATCCATTGGAACTCTTCAGCCTGTCAGAATCTAGAGCCTTTATCATCAAACCAAGTTTCAAACACAAGCAATTGTTGCATATCACTTTTGTCTCTATTTGGAATAGGATTTGCGCAACATCTAAAAGAAACCTCGCAGTTCAATCTCCAAGACCTTCAAACTTCAATTTCATGCATGAAAGATTTTCAATCAAAGCTCAATTCTTTATCACTTTCCAAAAACCTTGTCAACTCTTGTTTTGACCCTCTTCAATTTGTTATCTCACCTCACATATGTGCAGGTATTGAAACTGTACATGATTGGAATGAGAAGTTGGGTCAGAACACCAATCTCAACACTGCTTGTAAACCAGATCTAACTGATCTTTCTCAGTGTGATGTTTGTTTAGCTGCTGGTTTACAGATTAAGCAGAAGCTTGTTTCGATTGATGGTAATTCTTCTCATTCGTTGAATTGTTTTTACTTTGCAATTCTTTATGCTGCTGGAATTGTGAATGAGTTTGGACCTGAAAGTAATGGTGCTGTTACTTGTGCTTTTAGTGTACCTGTTTATTCGCAAACTGGTTCCGGTTCGAAGAGTCGTCAGGGTCTTGTTTTCGGGTTAACCGGAGCTGGTGTTGCGTTGTTTGTTATGAGTTCTTTGTTAGGTTTATATGTTTGGTATGATAGGAAACGTATGAGGAAGAGAAAGCTTGAAACTTTTCAATTTGATTTTGATCCTGAGGAACAAGGGTCTCGGCGTAGGTTGAGACCGAATACCGGGTCGATTTGGTACAAAATTCCGGAACTTGAGAAAGCTACTGATAATTTTTCATCCAAGAATTTCATAGGGAGAGGGGGGTTTGGTTTGGTTTTCAAAGGAACTATGGCTGATGGATCTGTTGTTGCGGTTAAGCGGGTTTTAGAATCCGATTTTCAAGGGGACGCCGAGTTTTGTAATGAAGTTGAGATTATTAGTAATCTTAAGCATAGGAATTTGTTGCCTTTGAGAGGATGTTGTGTGGTTGATGAGAGTGAGAATTATGGTGATAGAGGAAGTCAGAGATATCTTGTTTACGATTACATGCCAAATGGAAACCTCGAAGATCATCTTTTTGTGTCGAAGGATCCTTCGAAACCGAACAAATCGTTGACTTGGCCTCTAAGGAAAAACATAATCTTGGATGTAGCGAAAGGTTTGGCTTATTTGCATTATGGAGTTAAGCCTGCAATCTATCATAGGGATATCAAAGCTACTAATATTCTACTTGATGAAGATATGAGGGCAAGAGTTGCCGATTTCGGACTTGCGAAACAAAGCAGGGAGGGTCAGTCTCATCTCACTACTAGGGTGGCGGGGACTCACGGTTATCTAGCGCCGGAATACGCGCTTTATGGTCAACTGACTGAGAAGAGTGATGTGTATAGCTTTGGCGTGGTTGTTTTGGAGATAATGTGCGGGAGGAAGGCTCTCGACTTGTCTTCATCAGGATCGCCACGGGCGTTCTTGATTACGGATTGGGCTTGGTCGTTGGTGAAAGCGGGGAAAATAGACGAGGCTTTGGATTCTTCTCTTTTGAAAGACGAAAACAATGCTAGTTCGAATCCAAAGAGCATAATGGAAAGGTTTTTACTTGTTGGAATTCTGTGTTCTCATGTAATGGTCGCTTTGAGACCGACGATTTCAGATGCTTTGAAGATGCTGGAAGGCGATATCGAAGTTCCTCAAATTCCAGACAGGCCTATGCCTCTTGGACATCCTTCGTTTTATAATAACGAATGCAACGGCAACACTTTTAGCATTTCTCCGGCGTTAAGCGGCCTCAAATTGCCTGCAGGAGACATGCTCAGGTAATTAATTAACAAGTTAGTTAGTTACCTTAATCGCTTATATATCGCTTAAAATGTAGAACAGTGGAAGCTGTTTTCGATCTATGGTCTGCCCCGATCACCGTGTTGCTACCGATATCCGACCTCATTTGAGGCTAATAAACAAATGAGAGATTACTATGTTACAAGTTAATTTGATGAAGATCACAAGACCGAAAGCATCAAGAAATTTAGCAGCAGCTAGAGTATATGTAATAGTTTAGGATGTTAGAAGACTATCTTGTAAGAAGGTTTGCATGAATTGCTTTCAGTTGTTTTCTTGTAAAACAAGGCATGTGAAAATAAATCTGTATATAAAGGAAAATGTTTTGTTTGGTGAAAAATTAGTGTTATCGGCTCAGTAATACCGCACTTCTGAAAAAAATGTGTCTGTTCCGTGTCAGTGTCACTGTCAGACATCGACAACGACCAACATTGCCACTTATGATTAAAATTAATTTTTCAAATTATTATCGATATCGACGTATTTTTATCCAGGGTCCGTGCTTCATTTACAAGTTTCATAATTGATCTATGTGTATGTTGGAATAAAGTAAATAATTTACTTCTTTTCTTTGCTTAAAACAGGTCAATTAGTGAGAGATGATTGATGAGCTAGCTCTCAAATGGATTTGCAAGTGAAGGATCTAACTTATTATTTTTGTTTAAATGCATAACATTAAAATGGAGCAAAAGTCAATTATTTTTTTGTCCTTATAATTTTCTTTTTGAATAGTTTTGGTATATACTTGTAAGTAGTTTAAGATAGTTTTTAGGTTGACAAAATTAATGTATAAAATATGTATATGGTTATGATTTTTATGCTCATTGTCATAGCTAAAGTATGGCACTAGAGGGTGGAGCTGAATACTCTGCAGTTGAGTTTTGGCGGTATTCACGCAGTGAGGATTTCATGAACAGTTTGATTTTGATTGCACGGTTAAAAAATTGTTTTTATTTCATGTTTTTAAAATTATCAATTTAAAATTATAATTGTGTGATTTTAATCGGACGATTATCAACGTTTAAATGTTTGATTACAAGGAATTTTAACGGCAAGAAACCGTAGTGTTTAAATATTTGGCTTAAATGCACTTTTGGTTCTCATAGTTTAATTTTTCTAAGCAATTGATCCCCTTTTAAAAAAACTCAGCTTTTAGGTCCCTTGTTTTGATTTTTTTTTTGGAAAATTTTGATCCCCTTCCAGTTTAGCATATGTGGCGCTTCAAATAATGACATGACAATGTTTTTGTTGACCAATTTTGATGACTCAAATGCCAGCTCATTTGCCACATCAATAATGTGAATTATAATTTATGAAAATGATTAAATAAAAAATCATATTCATTATATTTTATTTTGGCTGAGTGTTTATAAAATATGCAAGAAACCCTAAAATCAAAATCAGCAGCTTCGTCCAGCCTCAAGAAAGAGAAGTAACGTTCTGGAGACATCATCAATCACTATCGTGCGTGCGTTTCTTGTATTTTTCCATGGAGAACCCCTTTCTCAATCATGTTTCCAATTTCGAGAAGAGAAAAGGAGTGAAATTTTGTCTCAGGTACGTCTTGTGTCCCCCACGATACTTGTTTGGGTAGTTTAATGTTAATGGTGGTCCCCTAATGTTTTAGGGTTTATTTTGTTGTATTATAATGTACATGGTGGACCCCCAATGTTTTAGGGTTTATAAAGCTTTGTATTTTAGGGTTTTGTGGTCCTACTTTTTGTTCATTTTTAATGTGTTGTTTGTGGTTCCATTCTGACTATAATGTATGTATGATATAATACAGGCCAACCAAGTGTCACACAATTAGGTTTAGGATTCATCATGGAGGTGATTTAGTTGATACTCCTGTAAGACTGTATGTTGGTGGGTTTGTGTCAGAAATGAACTAGAAGTTGGATGTTGATTATCTTTCCTACATAGAATTGTTGGCACTGATTAAGAAAGAGGGATATGTAGAAATTAAGTTTATCTGGTATTTGAACCCTAGGAAGAGCTTTAGTCTTGGGCTTAGACCACTTAATTCTGACAATGATGTGTTGCAAATGATAAAGGAGGTTGATGACTGTGAAATTGTAGATCTGTATGTTGAACATAGTGTTAGTGTACCTGACATTGTAGAAGAGACAGATATAGGACATGATATATTTTCTGATGATGATGTTGTTGAGGTGAATGTTGAAGAGGGTGGGGATAAGATTGTTGAGGTGAATGATGAAGATGGTGGGGAGAAGGTTTCTGATGTGAATGGTGAAGAGGGTGTGGACAAGGATGAAGAAGGTGGGGAGAAGGTTTCTGATGTGAATAGTGAAGAGGGTGTGGACAAGGATGAAGATGGTGGGGAGAAGGTTTCTGATGTGAATGGTGAGGAGGGTAGGGTTGGCAATCAAATGGATGATGAAGTGGAGGATAAAGTGGTTAGTAAGCATGAGTTAGATTGGACAAGTGTTTTACCTAATGACAATGTTAACCCAAATGTTAAGGACTTTGACAATGGGGAGGATTCTGACCAACTGCACACCCCAAATGAAAGTGAAGATGATCAGGAATGTGAGAGTTTCCCAGCTTATAAAGTTGGTGAGGGAACAAAGTTTGAGCTAGGGGTGAAATTTAACACTAAGGAGTTGGTGAAGGAGGCTATAAATGAGTATGCCATGATGGAGAAATAGAATGTCTACCTACGTAAGAATGATGGAAAGAGAATGGTTGTTAAGTGTACCACTGATTGCAAATTCTATATGAGAATAGGAAGGAGGGTTGGTAACCAGTATTGGCAGGTAGTGTCCTTGTATGATGAACATACATGTCATAGAACTGCCCAAAATAGACATGCTAAGACGGAATGGCTGGGGAAGTAGTTTAGCCATATATTAAGGCATAGTCCTGATTTGAAACCAGCTGGTTTAGTGGCTATGAGTTTTGAGAAATGGGGTGTTAAACTTTCAACTGACCAGGCTTACATGGCTAAGAGAAGAGCAATGCAAATTATTCAAGGTGCTGGTAGGGATCAGTTCAGTCATCTAAGAACCTATGCTAATGAGCTTCTTGCATCAAACCCTAATAGTAACATAGTGTTGCAATGCTCTGACTCTGCTGCTGGACCAGTATTTGAGAGAATCTACATCTGTTTAGAGGCGTGTAAGGTTGGGTTTGCATGCTATTGTAGGCCACTTATTAGTCTTGATGCATGTTTTCTAAAAGGGGAGTTTGGTGGGCAGTTGATGTCAGCTGTAGGCAGGGATGGAAATAATCAAATATTTCCTATAGCTTATGCTGTTGTGGAGGCAGAAACAAAGGACTCTTGGGAGTGGTTTTTAAATTTGCTACTTGATGACTTGCAAGGAAAAAATCAAAGGGCATATGCTTTCATATCTGATTAGCAAAAGGTAAATGATACTATACTTAATTAATTTCCATACTTTAACTGCCTGTTGACTTAATCTAATCTGATCTTCAATTGTAAATTGCAGGGTCTTGTTCCAGCTGTCCAAGGTTTGAGTGAGTATGTGGAGCAAAGGCTATGTGTCAAGCATTTGTATGGCAATTGGAAAAAAAAGTATCCGGGGATGGAATTGAAGGAAGCATTGTGGAGTGCTGTAAGGGCAACCACTGTTCAGGGATGGGAGAGGGAAATGTTGAGGATAAAAGGATTGAATGAAGCTGCTTGGAAGGACATGAAACAGGTACCAGCTGAATATTGAAGCAGGTCACATTTTAAAACTTATTCTAAATGTGACCTCCAGGTTAACAATATGTGCGAGGCTTTTAATAGGGCTATCCTAGAATATAAGGATAAACTAATTATCACCCTTTTAGAAGGGATTAAGCATTAGCTGACTAAGAGGATCATACAGCAAAAGGAAATGATGGTTAAATATGCTGGTGATCTTTGCCCAAGAATTCAACTAGTACTTGAGAAGAATAAGAGATTGGCTGAAAGATGGACTCCAACTTGGCATGGTGATGATGAAATGGCAATGTTTGGTGTAAGTAATGGTATAGAAACATATTGTGTGAACCTTAGGGAAGGAACATGTGCCTGTAGGAAATGGAACCTGACTGGTATCCCTTGTAGTCATGCAATATCGTGCATGTGGCATAACAAAACACAACCAGAAGAATTTACTTCTGATATTATAGGTATGGAAAGCTACTTTGTATCATTTACCTTGTTATATTTTGTGTTATAGTTCTGATTTGTGTGTTTTATATGTGCAGGAAAGATACTTTTCAAAAGACCTACTCACACATCATCTTCCTAACTAATGGACCCCAGCTATGGCCTGTGAATGATGCACTAGTAATCAATCCCCCTGTGATGAGAAGGGCAATTGGACACCCCAAGAAGATGAGAAACAAAACAAATGATGAACCCAAAAATCCACATGTCTTGCCAAGGAAGCTTCAAACTGTCACATGTAAGAAATGTGGATCCATGGGCCATAACATGAGGACGTGCAAGGGGAGGGAACAAAAAAGCAGAAAACTCAGGATAAGGAAAAAACTGCCAAGGGAAAGAAGCATAAGAAATGTGCAAAGGGAAAGAAGCAAAAAAAGGTTGCAAAGGGTGCAAAGGAGTCAACTCAGGAGATTGGCTCATGCTCTCAAGCTCCACAGCCTACCCAAGATTAGGATTTCTCTAGATTTAGTGTCATTTTGGAAACAAATTACTGTCAAGACCTATGATGTCATTTTGGATTTGGTGTCTATATTTTGTGCTATAATGTAACTGTCATGACCTATACAGGGTCTTTTGGATTTGGTGTTTGGTTTAGATGTTTGAATTTTGTCTTATTTTGAATTATGAATCCATTATGTAATATGAATGCTGATATTTTGAGTAATGGTATTTTGTATTTTGAATTTACAAGGCTAATATTGAGTTGATATAGATAATGTTGAATTTTATGCATTTTGTGTCAAGAAGAACCATTACAGGTCTGATACAACTGATATATGATAGGTCTGGTACAAATGTATTTTATGCATCTTGTGTCAAGAAGCACCATTACAGGTCTGGTGCAACTGATATAGATAATGTTGAATTTTATGCATTTTCTGTCATTACAGGTATCTTAATCCAACCAAACATAATGAAGGTCTACAATATTAAAATGTTGAAAATACAGTTCTGCTATCTGAAAGACATTAAAATGTTGAAAATGTTGAAGCATCATTAAACTGCTATATAAAATACAGTTCTGCTATATAAAATGCTATCAACTAAACCATTTCATTACAAACCAACATGTCATTACAATGCTATCAACTTAACAATTTCATTACAAACCAAACACTAATTAGACCTAACACTAAAGACCAACCCATAACAAATTACAAACTTAAATAACACATTACAAACTAATTTGATACATTTGTTAACACAAACCCAATTAACAACACTAATGCCATTCCCATGGTCAATTTGTTCATCTTCTTAAAAAATTTGATCTCCAACTTCAATTTATCTTCTCTAACAACAGCTTCATTGAATTTAACCTTTTCTTGGTTCAATTTTTGATGCATTGAAGATATAACTTCCTTGGCTCGTTGCAAAACTTCTTCATCAAACCAGACAAAGTGCGAACATCTCTTGTATCCCTGATTCTGGACATAGAGATGAAGAAATTAGGGATTCCATTCATGTTACTACAAAATATGAATTGTTAAGAATCCTTGTTTTTTACAGCTAACCTTGTACATCCTGCAGCCAAAAAACCGTCGACCTGGGTTTTGCTCCGTCCAAGCCATCATCAATGGAAAGGGAATACCACACTTGCATTCAATGTGATTTGTGCGAGAAACACTACGATTGCTTGAAGCTGAATACCCAGACATGGTCGTGAGGCTTGGATCTTGAGGATTGAGGATTAAAAAAAAAATTGGAGAAGAATATGAAATCTAGGGTTCTCAGAAACGATTTGGGGAAGAACATGATAAAACATACGTATTTATAAACTTATTTCTTATAATTCTTTTATTAAAATTGTTTTTTAATATTAAAATTTCATTAAATATATTTTAATTAATGACATGTCAATTTATTTCCAGCTATGAACAACATACAACATGTCACGTCAGCGTTTACAATGCCACATACCCAAAATTGAAGAGGAGACCAAAATTTTCCCAAAAAAAATCAAAACAAGGGACCTAAAAGCTGGGTTTTTTTAAAGGAGGATCAATTGTTTAGAAAAATTAAACTATGGGGACCAAAAGTGCATTTAAGCCTTAATATTTAAATGTAAGGGATTTTGACTGTAGGACACCGCAGTGTTTAAAGAGTATTTTAAATGAATGTTAAAAAATTGGTAAGAAATGAGTATAGATTTGGAATTCAATATAATGTTTTAGGCTTTGAATTCATACAGTTTAGAAGTGTACAAGACTCGACTGATTTTTTAATATATTTCGATCCAAATGCAATAGATTGAGAGTTTAATCTGTTGAAAAAGAATTATAAGTGTGAGTAGTGTGGATAATAGTCACACATTTGATAGGAATGTAGTGACTTGAACATTTATAAGTGAGAGAACTCACCCATCTCTTACAAAAGTGTGTTGCTCTAACAAGGATGTCCCACCATATTTAGAATGCTCCCCTGTTTGCTGCCCCAACATAATCTTTTTTAAAAAAACGTGTATAAAATCCAACAATACTATCATCATTAGAGTGAATCTCAGGACTTACACAATCAAGCTTTCCAAAATCATCATGTTTGGTTAGTTTGCTCTAATTTTGTTTAATGTTATGCATGTGTTACTTATTAGATTATATCAGGTGCATTAGGATGCAGTAATAATCACTATTTGTTGTGAATTTAAACATGCAGACACATTTGCTGAATGTTTGGGCATAAGGGAAGTTGGGTTCTCTTTTATTCGTGTTTCAGAAATTCAGACGATGCATCTTAGTTTTTTTCTCAAATTTTGATTTACGAATTTACGGAGATGCAACTCCGGTTTTGTTCTAGAATACAAATTACTCATCTATAGATACATTTCCAGAGTTATCCAGTTAAGTTTTGAATTGTTTGACAATGGTGGGATTTTATGGTTGTGTTATAGGTACAATGACTTATAACCTTGATTGATTGAGGTACGATCTAGTGGCCCAACACACATCATATTTTAGGGAGAGGGGCAAACCCTCGCAACCATCATTTGATCAGGAAGCATCGACTTCCCATGCTCACTTGTCTCCAACATCATCCTCCAGGAGGCACGTTTCACCTGTTGCCCCAGAAGCTCATGAAGTCAAACAAGAGAAATCGACTATTGTCGTCGTTCCTGATGCTTTTCCAGAAGGCCCCATCGACACATCCTTACTTACTCTCAACTAGTGGGAGACCCGTGCATTCGCACGGGTACTGGTATGGTACGCGCATTTTTTTTTTCCAAATTATAATAAATAGAAAAATAAAAAATTTAAATTTTCAACCAAAACAGTTATTATTTTTAAAATATAGAATAAATAAGTGTCAATAATCAACAACGAATTTGATCCCGTATATAAATATTAAATTTGTTTTGACATTTTTTATATATTTGAATCTATATAAAAATATTTGAATCAACAAAGTATTTTTTTAGTATTTTTGAAAATTTATGAATGACAAACAATTGTCTCATAAAAAATTGTCAACAAACTTCATTTTCCGACCATCAACTCTTTCTTTCCCGTATATATAAATAAATTAATTAATAACGAATTTGATCCCGTATATAAATATTAAGTTTGTTTCGACATTAGAAATATATATGAATTTGTATAACAAAGTATTTTAGTCCGTAGCTAAATATTATTTTGTTACCAAGGACCATTTTCACTAAATTTTATGAACGAAATATCAAATGACAAACAACGCAAAGCGTGCGCCCCAGTCACTGAAGAATCCAAGGAATGCGAGATTCCAAGATTTCAGTTCTTTCGTAATTTAATTAAGAAAAGATTTTGATTACATTAAGTCGGATTTGAAAACGTTACTTGGTATTGAACCTCTAAAAATGTAGTCGGAGACTCGTGCATTCGCACGGGTACTTGTGTGATACGCGCATTTATTTCAAATTATAAGAATAATGAAAATTAAATATTAAAATATTAAACCAAATGCATCCTATTATTTTTAAGAAATATAATAATTGAATGGTTGTAATAAACAACGAATTTGACCCCGTATATAAATATAACATTTCTTTGCTACATGACTTATTATTCAATTTTTAAAAATCTTATAATATTTTTTATATATCATCCGTTTTAAATGTTTGTTAAATGAAACAAAAAAGGCTTAATAGTAATTAGTTCTTTGAAAATAGAATTTAATAATATAAAATTTCAGCATATAAAGTTATTATTTTTAAAAGATAGCATAATTTAGTGGATATAATAAACAATGAATTTGAACTCCTATAATAAGATATGCGTTTGTACAAAAACTGGCGTGGATACTATTGCGTTTGCACGAACATTAGGGTGTTAGAAATATTAGTTTTTAAAATGTCATAAGAATGAAACAAATAGAAAAACTAATTGATTTAACCAATAAAGTTAAAATCGTGAATTAAAATAATATTGTTATTTATAATTGGAGCATAAAAATTGTTTTCCCCTATGTTAATAACTTTCAAAGAACAGTATATTTGAAGCATTAATATTAATTCAATTTCAAATTATGTATAAAATTATTAATGTCATTTTGTAGTGTTTGTAATTATAAATATAGTTGGAAAAAAATTAATAGACAAAAATTTACGTATTTTGGGCATGTTTGGAATTTCTATACTACTAACAAATATGTCAATTATTAATTACTTTGTTGATTAAAAATATTTTTATTATATTATAATTTTCATGTGTATTAATTCATAAAATAAAAAGAAATACAGTTTTAATGATTCTTGTATTTAATAATGCAATTAAAAGTAATGCTTCTAAAGTTGTGATTTCTATTTGAAGAAGACCAAAAGTTCATTGAAATAAAGTGAATGGAATATGAATAGTAGCAGTACAGGTGAAACTAAATTTTTGATTGGGCTGAAATTCAAAACACATATTGAAAGAGTAAAAAAAAACTAAACAGGACTGGTTCCATGTATGGCGAACAAAAAAAATAATTGCATACTTAGTCACTATCTGTGTAAATTCTTCCATACATAAAGTTATCCCATGTATAGTCCCGCTCATCGTCATCATCGGAATCTAGCGGTTCGTAGTCAGGTTGTTGGTCATCATCTGAATCCAAAGAAATGGCCGAGGGAACGTATGAAGCAGGAGTGGTTCTTCTTCTCCTCTTTCTTGAATGTTGAACTGGGGGAGGGTTATGGACATGTAAGTTCCAGAGAACATAGGTTTCAATGACATCAGGTCATCCATGTTTGGATTTCTGAATAAGGTGTTGCCACATCTATGACAAAATTCAACATAGTTTGAGATAAAAACACACAATGCAGAAAATCAAAAACACAAACAGAATGACAGAGAGAAAGAGAGACAACCTGTGGAGTACTGCGAGGGTAATGGATAGAACCAGAGATCAAGACCCTGCGTTTGCCATCTATGACCAATGCTTTATGATGAAACTCCACATTGGTGCAAAACATAGCTGGAAAGAACAAAAGCAGAAGCAACACAATGTTGAAGACAAAATGCTCACGATCAGAGCCTTAGTATAAATTGAAAAGACTCTCAGCTTAAGAGAAGATTGAGCATTGTATAAGCTTTACCATGACCTAGCGTGAGCAGGGACATCCACTTCTGCCATGACATTTATACCTGTGATGAATCATGCAAATACAAACTTCCATTATGTTATCTGCATTTTGCAGTAAAAATATTAAATGTTCCCAACCTATTTTTTTTTCCAGCTCAACAAAAGTTGTATAACATTGGCATCCAAAAGCTCGAAGCTTGGAGTCAGTCGAAGTTTGTAAAGATAGTATCAAAACATCAAACATGAAAACCGGAAAATCGAAGCACCGACTACAACACCTGTCATCCTGTTAACAAAATTTAGAATCAAGACCAACAACAACATTGGAAGGAGCTAAATAAGCAAGGTGATCTTCTTGAATCGAGGGTGGGGACTTGTTTCAATCGGCGGAAACACGCGAGCAATACTTGCTAGTGATCATTGGACTGCAACAATCTTCATACATTAATTGAGGCAAATCCTCAATTAAATCAAGACCTGCCACAAAAAAACCAAAGTCAGAAGGCAATCGGTTCACTTCAAAAAGAGTTAATAGACCATTCTAAACGAACTTCTCAATACACATTCAACCTAGTTACTTATTATCCATGTCCCATAAGCGTGTTAACTACAGATATTTTGTTCACATCAACATTAAGTTAACAACAACAACAATGTGTTACCAATTCTGCACAGATTATTCACTGCAGAAAGAAGTTTATGGTTTCACAGCAAGAAAATTTTGAGCTTTTTGCTTCCAAAATTGGCATGTGTGACAGAGCTATTTACCATACTGCTAACTGGCGGACCACGACCGCATAATGCTTAATTTCACAGCTGATTAAGTCACCCCGACCTGCACCATTGTAACATACCAGAGTCAGGCCACCATTTTGAGTCCAACCGAACAATCCAACTCTACCTTTACCGTCATTTGACCTCAGAATTATTCCTCAAAAAAAGGAGACCGAAACCTTTACCTATTAAGCATGGGAAGAAAAGGGAGTTCATACTTGAAACTGGAATGGGGCAAAACTAAGAAAGAGTTTGTCTTGTAAATAACAGAAAAGAAATTCTGTTAGAACTCAGCAACTCTAAACACTAAATGTAGAGACTATGCTTCACTTTTGGGTTTTCAAAAAGGTAGATATGAAGATGTTGGAATTTGGTTACCTTTAAAATCCTTGCACGGTTCTGAGTTGTGTAAAGGCACGGGGGTTTGCGTAAGCATGCCGAATTTGAAGGCCCGACGACTGTCAATCTTCAATATTTTCATCCTTGAGGTTGTCGTCGATTTTCAGTACAGTTATGGTGGGTTTTAGATTGGTTCCTGCATAAAGTTTGAGTCAAATTAAGATTCAATTCCATTGAGGTTCGAAATTTAAAATCACATAGCTTTGGCAAAAATTGGGAATTAATCCGCAGAATCAAAACATGACCAGCCACGATAATTAGAAATTTAGTAAGTTTTATCATGGCAGCAAATCCTCAATTAAATTAAGACCTGCCACAAAAAAACCAAAGTCAGAAGGCAATCGGTTTACTTCAAAAAGAGTTAATAGACCATCCTAAACTAACTTCTCAATACACATTCAGCCTAGTTACTTACTATCCATGTCCCATAAGCGTGTTAACTACAAATATTTTGTTCACATCAGCATTAAGTTAACAACAACAACAATGTGTTACCAATTCCGCACAGATTATTCACTGCAGAAAGAAGTTTATGGTTTCACAGCAAGAAAATTATGAGCTTTTTGCTTCCAAAATTGGCATGTGTGACAGAGCTATTTACCATACTGCTAACTGGCGGACCACGACCGCATAACGCTTAATTTCACAGCTGATTAAGTCACCCCGATCTGCACCATTGTAACATACCAGAGTCAGGCCACCATTTTGAGTCCAACCGAACAATCCAACTCTAACTTTACCGTCATTTGACCTCAGAAGTATTCCTCAAAAAAAGGAGACCGAAACCTTTACCTATTAAGCATGGGAAGAAAAGGGAGTTCATACTTGAAACTGGCATGGGGCAAAACTAAGAAAGAGTTTGTCTTGTAAATAACAGAAAAAAAAATCCGTTAGAACTCAACAACTCTAAACACTAAATGTAGAGACTATGCTTCACTTTTGGCTTTTCAAAAAGGTAGATATAAAGATGTTGGAATTTGGTTACCTTTAAAATCCTTGCACGGTTTTGAGTTGTGTAAAGGCATGGCGGTTTGCGTAAGCATGCCGAATTTGAAGGCCCGACGACTGTCAATCTTCAATATTTTCATCCTTGAGGTTGTCGTCGATTTTCAGTACAGTTATGGTGGGTTTTAGATTGGTTCCTGCATAAAGTTTGAGTCAAATTAAGATTCAATGCCATTGAGGTTCGAAATTTAAAATCACATAGCTTTGGCAAAAATTGGGAATTAATCCGCAGAATCATAACATGACTAGCCACGATAATTAGAAATTTAGCAAGTTTTATCATGACAGTCATGGCAAATCAGACATGTTTGATTCAAAAAAAGAAAGTGATCGTACCTGGATCAGACAGTGATGGTGGCCAACGGCGTCTGGAATGGCAGCTCCGATGATGGTGAGAGACGGTGTGTGGGGGGGGGGGGTACCTGCAAGGTACTCCGACGCTCAAGTGAGAGAGTGCACAGAATATCAGCAAATACAAGAAGTGAGAATGGTGGGAAGGAAAGTGTCTAACTTGACCCTCTCAAATGAGAGGGTATTTATAGAGAGCCCCCAGCGCGGGGCCAACGGTTACCTGCAATGGGTTGGATCAACTAGGCCCACTCCAAGTAACTGCTAGGGCTTACGTGTAGTAGTGAAGACCAGCACGTGTCTTCGCCCTAGAGTAACTGCTCCAAGATTTCCGGAAGTAGGGCAGACCGAATCTTTCGGAAGTGGGAGGTTACTTGGAACGTGTCCAAGCGGGGTGGACCGTTGGGTGCTCCTCGCGGGGAGGAGCCTTATGTGTCGAGGAGATATGAAGCCCGTAGAATGGCCTCGCGGGGAGGCGATACTGTCCGGCGAGGAGGGACGAGTAGCATGCTCGCGGGGGAGAGGCTAGCTTGTCGAGGAGTCACATCTCAGCGGGGTGGGACGTCCTCGACTCCTATTGTCCAAGGTGCCCGACACCACCTGAGTGCCCGGCGAGACTGTGGCTAGCACGTGGCAGTCGCGTGTCCGCAGAGGGACCTCGCCTTATTGGGCCTCCCCAGGTAGTATGGGTTGGGCCTGCTCGACTATTGGGCAGCCTCGGCCCAGTCCAGAACAGGAGCCCCCCAAGTCGTTGCTCTGAGGCGTCAGAGTAATGACTTAAGGCTTACTGGCATGTCGGGGATACCCCAAGAGAGGAACCGAGGAAGCCATTTTCGTGGTCGACGTACGTACGGTCGCATATAAGCCGGGTATCGTTCAGTCGCGTTTGGTCGGCACGCCGGGGAGATGAGGAGTTTCAGATCTAAAGCGTTGGGGGAAACTGGAACGACACGCTTGGGAAGACGCGTAGCTGCATGCGTGCCACGTGTCGCCTGCCATTATTACCTAGGGAGGCTAGGGCGGCTGGCTAGGGTAGTGCACTTGAGTGTCCTAGGCCCCTCGAGTCCCGCGAGAATCGCCTATAAAAAGCTGCTCCCCTCGTTCATTTTTCACTTTTGCCTTTCTCTCTCAAGAATCCTTCTCCTTCTCCTTCTCTCTCTACCTTCTCCCGTTATCGGTTGCCGCCGTCAGCCGCCGGACACTCCGTGCCTGGAACCTACAACAGTCGCTCTCCGCTGTAAAGCCGCTGGAAACTCCGCGCCGGAATCCTAAACCGCTACTCACAAGGTACTTGCTTCGAAATTGATCTTTTCTTACATTTCTCTTTAATTTCATCTAGGGTATAACGTTTCCTTGATGAACTGATGATGTTCTCACGAGAAATGAGGGGATTCCTGGCGAATACGGCGGGAATCTTTAGTTGTTGAGAGAGGGGGTGCCAAGAACTTCACCCGCTCTCGTTGAATATTTCGGGGACTAGGGATGAACATGTCGGGGACCCGTTGAATGTCTCGGGGTCCTCGATAGTTACTCTTTTCATTTGCGTCGCGGGGACACGGGGGCAGAATCATCCGGGGAGACGACGAGTTCGGCGAACATGCCGATCCTCGGTTCCTTATGTCGGGGAACCGAGAGAGCCTTGGCCCTTCCTCGTCCGTTCGCTTGAACAGCGGTGGAGGGGTGAATTTGATACGACCCATCGAATTCACCATTTCCTTATGCTTTTCAAGTAAATGGACGATTTGTCTACGAAGGTGGCCGTAGGATCATTCGAAGAAGACGACGATCAACCCGAATCCCCAATGGCCCACATGGCTTTCGCCCGGGAGCGCCCGCTCGAAGAGTGGGTCTGCAAAGAAGCCTTGGAGATGTCGTCAATCTTCATCTACAAAGACGTGGACGACGCGTTCTGCAATGTCGAGCACAGGCTCATCGTTTCGGACAAATCTTGGAAGGTCTTCCGTCCAGAGGAGCATCATCGGATATGCTCGCCTTATCGGGGATTACGAATCCCGTTATATGAATTTATGTTCGACAAGGCGGGGTGGAGGTTGCCCTTCACAGACTTACAAGAGGGAATCTTCTCCTGGTTGCAACTGGCCACCTCACAAATTCATCCGAACTCCTTGGCTTTTATCCGGGCCTTCGAGCTTGTATGTAAGTATTTAGAAATCGTCCCGACGGCGTCCCTCTTTTTCCGGATATTCCATCTACAGAGGTCGTCATCAGGTGGACGACATGGATGGGTGTCCTTCAAGCAGAGCAAAGCTCTGTTTCATACATACTTAGATTCCATCCGAGACTTTAAGTTCCGTTATTATTTCGTGAAGCCGGTCACCGTCGGGGCCGTATACTCGTTGTACCGGAAAGTCACTCGCGAGGTCGACGGTGTCTCCGAGGAGGTTCTAGAGCCGAGGTGCCCCCTATACTGGACGGCGGAACACTTCAAAAAGGGGGTCGACAAGTATAAGGTGAAGCATAGTCAGCTGGACGTCTATGATCGGGAAGCTTACGATAAGATCGTCGCGTTCGTCGTGAGCTTCAACGAGGCTCAGCACGAAACGCTGGACGGCCAGCCTATACTGGAAGCAGACGGGCAAGTGAAGAAACAACATCGTCTGATCAATACCCGCGTTCTGGTCGAGACCTTCTCCGATGAAGAGGCCATCGAGTTGTTAGGTGGTGAAAACATGCACGATCTAAGCTTTCCTCGCATCTGTATTCTTTTCATTCCTTACCTTACTAACATTTGCTTTCTTTTTACAGGAAAAATGGCCGGAGCCGAGGAAAGATTCAAGAAAATGAAGGCGAAGAGGGCTAGGGAAGAGCAGCTTCGGGTGGAGGCGTCTCGCTCGAAAGGTCAAGATGTCGCTCCTTCCGGGGTCATGCCTGAGGGTGGTTCCTCGGGCGCCATGCCCGAAGGTTCCAGTTAGTCTCAGCCTGCTACCACTGTGTCCGAGATTTCAGAGAGGCGGACACCTCCTGCTGGGAGCCAGTCTCCGGGTACTCAAGGGACGCCAAAGCGGCAACGGGTTTTGAGCGTGGAGATCGTCGACCGAGGCCATGAAGACAGTCCCCCACCTCCTCCAAGGTTTGAACTTCCACCATGCCATCAAAAGCCTCGCTTCTTCTCCGAAGTCATCTATCCCCGTGTCCCTCCCTCTGAAGTCCAAGCTGTGCTGGGAGCTGCCGCGGAGGCGAGGAGGAAGACGATCTTCGAGGATTTGTCTGCGGTCATGCGGCTTTGCTCGACCGCCATTGTCCTGAATGACGAGACTCGCCCTGCTGCTGAGTTTTCTCGACTGCAAGAAAAGCTCGAGAAATTGGATGCTGAGATGCTCGAACTGCGCAATGAGTTAAAGGAGTGCAGGGACCTAAACAAAGAACAAAGCGAGCAGCAGCAGGGAGCTGAGAAAAAGCTGAAGGAAGTCGAGGAAACGGAGAAAGGTCATGTTGCCCGCATCGCCGAATTGGAGGCAGAGGAGAAGCGGCTCAAGGAGAGGGTCGCCGAGTTGGAGGCTGCTGTGCGGCCAGCTGAAGGCGAAACCGAAGAAGACAGGCTCCTAACCACTCGATCAGCGTTGGTGGCCCAACTCAGGAAACTCGAGCAGGATATTCGTCTGGCCGAGGATGACGCTCTTGAGACTGCGGGCATAGGGTTCCGAAATGCAGTAGCGCAACTCTAGATCCTGAACCCCGGCCTGGTGACCGATGGGGCAGACGTTGACTTCGAGGTGGTCGACGGCCGGATAGTGCCGCCCGGGCAAGGAGAGGACGCCAACGAGGGAGGTGGACCGGACGCCACCGAGACTGCCGCAGAGTAGGGACATAGTTTGCTTGGCCTGCGTGCCATTTTGTTTTTGCCCGGCTTGTGGGCATATTTGATGTACTTTTCGCACAATGGTTATTTTGCCCGCTTTATGGGGTTATATGTGTAACATTCGTACAACGGGCTTTGCCCGATTTTCATACTTCGTTGTGCCTCTTTATTAATTTTGCTTGTGTGTGATATTTTATGCATTACTTATTTTTGTCTAAGTAGTTGATACCACTGGCGCCTTGGGCTTTTGCTCGACTTTGATGATGCTTGACTGCGAAGAGAGCTTATCCGAGCGGTCAGGGGTTGTACTCTGACCTTCGACGAGGCTAAGAAAGCGGTCGATGTATTAGCTTCGCGGCGTGAACTTCCCATCGCGAGCTGGGTGTTCTGCCTATTTGGTACGTCGACGAAGGAGCTCGGTTGAGGTCTCCTCGCCAGGCCAAAAAGTCTCACGCACACACTTCGTGGTTTTTGGCCGTCGTGTATTATATAGAGGTGTCGCACATGTACCGTTGCACGCCCCCGTGTTCGCGACGTTGTAATGTCCCGGGCAGTGTCTAACTGTAGTATTGCTTGAGCTTCTCAGCGTTCCATGGTCGAGCAAGTTGTTCCCCGTGTAGGTTCTCGAGGTAATAGGCACCCGTCCCCGTCTTAGCAGTGACGCGGTACGGGCCCTCCCAGTTTGCGGCCAGCTTTCCTTCGCGTGAATCTTTTTTATTTCTTCGCAGGACAAGACTGCCTACTTGGAAGTCTCGTTTGATAACTTTGTCATTATAACGCAAAGTTATTTTCTGTTTCAAAGAGGCTTCTCGGAGGGAAGCGTCGGCCCTTATCTCTTCGACAAGGTCGAGTTCCTCTCGCAGGGCTTCGTCGTTCGTTCCATCATCGGGGGGAGCTTTTGTTCTCCTTGAGGGTTCCCTGATCTCGACGGGGATAACCGCTTCGGTTCCATACGTTAGGCGAAACGGGATCTCCCCGGCCGTGGAGTGTGGGGTCGTTCGATACGCCCAGAGGACGCTGTGCAACTCCTCGACCCATCGTTGTTTGGCCTCGCCTAGCCGTCGCTTGAGTCCCCGGAGTATCACTTTGTTCGCTGCTTCGGCTTGCCCGTTAGTTTGAGGGTGTTCGACCGATGTGAAGTGCTGCTTTGTGCCTAATTTGGTGACGAAGTCTTGGAAGTTTCTGTCGGTGAACTGTGTCCCGTTGTCCGTGACGATGGCTTGGGGCACCCCGAATCAGGCGAGGATGTTTCTTTTGTAGAAACGGAGTATGTTGAAAGCGGTGATTTTGGCCAGTGCCTCGGCCTCAATCCACTTCGTGAAGTAGTCCACCCCGACTATGAGGTACTTGTTTTGGTATGACCCCATGACGAAAGGTCCGAGGATATCCATTCCCCACCACGCAAATGGCCACGGGGACGACAATGGCTTAAGCTCGTTTGGAGGAGCGAGGTGCATGTCTCCGTGTCTTTGGCAGCGGTCACATTTCTTAACATGCTCCTTTGCATCATGTTGCATAGTGGGCCAATAATACCCTGCTCGGAGTGCTTTTCGGGCTAGGGACCTTTCGCCGAGGTGCTGGGCGTTGATTCCTTCGTGGATTTCTTGGAGGATCCCCGAAACTTTGCCTTCTTCGACACACCAGAGTAAGGGAATGGAGAATCCTCGACGGTATAGTTTACCTTCGACGACGGTATACGCACATGCCCGCCTCTTGACTATCCCTGCTTCCTTAGGATCGTCAGGCAGTTTGCCCGTCGTCAAGTATTCGTGAACTGGGGCCATCCAACAGTTGGCGTCTCCGATTGCGTTGACTACCGTGGTCGGTGCGGTTTTGGTTATGCTCGATTGGGTCAGTATCTCCTGGATAACTGATTTGTTCCCTCCTTTTTTCTTAGTGCTCGCAAGCTTGGAGAGCACGTCTGCCCGAGTGTTGTGCTCGTGCGGGATGTGAGCTACTTCTGCGGAGACAAATTTCTTCAACTTTTCTTGCACCAAGGTGAGGTACTCGATGAGACTGTCGTTTTTAGCCTGGAACTCTCCCCGAACCTGTGATGCCACGAGCTAGGAGTCTGTAAAGATTTTGACCTCTTTCGCGCCGAGGTCTTCCGCAAGCCGAAGTCCCGCGAGGAAGGCCTCGTATTCGGCTTGGTTGTTTGATGTCTTGAAAGACAGTTCAAGGGAGACCTCTATCAGGATGCCCTGCTCGTTTTCCAGGATAATGCCCGCTCCGCTTCCCTTCGCACTGGAGGCCCCGTCGACATAAATCGTCCATTTCTGGGAGCCATTGGTCAAGGATTCAGGGACGGTCATTTCCGCTACGAAGTCGGCCAGTACTTGGGCTTTTAGGGCCTTTCTTCCTTCGTATCGAAGGTCGAACTCGGATAGTTCGAGAGACTACCGGAGCATTCTCCCCGCCATATCTGGCCGACTGAGGAGCTGTCGGACGGGCTGCTCTGTTCTTACCACGATTGTGTGGGCCAGGAAGTAATGACGTAATCTTCGGGCTGCAGATACGAGGGCCAAGGCGACCTTTTCAATCTGTTGGTATCTGAGCTCGGGGCCCTGAAGAGCTCTGCTCGTGAAATAAATCGGTTTCTGTCCGTCGGGAGTCTCCCGTATAAGGACAACGCTCACTGCTTCGCCGCTGACGGCCAGGTACAAGAAAAGCGTTTCCCCGGTATCTGGTCGGGATAAGACCGGGGGTTGAGACAAGACTTCCTTTAGATGGAGGAGGGCTTGCTCGCATTCTTCACTCCATTCAAATGTCGCCTTCTGCCGGAGAAGCTTGAAGAAGGGGAGTGCGTACTGCGCGGATTTGGCTACGAAACGGGAGAGAGACGTCAGCATTCCGTTAAGCGACTGGATCGACTTCTTCGAGTTCGGTGTGGGGATTTCGGAGAATGCCCTACATTTGTTAGGGTTCGCCTCGATGCCCCTCTCCGTGAGGTAGAAGCCGAGGAATTTCCCTGCGTGAACACCGAAGGTGCATTTGTCGGGGTTGAACCTCATGCGACATTTCCTCGCCGTGTCGAACACTTTCTGGAGATGAGCGGCATGGTCGATTTCCTCCGCGGATTTGATGATCATGTCGTCCATATAAACCTAGAGCACATCGCCGATATCTGCCCGGAAGACTTTGTTCATCATCCGTTGGTAGGTGGCGCTCGCATTTTTCAAGCCGAAGGGCATTACGTTATAGTAGTAATTGCCCGACTCGATCATGAAGGCTGTATGCCATTTGTCGGCCTCGTCCATGGGGATTTGGTTGTACCCCGAATAAGCGTCCATAAAAGATAGTAATTTAAATCCTGCAGAATTATCAACTAGTTGGTCGATGTTAGGTAAGGGATAAGAGTCCTTCGGGCATGCCCGGTTAAGATCCGTGTAGTCAACGCACATCCTCCATTTTCCATTACTTTTCTTAACGAGTACAACATTTGAGAGCCAAGTTGTGTACTTGGCCTCGGAAATAAAATTTGCCTCTAGGAGGTCTTTTACAGCTTTTTCAGCAGCCTCCATTTTTTTCGGAGACTGCCTACGCCTACGTTGAGCTACGGTCCTAGCGACCGGATCTATAGTCAGTTGATGACAAGCTACTTCAGGGTCCAGTCCAGGCATCTCTGCAGCACTCCAGGCGAACAAGTCTACATTTTCTTGGAGACATGCCTTCAGTTGCCTCTTCGCCAAGTTGGGGAGTCCAGAGCCAATCTTCACGCTCCAGTCGGGGCTGTCGCGGAGAGGAACCAGCTCGAAATCTCCATCTGGGACGGGGCGCGTTGGGTGGAGAGGCTGCCCGTTAACTTCAAGTGGGAGGTCCTCGCCAGCAGCTTTTTCCAGCTCCCCAGGAAATCGGCTGTCAAGGTCAACCACGCTGACCGGCGGGAGCGGAGCCTGCACGACGTCTGAAGGTGTCTCAGCCTGAGTCTTGGATTTGATGCCGCCAACGACGCTCAGACCCCTGATTGCTGCGTCGAAACATCTTCTGGCCGCGTTGATGTCTCCGTGGAGGGTGACCACACGTCCGCGCTTCGTGTAGTATTTCATCTTCAGGTGGATCGTTGATGGTACTACCGTTAGCTCCGCCAACGTGGTCCTCCCCATTATACAGTTGTAGAGGGACGGGCAGTCCACCACTAAGAAACGGGCAATCCCGAAGGTGACCATCAATTCCACGAAACCCCACGGTCTGGTGGTCGCGCCGTTGAAACCTTGTAGGTCTGATCCTACGTACGGGGACAAGTGTTGCTTGGTCAGCTGGAGGGTCTCGAAAAGGTGGACGTACATGATGTCCACCGAGCTCCCCTGGTCGACCAAAATTCTGTGGACGTCGAAGTTGGCCATCTGTACCCGGATCAGGAGGGGGATGTTGGCGTTCGGTGCCCCGCCGGGAAGTTCCTCGAGGTAGAAGGTAATCGGATTTGATCTTCCTTTAACCCTCTCGAGGGTAGGAGCTCGAGGAGTTGTTGCTTTCAGCTCGTCAAACTTCCTCTTTATTGACCCCACGGTCAAGCGGTCAGGGGCTCCGCCCGATATGACCAGGGCTTGGGGGAAAGACTCCCAGGTGCTTCGGGCACTTATCGAGTCTTCAGCCGGGAAGTTCTTCCACATGTCCCGGACAGCTTCAGGGCTGTCGAGTTCTCCCGAAAAACCAAAGTCTTCAGGTTGCGTGATACTCAACGCGACTTGCAGCGATCCGTTGTTGGGGGAGGGAGTTGACTCCTCGACGTTCTGAGCCTCCTGGCCGCTGGGGCGGGGGGGCTCTTGCTGTTTGGCGTACTTCTTCAGGTACCCTTCTTTAATCAGCGTTTCGATTGCGTCCTTAAGGTGGACGTAATCTTCAGTGACGTGCCTGTGACTGCGATGAAACCGGCAATACTTGGACTTGTCAGTATTTGGTTTGGAAGCCGTCGGTTTCGGGAAGCGGATTCCCCCTTTGACGAACTCCGAATTGGCACAGTCGCTGAAAATGCGCGAGCGGGACACGTTCAGCGGTGTGTAATCTTTGAAAAGGCCAGACGGTCCCCGTGATTCGCGGGGCTCTTTGGTCCGGGCTTCTTTCTTTCTTTCTCCGCCTCGCCTGGGTGGAGGGGAGTCTCCTCTTCTCCTGTCTCCACCTCGCCTGGGTGGAGGGGAGTCTTCTTCCTTGTTGCCGCGAGGGCCTTCTCTGCGCCTCGAGTCGAGGGCAATTTGCACAGCCTCAGCTTCCTCGAACTCAATATGCGACTGAGCCCTCTCGAGGAGGCCTTCAAAGTTGCGGGGACGGTGCAACCATACGGATTCTGCGAACTTGGATCCTATCCTCAAACCCTTGATGATGAGGTACATTTTGATGTGGTCGGTCACGTGGATCTCGACTGCCTCTTTGTTGAACCTCTCTATGTAGCTCTGGAGAGGTTCATCTTTCCCCTGAAAGTTGGCTTCTAGGGAGGCTATCGTCTTCGGATGTCGACGAGACGCCGTAAAGTGTTTCGAAAGTGTTCCCTCAGGACCCTCCACGACGTAATTGACTTAGAAGCTAGGTTTTTATACCAAGCCATGGCCCCTTTTCGAAGAGTCGTAGGGAATAGTCGACATTTGATGGCGCCAGAGACGTTCCTGAAATCGAGGAGAGCTTCAAAACTCTCGACATGGTCATCAGGATCGGACGTCCCGTCATAGGTTCCTAAGGATGGGGGTCTCTCCAGACCCTTAGGGATAGGGGCGTCCATGATGTGTCTGGCCAGAGGGGTCCGATAGTCGTCGTCCTCGCTGGCCCCCGGCGACACAGAGGGGGAGTTCCGTCCATGAACATAGTTACGTCTCGGGGAGTGGTCTCTTGGGCGTTCTCTCAGATCCTCGGTTTCCGTCTTGTTCCTCTTATTCTTCGAGGATCGAACCGGTCCCTTCGGTGGCGGGGAGCGGTGGCGTTTCTGAGGCTGTTCCGGCTGGGTACGCTCTAAGTGTGGCCTGCGACCTCTGGGAACCGGGGAAGGACTGCGCGATGCCTCTGGGGACTGCGAACGCTTGGAAACGGAGGTGGTCGGTGCCTTCACGGGGAAGACCGACCACGGATTTTCTCCAGCGCCTCGATACGGACGTTCTGGTTGAAGATCATCTGGTTGGTCTGATTGACCAACGCAAACAGGGAGGCAGTGCTCGGATCTGCATTTGGTGGCGGGTCCACGGGCTGGAGGACTGTTTCCTGTCTGTCTTGGTGAGTTGTCTCGTACTCCACTTCGTCGGAAGACGGGGAGGCGGTGAGTCCGTCTCTGGCGTCGTTTTCCACGACGGGTCGGGCAGAGCTGTTGTCGACGTGGTTGCCAGTGCTGAGCTGTGCAATAACGTTGTCTAGAGCTTGATTCGCCGACGGGTTGGCCATGATAGTTGTTGAACGGAGAAAGCTTTGGTTTATCGAACAGAAAAACGGGGAAGCTTATGAAGTTACCACAGACGGCGCCACTGATCGTACCTGGATCAGACAATGATGGTGGCCAACGGCGTCTGGAATGGCAGCTCCGGTGATGGTGAGAGACGGTGGGGGGGGGGGGGGGTGTACCTGCAAGGTACTCCGACGCTCACGTGAGAGAGTGCACAGAATATCAGCAAATACAAGAAGTGAGAATGGTGGAAAGGAAAGTGTCTAACCTGACCCTCTCAAATGAGAGGGTATTTATAGAGAGCCCCCAGCGCGGGGCCAACGGTTACCTGCAATGGGTTGGATCAACTAGGCCCACTCCAAGTAACTGCTAGGGCTTACGTGTAGTAGTGAAGACCAGCACGTGGTCTTCGCCCTAGAGTAACTGCTCCTAGATTTCTGGAAGTAGGGTAGACCGAATCTTTCAGAAGTGGGAGGTTACTTGGAACGTGTCCACGCGGGGTGGACCGTTGGGTGCTCCTCGCGGGGAGGAGCCTTATGTGTCGAGGAGATATGAAGCTCGTAGAATGGCCTCGCGGGGAGGCGATACTGTCCGGTGAGGAGGGACGAGTAGCATGCTCGCGGGGGAGAGGCTAGCTTGTCGAGGAGTCACATCTCAGCGGGGTGGGACGTCCTCGACTCCTATTGTCCAAGGTGCCCGACACCACCTGAGTGCCCGGCGAGACTGTGGCTAGCACGTGGCAGTCGCGTGTCCGCAGAGGGACCTCGCCTTATTGGGCCTCCCCAGGTAGTATGGGTTGGGCCTGCTCGACTGTTGGGCAGCCTCGGCCCAGTCCAGAACAGAAAGGCTCATCAATCTTAAAAGACAGTTCACTTCTTTCCAGACACCACCAAACACGATTCTAAAGCATTTGTGGTTTGTCCAAGTCAATTCTAAAATAGTACATAACATGTCGATGTTGAGAAAAGAAAGAATCGGGAATCATATTGAGTCATACAAATTCAAAAACAGGATTACATGATAATAGAAAGTTATTCAATAAGCTGCAAACACTATCAGACAGGTTCAAATTAGTATAAAAGATGTTTCCAAAACAACAAAGACAGGTTCAGGCATATTGGAATGGAAAAGGAAGGTTTTAAATCACACAGATATGACAGTAATTCCACACATTTAATCCAAATTGAATCCCACCTAGCCTATATAAATCCGTCCACACGCATATGAAAGGCAGAAAAAAAACCACCAATCTCATATCAGTACACCAAGAAATCCATAACAATACATAACAATCCATCAAAGCCAAAAACTAAACACAAATCATTACACGACCATTCACCACATCATTACTTACACAGACTATCCACTGTTGTTCCAGCATGCATTATGGCATTGGCGTAGATGGTAGCACTGTGGCAAACATTATTTCTCATCTCGACATACTGCTTTATGGTCTTTAGAATAAGGAGGTCATATCTGAATTCAGATTACATCCAAGCAGTATAAGAAGTAACATACTACCAAGTAACAACAAAGAAACGATGATCTAAAAAATATTATTAAAGAAAATGGTCTCACTTGTTATGATTGTAAAGGAGGTGCAGAGTCAGCTGTATTGAAGTTTCCCCAGACATAATTCCCATTATTTTGCTTAACTCGTCATGATACAACTTCTCACTTGGATCCTCAGGCACACTGAGAGTAGAAGCCGATTCACCATCGACCATTGGAACATCATCTGCTCCATATGAGATAACAAAAACAGACACTATTAGTCCATAATAATAATGAGTTTGATTAGTAACGGTGATTCTTATAACTAACAAATGCCATGTTTTAACTCGTAATAAGGATGCAATGAACATAAATGGTACAAAACAAAATAATAAATAAGAAACTTCAATTATTAATTCATGATAACAGCTGAAAACAGTCAAATTTTATATATCAATTAGGAATCTCCACTATCATAACCTATTTTTCCGAATTTTCTGCCATGTTTTGAATCTCTCAACAGTACCTTTACATGATGAACACTTTAGTGTGCGCTGTTCAAATCTATCCAACATCTGCAAGGAAAGAAAAATGAAAATGATCATCAAAAAGAATTCAGATTTCATAAAACCACAGTGTCAACTATCCCAATGAACATTTGAAAAAACCAGAGTGTACCTGCATTGGAAAAAAGAATTCAGATTTCATAAAATCATAGATTAAACGAATCATATCACATATTTCGGTTAGGCATGTTCCATCATTTGAAAAAACTAAAATATGTTAATGTGAGACCAGTAGGGTTAACTATATTGTATGAAAAAATCAGAGTGTACCTGGGTTAGAAACCACCGTGTCTCACTCAGTCCAATCGCCGCACCACCGTAAACGGAATCGCACACCATTCTTGTGTTTGGTTCCCCTTTCCAACCATGAAAGATCCGCCATCTTCAATCGCACCTCCCCATCATCAGCGCAAGATCAACACTGTGAATAGCGTACTGAGAAACTCCCGTCGACGCTCTTTTCGCAGTTTGGTTTCCATTTTATGTCTCCAAACCAAACCACAGAGGAGAAGAAAGAGTAAGAGACGTGTAGATGAAGAAGACGGAAGACGATGAAGGAAGAAGAGGGAAGACGATGAAGGAAGAAGAGAGAGAGTGAAGGAGGAAGGTGTGTTGCATTGAAAAAAACAATTTGCACCCATGTGATTTCTCAGAAAAGCAGGTTGCAGTTTCCAATACCCAAATTCAATTACATAAAGTTACAAATTGGTACTATTTGGTATTGTAAAGTAACTTGTTAGAAAAATAGTGGTGTTTGTAGTGTTAAAATTGTAGTTCCGTTTCAATTAGCCCTTAATTTGGTTGGAAATAGTTGGTTTTAGACACTACATACCCCCCAAATGCTAAGTTGGCTTGCTAATAGGAAGGGTTAGGAAGTGGATTTTCAGAGCCACTAATGTTCCTATATTATAGATGTCGACCATATTGTTAGGTTTGTGTGGGTAGGACAGGTAGCATAAACATATAATTATTTTTTCATTTATGCTTTTTTATTTTACTAATGCTGAGACTAAGCTCTTAAAGTATTTGTTACAAGTTCGTGAAACACTAAAAATCATAAACCACAGTAAGAAGATTTTGAACATACACGACGATAAACATGTGGTAGACTAGACTAGTCCAAAAAACTTGATTGCGAGGTTTTATTGTAATATGGAGATAAGCAATGCCATTTGAATTGAATTGTGGGGTCTCTTTCTAGAAGCTTCTTGTGATTCTCAAGTGGCTGTCAAATTACATATTTGACTATTCTTCTCAACCCTACTATACTATGCTCCAAAAAATAGAGAAGTGGCCATTTTTTATTTAAATAATTTTTCACCAAATTATAAACATTTTATTTATTTTAACTTCAATTAATAAAATTTGAATTCCATATTTTTTTAACACTTTAGAAATTTTAAAACTATTAAATATTAAGAGAATTAATTAATAAAGTTTATTCAAATTTGTTGGTAAAAATTGAAGCTTTCACATTTAGAATTTGATCACGACTCTTATCATAATAATTCTTTGAAAATTTTGACATATAAGAAATGATATATGGTTTTAAAATGCTAACATTGACTTTGATATATACATTATTCATGTTAAATATTTGGTCTATATGACACTACTTCTTTCAAGGGGCATATGTACTTCTTCAACTTATGAGTTTACAATTATTAAATGCATTGACATCAAATGTCAACTTCCTTCCGTACCTAAAATCATACAAGTTAATTGGAATTTTCCAAATCATTATTGGATTAAGTGCAACACGGATGCAGGTTCAAGAGAAAAACCTAAAATATACTTGTGGAGCATATTTAAGAATAATTTATGAACACTTTTGGGAGCTTTCTCAATTAAGATTTGAGTTTGCACCTCCTTTTGATACACCACAGGCGTACAACAATTCCAAAGTAGTAAAAATATCATCCATAGGACCAAGTTTTGAATTACCAAATTCTATTATTTCAATGTATATCTAAGACATTGCTGGTTACTAAAAAAATAAGGGTATGAGACTTTGATTATGGTTATCCAACTTCATTCATACATGTTTCATATCATTTTAACGAGAACTTTAGTTTTGGAGAAAAATGCAAAAACTAGTCATATTGTCCGCTTTCGTCGACTCATTATCGAATTCTAAATCCATGATATACCAATTTTTGCAGCATGTTTTGTCTATTTAGAAACTCTTTTAATAGTACTTTTTTAGTAGACTTTGAGACACTTTCACAATCTCAGAGTCAACTTCTTAATTTTCCAATTCGGACATCGTATATACCCTTTCGGCGCATAAATGACCTTTGAGTGTTCTTACTTTCATAGCAAACACTTTTCTTTAAAAACAAAAATAGTGAATTCTTATTATTACCAATATTAAGAAAAGTTGCATGAGGTCCTTCAATACGACAACCCTCGTGTCTCAGATTCTAATATTATATATTTGGAACAATTAAGGTTTTTAAAAAGAATGAAGAAGAAGAGAGAATAATAGAGAGAACTAAATTATGAAAAAGAAATTTTATTAAAGTGAAAATTGCATTACTTAGATTTACATCGTCACCTGTATATATAGGCAACCAAAGCACAATTCACTAACTGTAGTATTCGAATTTGTCGAATACATACTTCAAAATTTGACACTTACATATTGTATTCGACTCTATCTAATACAACCATATCAATTATATCTTGCCTACTAAACAATGAATTATTAGCTTCTAACAATTGTTGGAACAATTAGGTTTTTAAGAAGAATGAAGACGAAGAAGAGAGAATAATAGAGAGAAACTAAATTGTGAAAAAGGAATTTTATTAAAGTGAAAATTTCAGTACTTAGATTTACATCGTCACTTGTATATATAGGCAACGAAAATACAATTCACTAATTACAGTATTCGACTATGTTAAATACATAATTACAAACTTCGACACTAACATGTTGTATTCAACTATGTCGAATACAACCATGTCGAATACATCTTTCCTACTAAATAATGAACTATTAGCTTCTAACTCACCCCCTAATTAGTCTTTTTAAGGTTTCTCATCCCAATACTTCTCTTCAACTCATCAAACCTGACTTTCTTCAGGGGCTTGGTGAGTATACCGGTTAGTTGTCATTCCGACTTGCAATGCTCAAGTTCATGTCATCCTTTGTTTACTTGATCCCTAAGATAATGATACTTACTCTCTATGTGCTTACTTATACCATGACACTTAAGGTGTGAGAAAAACACAAAAAATGGGGGGTTTGAATTGAATTTTCAAAAATAAAAGCTTTTTATGAAACTTGTCACACCCTAATTTTTGACCCTAAGATCTCTTTTCTTTTGCATAGCATCTTTAGGACTTGTGATCTTGAGTGCGCGTTTATTATGACTAACGAGTTTATGCAGGTGCATTATTTTTAAGGACGAAGGTACTAATTCACTTCACATGAGTACTGGTATCAAGTTGATAAATTGCTTCGAAAAGAAAACTCATTGGTTAAATTCAAAAATGGCTTTTGGTTGCACTCATTGTCACATTATATCAAAAAGAGGGGCCAACACATATATAAGATTTTGCAAATAAAAAATGACGATCCAACTCCACCTATTCTAAATACCTGTCGGGGCATGCGAACAACCTACGAATTCTAGCTCATTGTCATCATGCAAACAAAGCCATGTGTTAAGGACAGATGAGGACGAGTTTGGATAATCTGTTTAAAGATTGATATCAAGCTACACAAGTGGTTCTCAAATTGATTCCAAGCATGGTATTATAAGTGATGGCCATATCCTATTTTCTTTTCCCAGGATGGTCCCAAGAGTTGAATTTCAAGTTCAGTTTAATTATAAGGAAACATGGTGCATTATTTCCAGATTTTCTTTTACAAGCCATACTTGCAGGTCACGAAGTCGTCACATATTAAGCATTTATTAGGAAAATATACATGTTTTAGTATGGTAACATCTACATCATGATCAGCACACCAATGCACTAAAGGGGAAACATAAGTGAGTGACCCCACCTCATCCAGCGTATAAAAGATGTACAAGACAACATGTAAAAGCTCAAGTACTTCTGCATATGATCAAGAAACAATTACAAAATTTCCAAGTCAAGAGCTCAAAAGCCTAAAGGGACAAATAACATGATTACTTGTTCAAATGCACACTGCCTTGTGCCAATTACAGCCTTTTGTGTCCACATTCAATTCTCAAATTCAAGTTCAAAGGTCTATAAGCTCAAATTAGTTTAAAGTACACAGGTCTTTTACAAGAGCGTATGCTAAACGAGAAGTTGTTTGCGAGATTATATAAATCCTACAGATTCCCACATTTTTCTCAAGGTTGTCTAAATTACAAGAACTAAGGTTACATCAGGACTTTGATTGTATTCTCCAAGTTCACCACGCCATGCCAAGCTCCCATGATTTGAATCTCTTCAATTCCAAAGTTCTTCCAAACTTCAAGCAAGCCTCAGTCCAACCACGAACAATGCACCTGAAAAAGAATTGAATAAGCTGCAAATTAGCTTCAATATACAACACAAATGGACACAAGAAAATCAAGAAACACATATCCAATATTATCAAGAACTATTCAAGGTGATAAGTATGGCAGTAGCAAACATTGAAACAAAGCATCGAGTTAATCTCGAAATACAAAAACAGTCCAGAAAAACATGTCCAAACTCCTGCTTTCAACTATACAGTTACAAAAATTACAACTACCATACTCAAAATCACACCATTAACCACCATTTTCCAAAACCACTTCTGTTAGTTGCTAGCAGTAGATGTTCATGAAGACTTCACTGACCCAAAGGATTCCATGGTTACATTATGACAGCTGCGAAATAAAAAAAGACTCACCATAGGCACACCTGAATAGTAGTGTATCGATAAAAGACCCTAAGAGCATGATGGAAATATAGCTACAGAAGTAATGGATATAGGGACAGGAAGAGTGGGAATATCTCTATTAGAAATGGAAACCAGTAAAATTTACATCTATTCTTACCCTCTTGTTGACCTTTCTCTAGGCTGAAGAAGCTGGGAGAACTTCATTTGGTTTACTTACTCTGATATGCTTAAATGTGTATAAAAGGTACACATTACCATTGCTTCCCGCACAACAAACGTCTGATCTGTCGTCTCTAATTCAGTTCTATGCATTGAGGAAGCAGACCATCGTGCTTATGTTGTCACATAGGAGTAAAGCTGAAATCACTTTCGTATGGATTATCCTAGACATTGAAAATTGTTAAGTTAGAAAGAGTATCAAAAACAGATTTATCATCACTAATCATGTGATCAAAGCATCTAATGCATTCCTTTGTGAAAATGACAAATTTGAATCACACAGTCAATATGGTCATGACAAAGAATCAAGAATCCTTAACTTCACAAAACATACTGCAACAAAAAAGGAAAGGATTAAGTGAGATTAGGCCTCAGAGTTTCAAGAATCAGGATATTCCTTCATCATTTTCAAAAGCGACATTTATTGGCAATATCTCAATAGTTACTGGATCTTTCCTAAACCAGAAGAGATACCGCACAATTCATCCAAAAAGAGATTTTATTTCCAAAACAGATTAAGCAGAGAATCCAAATATTCAGCATGGAAAGCGTGATTTCAAAGGCAGCAATCAAGTTTTCAATTTCCAAATCAGATTTTCCAAAACAATCCCAAAAACAACATCAACACTTTCCAAAATGATTTCAAAACGACATAAATATGAATCATCACTGGCCTATATAAAAGGGGAACCATTGCATCAGAAAGACACGAAAAAAAATCATCCAAGAAACCATTCCACCGTCTCATACGCAACAACAAAAAAAAAATCATCACAATTTCATAACAAATTTTTTTCAGAAAACAAGCTTTCATCATCTCGCCCAAAACGAAAAGGTCACACCAACAGACAAATCAATCACCAACATCACAAATCTATCAGAAATTTCAGAAAGGAGCAAAGATTGAAGCATAGCACGAAGCGAACATAAAGATTTCAAAATCATACAAAAGGTAAAGATAAGAGAGAATTCATCCCTGAACGAAAACCCGTGAAGCCGTTCGCGCCGTGTCTACAATCGTCGTCGGCCCTAAATTTTTCTTTTTCCTTTCGCTTTACTTTAATCATGTTGTAATCTGTAATCCCTGAATATAATGGATTAGGGGTGGGATTTTGGGGGTTTAGGGTTTGCTTAGGGTTCATATTCGCCGCGATCGAGAGAGATAGAGAGAACAAAAGATGAATGAGAGGGACGAGAGCAAAGAGGAGTTGAGAAAATTAGAGAGGTGAGAGTGGCGGCGAGGCAGGATTAGGGGCCCTCTCCATTTGAGAGAAAAGGAGAAAGACGAGAGAGGGTCTGAGAGAGAGGAGAGAGCGTTCTAGCTTCTTTCTTTTGGTTTTTTGTTTTAAACTAATCAGGTACACCTCGCATACGCTACACTATCATACACTCTCACGTCATGGCGTTGGATCACAACGCATCTGGATCAGACGTTTGAGATCTGAGGGTCCACGGTGGACCCTCTCTCCATAGAACCAGCATCCCTTCGTGTTATTAAGTAATCAATCCGTTCTTTTTATTAATATATCTTTTTTCATTAAATAAATTCATAATAATAATTAAATCTGGTTTTTATAAAATATAACCATTCTCTTTTTTTTTTTTAAGAATAAATATATATAAACTTTTTTTAGTATAACTTTTTTTTAATATGACTTACTTTTATTTAAAATATCACTTCTTTCTTTTTAAAATATAACTTCTATTAAAAATAATAAAAATATACTCTAATAAGCTTTAAAAATAATAAAAATAATAAAACCTTTTCTTTTTCTTAACTTAATAACTTTTAAAACTTAATACAACTCCTTCAAAAATTAATTAACAAACCTTTTTATAACAAAATAAACTTTTTTTATAGGAATAAAATATAAGCTTTTTCTCAAAATAATAAAATATAATTTTAAAAATAACTTTTATAGTAAAAGAATAAAACCTTTTTGTACAAATTTAGGCCCTCCCCTTTTTTATAACAAAGAAAACCTTTTTTAATAAAAATCTCTTTAAGTTAATAAAAATCTTTCAAGTTAAACTTTCAGATTAATAAAACCTTTCTTTCATTTAAAATGTTAAAAATCTTTTTCATAAATTAGGATTTTAATCTTTTACATATAACTCTCCTCCTTAACTAGGATAGAACCCTTTTCATCCTTTAAGTTTCTCCTAGGTTTCCTCTCAGTGGTTTGTGTTTGGGTAGGTGATTTCAGGTGATATATGCACTTTATTGGTTTATGCTCTGATTGTGTTCTAAACCCTTTCAAAAATATAAAATCCTCGATCCAATGTCGAGCCATTTTTTCTACCCATGTAAGTCGATTGCTTTTAAGTATCGCTATCGACCTTTGGTCACTATACACGAGGCTAGCCCACTTTGCTAGTGCGCAGGAGTAAATCTCATTGCAACTGCTTGCATATATCCAAAGGAAAATCTCATGCATGATAATCAATTATTGTGCATGGTGCATATGCATTTCATACCTCCCTATAGGTTTTCATACCCTTTAAGATAAGTGCATAGACAACTTTAGGATAAATTTCCTAAGTTAGTCCCCCTTAATCTTGATTAGACAATAAAAAACTTTAGCTCACCTAATTCTCCACACAAGAGAATTAGATGTGAATCATCTCAAAGAAGAGACATACAATCTCATACCCCACAAATACAAACAAGATGTGGATTCCTTTTCCACTTAGGAGAGGTATGAGGCATACTCGTCGATTATATATCCGAGTTGGAGCCCTTCTCCTAAGATGAAGCAAAAGTCCATTCTCAAAACTGTGGTGGTGTCATACCCCAAATTTTGACCACTAAGATTCCCAATCATTGTGCAAATTATCATCAAAATATGGATGGATTAGTCTCCCTAAAGATGGGTGAGCATCCACTACAATCAAACTTAGGGTTTCAAACCCTCTCAGAGCTCTTAGACAAATGATCAATCAAGGAATGACATGATCTTCAACTTTTCTAACCTCTCAAACATCCACAATGGATCAAGAGGACTCCCACATCAAGAATCAAGCACAAGGTTGCAACATTCCAAGTGGATTAAGCCTCAAGATCGTCAGTGTCACCAAATTAGGGTTTTGGCTGACCAGGGCCTCCAGATGGAAATTTTCCTCTGAGCATGAGCCAACACCTCAAATCACAACTTAAAATACTCTAAGGGACCTCATAAACCCAATCATCAAGTCAATTTAGCCTCAGGGGATGCATTCATAAAAAATCAGGAATTAGGGTTTCTTGACCTAATTCACCCCTAAGTTGACTTTTGGGACAAAACATGAGCCAAAACCTCAAGAGATCATTTGAGGGTCCCTAGTAAACCACATTGATCCATTTTCAACAATGGATTGATCCAAGAAGCTTGATTCACAAGTTTCAAGTTCATTAGAACCACAATTAGGGTTTCGCAGGAAAAGTCAACTGTACCTTTGACTTTTGACCAAGACATGCTCCCAAACCTTGGGACATGATTCAATACACCCTATAACACCTATGAAATCAATCCATCAAGTTTAATTTAGGTCAAGGACATGATTTCATAGAGGATCGCACAGTTTGAAATTCATCTGATAAAAAGTCAATTGTGCCTAAAAGTCAAAGTTTGACTTTTTAATTTTTTGATCAATTATGGTCCCCTAACCCTAAAATGATGTTAATGTGTGATTGGAATCATCATTCATCAAGAAAAACCAAGAAAAGTGAGATAACTTGTAAAAAAAGGTAACCATAAAAAACTTAGAAATTTTCTAAGTTATGGAACAAAGTGGCTAGGGTACCAACTTCCAAGGATCATAACTTGAGATCCAAGCAACCATTTGGGCTGATCCAAAGATGGATTTGTAGCTCTCATGGCATACTTTAAAAGTGTCAACTACACCTCATTCCAATTCATCATGGATTTTGAGTTATGGTTGGATCAAAATGGCTGAAAACATGAAATGTCACTTTTTCCAACACTTAGTGAAATTTTCACTAAGTCAGAATCTGTTTCACTTTTTCCAAAATGTAAGGGCATTTTTCACTTGGATCCAAAAAGTATCAAGACAAACTATGATCACACATGTGTTGTATCATATAAGAGCTTTCCAAAATGGCTAAGAACTCCACCAAACTCCACTTGAGCCATGAGATATGACAATGGCAATGTGCCTTGCTGCAAACTGTCATGGCAAGGCAGATTTGTGCATTTTGCTCGATTTGAGCAAATTGTGCAAATGACAAACAAGTTTATCCATCTGAACACCTCAGGGGGAGACCAAGGAGGGACAAACACTGGTCCATAAGCCTCCCAAGTCTTTGGAACTAAAAATAGCATGCCAAACCTAAAAAACCCTAAAGAGGGGACAAGACTCCAATTTTGTTTTGGAGCATTCAATGGATGCACCAAGGTGGCATGAACTGAACCATTTCCAACTGAATGGATCAAGGATGATCTCTGAACTAGGGAACCAGCAGCCTGTGCTCTAACCTCTAGTCAATGGTTAGAGGAGACTTGGATTCCTATTGATCAACATTTGCCAAACCTCTGCTGCAGTTGCCATTCCCTATTCCTTGCAAAACAAACTTGCTCTACTATAAATAGAGCTCATTTGTGCTCAGTTTAAGTACACCAAAGCCATCAAACAGATGCTTTCCTCAAAATCACCTTCTCACTTCCAATTTTGCCTTATAAGGCAAGTCACTATCGGGTTTTGAGTTTGAGAGTTATTCCAACCAAACCAATCACACACACACACCTCATAAACATCATATAGAAGTGATCCAAACACTTAAACAACAACTGTAACACTGATTTCTCAGAATCACCAGCCAATTGCTCAAGGTTTTAACCAAGTTGCAGCTGAGATGCCATGAAGTGATCCAGCCATTTCCAATCAAGTCCAAGCATTCAAACACACTCCATATGGTGTAGGGAAGCTGTTCAGATCATCACAACTCATCTGTAACACCTCCAACTCAAAAATCACATTGCCCTTGCTGTCACGACCTTCAAGTAAGCCTAAACTTGGTCATCTCTTAATCTATGCATATTTCCTCGCACAATACTTTTGCCAAATGTTCATAATCATGCATAGAATGTTTCCCCTCAATTAATTGCTTTGTTTGAATCGTGTATCAAAATTCTCAGCCTTCATGCAAATTTTAGGGTTCTTAAGGTTTTGTCTTGATTTCTTATTCCATGCTTAAAATAAATGAAATTAAAGACTATAGACATGATCGTGAGGTGAAAACGAGCAGATTGATATGTGGATTGTGTGATTTCATCAAGTATTCAGTGAGATTAGATAGAAAATGCAAATCAGGCCATACTCAGAACACACGCGTGTTCTTGCCATGTTCTTGGCACCTTTTTTGAAAATTCAAATATTTGAATTTTGTAATTTTATTTAATTGATTCAAAAATTAATTTCTCTCTGAATTTTAATGATTTTGAGTTGATTCTTTTTTTAATAATTTACAAAAATGTTAAAATATTTTATTTTGCCAAAAATTCCCAAAAATGTTATTTATTTCATATATTTGATATTTTTGCAAAATAATTAATGTTTTATTTGTTTTTAACATTTAAAATATTTGTTCCTTCATGATTTCCCAAACTTAATTGATTTTCAATCATTCTGTGGATATAAACATGATTTTTGAAGCATTGATCCTAGATCACCACTCATTTTTCACATGTTCTCATCAATTTTTATTAATTTTTTAACAAAATTAATGTCTTTTTAAACAAAATTAGGGTTTTGATTAATTCAACCCTCATCAATCAAAATAAATCTTTGGGCCTCTTGGTAGAGTGTAAGACCCAATCCTTTTGTAAATAAAACCTTTTTGGGCCTCACACATTGTATAAGTCCCTCTGTATATTTTCAAAAGTACGGTGCGGTCGTCGCCTTTGTAACAAAAATCTTTGGGCTTCTCCTTGAGCTATAAGACCCATCTTTATTTCTTTTCTTTAAACACTTTGGGCCTCTAATAGAGTGTAAGACCCAATCCTCTTTTAACCAAACCTTTTTGGGCCTCAGATATGGTATAAGTCCCTCTGCGTTAAAAGAAAAATCTCGGCACAATCGCCAATTCAAAAATCAAATCATCTGGGCCTACCCTCGTGTTATAAGCCCCATTTATTTCCTTTAAATTTCTTTGGGCCTCTAATAGAGTGTAAGACCCAACCCCTTTTTGAAACCCTGGGCTTCTCCTTGAGTTGTAAGTCTCATCTCTTGTACAAAAATAAATCTTTGGGCCTCTAATAGAGTGTAAGACCCAACCCTTTTTTTGAAACCAAAATGGTGTGGGCCTCACATATTGTATAAGTCCCTCTGTACAGTTTTCAAAACAACGGTGTGATCATCGTTAAAACTTGGGCCTCTCCTTGAGCTGTAAGCCCCAACAATCTTTTCAAAGCACTTTCTCCTTTGATTTTGAATTAAACTATATGTTGTCATCAAAACTTTCTTTGTTGAACAACTAACAAAACAACATGGAAGCTCTACAACGGGTAAGTGTTTATCCACTTTCATTTACCTCTTTCATATGTATATAACTGTATTGTGAGGCTATTTCACTGTAAGTCTTTTTTCACATCCTTTTATATACTTGCCACATATCCACTGTGTAATACTAGTATAGTTATTTAGAGTTTTCCCAGGCAACTACGTCTAGAACGAGGTAAAGCCTTGTTGGTCACTCTTAAATACAAACAAAACTAGATCCCCGTAGGATTCCAGATACAGTCTTCCCTCCTCTTGGGGTTAAACAATTTGGAACAAAGAGAAAGGCAGTATTCTCGGTGAACCTTTTCTCAGACTGTCACCCTTAGAAATTGTCAAAGAAACTCTAACTCCCCAGAGATGATATTTTCTCCGTGAATGGCATCTTTTGAGTTTCTTCCAAATTCTTGAACTTTCCTGGAATGATCTTTTCTCGGTGAATTGCATTTCTTGAATTTCTCTTGGTTTGGGGACCCACAGGCTTCCTAAAAGCATCTCGCCTCCTCTTGGGCGTTGTACAAGGACCCTTCGGCTTCTTAGAAGTTCTCATGCCTTCTCTTGGGATTAATACAAGGACCCTGACAACCTCTTAAAGGTATAAGACAGAACTTAGTCATCCTTTGCTAGAGCAGTCTTTCCAGCGTCAAAACTTCGGCCATTTTAGGGTTAATACTCATCCCTTAATGCTCGTGCCTCTTCTTGGGCATCATACAAAAGATAAAACTCTAGACTTGGACAGTCTAAAACTCTTGAGTCTCAAAGACATTCTCAAGTTCCTTTCAAACATAAGAAAAAATACTGATCACTCTAGATCAATCTCCAGCAGAAACCTGGTATCTCTCATGAGAGTTCCCCACACTTGGACCCGCTTCAGGATCTCAATAATCCTCAGCAGTAAGTCAGCCTCCTCTTGGGCTTTGTACAAATGATTCTCCCTAGTGGAGCTAACCTTTTCAGACTCTCTTGTTGAGTCA